>OY482671.1:80904744-82104744 GCA_960531455.1 Urophora cardui | reverse complement strand
CTACGAAAGCAGCAGCAGGATAATGTGGAGCAGGCGCAGGATTATGCGTTATATGAGAAGTACCAAAAAAGCAAAACAAAAATAGCATTTCTATTTTTCATATGCACCTTTTATGCAAAATATAAGTTAATAAAAAAAGAGAGTATGTTTTTATGCAGCTTTTTTGCTTTATATATTTTTCTTAATTTCAGTGCAACACTGCTGAAGTACGCTTACTTGCGTTATTCAAAGTGTACCGCTCGCACAAAACCCAACCACCCAACCGCCATGCTTTAATTATTGCTTCGAATTGCAGAATTTGTTTAATAATTATGCTTGGAATTAGGTGAAATGTACTGCAGTATTAATAATTTATTTTACACATTAGAATTGCTTATTGTTTATTAAACCTAGAAAGATGTGACAACATACATAAAAGAGCGGACGATTTTCAAACACGAATATTGTATGCTAATATTACCTACTTATGTAAAAAAGTTAGTGTTTTTATAATTTGGAAATGTTTCAAAAATAAAATACAAGTTTTTTTATATTATTATATTTGGATATTTTCAACCCTGCTGAGACAACGCTATTTTTTGTACTTAAAGGATAACGTACGTCTAAGTTTACGTCCTTTAAGACTGTCAATGAAGTCGTTTCATATTTCCTTTTTTAATTTCGACTGTTTATGTATTAATCTCGTATTTTTCATGTTTTTTCGAATAAATTTATATAAATTGACTAGCTGACCCGCCAGACGGTGTTCTGCCTAAAATTTATTCCTATAAAGCCTAAAGGAAAAGTCCTAGATTACCGTGTTGCTCACCATTATATCCCTAACCCTATCCCTATCCCTAATCCCTCCAAATCCCTACTCCCTATCCATATCCATATCCCTATCCCTATACATATCCCTATACATATCCCTAGCCCTATCCCTATGCCTATCCTTTCCCTCCACATCTTCTAGGGTCACCCCTGGTTCACATTTTGGTCGATATCTCGGAAAACGGGTCGCGTAAGGTCCTGAAAATCACCTCTTCTTTAAATACTCACCAACACCTTTTATTTGATACCCATTTTATAGAAAACCCGTCTGGGGTCAAAATTGGTTCATATTTCGGGAAATGCCTCGAGTACGGGGTCTTATATGGGACCAATAACTACAACACGTTCAAGCACTCGTCAACACCTTTCACTTGACACCCATATCGTACGAACCCGTTATAGGGTTACCCTTGTCCACATTTTCTGCAATATATCCAAAACCTTCCCGGGTTCTTATACTTTTTTTGGCCATAAACAATGTCGGGCTCAATCGAAAACTACGTGCAAAATTTCATTTAATTCAGTCCAGCCGTTTTGGAGTTGTATCATCAGGGGGAAAACGCGACTTATTTCTATATATAATAGATTAATGAAATAAAAATAAGGTTTGACTTGCTTAACAAAATTACCAAAAAAAATCAGTCCATTGATTTACAACCAAACCCTAAAAATAAGATACATTATTTGCACTTAAATTAGGTACTGATAGCCTTTTTAAGTAGTATGCTAGAACAGTTTTAACTTCAGACGTTACAATGTACACGAAATTCACACTTATTTTGGTGTTATGCACATATTGGTGTATGACATAATATGTGTGCCATTTTTGACATAAATCAAACTTTATGTGGCTAAAAATCACAGTATTTCTGTTTCTTTAAGAATACACAAGTCTTCTTCGTATGATACACGACTCGACTCTCCTATTTCTTCTTCACGAAGAGTCGAGTGGTGTCTCACATCGCTCTGAACGCTATCTTCCGTAAGTTGGCCGCCGTCGCTCGCTTCTCGATTCATTATGGCGCATATTTCGTCTTCATCCAGTGGCTTTCTACTTATCATGATGCCAAAGTAATTACTTCTCCCTAATACAAAACAATAATGCAAAAAATATACATATATTACAATACCAGTAAATTATAACAGAAAAAGTTACACACAAGATAACCATACCCCTCTCGAGCGCATGGCATGCCTATAGCTGCTGAACTATGATGCCTACTGCAAAAAATATCCGTCCTACGACACACAGTATTGCGAGTAGGCACACAAATCTTGAAATTGAATTTCATAATCAGAAAAATCGAAGTATGAGGTTTGATTGGAAATGTCTCAATTAAGATAAATCGAATTTTGTATGCCCACTTTGAAATTCAATATTTTATTAAATATTACTCCTGCAGCGCTTTCTTAATTTTTCCCAAATACTTTACTCATATGAAAATTTTTAATCAGAAACCGTGCGATTTTTTTTTTAAATTTCCCCTGCGGCGCACACTGGGGATTTCGCGGAAAAAGTCAAATTGTCAACATACTCTTCATGCAATAGGCAGTGATATTTTGGAATTTTAGACTAAATGGTACAACCAAATCAAAAAGAATTACTCCGATCTGACTGCTAGTTTTTTTTATAGCCGTCTCAAACTCAGTACTTGTATGTTTTACCGAACCAACTTAATTTAAATCTAAGAATTTCAAAACGAATAATCTTTTATTATGTGAGCTAACGTTTTTCTTTTTATTTTTTGTTTAAAGTAGGATATTTCAGTCTACTAAAATTGAAAAAATAAACTCTGCAGAGACTTAAGTTTTTTTTTTTGTTTATTTTTATGAACATATTGGACCTGCAATTTTAGCTCCACTGGCCTCCAATTGGATATCACTACTAATACATTGTATCTGTTTTTACATTTTTAATCAATTTCAAGTGCCACCAGGTGCCCGCTCTCAATTTATTGTATTATACAGTACAACATTTTTCAGCTAATTGATTCGCGACTCAATTCTGATAAGATTCTTTTGTTTAACATAACTTAAGAACCACTAGTCGGATTTTGTTTAAACAAATTTAGAAAAATCAAGAATTACAAGTACTTTCATCTGTATATATAACGTTTCGCTATATAGGCAACAGTTTCGCAGTTATAAATAAATGTATGGAGAAAAAAAAAATTTTTTTTCTTAAAATAAATTTCTTTTTTTAATTCATAAAAACTCGAAAACGGTAAAAAATTTCAACGTCCTATTATTTTTACCTAAAGTCGCATAACCTATGAAAAAAATGATACATAAATCATGAACATCCATGAACGCGTTTCGCTTTTATTCACAATTAAGTACAGGTATGAATTTAAAATTATTTTTACTTTTTACTATATGTCCAAGGGAGGTACCCCTAGGGAGTGGCCGATTTCAATTATTTTTTGTAGCGTCAATGCCCTTTATGAGGGTAACTGATATGCAAAGTTTCGTAAAGATATCTTACTTTTTTGAGCTGAAATTAAAATTTGTATTTAAATTTTTTTTTTAATTTTTTACTATAGGTCCAAGGGAGGTACCCCTAGGAGTTGACCGATTTCAATCATTTTTGGAAATTTTCTTAACTAGCTCATATATAACATGTGTGCAAAGCCCTACGACAACTCCCTCTATTTTTTTCCGATGAATGTATGGAAGCTGCCCCACTGTGCGGCGCTTTCTTCTTTTTTCCCAAACACTTTACTTATATTAAATTTTTTAATTAAAATTCGCGCAATTTTTTATTAAAAAATTTTGCCTGAGGCGCTTTTTTATTTTTACGCAACACTTATTATGTATGAACATTTTTTAAAATTTTCGCCTGCGGTACATTTTTTATTTAAATACCAATAAATTATCAATACTCCACATTCTACATAACGCAACCATTTTAAATTTGATGTTTCAGCTTTATTTTCCTGGCGGATAAGCCTTATAAATAAGCCCTATAATATTCAGGCCTTATTTCGGAAGCCTTTAAATCTTAACTAAGGTGCAAATTTTTTTCTTGGTAGATATCGTCGGTCTCCTGCCAGAAACACGAATGCGAAATTTTTTTTAAGTGCGATGTCTGCTCTTTATCGGTTATATATTGATATATGTAATAACAATTAATACTTGTATATATGCATATGTACATATAAGTACATATGGACGTCCTATTTGAAAAATAGTTTCAATAACGTCCTATTTCAGATTTTGCTTCAAAAACGCCCTATTTCAGAGAAAATTCCATATATATAGAATCCAAAAATATTGTTAACTTTATGATATTTTTTATTAAAATTTATCTTTATTTGATTCAAAACCCATTTGTAGTTTAAGCAGAACCCTTTTCCATTTTTATTTAATTAAAACTTCTCATACAAAATTCTTTTTTACCTTAGTTTGGATGGCAATGTTTTTTTGTTTTTTTACGCCTAAAAGTAGGCAACAAAAAATAATATAAAAATTATGATTAGAGCTCGGATAATAGGTGAAAATCAAACGCCTAAAATTATGCTACGTAATGTTTGTGAGCACATCCAGTGGCAAGTTTAAGGGTAGGGTAAATTCGGGTCTAAGCCCCCCGTGAATGCAATTGGATTTTTTGCTTACTAGGATGCCCTAAAAATAAATTATTAAGGTTTTTTATGTGTTGCACGTGAAAAATTGCAAAGAAAGCTGCAATAAATAAATGTAATAATAAAGAATAATAATAAATAAATATGTAATAAATAATAATATAATTATAAAGAATAAAGAAAAATATTAAAAATTTGTAGTGACTCGCTTAAATTTGAGACAAAATCTTCGCACGTGAAGGAAAAACAATTACAATTTCAAACCAAATATATTTTGAATGAAAATGAGGCAAGTGCATATTAGCAAACGGAATATATAATACAGCCTTTTAATTTGTAGTGGTCTGACTTTAAACGTTTGCATATTTTAGGTAAAAAACTTGATTTGTACTTTTCTATTTTTTCTTATGACGATTTCAATTTGCAATTGGATACTCGGCATAATTCCATATCTGTAAAAATGCAAATTTCTCTCGTGGTAAAAACGGTTTTGCATTTTTGTTTATGAGTTATTGGAACATAAACTATGCCATAATTTACTTCCTTTTCCAAAATTACAGCTAGTTTTGTTTTGCTTTCAAAAAGCTTGGCGATGTACAAAAATATAAAATACAAAATTGAAATAAATATTGTTTTTTTTTCTAAACGCAAGACGTACAAGTGTTCTTCATACTTTTTTTCAGTAAGAATGTCAAAGAAACTAAATCCCTCTTTGGCTTTATTTGATCACACATCACTGTATGTTTATTTAAACTGCAAATTTGTGTAACATGATTAAGAACTTTTTAAATAAAATCTTGACCCACCATACCAATATTCTACCCCTTTATATTTAAATTGTAATCCCGCCACTGAAAACAAACAAAATTTATAAAATGTAGCATTTTTTAGCCGCTTGATTTCACCTATTTTTCCGAGCTCTAATTATGATAGCTAAAGTTATAACAGTTGTGTGTACAAAGCAATTTCCCTGCAGAAAATGGAACTAGTCCATACATGCATGTACAAACCAGCCGCTTGTGGCAATCAACTAGCCCAAAACCTGCCACATTCCATATAAAAATATTGGTCCAATTAACATTGCAATGTCCTAGCACAGGACCACATGGTCCATCGCTCGATCGCATCAAACTAGTTTAAAAACTAACTTGCCGTAGCTACTTTTCAAACCACCTACAGGAGATTACTTTTTAAACTAGCTACGGCAAGTTACTTTTTAAACTACTCTAAGGAGTTAAAAATGTAAAATATTTCCATAACTACTTCATTCTTGAGCTCTCAAGACAAATTTTATTTATTTTCTTTTTAAGGAAAAATTGATGTGAAAAATTAATATTTTTTGGTAGAATTTATAGATCCATTTAGGAGACCATTTAGGAGAGCTTGTTTATCGGCTGGCTCATCCGATTAAATTTTACTTTTGGTTTTTTGGTCGTTTTTATTTTCATAACTACTTCATTCTTGAGCTCTCAAGACCATTTTTTTTTAAATATTTAGATTAATACTTCTTGGCAATACTGTTAATAAACATCGTGCAGTGGTTACGATCGTTAAAACCGATCTTCAAACACGAATCTACATACATACATATATATGAACTGGCCCAATTATTGGCTGCATGTGGCAAGTTCGTAGCTAGTTGAATGTGGCACAAATGTACCATATACGTGAACTGGCCCAATGATTGGCTACATGTGACAAGTTAGTAGCTAGTTGACTGTGGCACAAATGTACCAAGTAGTCCAACAATTTTTACAGGGTTTCTGCAACAACAACCAATACACAGAAATGTTCCAACGACGATTGTGCACGTACGTTCCAACCGATTTTAATGAAAATCAAAATGGATCTGTTCACCGGAATTCCCTTTCTAATGATGGTCCAACTTTTAAAATCGGTTAAGTAAAATCGCCAAAAGGTCGCGGACAAAATTCGTGTTAGCGTATTAATATAAAGATTACATCAATATATACTCGATAAAGAGCAGACATCGCACTTAAAAAAAATTTCACATTCGTGTTTCTGGCAGGAGACCGACGATATATACCATAGATGCCCACACAAATACAGTCTCATTTTGTCGTAGTGTTGATGCATGGCGTTTGATAGCTAGAAACGTGAGTTGCCACTTCTCCGTAATGGCACCGAACTGAGGTGTTTTTTGTTTCCTAATGATGATTTTAGGCTAATGATAATTTTCCACCTTTGTTATTTAAAATACTTGTACGTAAATGCATCTCACACTCAAATGATAAATATAAATATACAGCCTTGCCCAAAAGTATTAGACACCAATGTTTCTGTAAAAATCATATTCATACGTATGTATATGGAAATATAATAAATATCCCAATATGCAAAATACATTTGTTATAACTTTACAATAAACTTACTTCAGTAAGCAAAACTTTTCGAAAATCTTTAATATAAAACTTGTAATTCATTTAATAGTAACTGCTGAATCAACGAAAAGGAACCCTAATTCTATAAATGCATTTCACGTTTGGAAAGAAATTCTTAATAAACATTTTTATACAATGTTTTGTAAACG
This sequence comes from Urophora cardui, assembly GCA_960531455.1. Taxonomy (NCBI): domain Eukaryota; kingdom Metazoa; phylum Arthropoda; class Insecta; order Diptera; family Tephritidae; genus Urophora; species Urophora cardui. The sequence goes on along the minus strand of OY482671.1, from coordinate 82,097,802 downwards.
TGAGGAGAAAAATTTCTCCCAAACAAAAAAAAAATGCGCTACTCGGGACTCGAACCTACGCTCTTTGGTCCGTAGGCAGCATATCTCACCATTATGCTACAATCGTATTCGGAATTATAGTTTTTCACAATAAAGAACTCTAATTCGTGCACGTCATCACACATTGTGGACATTTTCGCAAATAAAAATTATTTACTTGCATTCATAATTGCGCATAACGGTTACGCAGCTGGCAACCACGAGCTAAAATTCAGAAGAAAAACAAGTAAGGAAGCCTAAGTTCGAGTGGAATCGAACATTAGATACTCAGCTGTATGCTTATTGTTTGTTTGCCTTTGATGGAAACACGGTGTACTTTATATAAAGCGAGTGCTGCATGAAGTGGGCGTATCCACGCCCATTTTCCAAAATTTTTCTATTTTTTGTTTCCAGTCTATTGTAGAACTCATGCCACAAAATTTCAATGAATTATCTTTATATTTGACAAAGATATCGCTTAAAATGTTTTTATTAGGCCACTTTATAATACCCATATATAAAAGTGGGCGTGGTCGTCAACCGATTTCGCTAAAATTTTCAACATGTATTGCTACAAGTAATAAAAGTGTATACACCAAGTTTCGTCATAATATATCAATTATTTGTCGAGATATGGGCTCCAAAATCTCGTATATTCCTGCTCCTAAAAGGAGGCGGTGCCACGCCCATTTTCCAAAATTTTTGTGTTTTTTGTTTTATGTCCTTAGTTGGAATCTTGCCATAAAATTTCATTGATATATCTTTATATTTGACAGAGATATCGCTTCAAATGTTTTTATTAGGTCACTTTATAATACCCATATATAAAAGTGGGCGTGGTCGTTAACCGATTTTGGCAATTTTTCGTCAAAACATTTGCGTAAGCAAATATATCACGCGTACCAAATTTCATCTATATATCTTCAATAGTTTCTGAGTTATGACTCATAAAACTTTCAATGTTGGCCCCTTAATAAGTAGGCGTGGCACCGCCCATTTTCCAAAATTTCATCAAATTTCTTCATAGGGGCCTGAGCTCAACACGTGGGTAAAATTTCATCGCTCCAGCTATATTAGTGACTGAGATACCAAATTTCCGATTTTTACTATATAGGGGAGGTGGGCGTGGTCATGGTCCGATTTCGCCCATTTTCAATACCATCCGTTCTCGTCTTGATACCAACTTGCATTCCAAATTTCATCAAAATATTTCGATTTTTGCGTGAGTTATCGTGCGTACAGACGGACAGAGGGACAGACGGACAGACGGACGGACGGACAGACGGACGGACGGACGGACATGGCTCAATCGATTTCTCTTTTCACGCTGATCATTTTGATATATATAAGTCTATATCTATCTCGATTATTTCGTTCTGTTACAATCCACCGTTAGGAAATCAAAATTATAATACTCTGTGTACTAGTACAGCTGAGTATAACAACTAACGGCAAAGTCGACTGAAGCAGTGCTTTGCTACGTCACGTCAGTATACATATATGGCTCTGCGACAGCGCTGTGCTCGCGAGCAGCTTCGTGGGCATCTATGATATATACCTACATATCGTCGCTGCGCCAACAAATTCAGTTATATGTTTTTTTTCGATTTTTTTTTATTACATATTTATTTAGCGCTATTCGCTAGCCACATTTTTGCATTTCCCGCTTTCTGATATCCTTCTTTGGTTAGAAGTTGTCAAACACAGCTATATGCTCTCAGTAGTAGAAATGCTCTGTAAAATCAGGTAGGTATACACCTATTTTCGTATAATTGTTTTTTGATTTCAGGTTATTTTTGTGTAAAAAAATTATTTAAAAAAAGCGTATGTGACCAATTTTCAAAATAGGAGGGGCACTGGTCAATTAAATAATGCATTTCCAAGCTATCGCTAATTGCATCGGACCCTAGCGAAGAATTGTATACACATCTTTCATGATTTCTTACCCCCATTAGCAAATTTAAACAATTTGTAAAAAGAGCTATGTGCTGTAAAACGGCGCAAATGCTTCATGCGAAGTGGTTGGTCAAAAAAAGTAAAAAAAAAATTGCACAAGTCTATTACATATGTGTAGTATCATTAGTTAACAATTCAAACTAGAAAAAATATTCTCTAGGATCACCAGAAAACGGTTTTTTTGCTCTCCTGAAAAGTTGCTGAAAAACGTATAGCTGTTTTTGTTGGCGCAGCGACGCACACTGGGTGATAGCGGCCAAAAATAAAATCGAAATTAAAGTATTAGCAAATCAAATTTTTTTGAAAGTGATTGACAGATATAACAATTTGTAAAAAAAAGCTTATATAAAATTTTTTGAGTCTCGTTTTGTTTAGCCGTACAGGGTGTTAAAAACTGAGCAAAAAATAGGTCCTTTTATTTCTCAACAATTACACCTTATACAAAATGCTGTAACTCATTCAATTATTAACGTATGTAATCGAGTGATACATCATTACATAGATATTGATTTTGCCTTTTAGAAACAATAAGCCTTTTGTAACCAGCGGTAACCTTAGATTTATATGAACTTTCAAATATTGACAAAAAAAGTCGTAAAAAAAAAATTTTGCTCAACTTTAAACAAAAAAATAAAAAAAATAAAAAATATGACCTCCCCAATTTTTTCATATGTTTTGAAATGATATATTTTTAATCAAACTGCATTTTAATTCTTGAAATCCACCTGCGCTTTTCGCTTAAATAATCTTTTTCCCATTTGACTAAAAGTGCCTTTTTCAAAACGCAATAATTAGGCTACTTTTGACATTATGAAAAATCTTATTCTTAGGCGACTAATCGAATAGTTTGTTCACCGTGTTGTAGGCAATGGTTCACACTTTCAAATTATGAAAGAATTTTTTTTATCAGCGTTATCATTATTTTTTTGCAGCCTTTTTCTTTTCGAACAGAAAAAAAATTGTGTAAAAATTGGAAAATTTCAACATGAAATAAAAAAAAAATACAAAATATGACCTCTCCAAATTTTTAATATTTGGTGCTAGTGAACGTGCTTTATAAACAGGTGAAGAAATCTTAAAAATTCGTTTGCGCTTTTTTGTTTTATGAACTTTTTTATGGAGTGAGTTTTTCTAAGTTTTCATACATTTTTCCCATACAAAATCCCCAAAAGTATGCTTCAAAAAGTATTAATAATTTTGTATGGGGAAAATTTGCCAAGTTAATGAAACTTAAACAACAATTTCTTCAATTCTAATAAAGATATCTTAAAAATTTAAACGCCATATTCAGGGGGATGGTTTATGCTTTCTAACGGTGTATTTGATTTTGAATAAAAAAATATTACATACAAGATATTAAGCAGGGAATATAGTCAAAAACGTGTTTTTTTGCCTAATTGGACATGAATATCTCAAAAACTAGAACCAATTTGAAAATTCTGACTTCAGATTCAGATTCAGCACACTGAAATCCTTTAGAAAAGTATAGTTTCATTTGTGGTATAAAAATTCTTTTAAATGTGATTTTTTTGAAGGAAAATTTTATGATGAATGCTTATAAAATGCTCAAAAGTGCATATATTTTTAATTTGAAAACCATGGAATACTTTGCGCTTTTTCCAAAATGATTACTGTATATTATTTATATTTAAAAAATGTGTGCTCTTATTAAAATTGAGCATTTTAGCTATAATAGTTAACAAAATATTGAAATTTCAAAAATACCGCTATATGGGAGGGGGGTGTATTTGTGGGCCGATTTTGTTCAAATTTTCACAGTTTACTATCTTCAATCAAGAAAGCTTAAGTTCCGAGTTTAAAGTTTCTAGCTCAATTATTACTATTTTTGGCCGCGTTTGTATGGAGGTGCCCCCACTGTGCGACGATATGTAGGTATGTATGTATGTACTTCTGTTGATGTGAATATACATATGTATGTACGTAGGTACATATGACATTGGGACGGATAAATTTTTATACTCAGCTGTACTAGTACACAGAGTATTATAGTTTTAATCACATAACGGTGGATTGTAACAGAATGAAATAATCGAGATAGATATAGACTTATAATAATACAATGGCGCTATTATAACTCTGATGAGTTTTATGGCCGAGCTTCTCTCCCAATTCGAGGTGTGCTCCTTTTTGTTTTTCCTACTAATTGGGTGGACCTACAGTTTTATGCCGGCTCCGAACGGCGAATGCATTTTTTGTGAGAAGCTTTTTCATGGCAGAAATACACTCGGAGGGTATGCCGCCCACTGCCGAGAGGTGACCGCTGCTCTTAAAAAACCCAATAATTGGATTTTTACTAATTAGAAAAATTGTTTTGGTGATTTGCTCGGACCGTGGTTTGAACCCGAGACCTCTGGCATAGCAGGCGAGCACTCTACCCACTACAACACAGCGGCCACACTTAGACATACACATATAGACTTATATATATCAAAATTATCAGGGTGAAAAGAGGAATCGATTAAGCCACTTCCGTCCGTCCGTCCGTCCGTCTGTAAACACTCTAACTCGCGTAAAAATTGAGATATTTTGATGAAATTTGAAACACAAATTGATATCGAGACTGGGACTGTTGGTATTGAAAATGGGCGAAATCGGACCATGACCACGCCCACTGTTCCTATATAGAAAAAATCGGAAATTTGGCATCTTAGTCACTAATATAGCTGGAGCGATGAAATTTTACCCACGTGTTGAACTCAGGCCCCTATGAAAAAATATGATGAAATTTTGGAAAATGGGCGGTGCCACGCCGACTTATTAAGGGTCAAACATTGAATGTTTTATATTTCATAACTCAGAAACCGTTGAAGATATATCGATGAAATTTGGTACGCGTGATTTACTTACTTAGGCAAAGGTTTGGACGGAAAACTGTTCAAATCGGTTTTCGGCCACGCCCACTTTTATATATGTGTATTATAAAGTGGCCTAATAAAAACATTTTAAGTGATCTGTCAAATATAAAGATATGTCATTGAAATTTTATGGCAGCAGTCCAACTGCGGACATAAAACAAAAAACACAAAAACTTTGGAAAATGGGCGTGGTACCGCCTCCACAATAGACCGGAAACAAATAATAGAAAAATTTTGGAAAATGGCCGTGGCTCCGCCTCTTTTTAGACAAAGGAATCTACGAGATTTCGGAGCCCATAACTCGACAAATAATTGAGATATTATGACGAAACTTGGTTTATACACTTCTATAACTTGTGTTAATAGACACGCAAAAATTTATTGAAATCGGTTTACGACCACGCCTACTTTTTAACAAAGATATTTCTGGAACACTCTTTGGGAATTTGTAACGTGACATCTTTGTAACTAGAAGTCATAAAGGAATGAAATTTTGCACAAAGAATAACATTCATATGCTTAGTTGGATGACTGATAAAAATGTTGAAAATAGGCGTGGCTACGCCCACTTTATACAGTACTCTCTTTATATAAAGTACACCGTGTTTCCATCAAATGCAAGCAAACAATGAAAGCATACAGCTGAGTGTCTAAAGTTCGATTCCACTCGAACTTAGGCTTCCTTACTTGTTTTAACATTGTTTCGGTGACAGAAGCATTCTTTGATCAATCCTGAACGTGGCTAAATAAAAAGAAGGTATAAAACCAACGCAAATGGTCACCGTTTAATGGTGTAGAAATGAATACACACGCTTTTGCGTTAACTTATGCAATGCAAAAAGGACTCGGCTGCATAAATGCGTACAAGAAAACATACAGTGAACTACACTGCGTATACGTAACTTGTTTACATACATCAATACATACATACATACAGGTGAAACTAAGAGCCCGTGCACAATTGACTTCTACCTCGCTTTGCTTCAGAGTTTTGCTTTGACAAAGTATAAAGTTAGCCATGTCTCAACTTTTTTACACTTTGACAAACATCTCCCCTTGTGTGTGTGTATGTTTGTATATCTACACTTATTTTAGCGGTTTCGCGCAATTTCGTGAGAAGAGAACAGAGAAAAGTAAAAAAATAACATTCGAATAAGCCGAAAAAAGCAAATCCCCCAAATATTTTACCAAAAATCAGGTTTATAAATTAAAGCAAAGAAGTGAATTGGAAATTGTAAAAGTGTTAATTGTAGCAAGCATCTGGAATTTCGCTTTGCTTCAAGGTTTTTTCTATCAAAGTTGGAGCAGACAAAGCCAATTGTGCACGGGCTTTAATAAAAGCGTGTTATTAACCACATAGAGAACAGAAAAATAGAACAAAACTACAGAGTGGCATTGACAAATACTGAAGGTTTCTAGAAATCAATTATCGACATGCAACAACATCAAACATGCTTAATAGTGGCGCTGCCATGCACTGGTATAGTACATATACATATACATACGTATATGGGTATATCTGGAATAAATTTGTATACATATGTATGTGGGTACATATGCACATATACAAAGCTGGCGGCAAATGAACTGGCTTTGACTCCTTTTCGCTAGCAGGGTTGCGTGATTTCGAATCAATTTTGATTTCAAATCAACTTTCAAATAAAAGATAATTTTTATTTGTGATTCATTTCACAAAAGAATCGAAAATACCCTTTGATTCGTGATTCAAACTATTTTCAAATAAAAGATAAATTTGATTTGTGATTCATTTCTCAAAAGAATAAAAAAAATTGTTTGATTCTTTATTCAAAATATATCCCTGTTTCGAATAAAAAATTTGATTCTAATCAAAAATTTATTTAGAATCAAAATTTATTTAGAATCAAAAATTTAATTTCATGCATTCATTTCATTAATTTATTCGTTATATGTACATGTACCTACCCAGCAGTATTTATCAGCTGGAAAACAGTACATATTTCCTACTGAATATTCAGTAGAGATGTACATAGTTCCAAAATCTGAACTTTCGCTTTCGTTTTTATATAGAGGTGGCGTCGAAAATCAACTACCTAAAAACTGCCGAACGAGAAGGGAGAGTTTCCATATGAAAAAAGGGCTGACTACGCAGGGAGAACTTCTATAGCATATATTTCAATACACCTGATGTCTTCACTGCGTTTTCAGTTATTTTTTCAGGCATGATTTTTGAACTCAGTTTCAGTGTATTTTTCATACTGAATATTCTACTGAATATGCACCTCCCTACCTCAAATACTGCTGGGTATTATATAAAAATGAATGTGTGTGTGTATGTGTGTGTGTGTGTGTGTGTTATTTCCCAGCAGTATTTATCAGCTGGAAAACAGCACATATTTCCTACTGAATATTCAGTAGAGATGTAGTTCTAATATCTGAACTTTCCCTTTCGTTTTTATATAGAGGTGGCGTCGAAAATCAACTACCTAAAAACTGCCGAACGAGAAGGGAGAGTTTCTGTAGGAAAAAAGGCCTGAATACGCAGGGAGAACTTCCATAGCATGTATTTCAGTACACCTGATGTCTTCACTGCGTGTTCAGTTATTTTTTCAGCAATGAATTTTGAACTTACTTTCAGGCTATTTTTCATAATGAATATTCTATTGAATATGCACCTCCTTACCTCAAATACTGCTGGGTTATGGACTCCCAAAGTAATCAACCGATCTTTATGAAATTTTCACAGTAGATTATCTTTGGTAGCATAACCAGGCCATTAGACGTGTTTTTGCCCCGCTCCGCGTTAAACTCAAATATAGTTCGGTAATTGACAATAAAAATTGGCTTTGTCAATTGGATATACATATATCTACAACCTGTTGGTGATTGCTGCTGTTTTGTGGCCTGTTGTTTTATTTTGTTTCATTTTATACATAAAAGTAGATTTACTTATCTCAGCTCCCCATCAACATACATATATACATACGTAAACAAAAATATGCTGGCTTCGCAGTCGAAAACTACGCTGAAACGCCGCGCTAGTAGAGATTCTCCATCTGCAAAGGCGCCAAAACTTGATGAGAACGTTACTCTACAAACAATACTGTCTGCGGTGAGAGATCTTGATGAACGTGTTAAGCAGCAGGTAGATCAACTTAGCGCTCTCTGCACTGCACTCTCTGCGAAAATTTCTGAGTACGAAGCGAAACTGTCTGCACTTTCAGTGAAGGTGGCTGAACTCGAGGAGAATCTCTCCAAGAAAATTGAAGGTGATGTAGCGGCGGTGTTGGTGAAATATGAACGTACGGCGGAGAGTATCAACGGCTTGGAGCTTCGCGTTAATTCTCAGCAGAATGATTTGGGTGAGCTTCGCGATAAATTGGCTGATGCACAAAAGGTGGTTGCTGATTGCTCTGCTGACGCCATTGCTCTTGGAGTACCGCATATGGAGGGTGAGAACCTGAGGAGCATATTTAACCAGGTTTGTCTCTCAATTAATTACATGGTTCCGAAGCTAAAAGACATTTTCCGTGTGGGGAAAACAACAATTGGGGCTACTAGTGCAATTGTTGTAAAGTTTTACAGTGTAGCCGATCGCAACCGCACTCTCCGTGCTTTTTCTGAGTGCAGAAAGAAAATAAAGTCGGCCATCCCGCTCAATGATCTTGGTTTTGAGGGGAAATTTAGCATTTTTGAGAGCCTCTCTGTTGATAAGCGAAAATTAATGCAAGAGGCAATTAAGATTAGGCGTCTTAGCAAAATACAGGCGGTTTTCACTGTAAGAGGAGACGTTTATATTCGGAGTGAGCGGGGTGCACCAGCTGTTAAAATCTCTGCAGACACTGACCTGCAGCGATTTCGTTAGTTCTAAGTGTTTGCTGTTTGTTTATATTATTTTGTATCTATTGTATTACCTATTTGTTAAGTGTTATTATGTAAAGATGGTCTTTTCTGCTTTATTTACTCCTCTGATGTTTAAGGTTGTTCTGTTGGGCTTGCTAAAGGGATATGCATTGCGGGCCGCATTGTGCTGACATGAATGGTCTTGCTTTAGTCAATATTCTTTGCAGTCAATGCATGGGGCTTAATATCGTGGACTATACTAGGAAGGTTTTTGATTCATCCTCTGTTGATGTTATTTGTGTGTCCGAAACGTGGTTCGATGAAAGCCTATGTGTTTCTGCTACCAGTATAGATGGCTATACACTTATTCGAAATGATAGGGCTGGTAAAAGAGGTGGTGGTGTCGCAATCTATTGCAAGAGCTACTTGCATATGAAACTTGTGCAAAAATCCATTAGCAGTAATTTAGAGTTTTTAATTGTTGAGGTGTCGGGTAGAAACTTTAAGACTCTCGTCACGTGTGTTTATAATGCCCATAGGTCCACTAATCTAAAAACTTTGTTTGAAGTTGTATCTGTGCATCTTGTTGATTATGATAGTATTGTTATTTGTGGTGATTTCAATGTTAACTTACTCGTCCGGGATTGTTTCAGTGATAACCTGTGTGACACCGTGTCTGGTTTTGGACTTTCTGTAGTAAATGAATCAATGCCAACAAGATTTGCTAATAACTCAAAACCAAGCCTACTTGACTACTTCATTGTTTCCGACATAACTAGAATTTTAAAGTTTGACCAAATAAGCTTCGTATCTGACCATGACTTAATTTTTTGTTGTCTTGACGTAAATCTTGAGCGTCCCGTTGATAATTTATGTTTTTCGTATAGAGACTTTCGTAGTCTCAATGAGAATGAACTCTACTGTGCCCTAAACAGTATTGACTGGACGGAATGCTGGCAGTTTTCCACTGTTGACGACAAGCTACAATTTTTGACAAACAAGTTAATATCTACTTTTGATAAACATATTCCCATTTGTGTCGTCCCCGTGAAACATTCGTCATGTCCATGGTTTAATAGTAGGGTCTTAAAGGCGATTCGATTGCGCAATAAACTATATTCAAAATGGAAGAAGTTTCCTACTCAAGAAAATTGGGCGAATTTTAAATCTGCTAGAAACCGAGCTACATTTATCACTAGACGTGAAAAACAATCCTATTTTAGAGTAAAACTAAATGCTAAACTACCTAATAGAGTTCTCTGGCGCAATATAAACAGACTTAAAGTTCGCCAAAAAGAAAACCCCCAATGTTCTTTAGACCCTGATGTTGTCAATCTAGCATTCCTTGAGAATAGTGTACAATGTAACAATATCCCACCGTTTGATCCTTGTGAAGATTTATGTTTTAAGGGTCATATGTTTGAGTTCGCTGCCGTATCTGAGTGTGACGTGGGGAGATGTGTGCTAAGAATAAGTTCCAATGCTGTAGGGGAGGATGGTCTACCCATTAAATTTATTAAAATTGTATTGCCTTGGATCATCGGACCCCTTACGCATATTATAAACCATGCAATTACTACTTCTTTTTTCCCTAGCCTCTGGAAAGTTGCAACCGTCTTGCCCATAGCAAAGAACTCCACTACTATTTCCCCAACTGATTTCCGACCCATAAGTATACTGTCTGCACTTTCTAAAGTCTTCGAAATGCTTATGGCTGAGCAAATACATATGCACATTCAAGAGCACAACCTTCTCTCAACCTTTCAGTCAGGCTTCAGGAAAAATCATAGCTGCAACACTGCTATGCTAAAAATTCTAGATGATATCAGGATAAGCTTTGATAAAGGTCATCTAACATTGCTCTGCCTGCTTGATTTTTCTAAAGCTTTCGATTCGGTCAATCATCAGCTGTTATGTTGCAAACTTGAGAGATTTTTTGGTTTTAGCAGTAGTGCCCTGAGTTTGATGCAAACCTATCTAATGGGGCGATGCCAACGTGTACGAATTGGCTGCGAGGTATCTCAGTTGAAAACGGTCTCAAGTGGAGTGCCCCAGGGGTCCATTTTGGGTCCTCTGCTGTTTAGCTTATTTATAAATGATGTCTTTCGCGTGTGCAAGTTTTCTCAAATGCATGCGTATGCGGATGACCTACAGGTATACTCTAGTGGCCCCTTCAATCGACCTGATATAGTATCTGATAATCTAAATCTTGACCTTATAGCTATCTCTGACTGGGCAACTGCTAATGGCTTACTTTTAAATAGCAAAAAGTCTTATATTTTACCTATAGCCAAAAAGCGTATGAAGTCATTTGACTTCATTCCGTCGATACTAATTGGGGTAGAGCCATTAAAAGTAGTTAACAAAACTGTGAACCTGGGTTTTGTAATCAACTCAAGTCTCACCTGCGGTGACCATGTCAACTCGGTTGTCCGCAAGGTTTATGCCACTTTAAGAAGCCTATGGCAATCGGGATTTTACACACCTGTTGATACTAGACGCCAGCTTGCTTTGCAATTAATTATGCCCATTATTACATACGGGGAAGTGGTCTACAGCAACTTAGACAGTATCTCGGCTCGCAAGATCAACTTATTGTTTAATAATGTGACGCGTTATGTTTATGGCCTGTCCAAGTTTGACCACATCTCGGAGTTTAAAACCCGGCTATTGGGCTGTGATATTATAAATTATCTCAGAGCCAGAAACTGTATATTTTTATATAAGATAATCTCGTCAGAAGCTCCTAACTACCTTTATTCGAAATTAACTCCAACAAAGTCAGCCCGATTAACTGACCTGATTGTCCCGCAATATTCTTCCTTGACTTCAGCACGACTATTCTTCGTTAGCGCTGTTCGCACCTGGAACACTGTTCCTGCTGCTATCAGGGGAAGCCTTAACAGAACTAATTTTAAAACATCTATTTATTCGTATTTCAGTAAATAATTCATTCAGTAAATAATTCATTGACCATCTATAGATTTAAACCACTATGTATTCTTTGCTACTTGTATGTATACGTATTTATATTTATATATGTATTTGTTTATTTATTATATGTAATAATGATCTGATCATTGCGTTTTAGAATGTAAGAATCACTCGTTTTTTTCCCTATTTCTCTTTGTACTAAAAAAGATGAATATCTTATTGTACTAATTATATTATGAATAAATTGAAATTGAAATTGAAATTGATTCATATGGTATATGCGCTGGTGATAGGGTATACAGACTTTCGGAAAAGTGGGAACTTCCCAGAATATGGGCCCAAATGTGGACCCAGAGTGACCCAGCAAGTCTTTGAGCAATATTGGTATCAAATGAAACGTGCTGAGCAGGCCTTCAACATAGAGTTATTTTCATTGAGATGCCTAGGCCGGGTCCCGAGATATGGGTCAAAACGTGGACCCGGATGACCCCTGAATATTTCCGAGCGATATTGGTAGCAAAGGAAAGCTGTTGAGGAGGACTTCAACAAAAAGCTCTTTAAATAGTTACACCTACATAGGCTGTTCCCCAAGATATGGGTCAAAGCATGAACCGGAATGAACCCTGAATGCTTCCGAGCGATATTGGTAGGAAATGAAAGGCGTTGAGCAGGGCTTCAACCTACAGCTTTCCCAGAAATGGCTCAAATAGTGGGCCCAGATGGTGATGGATGGTCTCGGCAATGTAAAGATAAAGGTAAAGGCAAAGGCAAAGGCAAAGGTAATGGTAAAGGTAAAGGTAAAGGTAAAGGTAAAGGTAAAGGTAAAGGTAAAGGTAAAGGTAAAGGTGAAGGTAAAGGTAAAGGTAAAGGTAAAGGTAAAGGTAAAGGTAAAGGTAAAGGTAAAGGTAAAGGTAAAGGTAAAGGTAAAGGTAAAGGTAAAGGTAAAGGTAAAGGTAATGGTAAAGGTAAAGGTAAAGGTAAAGGTAAAGGTAAAGGTAAAGGTAAAGGTAAAGGTAAAGGTAAAGGTAAAGGTAAAGGTAAAGGTAAAGGTAAAGGTAAAGGTAAAGGTAAAGGTAAAGGTAAAGGTAAAGGTAAAGGTAAAGGTAAAGGTAAAGGTAAAGGTAAAGGTAAAGGTAAAGGTAAAGGTAAAGGTAAAGGTAAAGGTAAAGGTAAAGGTAAAGGTAAAGGTAAAGGTAAAGGTAAAGGTAAAGGTAAAGGTAAAGGTAAAGGTAAAGGTAAAGGTAAAGGTAAAGGTAAAGGTAAAGGTAAAGGTAAAGGTAAAGGTAAAGGTAAGGGTAAAGGTAAAGGTAAAGGTAAAGGTAAAATTAAAGGAAAGGGAAAGAGAAAGGTAAAGGTAAAACTAAATGAAAAAGAAAGAGAAAGGGAAATGTAGAGGGAAACCCTCATTATAACATACAAATTTTTTCGTCGCTGCGAAGCGGGGCGGGTATCTGCTAGTATGTATATAAATATGTATGTACGCGCAAATGCTTGGCTAAGGCAACTGCGAAAATCTGCTTGCATTTTCTTCGATACAACAGACACATTTGCTGAAAATTTAGATTTTTTGCATTTCCTCAACTCGAGGGTGGTGGGGGATCATGTATTATAGTATATTTTATTTGAAATACATTTTTCATTCAAAATAATTTTTTGATTCGAATAAACAATTTGATTCGAATAAACATTTTGATTCGAATAAACAATTTGATTTGAATCAAAAATTTATTTAGAATCAGGATTCAAAAAATGTTTTTGATTCTAAATAATTTTGATTTGAAATCAAGTTTGAATCAAGAATCAAAGTATGCAATTCTTTTGTGCCTGAAATTGAAAAATAAACGTAAAACATTTTAATATGAAAAATAAAATGTTTAGCCACCTTTTTTAGCCAAAAGCAAAATATTTTATCAATTTTTAGCCACAACTGAAATCAAATTTAGCCACCACGAAAATTTTCACCGCCAGCACTGCGTGTGAGTGAGGAAAATTAACAATTTTGGCTGGGAGGTGGTCTAATATTCACTTGTATCTATGGCATACCTCCAATTTCGCTTTATTATTTGGTTATGCCACGCGATAAAGGCATTTCAAATTTGTACATACAACAAAATTATCGATTTTGCCTTTTTTATGGAAAATCAATAATCGAAGTTAGGGACAAAATAAATTTCAAGGCTGCATACAAACTGTATGCAAGGAAAATTAAAAAAACCTCCTGTAAAATTTACTTTTTGTTGGATGTACTTTTATGGCGGTTAGGACTCGATATATGTACATATTACAAAAATGTATACATTAGACCGGGGCAATTTTTATGGAAAAAGTTTAACCGATATCGCGCTGTCGAAATGATGGTTACTCTCTTTTTTCTGATTAAAAAATTTTACGCTATAGGTCTAAAATGAATTTAAATGCTCCGGAATTCGATTTTTATAGACCACCCCGGATTTTAGAAAATCTAAAAAGACAAAATCGACAAAAAAAATAACCAGGCCATTATGCACATCAATAGGTAAATATTTTATGCTTAACCCATATCGTCCTAATGTTCGATAAATCGAACAGCAAATTTCAACATTTTTTATTATTTTTTCTGATCTGTTTTTCAGAACCTAAACCCAAAATTTTGATGTAGTTTAATACTGTGGAATATTTTCTGTAATTGAAAATAAATATTTAATTTTAAGCCCCCAGCTTTCTCTGAACGGGGCGTTTAAGAAAAACCCTTAATTTTAATATGATTTTGAAATTGCCAAAATATATAAAAAATACCAATATTAAATAAAATTTAGTATACACCTCATTGGGAAAGAAAATAAAATTCAAGTTTTAATTTGAATTTTATTTGCAAAGTCAATAAAACGAACAGCTCATATATTTAAAGTTAGCTGTTCGATTTATCGAACGCTGGGCGTTACTCAGTGGTTTTTTTTCCTGAGGACCATAGGCACTGTACGAGCAAACGGTATTGGTGGTGCATAATTAAAATCTGGAAGAAAACTCGAAAAATGAAATAATGACTTCTGTTTTGATACCCAGAACAGTATTTTGATTTGTCGTTGGCAGGATAATAGCGGGGTTGCACTTGACACCTATTTCGAGCAGATCCTGCCAATGGTGTCTGTGAAAGAATGGAAGAAACAGAAAACCAACAATGAAGGGAAAACTCTTATGCCCGGCCGTTTTGTGAACTATAACCACTCCCAGCTAATGAAGAATTACAATATAGGGATTGGCGCAGTAGATCTGAACGACAATGAAGCACAGAATTATCATATTGCAATGCGATCCAAAGAGTGGTATTGGCCTTTATGGATTTCGACTTTAAATTCAGCTATCGTCAACGCATGGAAGCTAGACTGTTTCATTCGCCGTTATTTAAAATAAATATTCTCCCCCAACAAGATTTTAAGGTGGATATTGCACATTCTCTGCTAATGACAGCGGATGACGAATCCAAGGACTCTGAGGATATGGAGGTCGCGGAAGGCGACAAAAGGGACGTAATGATTGACCTGGATTTTCAAATGATGCTCATCCGAGAAATCTGCAGCGAATCAAGGGACAATATCTCGTAGTCAAAATCGAAAATAATAAGAAATGGAGATACAAATTGTAAGACAAACCAAGTTCCTTTTTGTGCAAGAGATGCCATTTTTCACTTTATACCCATTGTTTTGAGTCATATGTATCATTTAAAAAACCAAAAGTAAATTAATTTTGACTTAAATATCTTATTTTTCTGTTGCACTTATCAAAAAATAAAATATGAACAAAAAAAGGAACATACATTTTCTTTTGTTCGCAGGAAGAAAAACGCATAAAAATGTATACAGATAGGCCGAGTGTTCGATTTATCGAACACATGATATCTCAAAAACTAAAATTTTAATAATTTTTTTGGTAACAGATTTGAATTCAGAGGCTCAAATTTACTTAAAGGTGAAAATTGCATCAAGATATGCTTCAAAAAATTTGCTTAGGACGATATGGGTTAAGTAATCCAAATATGAAATCAGAATGCAAATCTGATAAGTCGTTTTCGTGATATAGCCTGAGTTCCGGATTTGGAGGCTAAATCTTGGAGGCATATCGTATTTTTCTCTTGCTGTATGTAAGTTATTCTAAAATTTCTTTTAATATATTTAAAGTTTATTAAATTCAAAAACAATATTCCTGGAATTTCTGTAACCGCATCGGAAAACTGGTAAGCACTGATTTTTTTTAACCAAAAAATTGTATGAGATCTTTGTGCCCCAAATGAAGATTTCGGAACTTAGCTGCTTAAATGGAAGAATTATTCCCCAAAGCTACTCTGTTTCATCTTTATTTTTTCCTTGCAATTTTATGTCATGGCGCATGTTGTCCACTGATGAATTTTCTTAGAAGGGCGAATTTTATTCTTGCAAACTATTCCGTAAATTTTTGAGATATATGCTTGATATGTATTTGTTTGATTTCCCAAATCGGACCACTATAAGATACATATAGCTCACAAAAAAAACCGATTGTTCAGATATGTATAAATATGCTGTGTAACTTCCCCAATTAAACAGCTAAAGACATGGAAATACCCGTCTCACTTCGCTGCAGACTAGGCCATTCCCTTCCTTATCAGTCTCCCTACCACTCGGTACCTTCCTTTCCTGCTATATCTTCCTCCCTTAATGAAATTAGTTGTATATTGGAACCGTGGTTACTGCTATATTTTGATACCAATATTGCTCAAAAATATCTCAGGGCTATTTGAGTTCATATGTCGGCCTCAATCTCGGGAATCGATTGTGATATCCGTATAGGGTGAAATATATATACTTATACATATAAAGAAACCCTGATCAGCACATTTAATTTGATATCAATATTGCGAAAAAATATTTGGCGGGCATCCAGGTCCACGTTTTGGTCTCTATCTGGAGAACCGACTGGAAAGTAGGAATCGCACGAAGTATATACTACGAACTCTATATTGAAGCTCTGATTGGACCTTTACCAATAATGCTCATAAATATTTCGGGGTCATCTTGGTCCATATATTGACCTATATCTCGGGAAGGGGTTTATATACTAGAATGGAATGTCGTCTAAATCCTAATCTATTACCAGTTTACCGTACTGTCAAAATTTGAATGTGATCGGCCCAGTAGTTTCTGCGTACATAGAGAACAAGCAAACTTTCATCCTTATATATGTATGTATGTATGTACATACATATACCGATATGGAAAAGAATTCGAAAGCGAACAAATTGTCTTTCAAATCGAACTACAGAGTGAGGGCGCAGGAATAAATCAAAATGATTCGAATAAGATTCCGATGAATACTTAACTTGTTTCGATTCCGCGAGCCATTACGGGTAATGCGGAGTGAATGGATTACGCAAAATATGAAATAGAGGCCTTGTTTAGTCGGTGATCTTCAATCGTGGATGTAATTTGTTTTCAATTCAATTGCCGGTAATGCATGTAGTAAGTGTTTACTGCCAATGACATGCCAATGCTAATGTAATGAATTACAGCAGGGGAAGGGAAAGGGTAGTCAATGTTTATAGTCAATATTTATGTTTTTTGCTATGATGGATATTCAAAGAAAAATGTGTATGTACTTACCTACTTTTCTCTATTGCTAAGAAATTTTATATTACTCGTAAGCTTGGTAAATTTGAATGCTAGGAATTTTCCAACATTTTTCATAACAAATTCCTCTGAAATCAATTATATAATTGATTGGCAATTTAAAAAAATTTGTTTATGGGGATCGGCCCGGTCTAATGCACATATGTCTTTACATGAAATCCGAAACTCCACTTAACCATTTCTTCAACTACAATACCTCCTTTATAGCCACCAATTTGCAATGCCATTAAATAACCAATGCTAGGCGCTCTAGTTCACTAAGGTTTTATTTTTTCATTTTGGCTATAACCTTGTGGCTTGTTTTAATTTTTATACATACACTAGCTGACCCGGCAAACTTCGTTCTGCCCAAAATAGATTTTTTTTATTAATTTCATTTCAAAAATTGTTATTACACCGGTATTATTTTTAATAGAAAATTAACGATTTTTCACTACTTCATTGTGTATACAACTTCAAAAATATATAATTTTAGTATTCAGTTTAAGGCTGCACGATACAGAACATTTATAGTTTTCTGTTCCGGATATTTATTTTCACTGAGTATTGGCTATTTTAAGTAAGTAAGTAAGAGTATTGATATAGTATACCTCCATAATGGTTTGCAGGCCCCTCCTCCAACCCCTTTAGATATATTCAGCCTCAAAAGTTTAGTACGTATGGGAGGTGCAATGCCCCATTTTTCGAAAAAAATTTGTTTTTTTGGGTGAACATGGTATCGTCGTATATCTGCATAGTGATTTCTATGTATGTACATGCCATGAACGCTCGCCCCCTTTTCCCAAAACTACTGTTTTTTTCATAAGCATGCTACTGATATCATTAATCTCCTGATCAATTTTCAGGTCCCAACCTTAAACGCTTTTATAGATATTCAGCTTGAAAAATTAAGTTTGTATGGGAGGTGCCACGCCCCCTTTTCCGATAACCTACACTTTTATGCGCAAAAATTGTTTTGATATCATATAGCTCTGTACCAATTTCCAGGTCCCTGACTTAAATCCTTTTAAAGATATTCAGCTTAAAAAATTAAGTGTTGTAGGGAGGTGCCACGCCCCCTTTTCGTATAACTCCTATTATTTTGCGTTAATATGGAATTTTTATCGTTTATCTCCACACCAATTTCCAAGTCCCTAGCGTAAACAATTTTAGAGATATTCAGCATGAGAAATTAAGTTTGTATGGGAGGTGACACGCCCCCTTTTCTGATAACCCCCAATTTTCTGAGTGAGAAGGGTTTTGATATCACCTACCTCTATACCAATTTTCAGCTCCCTACCTTGAACTGTTTTAGAGATAATTAGCTTTAAAAGTTAAGGTTGTATGGGAGGTCCCACGCCCCCTTTTCTGATAACCCCCACTTTTCTGAGTGAGAAGGGTTTTGATATCACCCACCTCTATACCAATTTTCAGCGCCCTACCTTAAACTGTTTTAGAGATAATCAGCTTTAAAAGTTAAGGTTGTATGGGAGGTGCCACGCCCCCTTTTCTGATAACCCCCACTTTTCTGAGTGAGAAGGGTTTTGATATCACCTACCTCTATACCAATTTTCAGCGCCCTACCTTGAACTGTTTTAGAGATAATCAGCTTTAAAAATTAAGGTTGTATGGGAGGTGCCACGCCCCCTTTTCTGATAACTCCCACTTTTCTTTGTGAGAAGGGTTTTGATATCACCTACCTCTACACCAAATTTCAGCTCCCTACCTTGAACTGTTTTAGAGATAATCAGCTTTAAAAATTAAGGTTGTATGGGAGGTGCCACGCCCCCTTAATATTTTTTAATTTTCTCTTCGACTAAACCTTCGCGGGGTTACAACAAACAAACCCCCCTAAGGAAGTATTTGATTTGGTTCAGCCGTTTTCAAGTTTTAGCGTTACAATTAAATACCAAATCATTTTTATATATATAGATATTTATGTATGTACATATGTATATTTCATACATATTTATGTATGTATGTATATTTTTGAATCAAAATTAAGCAGGGACCCATAATAATCATTATTCGCACTATCCGAATACACTATGACCGAAAAATTTTAAGCGATATCCATAAAATCACAAATAATCTTTATTTTTTTAGTTTTATTTTTTTGAGCTCAGGCCCGTAAGAAGAAATTTGATGAAATTTTGGAAAATGGGCGGTGCCACGCCCACTTATTAAGGATCAAACATTGAAGGTTTTATATATCATAACTCACAAACCGTTGAAGATATATCGATCAAATTTGGTACGCGTGATTTACTTACTTAGGCAAACGTTTGGAAGGAAAATTGTTAAAATCGATTGACGGCCACGCCCACTTTTATATATGGCAACTATAAAGGGGCCTAATAAAAATATTTTAAGCGATATCTTTGTCAAATATAAAGATAATTTATTGAAATTTTGTGGCATGAGTTCCACAATAGACCGGAAAAAAAAATAGAGACATTTTGGAAAATGGGCGTGGCACCGCCTCTTTTTAGACAAAGGAATCTACGAGATTTCGGAGCCTATAACTCGACAAATAATTGAGATATTATGACGGAACTTGTGTTAATAGACACGCAAAAATTTATTCAAATCGGTTTATGACCACGCCTACTTTTTAACAAAGATATTTCTGGAACACCCTTTGGGAATTTGTAACGTGACATCTTTGTAACTAGAAGTCATAAAGGAATGAAATTTTGCACAAAGAATAATATTCATATGCTTAGTTGGATGGCTGATAAAAATTTTTAAAATGGGCTTGGCTACGCCCACTTTATGCAGCACTCGCTTCATATAAAATACACCGTGATTCTAGCAGACGCAAACAAATAATGAAATCATACAGCTGAGTATCTAATGTTCGATTCCACTCGAACTTAGGATTCCTTACTTGTTAATATTACGTTTAAAGTGTTTGCAATAAAACAGAATAATTTTAAAAAGAATAAAACTTTACTGATTTTTACAACTTCTTATAAAAACCCCAATAAAAACCAAATTTTTTCAATAATGGCAAAAAATCAATAAAATGTTGACTTCGAAAAGTTAGTATTGAAAATAGGTGAAATCGGACTATAACAACGCACACATCCCATATATGCGATCTTTCGAAAAACACACAAAATGTTATAATTCAGACACTAATATAACCCGAGTAATGAATTTTCAACCATGCAATGACTTTATGCAGTTATAAGGAAATATGTTAAAATTTTAGAAAATGTATGTAACATAATTTAATTTATAAGTGGTATGTCGTTAGAATAATAATAATACAATGGCGCTATTATAACTCTGACGAGTTTTATGGCCGAGCTTCTCTCCCAATTCGAGGTGTGCTCCTTTTGTTTTTCCTACTAATTTTGTGGACCTACGGTTTTATGCCGGCTCCGAACGGCGAATGCATTTTTTGTGAGAAGCTTTTTCATGGCAGAAATACATTCGGAGAGTATGCAGCTCACTGCCGAGAGGTGACCGCTGCTCTTAAAAAACCCAATAATTGGCTTTTTACTAATTAGAAAAATTTTTTTGGTGTTTGCTCGGACTGAGGTTTGAACTCGAGACCTCTGGCATAGCAGGCGAGTACTCTACCCACTGCACCACAGCGGCCAGAAGCGTACTTTAATTACACAGGCCGACAAGAAATTTGACCATAAACCAGACCATACTCTGAAAAAAAAAAACGTTGTAAATCTAAAGACTTTCGCTGTTAAATCAACTACTTTCCGCAGTTGAAATGTGCCCAACAACGCTCCGTTGTTGCTTCAAAGGTGCGAGCGTTGTTGATTTAAGTCAATAACGGAGATTGTTGGTAAAAATTTTCAACTAAAAATAAATTTTTGTTTGCATTTTACTCTTCATCTTCTCTCCGCCCGGGGCCCAACTGCAAATATGTAGCCTCCGCTTGTTATCCTATTCTCTCCTTCTTATCATTCACTGGTTGTTATCTTTATTTCTTATTCTGATTTTTCTTCTTTACTTTATATTCTCCTCCGGATTCGAACAATGACATCAACCTGAAATTCTATCCAATCATCACATAGTGGAACATTCAACATTATATTGAATTGTAGTAACCTATTTATACTTCCATTTCCTAAAAAGGAATCCATGAATTATTTGAATCATTGTAAAAACAAAAATTAAAAAAATTTGTTCTCATTAGTTTTGTTTACAACGGAAACTGTTGGGTCAAATACTTTTGCCTTTAAATCAACAACGGGGAGAAAATTGTTGCTAAAAATAAACTTTTTTTTGGATTTTTCTCTTCATCTTCTCTCCATCATTATGTTTTTTGTTGGTTTCCTCACAAAAAAATATTTTCTCACAAAAATTTTTTTAAAGACAAGCAAGTTTTTGAATCAACAACGCCCGTTTTTGAATAAATTGTTGGATCAAAAACATTGCTGTAAAAACAAATACTTTTGCTGTTGAATCAAAGACGGAGATTCAACAGCCGAAAGCTGTTGGTTTAACTACGGGTATTTTTTTCAGAGTACTTTCCTAAAGGTTTTCGATGCGCTGAATTCAAATCTGGATGCAGAATTACTCTATCACGTCAGGATTTTGAGATATCCTAACCTAAATATGCAAAAAACACCGTTTTTGCCTATTTTTGAGGTTATATATACCCGACAGATTTTTTTGTTAAAAAAGCACACATAGCATCTTAAAGAAGAAGTCTTTCTTTTACGAATGGCGTTGAGTTTGCTCAAATATCTTTTTTTTCGCTAAGATAGAGCAATTTAAAGTTTATGTGTTCATATTTTGTGGGGTTTTGTATTGTGGGCTTGTGGTGTTTAAGCATTTATAGATAGAGCAATTCTGCGTCCAGATTTGAATTCAGCGCATCGAAAACCTTTAGGAAAGTATGGTCTGGTTTACGGTCAAAAAATCGGTCTTATTTTGTTGGCCTGTGTTATCTATCGAACGGAGTAGATACGGTTTGCGAGTATTTGTAACTTCAGCGAAAGGAATTTTTGATTGAAGTGGTAACCAAAAACACCCAAAATTACGTTATCTCAAAACCGTAACCATAAAAAAATGGTTTTGACCTCAGCTGAACCTGCTCTCCAGCTACCAGCTCTCCCCTATACCTGAAATTCTTGGTATTTTATCAAATTAATTATTTGTAAATTAGTGTTTTCAACATATAGCTTTGAATATGATAGAAGTAAAATTTATCTACCCCCCCCTAAATACGGCCTTGAATATATACATCTCTTTCCGATTTCGATGACACATTAAATAGCTATCTTCGAATGCATACATACGGTCATATTTATGTAGGCTTATTATGTATACGTACATGCATACACAAGAATACACTCGTAAGTTTCTACACACATGACAATTTCGATGACACCACACAGTTGATTGTTGCGATGATGATGAGGATATGCAATGGGGAAAAGGAATAGGAAACGGAAATGAATATTAAAGCGAAAGTATTAGTGGCATACGGTAGTATTAGTTGTAAAATTGGTATTAGCCATTCCAACGGCCAGGGCCGCCGAGAGAAAATCCGGGCCCGGGGTCAAAATAACTACGGGCCCCCATACTAAATGAACAAATTCTCAAAATCAAAATTCAATAAATATATAGTTACGAACTTTGATTTATCTATATATTAATACAGATCAAGTAAATATGTTTACATAGAAATATACATATTAGGGTGGGCCAAATGTATTGTTCAAAAGGCACATCCAGTTTCCGAATCCATGGGTCATACTGAGTAATATTGTCCATGGGACCATAGGTCTGAATGAATTCTGTTTAAATACATATTGCTTTATTTGTATGAAATAAATTGCTTTAAATTGGAATACAAATATTTGTTGGTAGGAATTTGGTATATCAAAATAGAGAGATAAAACAAAAAATTGATAGTTAACTATCGAATGCCAGTTAACTCGTCACCGTGAAAATGGCCCTTAGTGAAACAGCAATCGAATTCAACTGTAGGAAGCACCAAAGCCAATTTTAGCTTCGCAAGCTTCGTTTGTTTTCGGCGTATCGCTGTTTACATACATACATACACGTACATATATGAGCATTTCCTGGGCGTTTCGGACGGTATGTTCGCACGATTTTTTGAACTTTTGAGGCAGAAATATCGCGAAATATTTTATCGTTTTATGATAAAGGGAAATATTTAGGCCACGGCTAATGATTAAAGTATGTTAGCGACAGAAATTTAGTTTAATGCCTCTATTTTAGCCACTTAAAAAAAAAATGGAAGTGTTTTTTAGCGTCCGGAACGCAGTTTAAGTGGCTAAAACAGAGGCATTAAACTAAATTTCTGTCGCTAACATACTTTAATCATTAGCCGTGGCCTAAATCTTTCCTTTTATCAGAAAACGATACAATATTTCGCGGTATTTCTGCCTCAAAAGTTCAAAAAATCGTGCGAACATACCGTCCGAAACGCCCAGGAAATACCCATATCGCTGTATAAGAATTTGTATCATAACGAATTTTTCTGTTGCAACAGAAAACGAATTCAAATTTATGCTGCAAAGCCGACGCCAAAAACCAACAATTCCTTAAGTGGGGTGCAGACCGTTAAGAGATTTATAAAATTGTTTGAAATTTAAAATGATTGCTATCTACGAAAGGTGTTTAAAGGTGTTGTTTGTTTGTTTTCTGTAAGCAAAAACTTGGATATCATTTTGAGATTCCCGGGCCCTCTAAAGCCCGGGCCCGGGGCAATTGACCCCCTCAGCCCCCCCCTCTCGTCGGGCCTGCCAACGGCACAATCAGCAAAGGCAGTATTACCAAAAACAGTGGCCACGTGACAGTTACAATTTCACTACGCAAAGGAGGTAACGCGACGTAATTTTATGTTAATTATACACGAAAATGATAGATTGAAGCGTACACCGGTGTGTTTGAGTGATTTGTGTTATGTGTTAGGAAAATAAAATTTGTTTATCAGTAAAATGAGAATAAAAGTAATGCATTTAAAATAAGAGGCGAATGTATTCAAAGAAATGTTAAGAAATTCACGGAGACAAAGTGCAAAAGCAAAATGTGTTGTTAAATATGTGCGGATATTAATGTGAATGCTGTAATTGAATTACATTGGTAAAAGAAATCTGTGTTAAATAAAAGCGTTATGGCGTTTTCGATTCTGGCAAAAATGTCGCACTTATTCTGCATTTTTATCGGGCTGTCAAATTTGTTTGTTCTATTCCACATAGATTCCACACATTTTTTCAGGGTTGCTTGTTCTATTGACAAAAATGTCGCCCTCTGCCCGACCACAGGGCAGCATTTTCTGCCCGTAATGTGACCAAGGGGTTGCATTATTTTTGTTTCATACATCACATGAAAAGTGCAACATTTTCTTAGGGCTCAGGGCGCATGTTGATAATGTTGCCTTGTAATAATGCAGCATTTTGGTTCAGAATCGAAAACGCTATTAAATTGAGTATTGCCCTCTATGTATGCTCATACATACATATGTATTTATGTATGCAGAGAATTTGTAAATGCAATAGAATATACATATGTACATATGGAGCACGATAATTGTCGCAGTTAAGCAGCTTAAAAAGGGGCCCAAAATGTTCATTTATCATGCAATTAGACACGAGATGGACAAATTGTAAATATGCAATAGTCTAGTAATATTTAAAATATATATGTACATACATAATCATATACATACATACGTATGTATTTACCTACTATATTTATTGCAAAAAACTCACTTTTCAATCACCTTCAATGAATATTAATATTGACTGTTATTCGGTGCTAGGTAATGGGGTCTATACACAGTGCGTCTGACTCGCGAGTCATCTGTGTACGTGTTGACTCGCCGTCATTCTGGGCTCACTTGTGTCATTCGTTTGTGTATAGTTTTCATTGCAGAAGGTTCGAAATGAATATCTCAGACGACCTGTATACTTCGATGAATTCAAGTAAAAAAATTTTATCTTCCTGCATATCGATCTTATTGGCAAACATTTTTGAAAATAAAATATATTTTTTTCTTTTCGTTATTTATTTCTTAAACGGCTTGGCAATTAACTGACAAAATTTGACAGACGAGTCACAGCAAAATATCAAACAAATTTTGATTTTCTTGAGTCATGCCAGAGTCATGTCGGTGTAACTACTACATGCATATTTTCACTAATACAACTAAACTGACTCTTGCATCAGACGCATCGTGTACAGATCCTAAAAGTAAGGATTAAAAGGCGGTTCACCGTCTAAATACATTTTTTAAGTTAATAGGGTCATACTGTAGTTTCTAAACTATTTTGAAATATGTCCCAGGAGTCACACGATTCTGAACTCTAATGTATTAGGGCAAACCTGTACTTAAAATAGAAGATTCTGAAACGACATTTTGAAATGTTTTTAGTTTTTATTATATATTTTTAAATAATTGTTTCTAGAGATGTTGAATTCGACTTGTTTTAAATATATATTTAATCAGAACTTTGAAGTAAATATAAGTATAATTTTGCATTCACTTATTTTTTTTATTTAATTGGCTTGGTTTCAATTCTGCTGGGAGAGATTTACGAATAACTTGGTCAAAAAGGGCTAAAACAATAATAAAACTGATTTCAATAATCTAGTATATTACATATTTCGCACTTGTCCCAGGAGTCACAAATTTAAATATTGAAAATAGTTAATTGAATTTGAATATATAAAATAATTTTATAGAATATGGTACTATGCAGTATGTTTTTTCGACCATATACAAATTGTAGGTGAAAGTTGAATAGTTGAACTAAAACTCGTATTCGTGCTCATAAAGGTGCAACAAAGGGATTTTTCGGTGTCCCAGGAGTCACACTCATTTACTGAGTAGTTACAAAGCTATTTGTTATTATTTAGCCAATTTTTTTAATGTATTTGTTGTATTGGATATTTATCCATATCGATAAATATATTTAATAGCAATTTAAGTCCCGATGTCAGTTTTATAATTCAAAGTTGACTAAGCTCTGGAGTCAAATGTCCCAGGAGTCACGATGGAATGTCCCATATAATCTGTCATGACAAAATTTAAATTTAACTAACTAATTTAATTTCAATGGTCAGTCTATATATTTTCAGAAAAATAGTTGTATATAATATTTCTGTAGTTGCTCTTCTTCATACGGCTTCTTATGGTGCTGGGTATCGAATTCCATACACGAATAGTGTCCACAAAGAATAGTCTGGTAGAAGGGAGAGAGTTGAAGGTAGGAACAATTAAATTACTTAGGCGAGCAGATTTTGGAAAAGTAAGCTTGTTGAAGAGATAAGATGGTGTTTTAAAAAGCATAAGCCGAAAGGGGAAAATACAACTTCTGGCTTTAATGTAATCCACGATATTGCATCCAAGAAGACTACACCTCCAGCGAGATATGTGATCAAATTGGCGAATGCCATACACATATCTAGTGATGTGATTAAACGCAACATCAATCTTGTGAGCAGAAAGCGAATTAAGTTTATTATAAATGAGCTCTAAATATGTTATATACGGCAGAACCAGCTGAATGGCAAGCTTTTGACGTATATTTACAGGGATAAACATTGCAGACATCCGCAAATTACGTAGCGCCCCATACACCCTACCAACGGCCATGTTAATGTGATCAACACAAGTTAAGCTAGAGTTTATAATAAACCCAAGGTGAGATATTTTACTCACCACCGCAATTTTCGTAGTATAAAGAGTAGGGTTAAAGCCGTTATCTAACTTTTTCCTGTAAATTGGCAGAACATATGTTTTTTTTGGGTTAAGACAAAGCCCATTTTTAGTTGCCCAATGCGCAATTGATGAGATGTCAGCATTAATCTTTGCATGCAGGTTATCAACTATCTCAAGGCGGCTGGGCATATAAAGTTGGATGTCATCAGCGTAGGCATGTATGCTGACAAATTTGGGAACTACGAATATATCATTAATGAATAGGCTAAATAAAAGCGGGCCAAGAATTGAAGGGAAAATTGTGGACATAGAGCGTGGTTGTTTTATCAAGTTTTTCTGCATGAGTATTTAATTAAAAAATAACAAGACTTTTATTAAAAACGCGGCTGATACTGCTGACACTAGGCTGACGACTAATTCGCTCGTTGTATTTCTCTTCGTTCTTCTTTTACGGAATGGTGTTGCCGCCTTGAAATGCATTAATTGGAATGCCATATCACATACATACAGTCATCATTTTTACCATTTCTTGAGTGTAAAACTTTTTTTAACATTTCGTTATTTTTATTGACACTGAAGTACAAATTTACATACTATATATTAAAATAAATAACTTATGCAGGGTCCACTAAACAGGTCGGTTCTTCAGATAAGCTGACTTCTTGTTCTTCTTCAACAGCTTTCCAATTTGTTTACTTCTGCATATTATATACATGGCGATTCCAGGATGGCGAACGTAATGTTCGTACGCCTTCAAAGCTCAATAAAGATGTAAAGTGTTGAATATTTTTCTTCTGATTTTCATTTTTAGAAAGCACTTGAGCAGCACTATAATGGGTGCAAATAAAAAGTAGTATCGATTTCTGAAATATTAGCATTTAAAGGGCGATGGCGAACATGACAAAATGAAAATCGGTGTCATAACGATTACTTCAAGTAATTTATACTTAGAATAACTTAAACTAACAAAATTTTCTGTTTTTCGATGAAGATAATTGCATACTAGCACATTTAGTGAATATGCATAAGTACAGTAGCTAAGAGGAACGCGTAAAATTGTAAAATATTTATCAATTTGCGTTGTCAATTCGGGAAGCTATGGCGATAAATGTTATCTAAAAGCGGTCTATCAGATTAAATGCAGAAGATATACACCAAAAAAGCTATATCTGAACAATCGGTTATATGGCAGCTAAGTGCTGTAGTGGTCCGATTTAGCAGATCCCGACAAATGATCAGTCATAAAAAGATACCTACATACCAAATATTTTGATATATCTTGAGAAATACACCTTTAAGGAGAATGAGAAATAAAGATAGCAAACAGTTAAGGCGTAGAAGAAAAGAAGAGGAGAACAAGCAGAGGCTAAATTTTTGTAGTTGGGAATCGGATTGAGAGAAGATGAAGAGGATGCCGTTGGATTCAATTTCGAATCGGGAAGAGAATACGAAATAGAGAACACTGCAGTGAAGCTGGGTTTTTTTTCTCATAGTGCTTAAAATAAAATAAATATTTTTAAATTTAAAATGTTTTTTCTTGATTTAAAAATTTTACAATGAAAATTTTTTAAATAAAAATGTTGGTATTTACATCACTTCTAAATACGTTTTTTCCCATTTTAAGCACGTTTTCATATGTTTTTATTATTTTTTTTTCCCTGAGTGAAGGTATGTATTATGGGTAAATTATGTTTTTGTGATCTATCTATATATATGTTGCTTATTAAACGTAGTTGAAGTTGAGTGTATTAACAATGTACCTTTAAACAAGTAAAAGCGCGGCTGTCTTCGGCCGTACCGAAGACTTCATACCTTTCATGAGTGGGGAAATGAAAAGTTACCTATGTATGTACATAGCCGGATTAAGTTTAATTTATAATTTTAATTCTGTGGGTTATTTATGGAGAGATTTATTAGAAAAAATGGTGTCTTGGCTATTTAAATGGAGGAGTTATACACCAAAATGTCCATATCTGAACAATCGGTTGTATGGGAGCTATATGTTATAATGATCCGATCTTGACAATTTTCGGTAACCCCGTTTGGGCCCATATGGGTACAAATACTTCAAAATTTCACGCCGTTAGCTGTTAAAATGGAGGAGTTATACACCAAAATGTCCATATCTGAACAATCGGTTGTAGGGGAGCTATATGTTATAGTGGTCCGATCTTGACAATTTTCGGTAACCCCGTTTGGGCCCATATGAGTACAAATACTTAAAAATTTCACGTCGTTAGCTGTTAAAATGGAGGAGTTATACACCAAAATGTGTATATCTGAACAATCGGTTGTAGGGGAGCTATAGGTTATAGTGGTCCGATCTTAACAATTTTCGGCAATTCCGTTTGGGTCCATATGGCTACAAATAATTCAAAATTTCAGGCCGTTAGCTGTTAAAATGGAGGAGTTATACACCAAAATGTGTATATCTGAATAATCGGATGTTGTGGAACTATCTGTTATAGTGGTCCGATCTTGACAATTTTCGGTAACCTTGTTTGGGCCAAAATGGGCACGTCTACTTCAAAGTTTCATGTCCTTAGCTGTTTAAATGGGGAAGTTATGCACAAATTACATCCAAAAATTTCATTTATATCTGAATAATCGGTTGTTTTCTATATGTTATAGTGGTCCGATTCGGCCGGTTCCGACAAATGATCAGCTGCATATAACAACATACCTGTATTCCGAATTTCATTCAGATATCTCAAAAACTGAGGGACTAGTTTGCGTTCACACAGACGGACGGACGGACAGACGGACCGACGGACAGACGGACATGGCTTAATCGACTCAGCTCGTGATTCTGATCATATCGGTATATATTTTGGTGGGTCCCCCACGCTTCCTTCTGGTACTTTCAACAAAAATTTTTTGGCACTAAGTTATAATACCATTTCATTCTCATGAAAGGTATAAAAAAAATAAAAAAATTATTTAAAAGAATATTTTTAAATAAGAAAAACATTTTTTTGATTTCTTGATGCTTCTCTTAAATAATAAAAAAATCTTTTGAAGATATTTTTTCTACTTTGGAAGTTATTAATTTTCCGTCGCTAGCAAAGCCGAATCGCCCACTGTGCGATGCAACGATTTTTTCAGGGGCAGTGCAATAAGGCCGCCGAAATAACGCTCACGGGCGTTATTTCCTTTTTTTTTTTCATTTCATTTCATTTATTAAGAAATATATAACATTAGTACAATAAGATCAGACGTCTTTTTTAGCACAACAGTAGAACAAGTGACAATAATATAATTAATTAATTATTTAAAAATAACTTAAAACTAATTAACAAATACATATATAAGTAGAGAAGATAGAGTTGGAGAAAGCATGGAGGAGAAGAAAAAAAAAAAGTTAAAGTAAAAAGGGCAGGGGGAAGGAAAGATAAAGGAAAGAGGACAGTAGAAAAAGGGTAGTAAATTTAAATATAGATAGCACATCTACTAGTGATACAGACATTTTTATTTTGTACATTAATTGTTATGAAAATACGACAGCAAAACAGTCTTAATGTTGCTTTTGTTTAAGCTACTACGTATGGCAGCAGGAACGGAGTTCCATATACGAATAGCGCTGATGAAAAATAGTCTAGCTGATTGAAGAAAGTTATATTGCGGAACTATAAGGCCATGTACGCGAGCAGACTTTGCAAACGTTAGTTTATCATAGAGGTATCTGGGTGATTTCTCATTTATTAGCTGGAAGAGAAAAATACAATTTCTAACTTTGAAATACTCGTCAAGCTCGCAGCCCAGCAGACTACTCCTCCAGTTCGAGATATGGTCAAATCTCGCTAGCCCAAATACATATCGCGTGACGTGGTTAAAGGCCACATCCATCTTGTGTGCAGACTGCGAATCTAAGTTACTATATACTAGTTCAGCATAGGATATTATTGGCATAATAAGTTGGATAGCAAGCTTCCGCCTTATGGCAGTCGGCGTAAACGGGGCAGAGAGTCGCAGGCTTCTAAGGGTAGAGTAAACTTTGCCAACTGTTGCATTTATGTGGTCAGTGCATGTAAGATCAGAGTTGATAACAAATCCCAGATTAGTAACTTTAGACACCAGTTTTAGAGCGTGCTCACCAATATACAAAGAGGGTATTTCTGTATGTTTTAGACGCTTCTTACAAATAGGTAACACATAACACTTGTTGACATTGAGGCTGAGGCCATTTTCAGAGGCCCAGGACTTAATGGAAGATAGATCCTGATTGAAATGGAAGCCTAGGTTCTTCGCTTGATCAAGGGGACTGGACATATACAATTGGATGTCGTCCGCATATGCATGAATACGAGCATGCTGACATAAAGACAAGACGTCATTTACAAACATACTAAATAACAATGGCCCCAAAATAGATCCTTGGGGGACACCAGACAATATTGAACGCAGCGAAGACACATTTAAGTCAACCTTGACACGTTGTAACCTGCCTGTCAAATAACTCTTCATCAACTTCACAGCGGACGGACTAAAACCAAAATTATTGCACAATTTGAGGCAAAGCAGTTCATGGTCAACTGAGTCGAAAGCCTTAGAGAAGTCTAGTAAGCACAGCAATGTTAAGTATTTCTTATCAAAAGCAATTCTTACATCGTCCAATATTCTTATCATAGCTGTTGAACAGCTATGTTTGGCTCTAAACCCGGACTGAAACTGGGATAATAAGTTAAATGCATTAATATGGTGGTAGATTTGCTCAGACATTAACGACT
Organism: Urophora cardui; assembly: GCA_960531455.1. Lineage (NCBI taxonomy): Eukaryota > Metazoa > Arthropoda > Insecta > Diptera > Tephritidae > Urophora > Urophora cardui. The sequence continues at coordinate 82,066,181 of OY482671.1, read as the reverse complement.
CAGCAACCTTCGACAAAGCGGGCAATATGCTGATAGGCCGAAAGTCACAAGGGCTGACTGCAGACCTATTTTTAGCAACAGGAAGAACAGTGGCAATTTTCCACGCATCAGGGAAGCAAGACGTTGTTAAAATGTGATTTATTATATGCGTAAGGGTTGGTAGAATAAGTGGTAGTATAGTTTTTATAAACTTAATTGGAATTCCATCCTCTCCAGTTGCATTTGACCGAATTTTGTAGACACTTTTTTCCACATCAAGTTCAGACACTGCTCTGAACTCAAACATCTGGCTAACTGGCATTAAATAAGAACACGTACTCGACATAGGGATACGAGAACAAGGGGAGGGTACACCATTTACAAAAGCTTCATTCAGAGTATCAGGGCTAAGCGTACACGGAGACTTATCACTGACATGGACACGCAATGCTTTCAGATTACGCCACAGAACATTATTCGGTAGGGAGGGGCAGAGCTTTTTTGAAAAATAAATGCGTTTTTCTCGCCTGGCAATAAGAGTGGCTTCATTTCGTGCTGCTTTAAAAGCGCACCAATTCATATCCGTCCTGTCCCTTCTCCAGGCCGAGTATGCTTTGCATCGTTTTTTAATGGCCACACGAACTTTGGTGTTAAACCACGGACAGGATGAGGATTTATTCAACACTGTTTTTGCTGGCACATGAGCTCTAAAGGCCTGCAAAACCACTCTATTAAGAAAGGAGAGCTTTTCGTTTACTGAGCTGAAACCCCAACAAGTAGACCAGTTTATTGCTGACAGGTCGCTTAAGAGGCTATTGACATTTATATTGCGATAATCTAGAAAAGTGTAAGCATTAGTGGAGTCATTATTGCGGTCAAGTTTAATGTCAAACGAACAAAAAATCAGGTCATGGTCAGATATAAACGATACTTGGTCAAATTTTAATACTATCGCAGGGTCAGATACAATAAAATAGTCAAGAAGACTTGGACAACAGTTATTTCCATACCTTGTGGGAACAGACACATTAACAAAAGACAAACCAACACCAGATACATTATCAGTAAGACTAGAGCTATAACAATCCTTATGTAACAAATTAATATTGAAATCACCACAGACAATAATGTTATCATAGTCGGTTGAGACCGATGACATATAACGAAAGAAATCACATTGACTATAGCATTTATTTGGGTTGTACACACAACAAATAAGGGTTCTAGATGCAAGAGTAGACAGTTCCACAGACATATATTCGACACTACTTCCAGTTGACTGCACTACCAAGTTTGCTTTTAAATTGTCTTTATAATAAATTGCAACACCCCCTCCTTTCTTCCCTACCCTATCACTTCTAAGTAGTTTGTAATTATTAATGTTCAAATGTGCATCTCTTAAATCAGTAGTGAACCATGTTTCAGATATACATATGACGTCCACAGCTGAAAACTCAAAAACTTTCCTCACCATGTCCATTTTCTCACTATTGAGACTACGTGCATTAAAATGGACAACCTTCAAGCCAGTTTGGTTTCCGCAAAATATATTAATCATCGCGAGACTACAATCATCAACGCTACATGCGCTATTGGTTATAACCATTACAAAGCGTAGCGCGAAAAACAAAAGCATATTTAAGACAACAAATAAAAATGTAGATAAAAGAACAAGAGAATAAAACAAAGAGATGTGCTATCTTTACATTAAGGGATAAACATATAATACACACTAACAAAAAAAGCAAAACGCTATCCGAACTGCAGCAAATCATCCTCACATGTAATTTTTGTTGGCTCACCATCTTTACCCTTTTCTGCTTTAACATGTACGTAGCCTCGAAATGTATACACAGATGCAAGTTTTTTCTCGCGTCGTAACTTTATGGCTTTGTGTAACAATTGGCGGTTCTCTTTACTTAAGCTCTCAAAAATGTGGAAATACCCATCAAATCCAAGTGAGCAGAGTGGAACGCAAGATTTCATCCGCCTACGATAATCGCCAAAAGCGCGGAGAGTTCGATTCCGATCAGCAGCCGAGTAAAATTTTATGATAACCACGCTTTTGAGATTTGTTGGAGAGGGATACGTGCGGAAAATGTCACGCACTTTCGGAGATAGGAAATCAATCTAGAAACATATGGTGTTATATATGGCCCTAAGGTTTTCGCCTTCAACGTAGGGTATACCAACAGCAACAGCATCGGCACTGAGATCAGTAACGACCTTATCCCGAGCAGCGTTGGCTAGTTGTTGTTGTAGAGCAGCGATTTCAGATTCTGCTTTCTTCATGTTCGCCTCACATACCTCAATTCGACTAGCAAATTCACTTATTTTAGAAGCGAATGCATTAATCTGATCACTCACACTCTTAATCAGCTTTTTCTCTAATTCCACCTGACCCAGAGATACACCCTCAATTAGCACCATAAGGCGATCAGATTGTTGCTGAATTTTCCCATCCAACTCTTTTAGTTTGGCGAAGAGAGCTGAAAGAGAAACTTCTTCGTCCAGTTTCACTATCTTTGCAGAAGGGGAACCTTTGCTGTGACGTCGCTTGCTCGTTGACATTGTAGATAAATTCTCATTTTCACTCTCATTTTTGTCTCTTCTTGTTATATTCGTGCTTCGTATATTATTTGTTTTATTATTTCCAGACATTTTAAAAACAATTTTGAGTACCTGAGCTTATAATTTATGCAAATTATAATATGTAATAATGCAATAAGAAATCGGCACAGGCTTGGTATCAAAAAATCACGTAATTCTCACAACAAAAGCAAAACAATGGCAGAGCAATGAAAAACACGTCCGTCCGTATTTTCCTCAGAAAAAAAACTTTCTTTTTTGAAAAACAAATAACACCCACGGGTTTAATTGCATTTTATTCCAATTTTTTGCTTTTTTAAATGTGGTGTACAATTGAAAAAAGTGCCGTAGGCGAAAAATTGTAATAAAAAATTGCGCGATAACATTCCAATGACAAATACAATAAAGCATCCTATGAGACCCCGCTTTTTTGATAACGACCACGGCAAATGTTTAAAAGACTGTGATTTGTGGGTATTCACCATGAATGTCCGGGCCCTTAATGGGGAAGAAGCTCAGCTGGTTGATATCCTCGTGAAGTTAAAGGCTGAAATCACCGACTTACTGGAAATGCGATGGAAAGGGCACATCAAAAAGAAAATCGATACTCCGCCGCCGAGTACTTCCGTTCACGCCAGTGAACAAGCGTGCCGCCAACATCCGCATCAAAGCGAGGTTCTTCAACATATTGCTGATCTGTGTCCAGGCCCCGACGGAAGTAACGACGATGCGACCAAATACCCTTTCTATGAACTGTTAGATCATACCTATGATCGCTGCCCCGTTACGAAATAAGAATCGTGCTTGGCGATTTAAATGTCAGGGAGCAAAAGGAATGTGTCTTTCTAGCACAGTCGGAAAATCAGCTTCCGGTATAGAAGGAATTTCTTTTGACAACTATCGGTAATAGCGGAAGAATAAGTGGCACCAGTTATAAGGAAGCAGAAACGACAGGGCGCTCGTTCAAAATCATGTAGACGGTAAAGCGTCAATTAAGAAGAATAAGAGAGGATTTTACTTATTCCAAAAGCTCCCGCTGGCGGTTTAAGCGCTGGTTCCTAAATAAAATAATACTAGTACAAATTACAAAATAATAACTCAAACATACTTACAAAGATTCACAAATAAATTTCGCTACTTTTGCTTGTTTTATGTTAACAAATTGCGCTAAACTTTTTGAAGAATGAAATTTATGAATTATTTTAAAATAAAATCTTTAATTAAGTACTATGTACAGTGCCGAACTAAAGTATTGGCACAGCAAGATGCTTCAACTTTAACACTGTTTTTTGGCCGCATGTGAACAGATTTCTAAAAAATATAAAACATCCCTGGATAGAATGATAAATTGTTAACCATTTCCATTTTATTTAATTTAATTATCTCTTTTATTGAATTAACGGCAGCGATTCTAAGAAAAAAAGTACTGTTTTGGGCTGAACAAAAGTATTGGCACAGCTAAATATGACTGGCTATTTTGCGCTGATTTATCGGTCTAGCAACTTTTTTTAATTTGTCATGCTACGAAAACGTGTAACTTACGTACGTTGCTCTTAAAATACGAACCGCGGACGTCGCAGTGTCTTACATAAGTAAATTTTCCATTAAAGTGACTAGCAAAAAAGTGAAACCGCCGAATCTCGGCGAAAAATTATGTCGCATTTGCATGATTATGGACAATCATTATCTGGGATTGGTGAAATGATGGACAGAAACCGCCACAAAATTCGGAGCATTGTTCAACGTTTCAAGAAGGCTTATCTTTGCAAAGTGTACAAAGAACGGATAGACCTACGGCTTTAAACGACCGTAAACGCAGTCACATAGTAGGAAGAGTGAAAAAAAATTGTAGAATATATTCCACCAACGTTGCAGATGACGTGAAGACAGAATTCGGAAAAGATATGCACGCCATAACGATCCGGGAAGCCTTACACGAAAATAACTATCATTCCCGTATAACTAGATGCAAGCTGTTATGGTTTCCCCACACAGTTTGCCGGTCATCAAGTTGGAAAATACTAAATTTTTTTTCATCCGAGTAAAGAACATTGTTTCAGCAGTTGCTTGGCTTGCTTAATATTATTTTACATGAGCTAAACGTTTATTTAGGCTTATTTTTGGAATAAGGGGCTTTCGGTTAGCTATACGAGAATGGTAGTTATTTTCATATACGGCTCCCCGGATCGTTATGGCGTGCATATCTCTTCCGAATTCTGTCTTAACGTCATATGCAATGTTGGTAGAATATATTCTACGATTTTTTTCACTCTTCCTACTATGTGACTGCGTTTACGGTCGTTTAAAGCCGTAGGTCTATCCGTTCTGTGTACACTTTGCAAAGATAAGCCTTCTTGAAACGTTGAACAATGCTCCGAATAGTGTGGCGGTTTCTGTCCATCATTTCACCAATCCCAGATAATAATTTTCCATAATCATGCAAATGCGACATAATTTTTTGCCGAGATTCGGCGGTTTCACTTTTTTGCTAGTCAATTTAATGAAAAATTTACTTATTTAAGACACTGCGACGTCCGCGGCTCGTATTTTAAGAGCAACGTACGTAAGTTACACGTTTTCGTAGCATGACAAATTAAAAAAAGTTGCTAGACCGATAAATCAGCGCAAAACAGCCAGTCATATTTAGCTGTGCCAATACTTTTGTTCAGCCCAAAACAGTACTTTTTTTCTTAGAATCGCTGCCGTTAATTCAATAAAAGAGATAATTAAATGAAATAAAATGGAAATGGTTAACAATTTATCATTATATCCAGGGATGTTTTATATTTTTTAGAAATCTGTTCACATGCGGCCAAAAAACAGTGTTAAAGTTGAAGCATCTTGCTGTGCCAATACTTTAGTTCGGCACTGTATGTATGTATAATATTTTTTCTAATTTCGCATTGTATTTCTTTTTTCTTTCTCTTTTCAGGTACGTATAACACAAAAGTGTACATATAAAGCACTTTTAAGTATTTTAGATAAAATAATATTTTTCATAGAAGATTGGGGATTTTGTAACAGAATCAAACAAAATAACACGGTACGTATGAGAATATATTTCTTGTATTTTTTCGCTAACAGACTTAAAAGCAAAATAGCGGTCACACCTCGGTACAACAAGCTTCTCGCAAAAAATTAATATCTTCAATTCGTTGCAAAAATCTAAGAAGTAGATACTAATAATCTGAATTGGGTCACAAATTAAATGTGGAATTAACATTAATATCAGGACGGACTTCGATTTAACCCGACGAAGTCATACATATTACTAGGAATCTGAAATTTCTGCACCTTTTACTTCTGGCCAAATAAGCTCAAAATAAAGTAATTATTAAGGATACAACTAGTTTGTCGTATTAGTTGCTTTTTAAGGTGATGTGATTAAGGAGCAGCAGATTATTGTCCTGTTACGACAACAAGTTACCACCTCATCCTTCCACGAATTCGAAGTATCTGCCTTTGGAAAACGGTTCCGTCTAATCCACGAAAGTAAGGAATGTTCCAACCGCTATCCAGCTGTTGATCAGCGAGAGCGAATAGTAAGTGGATTGTAACAGTTTTTCTATTTAAATTTCAGTTTACGGAAATTATGGCGACTTGCAATAGTGAGTTTTCCTATTTTGAGAAATTTTTCCACTGGTACGCATAGTACAAGTTCGAGTTTCACGTGAAATTGCCATCCATCCATCCATACAAAAAAACTGATCGTGAAACATGCGTGAAACTTCACAAATATTTCACGATTAATAATTTGTACTGACTTCTTGCCGTGAAAAGGTTGCGCAACATGCTAGCAACATTATGGCAACAACATTTTTCACACCAAATTAAGCCTAAGTTCACGGCTGTGAAATTTCGCCAGCAACATGCATTTATTTTGCGTTGACATGTTTCTAGAAATATTTTTTGTCAAATGTATTTGTACTCATCGTGTTCAGCGTGCTCGAATTATCTTTACTAGGTATGTATGTCTCATCTCTGTTGATTTTTGGCTCGTGCACAGTTTAATTTTAATGGAAAAACGATTATAACACTGGTCGACAAAATTTCAACAAATTTTTGTTACAGAAATAAAATTCTACTTTTCTAAAGGATTTTGGTGCGCTGAATCCCAGTCTGAAGTCAGATTTTCTGTAATACGTACAGTTTTTTAGATATTCATGCTCAAAGAGGCGAAAAACGCGATTTTTGGCTATATTCACTCCTCAATATCTTTTAAATTACTTACTTATTTTAAAAATTGATTAAAGCTATTGAAAGCTCGGTCATTTCTCTTGAAAACAAAGTTTTAATTTTTCGGATATCTAATTTTGGTATATAGTAATATATGTTTTTGCACAATAAGGTATTTTTCGTCGAAAACAACGGCAGCTTTTGTAGTATGTTATAGGCGCAATCAAATTTTGTAGTTGCTTAGAAGAATAATTTTTTTACGAAGCCACTTACATACGTCCATGATATAATAAACTGCCTAAAAGCGTGCTTCAAAATTTTTAATTATATTTGTATGGAGAAAATATTGCAAAACTAATGAAGCTTAATATGCAATATTGCAAGTTACAAGAAAGATATCTGAAATATTAAAACGGTTTCTTCAAGAGAAATGTCAGCGTTTTCAATAGCTTTAAGCAATTTTTAAAATAAGTAAGTAATTTAAAAGATATTGAGCAGTGAATATAGCCAAAAAACGTGTTTTTCGCCTCTTTGGGCATGAATATCTAAAAAACTGTACGTATTACAGAAAATCTGACTTCAGATTCGGATTCAGCGCACCGAAATCCTTTAGAAAAGTAGAATTTTATTTCCGTAACAAAAACTTGTCGACCAGTGTAATTGGTTAGTTTCGTACAATCTAAAAACCAGTTAATCGGTAATTTATTTTTTTTCCATTCCTAATACTCAGCCTTGGGCAAAACCTTAGCACCTGCTAAATGAGAGTAAGCGCCCGTGTACGTATACACACCGATTGTCACTACTACAGACAAATAAAGAGCGTAACCCCCCAGCAAAAAACACGATTACCTCGGAAATGAAAGTAGAATGGAAATAAACTCTGGCAATCGCTTGCCCACTCGCTTACGGAATCCATTATTTTAACACGGGCATGTCATTGGCGGTAAGGTCTAACTATCACCTTACGTGGAAGCGGAGACGGAATGCCTTGATCTATAGATCGGAATCTTATTCTACTATGCATTACTGGTAATGCGTAAGAGAAGGGAGACAATCTTCAGGCATTCTATGGCAATGCATTCTGTCATTCAATACATGCAGCGGCGATTACCAAATTTTTGCTGGGCCACCAAAAAACTCGATGACCGTGGAATTAAGAGGGTAATCCAGAAAAACCCTGGCAATCGCTTCCACATTCGTTGACAGAATGCCTGACATTAGCATGGGCTTGTCATTGGAGGGAAGGACTTCCCCACTGCATTACCGCCGAACGAATAAATCACGCAATACCGCAAGGATTCTAGCGAATCAAATAAAGAATACCTTACAGGGAAGCAGAGAAAGAAGGCGAAAAAAGTAAGGCATGATGGAAATTTCCACTGGTATTTATTGCAGTTCATTTTTCGCGCTTCATTCTACTTTGCATTACGTGGAATGGCTAATGGAAGCTCATTCTACTCTGCATTACTGGCAATGCGTGAAAGAAGTGAGGAGCTCGCCAGATGTTCCATGGTAAGGCCTTCTATCATGCCTGACAGGCAGTGTTGCCAGATTTTTTTTTGTCCCAAATCGTCAATTTAAAAATAAAAATCGTCATCCATTTTTTGGCCCATCTGCGACAAATGCAATCATGTTGTTTTCATAAGGAACATTGTTTTCGATGAAATACTGTTTTATCGCATTATTTAAACTGATAGCGTCGCAGGTTTCAACACGGACCAAACCAAAAAAAAGTCTTTCACTGAAAAGTTTATACATACTCTCATCTACGGCGGAGAATGGTAGATTATGTTGAGCAATGAATGTAATTATTCTATTCGTGTGGCATTGCGCTCAGAACCAAGGCAATGTTGCATTTTAATGTAGTAAGAGGATTTGTGAACAAGTAAGGAAGCCTAAGTTCGAGTGGAATCGAACATTAAATACTCAGCTGTATGCTTTCATTGTTTGTTTGCGTTTAATGGAAACACGGCGTATTTTACATAAAGCGAGTGCCGTATAAAGTGGGCGTAGCCACGCCCATTTCCAACTTTTTTATCAGTCATCCAACTAAGCATATGAATATTATTCTTTGTGCAAAATTTCGTTCCTTTTTGACTTCTAGTTACAAAGATGTCACGTTACAAATTCCCAAAGGGTGTTCCAGAAATATCTTTGTTAAAAAGTAGGCGTGGTCATAAACTGATTTCAATAAAATTTTCCGTGTCTATTAACACAAGTTATAAAAGTGTATAAACCAAGTTTCGTCATAATATCTCAATTATTTGTCGAATTATGGGCTAAGAAATCTCGTATATTCCTTTGTCTAAAAAGAGGCGGTGCCACGCCCATTTTCCAAAATTTTTAAATTTTTTGTTTCCGGTCTATTGTGGAACTCATGCCACAAAATTTCTATGAATTATCTCTATATTTGACAAAGATATCGCTTAAAATATTTTTATTAGGCCACTTTATAATACCCATATATAAAAGTGGGCGTGGTCGTCAACCGATTTCGCTAAAATTTTGAACATGTATTACCACAAGTAATAAAAGTGTACACACCAAGTTTCGTGATTATATATAAATTATTTGTCGAGTTATGGGCTCAGAAATCTCGTATATTCCTGTTTCTAAAAAGAGGCGGTGCCACGCCCATTTTCCAAAATTTTTGTGTGTTTCGTTTTATGTCCGCAGTTGGACTCCTGCTATAAAATTTCAATGATATATCTTTATATTTGACAGAGATATCGCTTAAAATGTTTTTATTGGGTCACTTTATAATATACATATATAAAAGTGGGCGTGGCCGTCAACCGATTTTAACTATTTTCCGTCCAAACGTTTGCCTAAGTAAGTAAATCACGCGTAGCAAATTTCATCGATATATCTTCAATGGTTTCTGAGTTATGACATATAAAACTTTCAAGGTTTGACCCTTAATAAGTGGGCGTGGCACCGCCCATTTTCCAAAATTTCATCAGATTTCTTTCTAGGGGCCTGAGCTCAACACGTGGGTAAAATTTCATCGCTCCAGCTATATTAGTAACTGAGATACCAAATTTCCAATTTTTTCTACATAGGAAAAGTGGGCGTGGTCATGGTCCGATTTCGCCCATTTTCAATACCAACCGTCCCAGTCTCGATACCAACTTGCATTCCAAATTTCATCAAAATATCTCAATTTTTGCGCGAGTTAGAGTGTTTACAGACGGACGGACGGACAGACGGACGGACGGACATGATCTCAATCGATTTCTCTTTTCACCCTGATCATTTTGATATATATAAGTTTATATATATCTTGATTATTTCATTCTGTTACAATCCACCGTTATGTGATTAAAACTATAATACTCTGTGTACTAGTACAGCTGAGTATAAAAACATAATACCAGTGTTGGAAAAGGATTGAAGAAAACCAATCAGATTGCCTTAATGTTTTTTTTTTCTAATTATGGAAATTTGTATAAAGTAATTAATTTTATGTGAATTTAAATGAGCTATTGGCCATTTTTTTTTTTTTTGAAAGAAGAAAAATTGAAAAATTTTTTTTTTTTTTTGGTAGAAGTTATGGATCGATTTCGGAGATCACCACTTCCCCTCATCAGACTTCTTCAAGCGGCCTCAACCGAGAATCGAACTTAAGTCGTTCGATTGGTAGTCACATTTCTATCCCATTGAGCTACCACCCCGTCAGCTAATTTTTATTACGAATAAATCTATATTTCTCTGTACTTCTGTTATGGTTTGCTATCGATATCAATGCTGATATCGATCACAAACGGGTTAATTTCGGTTGCTCAATTCTGTCTGTGTGGCAGCACCACTATTTCAGTAGTTTTCTTAGTACTTTTCCAATAACTTCCAATTAATAATGGCCGACGTGCTGACATGGTGAAGAAGAATAGATGACGCTTGGCCCAAAGAAGACAGGTCGTCGCATGTGAGGGAGAATATGCGATTGGCGTTAGACGGGTTGCTTCAAAATGTCAAAAGCGGGGTAAAAGCCAGAGAACACGCAACTTGGCATTCAACCTATTTCTACGAACAACGCATGTAAAATTGTAAAATCAAGACATAAGCCAAGTGATAAGTTGACATAAGCCAAGAACAGGAAGAAGAAGAGCGATTCTCTCTCACGTCGACCTTGTGTGGTTGAGCTGTGGGCTAGTGTAACAGTTGGCTGCACTGCAAAACGAGGTTGATTATTAGGTTGTCCCCATGGAACAGCTGACAATTTTTTTTAGACAAGAGCAATTTCCCTGTTCGAGTAACTTTCATTCTCCATTGTTGGTGTTCTGGCAATAATTAAAATTTGTATTTTCTTATTCAGTTAATAGGTATTTTAAATGCGAAATTTTTCTTTGCCCAAATCCTGTAATTAATTCTTTTCTTGCTCCACTAAGAGTCTAAACTAATTTTAAATAAGTAATTGCATCCGAGATTTACACTGATTTTTTTTTATTCCTCTAAATGGCTATGTGGTTTTAATTCATTCTTCAGATTTCAATCCTTATAGGTTGCATGAAAATTTTTTTTTAATTGCAAATAGGCAAGCTTTCGAGCCAACCTCTACAAATAGGCCTTTCATGGGGAAAGCTTAATTAAAATCTCCCATCTCAACCTTGACAATCGTTCCAATGGCGAGGTATGCACATGTATTGGTGATGAAGAAACTGGTTCTTTCAGGGTTGCCATGAATACCTGCTACTGTGAAAATACGCCACACGTGGTTATTCGGATACATAATACTTTCAAATGCACCTATTATAAAATGTTCGTATGCGCTCCATACAATTTTAAATTTTACATAGTTCACAGAAAATTAAATAATTATTTACCACATAATTTTACCAGGTATGTTTCTTATTGGCTGGTTGTGGATGGTTGGCCAGGTTTGGGCTGGCGAAATGTTTCTTGATTTTCTGTTTATTTCGCTCTTTATGAGCGTAGTTCTTTCCGTTTTGCTCTTTTCGTCTCACTTGACAGCTGGCTGCTGGTTTAATAAGAAACAAACATACTATTTCATTAATCAGATTTTCCTGTCTCTTACCATTTTTGTAATTTGAGCGTAAGACAACAATGTCTATTAATATTCCCAACGTACACTAATGGAATTTTACAGTAGCAAATTTTCTAGGGCACGAATACAATCGACTTTTTTGAGATAGTTCATGGGAAAATGCTTGAGGCATTTTATTCCGAAAGTTTTGGTTATTTTTTTTGTGTAACATGGCAATCGCATTCCACCTTGCTGTGTCATTGCTAGCGTCACATCATGATATGGACATTCGGGTAACCGTAAAGTCACGCCACTATTATGCACACGTCACTACATTGTTATACGTCACTACATTGTTATACGAAAAAAAAACGGGACTCTTCCAAAATGAATACAGAAAAAGGCGAAGGTGAGGTTTTAGCTGGGCACGCTTGAACAGAAAAATTTGGGGTACAGATAGTGAGTTGGGAAAAGTCAGTTGGAGAAATCGGTTGGCGAGTGAAGTTGCGAAAAATCAGTTGATGGGAGTTAATCGGAAAAAGGCGGTTGAGACTGTTCCGTCGGAAAGTCATAAAACTACAAATGAATAATTGTGCAAGAAAACTCGAAAAAAAAAAAAAAATAAGACAAAAAAAATTTTAATATTTTTATTTTTAAATTTATTACACTGATAAAGATATACATAAATAGAAGTGATAAAGCCTACACACGAAAGAATGCATACAAAAAAAACATGATTGTGCTTAAATATTTAAGATACATGCATAAACAAACGTATAAACGAATATTAATAAATGTGTATTCTTATAAGCACGCAAATATACATACTTATATCTCGAAAAACAAGAAAGCAGTTATATACTAAATTTGTATGTAGCAGAATAAACTCATCAGCAAATATATATATGTATTTAACTAGTTTTTTTTTAAAGGAATTTTATAGTCAGTTTTGGGAAAAATCAGTACATATAAATAAACAGTGAATCACGAAAATCCTTACAAAAACGTACACTTGTAAAAATTTCGCTGTTGAGCAATAAAAGTTAATGTGTGTTAACCAAGTGCCGAAAAAGAAATAAAGAAATACATTTGCACACACACACTGCCGCCAAACTTGCATATATATAGTTGAATATAGTATAAGCGTTATGCGCACTATAAAACAACAAAAATGCATTTTCAAACATTCAAAACAACAAGAAAAAATACACACAAATGCAGTAACAGGTTCCTACAGGCGCCCAGTGTTTTAGGCGAGGCAAAAAAAAAAAAAAATAAAAAAAAAAAAAAAATATTTAAAAACGAATAATCAAAAAAGGTTAAAAACAAATTGAAATGCATTGCGACGACGCAAATCCAAAAGATAAACAATTTTATCAGCCAACCTTACCTCGTCTTACCTTCTGCCACCTTAGTTAACGTATGAGCGCTGAAGCAACATAATTACATAATTGCAAAAAAAAAAAACCCAGAAAAAAAAAAAAACTTTAATTTGAAAGCGCGGATAGAAAGTGTTACCACGCCGAAATAAGGTCGGGGAGGAACGTTATGGCTAAATGAGTGTTACCCTTAGGTACTACAAATCGTTCATTTCTGGGAATATAACGAACCAATTACTCTAACATTTTGGCGTATAAAAGGTGAAATGTGCAGTTATCGATCGGGATCTATAAATTTTGTCCAGACAAAGATTAATTTTCTCTGCTCATGGTTTACACTCTTGCGGAAATGCCCATATGCATTATGTAAACACATGCATATATATATAATGAATAACCAACAACAACGACAACAACAACAACAAAAAAAAAACCCGTCAGCACCACATCAATCAGTACCAACAACAACCCACATAGCACCAACAACGACAACAACAGCAGCAACAATCACAGGCGCATAGTCCGTAAGAATTATACAAATTTTTATTTGGTATTTAATTTCACCTTTTTTGTAAAATTTATGTACCTACACATGTGCATATTTATGTGGATTTGCCTTGCCTGTACATATACATATATATGGAGGCGTTATGTATACTGAGTTGCCACAAACCAAATTTTATGTTCGAATAAAAAAAAAAAAAAATTGGCACAAGCACATACGCATAAATATGTACGTACATATTACAATACAACAAAACCAAGCTGTATAGCACTTAATATTTGGGGTTGGCAGAAGATCACCCTATGGTTTGAATGTAATATCATTTTACCAAAAGGGGCGCCCTAATCTTTATAATTTGTAGTTCTAATGTTTAAACGTAGGGTATGTATACTAAATACAAAATACAAGAAAGGTAAAGATTTAGATATAAGTTAAAAGGAAAATTAATTCCAAATAAATTGTTAATTTTAAAATGGGAATGTTGACCACCCTAATTTAAAAAGGCATAGGGATTTTCAGATACGGGGTCATCAAAACATAGGTGCATTGATGACCATGGATGAGGGTGGGCCGAAAAGCACCATCGCTGCAACAACACCAGCGGCGCAACACAGGTAAGGGGTTACTGGTATTCGGGTGCGACAGTAACCATGGATTAGGGTGGGACAAAAACGCACCGGCGCTGCAACAACATCAGCAACGCCACCCCCTTGTGAGTTCGGCCTTTAACTTTTTTTGATTTTCCATATGTTTTAAATTTCAGCTTTCTTTTATGTATTTTCAGATGCCTGTTAATAATCGGTCGTTCCGGTTGATTCAAATTTAAATTCATATTTAACGATTTTTTTGCGATATATATATTCAAATTTAAATTCACTTTGACAGTTTTTTTTGTAGTGGCTATTCAAATTTAGTGCACATAGATTTCTACGTACATTCAAATTTACATTTTGGTGCAACGATTATTTTCTCGTCCGCCCGCGATTATTTAACATGTGCTCATCTATTTTTAGATTTTTCCGTCGATTGTCAGCCTTTCCGTCCGATTTAAATTTTGGTTTAAATGTTTTGCTAACGTCCATCTGACTTTAACGTACATTCAAAGTTCATATCCAAATTTCAACGACATTTTCCCTCGGTTTGCATTTATTTAAATTCAACTGATGCCTGGCCTCTTGAATTTGGATTTTTCGGGTTAATCTGAATTTTAGAATTTTTCAACGGTCCGTCCGTGGCATCCGGCTAAACCGGATGTTGTTTTGGTGTGATTTTACTCGTTTTGGTTTGAAAAGGCATGATATGAATTTTTTCTGTTTATGGCGCAGGACAGCAATGTGGGCAAGAACCCCGCCCAGCCGACAATGACTAGCCACAGTGCAACCCTAAATCATGCCGACCGCCATGTATTGCTGCTCCACTCGATTGTAGATCGTAATCGAGGTCGAAAGCTGTACCATAACAGATGGCGCCCAACGTGCTGACTCGATGGCTTTTTGGTCAGCCAGTGACGCCTTACTATCTCGCAAGTCCCAGATGGGCAGGCCCTACGCCGCCACTGCGTTGCGGCGAGATGGTGAGACTGATCAGGTTGTCCAAAGAGATCATCGCTGTTGGTGGCATAGGGCGCCACAAAGCGTAGATCGTACTCGATAATCGAAAGCTGTACCATAACAGATGGCGCCCAACGTGGTGTCCTGGGGTACTGGCTTCGGTGGTTTTCTGGTCGTTCAGTGAAGTTTCATTATTCCGCAAGTCCCAGATTGGCAGTCTCAGTAGCCGCCACTGCGTTGCGGCGGGATGATGGAATTGATCAGACTGATTGGAGAGTCATTGGTGTTAGTGGCTCAAGGCTCCACGAGACTTTACGTCACCCAGTCTGTTTTTTTTTTTCTTTTTGCATTTCACCCGGAGAGGCAGTGTTTAACGCACTTAATTTTTTTTGTAGTTTAAATATTAAATTTGTTTTCACTGTCGTCCGAGGGGTATGTCCGCTAGATTCAGTATTTATTTTTATAAACTTTTTGCCGAATATGTCTTTTGTGCAGTTATGCGTATCGGATTTTTTTTTCTTTTGGGGCCCAGCTTATCTCGCGTCGGAGTTGGTTGGATCCTAAGCTAGCAATCCTTCTTCGCAAGTCTGGGGTAGCGGCTTCAAACCGTGCCTTTCATTGCGGCGGAGTTAAGGATGTTGGTCATGAGGAAAATTCGTCCTTTTATCTTTTTTTGTTTTCGTAATTTTTTTTTTTTGCAATTTAGGCCTCAGCCATTCCGCGTCTGAGTTGGTTGCACTTAGCACCACTTTCATTGCGATAGGTTGGTCTGATACCTGAGTTAGTACTTTTCATCTCCGCAAGTCTGGGGAAAGCAGCCTCTAGCTGTTCCTTTCATTGCGGCGGAGACTAGGAGGGTAGTTTGCAAATTTATTTTGTTCTGTCTTTTCCTTTTGTTATGCGATGCAGGCAAAGTCAGTCCATCTCATGCCTGAGTTGGGTGCTTGGAACATTTAGCACCACTTCATGGCGATGGGCTGAGCTGAGACCGAAGGATGTATTGCCTATCTCCGCAAGTCTGGGGATAGCGGATTCAAACCGTTCCTTTCATTTCGGCGGAGATAGGTTGATATTTCGCAAAATTTCAATTCTTTTGTTGCTGACTATCTTTTAGTTAGCCAGCCTGTCTCAGGGATTTAGCTCCCGAGCAACCCTGCATTGCGGTTGGTGCGCTGGAGACCAGTTGGCACACACTGTCTTAATTTTTTTTGTTTTTCAAGGGGGTTTATAATTTTTTTTATTCTGTAACCTGTGCCTTTTATGATGGGAGGTCAGCATTCCCATTGAATAACGAACATATATATATATTGCATTATATATCCATTTACATTTACATATTCACGTATATGAACACGTTTATTTATACAAATATTTTTTTTTGATAAGCGAAGTGAAGTCATTAGAATCGACATTGTTAGCAAAACTTAAGATAATTTTTATAATCGAAGATAATTGTTACAAACATTTGTTTGATTTTTTTTTCACCAAACGCGACAACGTATTATAATTTCTTGGATATGACATAATTTTTACCGGCATGGAGATTTAAAAAGCAAATATTCGTTATAAATGATTGCTGAAAGTTTCATCAAACACAAAAACCAAAGTTTTGTTATTTTCTTTTGGATGATACATAATTTTGAATCGAGATAAGGATTTAAATTTCAGTAATTGTACAAATAATTACATTTGAGGTTTGATACCAAACGTGACATATTTAAGGAATTAATTGCTTAGATTTCATACAACCGTTCAAGCGTGCCTGGATTTTTTTTTGAAGCGCTCAAACGTTTTTTTTTTGAAAATGTCTCAAAACACTCAGCAGTCGGCTGAAGGGATGCAAACTAGGAGTTCGACTAGAGGTAGTGGTTCTAAAAACAGAGGTAGCGGGGTATATTATAGAGGAGGAGGAAGTAGAGGTGCAACTCCGAAACCCCCAGCGAGCCGACCTTTAGTAATGCATTCCCCAATAGTCAGCCGGACAACAGTAGATCCATTCAGGGATGTCCCAAATAATGACCCTTCGGGAAAATATGATAGACCGGCTAGTGCAAATATCCTCGATCTAGACAGTCTTATTAGGAATATGCCGGATCCGCCTGAGCAATGCGCGACAAATACTATAGACGAGGCTAGCGCTTTACCACAAGTTCGGTTACAACCAAACGTTTACAATGATAGGGCTTCCAACCAAGAGACCCATCCCGAAGTGTCTCCCTTGAATTCGTGGGTACACGTCCTGCATCAGTTATTCCAAACGTCCCAAGAAGAACTACGCCATGAGATGAGAGCTATTAGGGAAAACGTGAATACCCTGAACGCTGCAGTCGCAGCCTCTCGAACGGCGACGGGTTTTGTTAGGAGTGATGCTAGACATGATACTAGGGATGATGCTAGACAGCAACCGAACCAAGCGCAGACTTTTGGTAACAACCCAATTATTCCCACGGCTAGTAATACGGTTGTAAAACCACAAGATTGGAAGATATCTTATGATGGTACTGGCAGTGTTTCAGATTTTTTGTTTAAATTGGACACCTTGCGTGAGCGCACGCAGTGTACGGAAGATGAGCTTATGGCCAGTTTTCACCTTTTCTTGTCAGGCCGTGCCGAAGAATGGTATTGGTTATTTACCAAACAAAATTCTAATGCAACTTATACATTTTTGAGTTATTCTTTAAAACGGGAATTCGGTACAATGAAAACGGACCATGAGCTGATGATGGAAATATCAGTGCGCAAACAAAAACCAAATGAGACATATGACGTTTTCCACACGGACATTCTGGCATTAAACGCGAGACTTAGAGAGCCCATGTCTGAGGCCTTGTTAATAGATATTATCAAACGCAACGTCAATGGTAATTTGAAGTTAATGCTGTTTAACGCGAACGTAAGAAGTTTGCACGACCTTCGCGATGTGGCTCGAAGAGGTGAGCAAGTATTGAAAGAGAGCAGAAGCTTAGTCTCAAATTACCATAGGCCAAGCGTAAACGAAGCACGTGCCATAGCTCCAGAATGTAGGGTCGAAAACGAAGATTATATAGTAGATCCGCAGGTAGAAGCGTTGAATTATCGTCGTATGGGTAAACCAGACTATTCAAGGATTAAATGTTGGAACTGCCAGGCTATGGGTCACTCCTATATTTACTGTGAGGAGCCCATTAAATCTCAGTTTTGTTTCAAATGCGGTCAGAGAGGAGTGTTGACTCCGAAGTGTCCCAACGACCACCGTGGTCAGGGAAACCATCATCCGAGCGAGAAAAGAGATGGGGAAACTCGTTCGGGACTATAGCCCCCACTTCAGGCAATACCCAGCCAATCGTCGCGAGTACTGAGCCTAGTACACTTTCGGCCAGTTCCGCAAGTAGTCAACAGTCACCAATAGTAACTTTCCCTGATAGTACGGATAATTCTAATAGTTCAGATTCAGATAGCCCGACTTCGTCACAAACCAATGCTCGACCAATTCGTATTTTGAAAGCTTCAGTTAGAAATGTTAGTTGTCAGACCATTTTCCGACCCAGTTTAGAAGAAAGAGAACAAAACTATCAATTGGTGAGGTCAATTATTTTCACGAATGATTCCCAACCATATCCACCCGAAAGAATTTTGCAGTGTAGAAAGAGATATAGCAAACGTGTCCAGGTGCGAAAGCTTTTGGAAAGCACCACACTCGTCCTTACAGACGATGAAAGACCAATGATTAGGGTGAGGATAGGAAATGGATCACTTGTGGGGTTATTGGATTCAGGAGCCAATGTCTCTATTCTGGGTAAGGACTGTTTGAAATTTCTAGAAGAGAACAATCTTAAATATCGTGAAATGAATGAATGTATATATACGGCAGGCGGCGACAAACGGAAGATAATAGGCTGCAGTTCATTGCCTGTCACCTTTAAAAATACAACAAAATCTATATCCTTTTACCTTGTTCCTTCGCTTCTCCAGGAAGCCTATTTCGGGGTAGATTTTTGGAAAGCATTTGCTTTAGCTCCCGAAATATTTCCAAGTGTATCTTGTCTAGAAGCAAAGGAGGATAGAGAAGAAGGTCCCAATTTTCATGATTTGACTCCATCCCAGAGGTACGACTTGCAAAAAGTTATTGATATGTTTCCGTCGTTTGAAAAATTAGGCCTAGGTCAAACACAGCTGGTGGAGCACGACATTGACACGGGTGACGCAGTCCCAATTAAAAGCAAACATTTTCCCCTTTCGCCACCAAGGCAGGCTGAAGCCTATAGCGAAATTGATAGATTACTGAAAATGGGAGTCATCGAAGAGTCGAATTCGCCATGGTGTAGCCCAGTTGTGTTAGTACGGAAACCTGGTAAGGTTAGGCTCTGCATTGATTCTAGGAAGGTAAACGCAGTTACGAAAAAGGACTCATATCCGCTGCCGCATATCAACGGGTTATTGAGCCGACTAAAGGATACGCACTTTATTAGTGGTATCGACTTAAAAGACGCGTTCTTCCAAATTAAACTAACTGAGTCGTCAAAAGAGAAGACAGCGTTTGCGGTGCCAGGTAAACCTTTGTACCATTACAAAGTTATGCCCTTTGGGCTGTGTAACGCGCCGCAAACAATGAGTCGACTCATGGACAAAGCAATTCCCTCGTATATGCGAGAACACGTTTTTGTTTATTTGGACGACCTGTTGGTATGTAGTGCGGATTTTGACGACCACATCAAACTTTTAGCAGATGTTGCGAGGTGCTTGAAAAGTGCAGGCCTTACAATCAATGTGAGTAAAAGTAAATTTTGCCAGAGAGAGATTCGATACTTAGGGTATGTTATAGGCAGTGGGTGTTTGAAAGTGAATCCAGAGAAAATAGAGGCAATGCAAAATTTCCCCATTCCCAAATCCCCTCGACAGGTTCGCAGGTTTGTGGGTATGGCAAATTGGTACAGGGCATTTATTACCAATTTCGCTGATTTAGCAGGCCCTTTGACAGATTGTTTACGTAAGTCACCTGGTCCTTTCAAACTCACTCCAGAAGCAGTAGAGGCCTTCGAAAAACTTAAAGTAGCTCTGAGTTCCGCTCCAGTCTTAGCTCAACCTGATTTTTCCAGAGAATTTGTCATACAATGTGATGCTTCCAAAATAGGAGTAGGAGACGTGTTATTCCAGGTCGATGATAATGGTGCAGAGCATCCAATAGCTTTCGTTTCAAAAAAATTAAATAATGCTCAACGCAACTATACAGTCACCGAGCTCGAATGCCTCCCCGCAATTGTCAGTGTCAAACGTTTCAGGCCCTACGTTGAGGGGCTGCCATTTCGTATAATCACGGACCACTCAAGCCTTAAATGGTTGATGACGCAAAAAGACCTTAGTGGTAGGTTAGCTAGGTGGTCACTGTTACTACAGAGATATGATTTCGAAATGCAGCACCGTAAGGGGGCTCTGAATGTAGTACCAGACGCTCTGTCGCGTTTTGACGTTGACGAGTTGATTTCATCTCCCGCGCCTTATGAAATAGACTTAGACTCATCCGAATTTAGAGCCAATGAGTATCTGGATCTTATCAGAACAATTGCAGTAAACGGTGAGGCTCTCCCGGATTTGCGTGTCAGAGACGGTTTGATTTTTAAAAGAGTTAAGTTTCGGAAGGGTGTGGAGGGTGAAGGAGACTCGTTATGGCGGTTGTGGTTGCCCGAAGGACTCAGGGAGGAAGCAATACGAATGGCACATGACGCGGTTAGGAGTTATCACGGAGGTTGGCAGAAGACCTTGGAACGGGTTAGGTGGAAATACTTTTGGCCACAACAAGCTAGGGACGTTAGAGATTATGTAAAGGATTGTGATACTTGCAAGGCCGTGAAAGCAACGAATCAGCAGTCAAGACCACCCATAGGAAGTACTTTTGTTACGGAGAGACCTTTCCAACGCTTATATTGCGACTTCTTAGGACCTTATCCTAGATCAAAACGCAGGAACCAATTTCTTTTTATTATTCTAGACCATTTTTCAAAGCATGTTTGGCTGAAGCCAATGCAGAGAGCGACAACTATCAATGTAATGAACTACTTTGGTACAGAGATTTTTCCAGCCATAGGGGTCCCAGAATATGTCCACAGCGATAATGGGAAACAATTCATCTCAAAAAAATGAAAGCGTTCTTTGAGAAGTATGGTGTGACGCATGTTAGAACAGGAGTGTATTCCCCACAAGCTAATGCGTCCGAACGCGTGAATAGAGAGATAGTTTCCAAGATAAGAATTTTCTTAAAAGATAAGCAGGATCATACGGACTGGGATAAACATATACCCGAAATTCTATCAGTTCTGAGAAGTGATTTTCATACGTCAATTCAGTGCTCTCCGTACTTTGCATTATATGGTCAGAATATGGTCCAACACGCATCCGCGTATAAGTTATTAGAGAAATTGGATAGCCTCAAAGAAGATAGTGTACCGATAGTAAGTAAAGCTGACAAGTTATCAGGAATCCACGAGCAAATCCGTAGAAACTTAGCACAGGCAAATGAGAAAGTCAAGCAGGTTTACAATAAGCGCTCCAGGCTTGTGAATTATAGGGAAGGTCAAGAGGTATTTAGAAGGAATTTTGCCTTGAGTAACTTCAAACAGGGCATAAACGCGAAATTCCTGCCAAAATATATTAAGTGTCGAGTTCGTGGAAAAGTTGGCAATGCACTGTATGACTTAGAAGACTTAACAGGGAGATTAATAGGACGATTCAATGCTTCTGATATCCGTCCTCAATAAGACTCCGCTGGGCGTCTTGGCGGTCGGGGACAATTCGCCCAGTATCCTCCCCGAGCAGTTATAATAATAGGTGGATCACAAGCGCTCCCATCATGAACCGTGGACCATCTAGCAGTCCACATTCCAATTGGTCTGCTTATACGGAGTTTTGACGAGTTCTCCCAAATCAAAATGTCTAGTTTTATGGAGTTTTGGCGAGTTCTCCTATATCAAATGCCTAACCTTACGGAGTTTTGACGAGTTCTCCAATATAAAAATGTCTATTCAAACGGAGTTCTGATGATTTTCCTGTTAAAGTTTTTTTTTGTCCAGCTTCGAGAGGTTAGGGACCATAGACCAGCTGATAGGGTGATTGTATTCGGAGTTTAGACGCGTTCTCCTGTAAAAAAATGTCTAAGGCCGCGAAGCCTTAAAATAGGAAACAAAATAATTTAATTTTTTTTGTAAAGCCCATTCCGGGGGGCGAGAAACCAGCGGACCAAGGGTCTTTTTCAAGACCGCCTGTCCTGGGTCCAGCGTGCGGGGTTGGATCAGCCGGGGGGGACAGGTTGTTAAGACCGACCAAGATCGGCACCTAGGAGGAGGGCTCCTAGGGGGGTAGGCTTCTCTGGCCTAAGCCAATAGAGAATCACCGCAACACCGGACTTACGCATTTTGGTCTTTTTTTTACCAAATGAATTTTTTTATTATACCTGACTTTCAATTAATCTCGGATTTACATACATTACTAGATTGGAAACGTTTATATAGCATATGGTTTTTTTTGGTATCACCTGATAGAGCCTCTGTTGCCCGGTTAGCTGTGGTAGAATTTGAGACTCTTATCTAGGGGTGAGTCGTGCCCCACGTAGTTAATGGTTGAGTATTATCGCAACAACCTTACAGGCAAACCATTTTTCCTGTTCGCTCCCTCGTTAGGTCTTCGAAGCAATGCAGGTCTGTTATGGTTTGCTATCGATATCAATGCTGATATCGATCACAAACGGGTTAATTTCGGTTGCTCAATTCTGTCTGTGTGGCAGCACCACTATTTCAGTAGTTTTCTTAGTACTTTTCCAATAACTTCCAATTAATAATGGCCGACGTGCTGACATGGTGAAGAAGAATAGATGACGCTTGGCCCAAAGAAGACAGGTCGTCGCATGTGAGGGAGAATATGCGATTGGCGTTAGACGGGTTGCTTCAAAATGTCAAAAGCGGGGTAAAAGCCAGAGAACACGCAACTTGGCATTCAACCTATTTCTACGAACAACGCATGTAAGATTGTAAAATCAAGACATAAGCCAAGTGATAAGTTGACATAAGCCAAGAACAGGAAGAAGAAGAGCGATTCTCTCTCACGTCGACCTTGTGTGGTTGAGCTGTGGGCTAGTGTAACAGTTGGCTGCACTGCAAAACGAGGTTGATTATTAGGTTGTCCCCATGGAACAGCTGACAATTTTTTTTAGACAAGAGCAATTTCCCTGTTCGAGTAACTTTCATTCTCCATCGTTGGTGTTCTGGCAATAATTAAAATTTGTATTTTCTTATTCAGTTAATAGGTATTTTAAATGCGAAATTTTTCTTTGCCCAAATCCTGTAATTAATTCTTTTCTTGCTCCACTAAGAGTCTAAACTAATTTTAAATAAGTAATTGCATCCGAGATTTACACTGATTTTTTTTTATTCCTCTAAATGGCTATGTGGTTTTAATTCATTCTTCAGATTTCAATCCTTATAGATTGCATGAAAATTTTTTTTTAATTGCAAATAGGCAAGCTTTCGAGCCAACCTCTACAAATAGGCCTTTCATGGGGAAAGCTTAATTAAAATCTCCCATCTAAACCTTGACAATCGTTCCAATGGCGAGGTATGCACATGTATTGGTGATGGAGAAACTGGTTCTTTCAGGGTTGCCATGAATACCTGCTACTGTGAAAATACGCCACACGTGGTTATTCGGATACATAATACTTTCAAATGCACCTATTATAAAATGTTCGTATGCGCTCCATACAATTTTAAATTTTACATAGTTCACAGAAAATTAAATAATTATTTACCACATAATTTTATCAGGTATGTTTCTTATTGGCTGGTTGTGGATGGTTGGCCAGGTTTGGGCTGGCGAAATGTTTCTTGATTTTCTGTTTATTTCGCTCTTTATGAGCGTAGTTCTTTCCGTTTTGCTCTTTTCATCTCACTTGACAGCTGGCTGCTGGTTTAATAAGAAACAAACATACTATTTCATTAATCAGATTTTCCTGTCTCTTACCATTTTTGTAATTTGAGCGTAAGACAACAATGTCTATTAATATTCCCAACGTACACTAATGGAATTTTACAGTAGCAAATTTTCTAGGGCACGAATACAATCGACTTTTTTGAGATAGTTCATGGGAAAATGCTTGAGGCATTTTATTCCGAAAGTTTTGGTTATTTTTTTTGTGTAACATGGCAATCGCATTCCACCTTGCTGTGTCATTGCTAGCGTCACATCATGATATGGACATTCGGGTAACCGTAAAGTCACGCCACTATTATGCACACGTCACTACATTGTTATACGTCACTACATTGTTATACGAAAAAAAACGGGACTCTTCCAAAATGAATACAGAAAAAGGCGAAGGTGAGGTTTTAGCTGGGCACGCTTGAACAGAAAAATTTGGGGTACAGATAGTGAGTTGGGAAAAGTCAGTTGGAGAAATCGGTTGGCGAGTGAAGTTGCGAAAAATCAGTTGATGGGAGTTAATCGGAAAAAGGCGGTTGAGACTGTTCCGTCGGAAAGTCATAAAACTACAAATGAATAATTGTGCAAGAAAACTCGAAAAAAAAAATAAATAAGACAAAAAAAATTTTAATATTTTTATTTTTAAATTTATTACACTGATAAAGATATACATAAATAGAAGTGATAAAGCCTACACACGAAAGAATGCATACAAAAAAAACATGATTGTGCTTAAATATTTAAGATACATGCATAAACAAACGTATAAACGAATATTAATAAATGTGTATTCTTATAAGCACGCAAATATACATACTTATATCTCGAAAAACAAGAAAGCAGTTATATACTAAATTTGTATGTAGCAGAATAAACTCATCAGCAAATATATATATGTATTTAACTAGTTTTTTTTAAAGGAATTTTATAGTCAGTTTTGGGAAAAATCAGTAAATATAAATAAACAGTGAATCACGAAAATCCTTACAAAAACGTACACTTGTAAAAATTTCGCTGTTGAGCAATAAAAGTTAATGTGTGTTAACCAAGTGCCGAAAAAGAAATAAAGAAATACATTTGCACACACACACTGCCGCCAAACTTGCATATATATAGTTGAATATAGTATAAGCGTTATGCGCACTATAAAACAACAAAAAAGCATTTTCAAACATTCAAAACAACAAGAAAAAATACACACAAATGCAGCAACAGGTTCCTACAGGCGCCCAGTGTTTTAGGCGAGGCAAAAAAAAAAAAAAAAAAAAAAAAAAAAAAAAAATATTTAAAAACGAATAATCAAAAAAGGTTAAAAACAAATTGAAATGCATTGCGACGACGCAAATCCAAAAGATAAACAATTTTATCAGCCAACCTTACCTCGTCTTACCTTCTGCCACCTTAGTTAACGTATGAGCGCTGAAGCAACATAATTACATAATTGCAAAAAAAAAAAACCCAGAAAAAAAAAAAACTTTAATTTGAAAGCGCGGATAGAAAGTGTTACCACGCCGAAATAAGGTCGGGGAGGAACGTTATGGCTAAATGAGTGTTACCCTTAGGTACTACAAATCGTTCATTTCTGGGAATATAACGAACCAATTACTCTAACATTTTGGCGTATAAAAGGTGAAATGTGCAGTTATCGATCGGGATCTATAAATTTTGTCCAGACAAAGATTAATTTTCTCTGCTCATGGTTTACACTCTTGCGGAAATGCCCATATGCATTATGTAAACACATGCATATATATATAATGAATAACCAACAACAACGACAACAACAACAACAAAAAAAAAACCCGTCAGCACCACATCAATCAGTACCAACAACAACCCACATAGCACCAACAACGACAACAACAGCAGCAACAATCACAGGCGCATAGTCCGTAAGAATTATACAAATTTTTATTTGGTATTTAATTTCACCTTTTTTGTAAAATTTATGTACCTACACATGTGCATATTTATGTGGATTTGCCTTGCCTGTACATATACATATATATGGAGGCTAGGGTGGGGCGATTTGTATGGAGGGAAACTAATCGATACCGCGCCATCTAAATTCGGATTCCTCTCATTTTTCTGAGTAGAAAACTCCTCAACGACATTTGTCTAAAATTAATTTTGATGTTACGGAATTTGGTTTTTATGGACCAAGACGAATTTTTGAGAATAAAAATTGGGCAAAAATCGACAAAAAAATATCCAGGGCAATGTTCACATCGAATTGAAGCAGAATTTTATGCTGAGTCCAGATATGAAATCCAAATTAAAATCGGATGATCCGTTTTCGAGATATAGCCTGATTTTCGGTTATGGAGGCTGAATGCCCAAAATCGCATATTTTCGCGATTATCTCTTGTTGTGTACAATATATCTTAATTTTTTTTGCAAATTTCTTAAAGATAAGTCAATACAATATATGAACGGTATTTTAAAATATTAATTTATCTTTCGGTATAGGAAAACTAGAATGCACTCTTTTTCCCTTGGCCCAAAATCGCGATATGGGTTCTCTATGTTATAGTCATCCGATACCGATGATTTTCGCTGACAGCGCTCTGTGTACAATAAATGCTCCAAATCCAAAATTTCAGAATTTTAGCTGGAAAAGTTGAAGAGCTATACCCTAAAACGTAGACATATGCTCTTTGGGACTTGGTTTTTTACTTTACTCAACTCTAAAAAAAACTCAAGATTACTCATACGCCATAGCGTACTACTGGAAGAAAAAAACAAATTTAAGAAGCATAAGTCTACTTTTTAGGGAATAACTCTTCAATTTTTGCAGCTAAAATTCTGAAGTTGTGGATTTGGAGCACTTATTGTACACAAAGCGCTGTCTGCGAAAATCATAGGTATCGGATGGCTATAACATATAGAACCCATACCGCGATTTTGGGCCAAGGGAAAAAGAGTGCATTCTAGTTTTCCTATACCGAAAGATAAATTAATATTTTAAAATACCGTCCATATATTGTATTGACTTATCTTTAAGAAATTTGCAAAAAAAATTTAAGTTATATTGTACACAACAAGAGATAATCGCGAAAATATGCGATTTTGGGCATTCAGCCTCCATAACCGAAAATCAGGCTATATCTCGAAAACGGATCATCCGATTTTAATTCGAATTTTATATCTGGATTGGGCATAAAATTCTGCTTCAAATCGATGTGCATATTGGCCTGGATATTTTTTTGTCGATTTTTGCCAAATTTTTATTTTTCAAAATTCGTCTTGGTTCATAAAAACCAAATTCCGGAACATCAAAATTAATTTTAGACAAATGCGTGGAAGTGTTTTCTACTCATAAAAATGAGAGGAATCCAAATTTCGATTGCGCGATATAGGTTAGTAAATCGCCCCACCCTAATGGAGGCGTTATGTATACTGAGTTGCCACAAACCAAATTTTATGTTCGAATAAAAAAAAAAAAAAAAATTGGCACAAGCACATACGCATAAATATGTACGTACATATTACAATACAACAAAACCAAGCTGTATAGCACTTAATATTTGGGGTTGGCAGAAGATCACCCTATGGTTTGAATGTAATATCATTTTACCAAAAGGGGCGCCCTAATCTTTATAATTTGTAGTTCTAATGTTTAAACGTAGGGTATGTATACTAAATACAAAATACAAGAAAGGTAAAGATTTAGATATAAGTTAAAAGGAAAATGAATTCCAAATAAATTGTTAATTTTAAAATGGGAATGTTGACCACCCTAATTTAAAAAGGCATAGGGATTTTCAGATACGGGGTCATCAAAACATAGGTGCATTGATGACCATGGATGAGGGTGGGCCGAAAAGCACCAGCGCTGCAACAACACCAGCGGCGCAACACAGGTAAGGGGTTACTGGTATTCGGGTGCGACAGTAACCATGGATTAGGGTGGGACAAAAACGCACCGGCGCTGCAACAACATCAGCAACGCCACCCCTTTGTGAGTTCGGCCTTTAACTTTTTTTTGATTTTCCATATGTTTTAAATTTCAGCTTTCTTTTATGTATTTTCAGATGCCTGTTAATAATCGGTCGTTCCGGTTGATTCAAATTTAAATTCATATTTAACGATTTTTTTTGCGATATATATATTCAAATTTAAATTCACTTTGACAGTTTTTTTTGTAGTGGCTATTCAAATTTAGTGCACATAGATTTCTACGTACATTCAAATTTACATTTTGGTGCAACGATTATTTTCTCGTCCGCCCGCGATTATTTAAATTTAACATGTGCTCATCTATTTTTAGATTTTTCCGTCGATTGTCAGCCTTTCCGTCCGATTTAAATTTTGGTTTAAATGTTTTGCTAACGTCCATCTGACTTTAACGTACATTCAAAGTTCATATCCAAATTTCAACGACATTTTCCCTCGGTTTGCATTTATTTAAATTTAACTGATGCCTGGCCTCTTGAATTTGGATTTTTCGGGTTAATCTGAATTTTCGAATTTTTCAACGGTCCGTCCGTGGCATCCGGCTAAACCGGATGTTGTTTTGGTGTGATTTTACTCGTTTTGGTTTGAAAAGGCATGATATGAATTTTTTCTGTTTATGGCGCAGCACAGCAATGTGGGCAAGAACCCCGCCCAGCCGACAATGACTAGCCACAGTGCAACCCTAAATCATGCCGACCGCCATGCATTGCTGCTCCACTCGATTGTAGATCGTAATCGAGGTCGAAAGCTGTACCATAACAGATGGCGCCCAACGTGCTGACTCGATGGCTTTTTGGTCAGCCAGTGACGCCTTACTATCTCGCAAGTCCCAGATGGGCAGGCCCTGCGCCGCCACTGCGTTGCGGCGAGATGGTGAGACTGATCAGGTTGTCCAAAGAGATCATCGCTGTTGGTGGCATAGGGCGCCACAAAGCGTAGATCGTACTCGATAATCGAAAGCTGTACCATAACACTTCCTAAAATCGTCATTTTGTGACATGAAATCGTCCCATCGTCATGGAGTCCAAAAATCGTCAAAATGACGATGCCATCGTCATTCTGGCAACGCTGCTGACAGGTAATAGCGATGACCAGATTTTTGCTGGGAAAACGAGCGCTTACGATGGGACTTGGCGATCGTCGCTTAGGAAAAATAATCAGTTTGCCTTCGACTGGCGTGAAAGCAAGTGGTAGTTCTGGAAAAACATCGATGTTTACGAGTATCGATATTTTTGAGAAAAAACAGCGATATTATCGATATATCGACCTTTATATTAGAGCTCTAGATACCCGGGTATCGAACAATTCGAAAAGATCGAATTTGTCTGAGGCACGTTTGTTGTTCAAATGCCCGTACAAACATTCGAGCTTACAGACAAAAAAATTTGTATCAGGAAAACAAAAATAAAAAAATACATATGAAGACAACAAAAAAAAATAAACAAACGAAAAATACAAACTTCAAATGCCCGCATTGTTCAAATGCCCGTGCAAACATACGGGTAATAAACAAACAAACAAGTGTTCCAGAATTTGAACAGCATTTGTTCGGGCTACTCGAAAATGTTCAAAAAAATCGAGAGCTCTACTTTATATAAACCTTAATTTAACATATCTATATATAACAGCTTTATTTTTCGAAATGTCTGCATTCATTATTCATTATTGAATTGAACGAGAGTGACAGTCATTTATATTACTCTAAAAATTAACTAAATAAACATTTAAACTAAATATTTCAATTTATTATCAACAGAAATCTTTTTTTGAAAAGGGAATTCAATAATCAAAAAAAAAAAACAAAAAAGGTAAATTCTGTTCCACCCAGAAAGAGTAGGTATCAATTACAGTGGTTCACTGAAATATTTCGCATTTAAGTTATTTATAAAACCATGTTAAAGACTAAAAGGTTTTAAATAGACAAATTAATAACGCATTCTAAATACCTTTTACACTCAGAGAAAATAAATCAAAAATAAATTTTTGATTTTAACTTCTTAGGCGGCGATACAGAGTTTTTATGGAGAGTGAAATTTGAAATTTGATGCAACGGAAGTTGCCCCCGGAAATAGCAGCCATTTTAGTTGATTTTTAATTTAAAAAAAAATCAACCTTGATACTTCGGCGTTTCGAACTCACAACCACTCGCTTCCAGACCAGACGCAAAACCTCTGCGCCACCACACCACTTGCGTTGAGTATGTCAAATACTGCACTTAAATTGAACTAACAAGTACAATTCACTCACCTATTGAAAGCAACGAGTAACAATTCCCAATAGACCAACCCTTTTTATAAGCTTAAAAATGTAATTGTAGAAAAATATTACTTGTGAAAGCTTGTTGTAAGCTTATAAATATAATTGTATGTATAAATAGTAGAAAAAAGAAAAAAATAAATTTTTATTTGCATTTTTTTTCTTTTTCTTTCCTTCTTCACCTTTACTGCAATGTTCTTTATTTTATATTCTCCTCCTGTTTCGGACCATAACATCAACCTGAAATTCAATCCAACGGTATCATATAGTGGTACATTCAACATTATATCGAACATTATTGAGGCTTTTATACTTCCCTTTTCCGAAAGAGGAATAATGAATTATATGAGTCATTGTAAAACCAAAATTTAAAAAAATTTTACAGCAAGCTTATAACAATGTTATTATTAATAGTTTGTCAAGCTTTCATTGCAAGTGTAAAGCAAGCTTATTGTAATATTGTTTTCAAGCTTGTGTTCCTCAATTATTACAATCATGCTTGTGAATAAGCTTACAATTAAGCTTATAAAAACTGTATTGCAATAAGCTTACAATGGACAATTGTTATAAGCTTGTTCTCAAGTCCTATTACATCTCGCTTACATCCTGGTCTTTTGGGAAGTTTGATATTTGCAAATACATATGTACATATTATAATGAAAGCAACCGCCCGTTTTGTTAGTTCAGTTTAAGTGCAGCGTTTGACATACTCCACGCAAGTGGTCAGGTGGCGCAGAGGTAGTGTGTCTGGTCTGAAAGCTAGGGGAGGTGGGTTCGAATCCAGCCAGGCGACTGATTTTTTTTTTAATTTT
This sequence comes from Urophora cardui, assembly GCA_960531455.1. Lineage (NCBI taxonomy): Eukaryota > Metazoa > Arthropoda > Insecta > Diptera > Tephritidae > Urophora > Urophora cardui. The sequence continues at coordinate 82,035,051 of OY482671.1, read as the reverse complement.
TTTTTTTTATTTTTATTTTTTTTATTTTATTTATTTTAATTATAAATAATAGCTTAAAAAAAAAACTAAAAAGCACGCTTTAATCTTAAAATCGCACTAAAAATTGAGAAACAATTTAATATAAAAACAAAACGATGAACGAAAATATAAGTACGTATTTCAGGAAAAACATTAGGTGCTCAATATGTCAAAAAAATTTAAAATCGGTATTTTTTACTAATACATATCTTTAATTTAAATTCTTTTGGAGATTTGTATGTACATGTATGTATGTACATATGTATACGTGCAAGTACATAAGAAATTCTAACCAGGACAGCGCTGTTTTGAAATAGGCGAGGTGAGAATGTTAATAACACAAGAAGAAATTAGAGTACACCGTTTGACACAACTCGCGTAACTAGCGCGGTAGCTCAGCTGTAAGATGCTAGGCTTCCGATTCAAATGAAGCTGGTTCAAGTCCAGGTCGGGTCAGTTTTTTTTGTTGCTTTTTTTTTATTAAACAACTAGCTGACCCGGCAAACTTCGTTCTGCCCAAAATAGATTATTTTTATTAATTTTATTTCAAAAATTGCTATTACACCGGTATTATTTTTAATAGAAAATTAACGATTTTTCACTACTTCATTGTGTATACAACTTCAAAAATATATAATTTTAGTATTCAGTTTAAGGCTACACGATACACAACATATTTAGTTTTCTGTTCCGGATATTTATTTTCACTGAGTATTGGCTATTTTCACTAAGTAAGTAAGAGGATTGATATAGTATACCTCCATAATGGTTTTCAGGCCCCTCCTCCAACCCTTTTAGATATATTCAGCCTAAAGGTTTAGTACGTATGGGAGGTGCAATGCCCCAGTTTTCGATAAATCTTTTTTTTTTTGGGTGAACATGGTATTGATATCGTATATCTGCATAGTGATTTCTGTGTACATGCCATGAACGCTTTTAAGGATATTTAGCCTTAAAAATTAAGAACGCATGGGAGGTGCCACTCCCCGTTTTCCCAAAACTACTGTTTTTTTCATAAGCACGCTATTGATATCGTTAATCTCCTGATCAATTTTCAGGTCCCAACCTTAACGCTTTTATAGATATTCAGCTTGAAAAATTAAGTTTGTATGGGAGGTGCCACGCACCTTTTTCCGATAACCGCCACTTTTATGCGTGGGAATGGTTTTGATATCATTTAGCTCTATACCAGTTTTCAGCTCCCTACCTTGAACTGTTTTAGAGATAATCAGCTTTAAAAATTAAGGTTGTATGGGAGGTGCCACGCCCCCTTTTCTGATAACCCCCACTTTTCTGAGTGAGAAGGGTTTTGATATCACCTACCTCTATACCAATTTTCAGATCCCTACCTTGAACTGTTTTAGAGATAATCAGCTTTAAAAATTAAGGTTGTATGGGAGGTGCCACGCCCCCTTTTCTGATAACCCCCACTTTTCTGAGTGAGAAGGGTTTTGATATCACCTACCTCTATACCAATTTTCAGATCCCTACCTTGAACTGTTTTAGAGATAATCAGCTTTAAAAATTAAGGTTGTATGGGAGGTGCCACGCCCCCTTTTCTGATAACCCCCACTTTTTTGAGTGAGAAGGGTTTTGATATCACCTACCTCTATACCAATTTTCAGCTCCCTACCTTGAACTGTTTTAGAGATAATCAGCTTTAAAAATTAAGGTTGTATGGGAGGTGCCACGCCCCCCTAACATTTTTTAATTTTTTCTTCGACTAAACCTTCGCGGGGTAACAACAAACAAACCCCCTAAGGAAGTATTTGATTTGGTTCAGCCGTTTTCAAGTTTTACCGTTACAATTAAATACCAAATCATTTTTATATATATAGATTTTCTTTGTCATTTTTTATTAAATAAAAGTGCCACCCGAATATCGGGGATTACATACTAGTTAATTATTAAAATAAAAACGATCAAACAACCAATATAAAAACCAATCGGGTGAGCTTGCCGATAAACAAAATCTAATAACAAGAACAAGCATCGCCTTTTCTATAAATAGAATTTGTACAAACAAAAACACATAACAACATGTATGTACATGGGTCATTATTTTACAAATCGTACGGATTTGTTGAAAAAAAAAATTTCACATTTTTAAAAGACACCAAATTTATTTCTTGGAATCTTTTCGCAATTTAAGTAAACACCTATATCAGGATTTTGGCAAATTTTTTTTCTTTTCAGAGATCTGCATGTGTAAAAATTCGATGGTTAAGCAAACATGCCCACATTCAAAATTCCATATCTTTTGTTCGGCTCGTCGTATCTTGTTCATTTTTTTTTTTTATTTTGAAGGTAATAAAATTTACTTTATAACTGCGTTAAAGAAATATTTAATTTTACAAAATCAAAATAATGAATTCAAACTAAATTTTTTAAAGCATTATTACATACTGATCGGGTCAACGAATATTTTCGAAAAAATATACATAATATGCGCTGAACTTTCATCTAAAAAACGCATTTTATTTCAAGGTGGAGACTTTTATGGTTCAAAAGATATTAACTAATTTCTGACATGACCACGAGCAGCTTGCCTACGTTCCACTAAGGGGTACCGCCAACGTGTGCCTGTGCGCATGCATGTTGATGTTAACCACCGCATACATACCTATGTATGTATGTGCATGTAATTCAACCTGCTTATCACTTAATAGGTAGCTAGTAGTTATATTTTACCAAATCATTATTGTAGCACAATAGACGGTCTAGTAAAATAGATAATACAACTATTTATGTACATACCACAAATGCAAAAGTGCTGATTTTTTTTGCTCCCCGTGCATTTTCTGATAGCTTGACAATAGAAAATAAGATCTGCATAAAAATCTGATCATCGGTAGTGGGAAATAGCCACGCGCATTTGACCTAAAGTTCAAAAATTGACCTAAAAATTATGTATTTCTTTAGAGACCAATATCTCCTTAAACAATGATTTTTGGAGAAATAATGATAAATAAAGCATTTCTATCGAAACCCGCTGAACGCAAAAGAAAAGGGAGACCTCCACTGCGTTGGGAAAATCAGGTGGACAGCGATGCTGCCTCCCTAGGTGTTCCCAAGTGGCGCCATGCTGCACGAAACAGAAGCAATTGGCGCGCTCTGTTGGACTCGGCCAGAATCGTCTAGACGGTTAAGCGCCAATCAAGAAGAAGAAGAATGTAATAATCATTTTTATACTAAATGAAACTGGGAACATATTCTCCATATGATATTTATACCTACCGTTATCCTTTCAGGACATATTGAGTCCTTAAAGTGAAATTTAAATTTTTTTGAACTGAATATAACACACTTATGAGCACTACCGCTACAAGTTCACTTTAAAGAAAGTTCAACAAACTATTGAATGAGCTGAAATATGAAACTATACCACATTTTTATTGCAAAGCCTACTACGATATTTTCAGTTTGGTAAAAAAAAAGTTTGAAAAAATGCGACTTGCTTATTTTAAATCATTTTCTTGACTATAATAGTGCATGTAAATCAAAAAAACTTTATGATGTGTAAAACTACTTAAAATAACCTATTAAATGATGTATAGTTTATACAATTCTCTATTTTTTAAATATTTATTTTTGCGTTCTTAACAAACAAAAAAATTTAAATTTCACTTTAAGGACTCAATATGTCCTGAAAGGATAACGGTAGGTATAACTATCATATGGAGAATATGTTCCCAGTTTCATTTAGTATAAAAATGATTATTACATTATTTCTCCAAAAATCATTATTTAAAGCATTGCCCGACTTGACTGTATTTACATGATCGCCTATAACTTTTCCATTTTACCATGGATTTTCTTCGTTGATAGCTTATTTTTTTGCTAATAGAATGTAGCTTCACGTAAACGAGTAAAACCGAAGGTGAAAATTTTGGTTTTAAAGATATTGCCTGTCAAAGTCAATTTTTTCTTTAAAAAATCGAAAAAATTCAAATTGAATTATCAATATTTCAGAAACTATAAGAGGTAGAGAAAAATGTTATAGACCGCTTGTATAGGAAATTTAATTTTCTTTCGTTTGCTGTCCCTCTAACAAAAAAATCTCAATTAGTCGACGAGTTATAGCAAAAAAACCATACAAACAATATGCTGAAAATCGGCATTTGCCTGCAAAGTTCAAAGGTCGATTAAAAACAAATTCGAACTAACCTAAGCAAACGCCGCGATACGGGTCTTCTAATTTAGCCTCTATTTTCACCCCCAACTTTCAGAACCGAGTTAACTTTTGTTGACCTGAATTTGTTCCACAGTGTAATGATTTGGTAAAATATAACTACTTGCTACCTATTAAGTGATAAGCAGGTTGAATTACATGCACATAAATACATAGGTATGTATGCGGTGGTTAACATCAGCATGCATGCGCACAGGCACACGTTGGCGGTACCCCTTAGTGGAACGTAGGCAAGTTGCTCGAGGTCATGTCAGAAATGAGTTAATATCATTTGAACCATAAAAGTCTCCACCTTGAAATGAAATGCGTTTTTTAGATGAAAGTTCAGCGCATATTATGTATATTTTTTCGAAAATATTCATTGACCCGATCAGTATGTAATAATGCTTTAAAAATTTTAGTTTGAATTCATTATTTTGATTTTGTAAAATTAAATATTCCTTTAACGCAGTTATAAAGTAAATTTTATTACCTACAAAATAAAAAAAAAAATGAACAAGATACGACGAGCCGAACCAAAGATATGGAATTTTGAATGTGGGCATGTTTGCTTAACCATCGAATTTTTACACATGCAGATCTCTGAGAAAAAACAAAATTTGCCAAAATCCTGATATAGGTGTTTGCTAATTTCGTGCAAGTAACTTAAAAAAAAAGTTTGAGCCGAATCAGAAATATGAAGTCCCAAAAGGTGTACGATTTGTAAAATAATGACCCACATGCGATAGTTTTCATTGTAATATCCCTGCAAAAAAATTTGTGATTAATCCCGATATACATAGATTTGTCACTGATTAATCGCATTTTTTGCATGGATGTATTTGCAAATTCGTTTCTCATATGATACATATATGAAACTTGTTACTTGTTGCTTTCGAGCGAATATAAATTGATGTAAGAAGTTAATGTATTGTGGAACGATCTTCCGTCATCCCTTGTCAAGTTTGGTTTGGAGACAAACCGGTTTCGGCTAATATGCGCCATCTTCAGTGTCTTTTTTCGTTCTGAGTTATTTTGTGTAAGTTGGATAGTACTTATAGTAACTAGCTTTCATCGTTTGGTCACGTACTTCGTGCTCGTGTGATGTGTTCGTGCATTCGTGTGTTCGGGCGACGTGCATGTGTGCGTGCGTGCGAGTCTGTGCGTTTAGGTATGTAAATCTATTTTTGTATCCTCATTAAACAGGCAGGTAAAAGTCCGTTATTGTCCTCTTGTGTGTTGTTTTGTTTATGTCGGTTTTAGGTTTTTTGTCCTCTTTTCGGTATAATAGCTTAAGCGGTTCGAATAATGTATCTGATGCGGTGTTTATTTGTTCATTTATTATTTTACCTACGAATGTCTTCTGTTTGTATATCTCCATATTTTCTAATACGTTAAGTCGTTTTCCCTTATGTTGTATGTGGAGAATTTTAGCTGTTTTTCCTATTTTCATGGGTGTACATTTGTTTTCTGCCATGTGGTTGGCGAAATTTGATTCCACTGTCGTTGATGATTTCCTTATTTTCTTATTGTAATCTCTTACGTGTTCTCGATATCTCGTCTTGATTTGGCGTCCTGTTTGTCCTATATAGCTATTTTGGCATTCGCAAGTCAATTTGTATACGCCTTGTTTGTCAAAGGGGTCTTCCTTGTTAATGTTGTTTCGTAGAAGTTTTTCCATGCTGTTCCTCGTTTTAAATGCTGCATTAATGTTATATTTTTGGAAAACTTTAGCCAACTTGTAAGATGTTGCTCCGGTATATGATAAGACTGCCCATTTCTTCTCTACCTTTTCTTTGTTTTCCGATTTCCTTGAAGTTATGTTTTTCTGTATTTTCTTCACCAAACTTTTTTGATATCCGTTGTTCTCCGCGATTGTGTATATTGTACTGAGTTCCTTGTTGTAAGCTTCCTTTTCTAACGGGGTCCGTTCAAGTCGTGTTAATAAATGTCTGAAAGCGGCGTTCTTGTGTTGTTGAGGATGGCTAGATTTATTGTGTATTACTGTATCCGTTGCTGTGGGTTTTCTGTATATTTCGTAAGTAAATTTGTTAGTCTATTTGTTTATTTTAATTGTGAGGTCTAGGTAGTTGATTTGTCCATTTTTCTCTGCGTCCATGGTGAATTTTATATTTTTGTGTTGGCCGTTGAGGTATTCCAAAATTTCTTCTTCTTTATTTCCTGATATGAGGCAGATAATGTCGTCTACATACCTGGCATAAAAATTTACCCCAAGATTTTTCGCCAGTTCTTCCATGTAACTTTCCTCCAAATGTTGCATAAATACTTTCATAAGAATGGCTGATGTGGGGTTACCCATTCCCAGTCCGTGAGTTTGTCTGTATATTTTATTGTCAAATTTGAAATAATTCTGGTCCAGGGTTACTTTCAGCGTATTTACGATCTCTGTTGCAATGTCTCTGTTCGTTTTTTCTGTCAATATTTTAGTTAGAGTTTTTAGTGTTTCTGTCAGTGGTATCGAAGGGTATAGGTCTTTCACGTCAAACGATACCAGTTTCGAGTCCTTAGGTACGTTCAGGTTGTTCAGTTTTTTGACTAGTTCCGTCGTGTTCTTGATTGTGTATTTATTGGACAGGTCCAGTGTCTCGGTTAGTAGCACATTGAGATGTTTTGATAGTCTATATCCTGGTGCCGATTTATGGTTTACTATTGGTCGCATAGGTGTTCCTGCTTTGTGGATTTTAGGTAGTGCGATCAGTGACGGGGCGGATGGATTCATTGCCGTGAGAGTGTAGGCTATCTTGTTATCTACTATATTTTTTGCCTGTTTTATTGCACGCTTTATTGCCATTTGGTATTCCTCCGTTGGGTCTTTCCTCATCACTCGGCAGCCCATTTCTTTGATGAGTTGGCCTGTTTTTGTGGTGTATTCCTCTTGGTCCATTAGCACCGTTGTATTTCCTTTGTCTGCTTTTGTTGCTATTATTTTATTCTCTATTAGTTTTTTCCTCAATTGTTTTACCGTTTTATATTCGTTTGCTACCATTTTCTTTCCATCAGTTTTTATGCTCTTTTCGATTATGCGTCTGCATAGATGCCTTGCGTGCTCCTGTTCCTCGTTTGGTATTAGTGATATGGCCACCTCCGTGTCCGCAATGGTGTTCTCCACGTCTTTTTTCCTATCGTAGCTTTCGATGTTGTATTTCAAGCCTTTTTGTAGTAGCTGTGTTTCCTTGGCGTTGATTGGAAGATTTGTTAAGTTAACAAATCTTGGATGGAAAGATGTTTTTTCCTGCTGTGGGCCTTTTTTGTTGCTGTTTTGTTTTGTGTCAAGGTCGTCCAGTTTTTTGTTGAGTTTTTTATACTTGTTTTCCATGGCTCCTTTGATCTCTTCCTTTATTGCATCTAACGATTCCAGAAGGGAACTGACTGGAATAATTCCCATCAGCTCCAGATGGATGCGTAGTAATTCCTGATTCATGCGCTCCTTCTTTGCGTGTTGGTTCCTGATCTCGCATCTAATGAAGCTGTTCTCCGCTTTCCTTATAATTTTGCGTTTATCCTCGTTTTTGATTTTGTGTCCTATTTGCGCGTATTTTGGAATGAGTTTGCTCATTAAACATTGTTGATTAAACCATATGTTGGCTTTGGTGTTGTGTATTTTCTGTAGTCGCCTTTTGTATGCTATCAGTAGGATATTTGTCCGGATTTGATGTGCCTGACTGGCATTATTAAATACTTTTTGGTTACTTGTTTTTCCGACAGGGTAGGAATATGATGTATTGTGGAACGATCTTCCGTCATCCCTTGTCAAGTTTGGTTTGGAGACAAACCGGTTTCGGCTAATATGCGCCATCTTCAGTGTCTTTTTTCGTTCTGAGTTATTTTGTGTAAGTTGGATAGTACTTATAGTAACTAGCTTTCATCGTTTGGTCACGTACTTCGTGCTCGTGTGATGTGTTCGTGCATTCGTGTGTTCGGGCGACGTGCATGTGTGCGTGCGTGCGAGTCTGTGCGTTTAGGTATGTAAATCTATTTTTGTATCCTCATTAAACAGGCAGGTAAAAGTCCGTTATTGTCCTCTTGTGTGTTGTTTTGTTTATGTCGGTTTTAGGTTTTTTGTCCTCTTTTCGGTATAATAGCTTAAGCGGTTCGAATAATGTATCTGATGCGGTGTTTATTTGTTCATTTATTATTTTACCTACGAATGTCTTCTGTTTGTATATCTCCATATTTTCTAATACGTTAAGTCGTTTTCCCTTATGTTGTATGTGGAGAATTTTAGCTGTTTTTCCTATTTTCATGGGTGTACATTTGTTTTCTGCCATGTGGTTGGCGAAATTTGATTCCACTGTCGTTGATGATTTCCTTATTTTCTTATTGTAATCTCTTACGTGTTCTCGATATCTCGTCTTGATTTGGCGTCCTGTTTGTCCTATATAGCTATTTTGGCATTCGCAAGTCAATTTGTATACGCCTTGTTTGTCAAAGGGGTCTTCCTTGTTAATGTTGTTTCGTAGAAGTTTTTCCATGCTGTTCCTCGTTTTAAATGCTGCATTAATGTTATATTTTTGGAAAATTTTAGCCAACTTGTAAGATGTTGCTCCGGTATATGATAAGACTGCCCATTTCTTCTCTACCTTTTCTTTGTTTTCCGATTTCCTTGAAGTTATGTTTTTCTGTATTTTCTTCACCAAACTTTTTTGATATCCGTTGTTCTACGCGATTGTGTATATTGTACTGAGTTCCTTGTTGTAAGCTTCCTTTTCTAACGGGGTCCGTTCAAGTCGTGTTAATAAATGTCTGAAAGCGGCGTTCTTGTGTTGTTGAGGATGGCTAGATTTATTGTGTATTACTGTATCCGTTGCTGTGGATTTTCTTCACCAAACTTTTTTGATATCCGTTGTTCTACGCGATTGTGTATATTGTACTGAGTTCCTTGTTGTAAGCTTCCTTTTCTAACGGGGTCCGTTCAAGTCGTGTTAATAAATGTCTGAAAGCGGCGTTCTTGTGTTGTTGAGGATGGCTAGATTTATTGTGTATTACTGTATCCGTTGCTGTGGGTTTTCTGTATATTTCGTAAGTAAATTTGTTAGTCTCTTTGTTTATTTTAATTGTGAGGTCTAGGTAGTTGATTTGTCCATTTTTCTCTGCGTACATGGTGAATTTTATATTTTTGTGTTGGCCGTTGAGGTATTCCAAAATTTCTTCTTCTTTATTTCCTGATATGAGGCAGATAATGTCGTCTACATACCTGGCATAAAAATTTACCCCAAGATTTTTCGCCAGTTCTTCCATGTAACTTTCCTCCAAATGTTGCATAAATACTTCCATAAGAATGGCTGATGTGGGGTTACCCATTCCCAGTCCGTGAGTTTGTCTGTATATTTTATTGTCAAATTTGAAATAATTCTGGTCCAGGGTTACTTTCAGCGTATTTACGATCTCTGTTGCAATGTCTCTGTTCGTTTTTTCTGTCAATATTTTAGTTAGAGTTTTTAGTGTTTCTGTCAGTGGTATCGAAGGGTATAGGTCTTTCACGTCAAACGATACCAGTTTCGAGTCCTTAGGTACGTTCAGGTTGTTCAGTTTTTTAACTAGTTCCGTCGTGTTCTTGATTGTGTATTTATTGGACAGGTCCAGTGTCTCGGTTAGTAGCACATTTAGATGTTTTGATAGTCTATATCCTGGTGCCGATTTATGGTTTACTATTGGTCGCATAGGTGTTCCTGCTTTGTGGATTTTAGGTAGTGCGATCAGTGACGGGGCGGATGGATTCATTGCCGTGAGAGTGTAGGCTATCTTGTTGTCTACTATATTTTTTGCCTGTTTTATTGCACGCTTTATTGCCATTTGGTATTCCTCCGTTGGGTCTTTCCTCATCACTCGGCAGCCCATTTCTTTGATGAGTTGGCCTGTTTTTGTGGTGTATTCCTCTTGGTCCATTAGCACCGTTGTATTTCCTTTGTCTGCTTTTGTTGCTATTATTTTATTCTCTATTAGTTTTTTCCTCAATTCTTTTTCCTCAATTCTTTTTTTTGTCTCCAAACCAAACTTGACAAGGGATGACGGAAGATCGTTCCACAATACATCATATTCCTACCCTGTCGGAAAAACAAGCAACCAAAAAGTATGTAAGAGGTTAACTTCTATCACGTGTACTGTGCTACACGCGGGTTTTTTTATTTTTATAATGCACGTTTTCAACCAAGTCATTTTATTTTAAATTTGAAATTTTTTAAATTAAAAATGAAATTTTTGGAATTAAAATGTATTTGGGATTTAAAAAGAAAATGTTTAAATTAAAAATAAAAATGAATAGAAAAAAAACATAAGTTTTTGGTTCAAAATCTCATAGTGCTTAAAATAGAAATAAAAATTGAAAGAGTTTTTAGTGCTTAGCACGAAATTTTTATTTTTTAATTCAATTTTTAATTGTTGGGGTAAGTGGAAAAAAATTCAACAACTATTTACAGCGAAGGTTGAGTGTATAGCTATTTCACGAAAAACCATTTTCGATCATCAGCACTCTTTTCGGAAGTGGATGCACCGGGGATTGAACCCGAGTCCATTCCAACTTCAGCCGCAATGACCCAACGGATAAACACACTCGGCCATTGAGACTCTGTGCAAGCTGTTGGATTTTCCCCACTTTTGCCTTTTTCATTTTCAACATTAACGTTAGTGTGTATATGCTTTTGCATATATTCTCCACAAACGTGCTGAATTTTTGTTGTAGGCAGTTCGCAATAAACATTGTTGTTGGTATTTATTTTATGTATATACCAAACAACGTTAACAATTTTACTTTTTTTTCCACTTACCCCAAAAATTAAAATTGAATTAAAATAAAAATTTCGTGCTAAGCACTAAAAACTCTTTCAAGTAAAATTGTTAACGTTGTTTGGTATATACATAAAATAAATACCAACAACAATGTTCATTGCGAACTGCCTACAACAAAAATTCAGCACGTTTGTGGAGAATATATGCAAAAGCATATACACACTAACGTTAATGTTGAAAATGAAAAAGGCAAAAGTGGGGAAAATCCAACAGCTTGCACAGAGTCTCAATGGCCGTGTGTGTTTATGCGTTGGGTCATTGCGGCTGAAGATGGAATGGGCTCGGGTTCAATCCCCGGTGCATCCACTTCCGAAAAGAGTGCTGATGATCGAAAATGGTTTTTCGTGAAATAGCTATACACTCAACCTTCGCTGTAAATAGTTGTTGAATTTTTTTTCCACTTACCCCAACAATCAGAAATAAAAATTTTTTAATTTAAAATGTTTTTTCTTGATTTTGCAATTCTACAATGAACATTTAAAAAAAATGTTCGTATTTACATTACTTTTAAACACAGGAATTTCTACAAAGGAATCAAATTTAAAAAAAATCTCCAAATTTGGGGAACTACCCACAAAGCGGCAATGCTGCCTTTTACCAGCTTCTTTCTGCGTTTATCAGTGATGGATCCATCACCGTCGATATATCGAATATCGGAAAAAAATATCGATATATCGAAAAAGTTCAAAAACATCGATGAATCGATATTATATCGATATCGCTTCCAGCACTAGCAAGTGGTCGCTTGAAATTCTTTTATTCTATTTGCAGATGCCAAACAACAAGCAAAACTACGAGAAGTTTGCATATAACGTGGGTACACAAATACAAATGTAGGTATGTGTATACGTACGTTGTTTCATAATTTCGCGAAGCGTGCGCGCATTACCCTGCTCGCTCAACATCTGCATGCAGACTGATTATTTTTAGTAATTTTTCACTTTATCCTACAGTAGGCGCACAAACACACATTCATTTTTTAGTAATGGCTTGAGTGTAGTGGTGCCCAAGGCTGCTAATACTGAATGAAAAGTCGTTTATCTCCCAAAATGTTAAAGATATTTAACTTTTGCTAATTGCAATTTAAAATATATAATACTTGCTACAGCTCTTCCAAATAACAGAAAAATCTGCTGTAGTTTTTGAGAATTTCCAATTTAAACTTTAAAGTCGATTTTCTCGAAAACATGTAATATGTATGTTGTAACATACGATTTTCGTTTTCTTAGGCGACGAAATGTTATTTGTCTATTTAAATTGGCGTGAAAAATGTTCCTAGTATGTTGCGCAACGTTTTCACGGCAGGAACTGAGTACAACTTTGTCGTGAAATTTCACACATGTTTCACGGCCAGTTTTTATACTCAGCTGTATCAGTACACAGAGTATTATAACACCGTAGTTAAATTTTTAAATTTTGAAATATCACAGAGAAACGCAGAACACATGAACTTAATTTTTGGCTGGTTTATGAGATAAATTGTCCAAAGTTTGCACATGACCATCTTTTAGCATTACCTTAATTTTTTCTGAAAATAATTGAAATCTGGTGACTATAACATACAGCTGCCATACAACCGATTGTTCAGATATGGACATTTTAAGGTATAACTTCGCTATTTTAACAGCTAAGGACATGAAACTGGAGAATTTCTACTCGCATTGACCATAACCTATTCCCTGAAAATCATCAAGATCGGGTCACTATTACATATAGCTCCCATACAACTGATTGTTCAGATATATGGTTTTGCACCTTTATTTTTTTCAAGGAAAATTTTTTGATTTCATAACGGTGGACTGTAACAGAATGAAATAATCGGGATAGATATGGACTTATATATATAAAAATGATCAGCGTGAAAAGAGAAATCGATTGCGCCATGTCTGTCCGTCCGTCTGTCCGCAAAGATTTAAATATTTTGATGAAATTTGGAGCGCAAGTTGGTATACAGACTGGGACAGTTGGTATTTAAAATGGACGAAATCGGACCATGCCCACGCCCACTTCCTACCTCCGTCACTAATAAAGCTCTTATCACTCCATATTTCACCCACGTATTGTGCCCAGGCCCTTATGAAGAAATATCGTGAAATTTTGGAAAATGGGCGGCGCCACGCCCACTTATTAAGGGGCTAACATTGAAAGTTTTATAAGCCATAACTCAGAAACCGTAGCAGATATATCGATGAAATTTGGTATGCGTGATTTACTTACTTACGCAAAAGTTTGGACGGAAAATTGTTAAAATCGGTTGACGGCCACGCCCAATTTTATATATGGGTATTATGAAGTGGCCTAATAAAAACATTTTAAGCGCTATCTTTGTCTATCATAAAAGATATATCATTGAAATTTTGTGGCATGAGTCCAACTGCAACCACAAAAATTCTGGAAAATGGGCGTGGCACCGCCTCCTTTTAGAAGCAGGAATATACGAAATTTTGTAGCCCACAACTCTTCAAATAATTAAGATATTATGACGAAAGTTTGTATATAAACTTTTATCACTTGTATTAATAGACACGCAAAAATTTATTGAAATCGGTTTATGACCACGCCTACTTTTTAACAAAGATATTTCTGGAACACCCTTTGGGAATTTGTAACCTGAAGTCTTTGTAACTAAAAGACATAGAGGGATGCAATTTTGCACTAACAATAATATTTATATGCTTATTTGGATGATTGATACAAATTTTGAAAATGGGGGTCGCTACGTCTACTTTATGTGGCACTCGTTTTATCCATATCTATTATATAAAAATGAATGTGTGTGTGTGTGTGTGTGTGTGTGTGTGTGTGTGTGTGTGTGTGTGTGTGTGTCCTTTATGGACTCCCAAAGTAATCAACCGATCTTTATGAAATTTTCACAGTAGATTCATGTGGTACTAGCGCACATAATAGGGTATATAGAATTTCGAAAAAGTGGGAACTTCCCGGAATATGGGCCCAAATGTGGACCCAGAGTGACCCAGCAAGTGTTTGAGCAATATGGGTATCAAATGAAAGGTGCTGAGCAGGCCTTCAACATAGAGTTATTTTCATTGCGATGCCTAGGCCGGGTCCCCAAATATGGGTCAAAACGTGGACCCGGATAACCCTCGAATGCTTCTAGGCGATATTGGTATCAAATGAAAGGTGTCGAGCAGTGCTTTAACATACAGATATTTTCACTGTTATTTTTTGAGTCGGTTTCCCAGAAATGGTTCAAGTAGTGAGCTCGGATGGTGATGGGTGGTCCCGATAAAGGTAAAGGTAAAGGTAAAGGTACAGGTAAAGGTAAAGGTAAAGGTAAAGGTAAGGGTAAAGGTAAAGGTAAAGGTAAAAGTAAAGGTAAAGGTAAAGGTAAAGGTAAAGGTAAAGGTAAAGGTAAAGGTAAAGGTAAAGGTAAAGGTAAAGGTAAAGGTAAAGGTAAAGGTAAAGGTAAAGGTAAAGGTAAAGGTAAAGGTAAAGGTAAAGGTAAAGGTAAAGGTAAAGGTAAAGGTAAAGGTAAAGGTAAAGGTAAAGGTAAAGGCAAAGGTAAAGGTAAAGGTAAAGGTAAAGGTAAAGGTAAAGGTAAAGGTAAAGGTAAAGGTAAAGGTAAAGGTAAAGGTAAAGGTAAAGGTAAAGGTAAAGGTAAAGGTAAAGGTAAAGGTAAAGGTAAAGGTAAAGGTAAAGGTAAAGGTAAAGGTAAAGGTAAAGGTAAAGGTAAAGGTAAAGGTAAAGGTAAAGGTAAAGGTAAAGGTTAAGGTAAAGGTAAAGGTAAAGGTAAAGGTAAAGGTAAAAGTAAAGGTAAAGGTAAAGGTAAAGGTAAAGGTAAAGGTAAAGGTAAAGGTAAAGGTAAAGGTAAAGGTAAAGGTAAAGGTAAAGGTAAAGGAAAGGTAAAGGTAAAGGTAAAGGTAAAGGTAAAGGTAAAGGTAAAGGTAAAGGTAAAGGTAAAGGTAAAGGTAAAGGTAAAGGTAAAGGTAAAGATAAAGTTAAAGGTAAAGGTAAAGGTAAAGGTAAAGGTAAAGGTAAAGGTAAAGGTAAAGGTAAAGGTAAAGGTAAAGGTAAAGGTAAAGGTAAAGGTAAAGGTAAAGGTAAAGGTAAAGGTAAAGATAAAGGTAAAGGTAAAGGTAAAGGTAAAGGTAAAGGTAAAGGTAAAGGTAAAGATAAAGATAAAGGTAAAGGTAAAGGTAAAGATAAAGGTAAAGGTAAAGGTAAAGGTAAAGGTAAAGGTAAAGATAAAGATAAAGATAAAGGTAAAGGTAAAGGTAAAGGTAAAGGTAAAGATAAAGGTAAAGGTTAAGGTTAAGGTTAAGGTAAAGGTAAAGGTAAAGGTAAAGGTAAAGGTAAAGGTAAAGGTAAAGGTAAAGGTAAAGGTAAAGGTAAAGGTAAAGGTAAAGGGAGACACCCATTATAACATAAAAGCTTTTCTTGAAAGAGTTTTTAGTGCTTTGCACGAAATTTTTATTTTAATTCAATTTTTAATTGTTGGGGTAAGTGGAAAAAAATTCAACAAAAATTCAAAATTCACAGCGAAGGTTGAGTGTATAGCTATTTCACGAAAAACCATTTTCGATCATCAGCACTCTTTTTCGGAAGTGGATGCACCGGGGATTGAACCCGAGTCCATTCCATCTTCAGCCGCAATGACCCAACGCATAAACACACTCGGCCATTGAGACTCTGTAAATAGTTGTTGAATTTTTTTCCACTTACCCCAACAAATAAAAGCTTTTCTTTGTCGCTGCGAAGCGGGACGGGTATTTGCTAGTACATAATAAGTTTTTTAAAATGGGCGTGACAGCACAAACCATACCGACTGGCGCCACGTATGTTTTGTTATTTTTTGTGCAAGATGCGCACGGGTCCGGCTAGTAATGCAAAATAGCCGTCAAGCAGCCGAAATGGAAACTTACTGCCTTGCAATATACCCTTTTCCATTAATTGCTACAATGAAGCCATGTGTTATTTGATCGCTTCAAATTTCCAAATGAATTGCTTCACTATGCGAATTAATGGTAGTGGAATTTTTAAAAGATCCACTCTTCCAAAATTTATTGGAGCTAGAAAATTAATATCATTTTAAAGAAAAATATTTTTGGCTATTAATTTTTGCTTTGAAAAAAATTGTTTAGGTATTTTTAGCTATTTTTTTTCTTTTAATCTAGCTATAAGCTGCAAAATATTCTGGCAACACTGCATGACTCTGCAATTTCACTCCTCTCTTTCGTCTGTCACTCCGAAACAATCCTCTTCCTTTTTGTAGCTTACTAAAGCCCATGACAAGCTTATCCAACCAAACATTATATGAAAATATTTGCCCTCTCATTATAGAAAGAGAAATATATGTCATATATATATCTGTGGCAATTTGCAATAAATTAATTTTTATTTTCGAAGGCGTTTCTTAACAAATCATAAAAGTCGATTAAATACTATGGACGTAAAGTCTGTGAGCCATTTACAATGTTACGATCATATTTTGTAAATAATACAAAATGTCATGAAGCAATTTGATTAAGTATATACATCTACTTTAGCTGTTATAGCAAGTTTTATATACCCCTATTGTAAATTAAGCCTAAATGTTTTAAAAGTAGAATAACGTGGTATATATAACTCGAAATCTTTCTAAGTAGACTTGAGCGGTTATTGCTTGTGACTACAGATAAGTGCATGCATACTCACTTTGCTTCATACACTATAGTAGGTATAAATTAAAAGCTCATGCTGATGCAGTCAGCTGTGCAAGCCTTTTATAAAGCTTAGGTAATGTATTAACGAGACCGTTACGTAATAGAAACGCATTACCAACACAAAATAAATAATAGCGGAACATGGTAGCTTACCATTCTCATCATATAGTATAAGCGGTGGCTTATAGCAATAAGCTTTTAACGTAAAAAGTTCTTATATATTTGTACAAACACATCACCCATGTAAACAGGTGGCTTAAACTTTTTTTAACATAGAAAATTTGGGTTTCCACTATTCGGTGAGTAACTCATACTCTGTAAATAATAAAAAATAGTAAAACCAAATATTTACTTCTACCCTGCAGGGAACTCAATAACTAGTGAGCAAAATTTCTAGTTCCGAACTAGCGAAAAGGTGTCAAAAAGGAACTAGCTCCATTGTAGTTAGAATCTCATTAGTTCAGAAGGAGTGAACTGAGTCAAGAACTCTATGTTGAAGTCCTGCTCTACACGTTTCATTTAATGCCAATGTCTATGCTTGCGCTTTTTTGAGATTTTCGAAATTTAACACCGGGAAAAAGGTATTAAAGTCTCAGAAATGCACAAAAAATGTACATGGTTGTCGAGAATTTACCATTTGTGACATTTTAAGTGACATTTTAAAAAAAGATATATTAAAATCGGTCCAGTACTTTTCGAGGTGTCGCGTTACAACCATTTTCCATACAATCAATTTTATATAATTAGTATAGACTAGCAAATACCCGTCCCGCTTCGCAGCGACAAAGAAAAGCTTTTATTTGTTGGGGTAAGTGGAAAAAAATTCAACAACTATTTACAGAGTCTCAATGGCCGAGTGTGTTTATGCGTTGGGTCATTGCGGCTGAAGATGGAATGGACTCGGGTTCAATCCCCGGTGCATCCACTTCCGAAAAAGAGTGCTGATGATCGAAAATAGTTTTTCGTGAAATAGCTATACACTCAACCTTCGCTGTAAATAGTTGTTGAATTTTTTTTCCACTTACCCCAACAATTAAAAATTGAATTAAAATAAAAATTTCGTGCAAAGCACTAAAAACTCTTTCAAGAAAAGCTTTTATGTTATAATGGGTCTCTCTTTACCTTTACCTTTACCTTTACCTTTACCTTTACCTTTACCTTTACCTTTACCTTTACCTTTACCTTTACCTTTACCTTTACCTTTACCTTTACCTTTACCTTTACCTTTACCTTTACCTTTACCTTTACCTTTACCTTTACCTTTACCTTTACCTTTACCTTTAACTTTATCTTTACCTTTACCTTTACCTTTACCTTTACCTTTACCTTTACCTTTACCTTTACCTTTACCTTTACCTTTACCTTTACCTTTACCTTTACCTTTACCTTTACCTTTACCTTTACCTTTACCTTTACCTTTACCTTTACCTTTACCTTTACCTTTACCTTTACCTTTACCTTTACCTTTACCTTTACCTTTACCTTTACCTTTACCTTTAACTTTACCTTTACCTTTACCTTTACCTTTACCTTTACCTTTACCTTTACCTTTACCTTTACCTTTACCTTTACCTTTACCTTTACCTTTACCTTTACCTTTACCTTTACCTTTACCTTTACCTTTACCTTTACCTTTACCTTTACCTTTACCTTTACCTTTACCTTTACCTTTACCTTTACCTTTACCTTTACCTTTACCTTTACCTTTACCTTTACCTTTACCTTTACCTTTACCTTTACCTTTACCTTTACCTTTACCTTTACCTTTACCTTTACCTTTACCTTTACCTTTACCTTTACTTTTACCTTTACCTTTACCTTTACCTTTACCTTTACCTTTACCTTTACCTTTACCTTTACCTTTACCTTTACCTTTACCTTTACCTTTACCTTTACCTTTACCTTTACCTTTACCTTTACCTTTACCTTTACCTTTACCTTTACCTTTACCTTTACCTTTACCTTTACCTTTACCTTTACCTTTACATTTACCTTTACCTTTACCTTTACCTTTACCTTTACCTTTACCTTTACCTTTACCTTTACCTTTACCTTTACCTTTACCTTTACCTTTACCTTTACCTTTACCTTTACCTTTACCTTTGCCTTTACCTTTGCCTTTACCTTTACCTTTACTTTTACCTTTACCTTTACCTTTACCTTTACTTTTACCTTTACCTTTACCTTTACCTTTACCTTTACCTTTACCTTTATCTTTACCTTTACCTTTACCTTTACATTTACCTTTACCTTTACCTTTACCTTTACCTTTACCTTTACCTTTACCTTTACCTTTACCTTTACCTTTACCTTTACCTTTACCTTTACCTTTACCTTTACCTTTACCTTTACCTTTACCTTTACCTTTACCTTTACCTTTACCTTTACCTTTACCTTTACCTTTACCTTTACCTTTACCTTTACCTTTACCTTTACCTTTACCTTTACCTTTACCTTTACCTTTACCTTTACCTTTACCTTTACCTTTACCTTTACCCTTACCTTTACCTTTACCTTTATCTTAACCTTTACCTTTACCTTTATCGGGACCACCCATCACCATCCGAGCTCACTACTTGAACCATTTCTGGGAAACCGACTCAAAAAATAACAATGAAAATATCTGTATGTTAAAGCACTGCTCGACACCTTTCATTTGATACCAATATCGCCTAGAAGCATTCGAGGGTTATCCTGGTCCACGTTTTGACCCATATTTGGGGACCCGGCCTAGGCATCGCAATGAAAATAACTCTATGTTGAAGGCCTGCTCAGCACCTTTCATTTGATACCCATATTGCTCAAACACTTGCTGGGTCACTCTGGGTCCACATTTGGGCCCATATTCCGGGAAGTTCCCACTTTTTCGAAATTCTATATACCCTATTATGTGCGCTAGTACCACATGAATTTACTGTGAAAATTTCATAAAGATCGGTTGATTACTTTGGGAGTCCACAAAGGACACACACACACACACACACACACACACACACACACACACACAATCATTTTTATATAATAGATATGGTTTGGTTGAACTTATGGAGCTTTCAATGAATTACCTATATGTTCCACAAAGATATCGCATAAAATGTTTTTATTATATGTACCTATATAGGTATGTGCGTTGTATTTTTATATATTTATACTCAGCTGTACTAGTACACAGAGTATTATAATTTTGATTTCATAACGGTGGATTGTAACATAATGAAATAATCGAGATAGATATGGACTTATATATATCAAAATGATCAGGTTGAAAAGAGAAATCGATTGAGCCATGTCCGTCCGTCCGTCCGCCTGTACGCCCTCTAACTCGCGTAAAAATTGAGATATTTTGATGAAATTTGAAATGCAAGTTGGTATCGAGACTGGGACGGTTGGCATTGAAGATGGGCGATATCGGACCATGACCACGCCCACTTTTCCTATATAGAAAAAAGCGGAAATTTGGTATCTCAGTCACTAATATAGCTGGAGCGATGAAATTTCACCCACGTATTGAGCTCAGGCCCTTATGAAGAAATTTGATGAAAATTTGCCACGCCCACTTATTAAGGGTCAAATATTGAAAGTTTTATATATCATATCTCAGTCACTAATATAGCTGGAGTGACGAAATTTTACCCACGTATTGAGCTCAGGCCCTTATGAAGAAATTTGATGAAGTTTTTGAAAATGGGCGGTGCCACGCCCACTTATTAAGGATCAAACATTGAAAGTTTTATATGTCATAACTCAGAAACCGTATATCGATGAAATTTGGTATGCGTAATTTGCTTACATAGACAAATATCTTGACGAAAAATTATCAAAATCGGTTGACGGCCACGCCTACTTTTATATATGGGTATTATAAAGTGGCCCAATAAAAACATTTTAAGTTATATCTCTGTCAAATATAAAGATCTATCACTGAGATTTTGTGGCAGGAGTCCAACTACGGACATAAAACAAATAATACAAAATTTTGGAAAATGGGCGGTGCCACGCCCACTTATTAAGGGGCAAATATTAAAAGTTTTATAAGCCATAACTCAGAAACCGTTAAAGATATATCGATGAAATTTGGTACGCGTGATATATTTACTTAGCCAAATGTGTGGACGAAAAATTACCAAAATCGGTTGACAACCACGCCCACTTTTATATATGGGTATTATAAAGTGACCTAATAAAATCATTTTTAGCGATATCTCTGTGAAATATAAAGATAATTCATTGAAATTTTGTGACATGAGTTCTACAATAGACCGGAAACAAAAATAAAGAAAGTTTATAAAATGGGCGTAGCACCGCCTCTTTTTATACAAAGAAATCTACGAGCCTATTACTCGAAAAATAACTGAGATATTATGACGAAACTTGGTTTATGCATTTTTATAACATGTGTTAATAGACACGCAAAAATGTATTGAAATCGGTTTATGACCACGCCTACTTTTTAACAAAGATATTTCTGGAACACCTTTTGGAATTTGTAACGTGAAGTCTTTGTAACTAAACGTCATAGAGGGATGCAATTTTGCACTAACAATAATATTTATATGCTTATTTGGATGATTGATACAAATTTTGAAAATGGGCGTGGCTGCGCCCTGTTTATGCAGCACTCGTTTCATATAAAATACACCCTATATCGAACAAACGCAAACAAACAATGAAAGCATACAGCTGAGTATCTAATGTTCGGTTCCACTCGAACTTAGGCTTCCTTACTTGTTTTCATATATTTTTATGTACATATGTATACGTATGTGGTCCCTGCCGACTTGGGTGTAATTTTTTTTCCACACGTTTGCCTTGGCAAGCAAATCAGTGGCCGAAGCTTAATCGATTTATCTGCTAGTTCCTAATTTTTGACTTACTTGTTTTCATATATTTTTATGTACATATGTATACGTATGTGGTCCCTGCCGACTTGGGTGTAATTTTTTTTTTCCACACGTTTGCCTTGGCAAGCAAATCAGTGGCCGAAGCTTAATCGATTTATCTGCTAGTTCCTAAGTTTTGACTTATAATCTTTGAAAATTTGCCCCTCTTGGCCCATTTTTTTTAAATTTCAGCATATTTCTTCATAATGGCATAAGGTCATTGCATTGATGAAATTCCATCACTCGGGCTTTGTTAGTGACTGAATTATCATGTTTTACGTGTTTTTCGAAATACATACATATTTATGCCTTATTTTCAACCCCAACTTTCTCTGTTCCCATTAGAATCCGTATACCCAATTTCATTTAAATATTTCAATTTTTGCGCAAGTTAGAGTGTGTACGGCCGGACGGACGGACAGGGTTAAATCATTTTTTTCATCCTGATCGTTTTGATATATATATGTCGGTCCATATCTATCTCAATTATTTTATGGTCTTACGTACAACCGTTATGTGATCAAAAGTATAATATAATACATACATATATTGTATGTACTGTGTAGAGCATATCCTATACTGAAAAGCCCCCATTTAGCGTAGGAATGAATACACACGTGTTCGCCTAAAATAATATAATGTTTACATACAAACATACAGCTGAAGCTTATAAAAGTGTTTTAAAATATACACGACTGTTAAAATGGAGCAATATCTGCATTTGAGATTTGAATTGATAGAATAAAGTAATACTGAAGGCATAGTTTTAGGCGCAAATCTTTTAGTTTAAATTTAAACATTTTATTTTTGCAAAATACTATGTAAAAAAAGTACCGCGCTCAATAAAACACCGTTTCGCATGCATAGCTAATTAATACCTTTAAAACGATGCCTTACTTATTAATTTTGGTAAATTATGTGAGCAGAAAAAGGGATATTTACAAAACACCAATTAGAAATAATATATATGATGATGATGATGATATGATATTGTAACGCTCACAGTGGCATGGCATAAACCCAACAATTTTTTTAATTAATCAATAGGGCATATCGTGTGAAATTTTTAAATTGACACATATTGCAATGCCCGGTATAGAAATATTGCCTTGTAAATTGACTCTATATTGCTTTGAAAATTGCTTCTCATCTTCGAGTAAGGAACAGTCCATTCTATAAAGTCTTGATAAACAAAAAATCATAATATTTTGTGCAAAAGTGAGGAAATTACAAAAAAAATATTATAGCTAAAATAGCTAAACTGACTAAAAAATAAGCTAAAGAAAATAGCTAATAGCTAAACGCGAATTTCTATAGCTAAACGGCAAAAGTTATAGCTAAATCTAGCTACAAAATAGCTAAAGTGGCAACACTGGAGTAATGTCACAAATAAGCAAATCAACAAAGAAATGTAAATATGGGAAAGCAAACGCAAAATTTTGTTTTGGAAGTAAGGAACATACCCAGCCAATATTTATTATCGTGGAAGTGACGAAAAAGTAACGCCAAGAAGTTTAATTCAATCACGGAAGATATCGCTTTCTCAACTTTTTCCTATCTTCGTTCGGGAAAAAGTGTTCCCCGTCAACGTTACGTCCATAAACAGTTATAAACGACACTTCAGGAAGTATCTCCCAAGTATCGTTTGGAGGAGACAAGAACGTTCCGTAGGTACAAAAAAAACGAATACGACGCTTCCGGAAGTAACTTCTTAGAGTCATCTGAAAGACACAAAAGCGTCAATTAATAATTTCTCGTACAGATTTCTAACTTTATTTAGAACCCAAATAAAATTATAAATAGATGTTTATTTTTCTAGTATGGAAAATAATAATTATTTTTAAAATTTAACCAAAAATATCAGTATTTTCCCACTATCACAAAATAAATTTGAATATACCACTATATTTATCTCTCTATAATCTGCGGCTATCTGCAATAATTTTTATTATTATCAATAAAAATCGAAAGTAATAATTACACCCTGAGGTTTATTTTTTCGATCGAAAGTAATTATTATTATGTAACTTTAATTTTTTTGATCAACAATAAGTATTATTCTTGGACCTTAATTTTTTTACTCAAGCACAATTATTATTTCTTGATTTTTACTTTTAGCATCAAAAATAATTATTATAGTTGATTTTTATTATTTCACTTAAGGCATACTGATTATGTGTAATTTTTATTTTTTTTACTCAAGAACAAAAATTATTGCTGATTTTTATTTTATTATTCATAACATAAAACTCAAAACGTCATACAGCCGGAACCATTACGATTTTTGGCTTAAAATTTTGCATGCACACACCTTCTACTCTGCTCTAACTACTTCCGAAGATAAATCGTTGGAAATTTTCTTATAAATGGTGGAAAAAGGGTGTTGAAGAATGCATGTAATTTGCTTTAAAATTCATACAAAAATGTTACGTATACGCCACGGCAATATGCTCATATGTCAAACTAGCTTATATCCTTGGGTTTGTTCTTGAATAAAAAAATAAAACTTACACATAATCATTATGTCTTGAGGGAAAAAATAAAAATCAACTATAATAATTATTTTTGAAGCAAAAAGTAAAAATCAAGAAATGATAATTTGCTTGAGTAATAAAATTAAAATCCAAGAATAATACTTATTAGTGATCAAAAAATTAAAATTACATAATAATTATTACTTCCGATTGAAAAAATAACACTTAGAAAATAATAATTATTTTTAATCAGAAAAATATATTATTGCTATTAAATTAACACATACTAGAAAGATATATAAATATATATAATTCTGTCAGATTTCAATAAAATTTTCTGATAAAAAAAGCCTTTACATTGCGAAGAACAACGATCAGCTCTTTTGTATCTTAAAATACATTGCCATCTTTGTATCGCTAATTAGACACTAAGGCTTAAAGATGTAAAACAATTGATATAAAAAAAAGAAAAAATCTTTTAGTTTTTGTTAACCGTATATATTGTTTTGCTTTCAAATAAGTAGCCCTAACGATAATGGCACATATGCCTATATTTTAAATTTTTTTTGGTTACTTGTTTCTAGTTTTGGTTACTTTTATTTTGTAGTTTGGTAAATTTAAAATTTTTTAAGTGGCAACGCTGCATGGAAGTATCAATTTGTGATACCAAATTTTTTTAGGCTGCGGGAACACTGCCTGTGGCACAGCTTTAAAGATGGTCGCATTCGTTCCTTTCGCTGATTTGGTTGATTCGTTTTTCAGCTGAAACTTCGTTTTGTTCGTTCTCCTCTCTTTGCGTGTCTAAATTTTTCTCTTAACTTATTTTGCATTTCATTTCGTAGTAGCTTTACTGCTCTCACGAATTTGTTACATCTTTCGTAATATTTCGGGTAATTTTAACAATGCATTTCTGCAAATCGAAGCCGCTACCGTCACCATGATAGATATATGTACATATGTACATGCATAGCTGCAGGTTCAAGCTATGACATGCCAGGCCGCTTTCGCCTTAACCTCGCCGATGAACGAAAACGGCGGTAGTTTTTCTGCAGAGGCCATCACGCGAATATCAACAACACCGCTTTCAATATTTCTTAGCCATCCATTCAATAAAACCGCGTTACGTGTCGCGTATTGCAGTTTACTCATTGCATTCCGCTTCTTGCATATGCGTTTTTGTTATTAAACGCACTTACGTGCATACATACATACATAAGTATGTGATAATTTGCTATGAAAGTGGAGCGAGCAGTTCGGGCAGAAGTAATTTAAAACTCGTTAACTTTCTTGATTTGTTTTCCCTTCTTCGATTATGTTATCCCTAGATTTGTGCGCTCGTCCCTTGAGCAAGCCAACGTACAAAAAAATTTTGCGTGGCGAACGGTTTCGCGATATGAGAGTAAAATGATGGATAAATGAATTGTTCTTTAAGTTAATCTTTATGGTTAATTGCTTAACGTTGACAGTGGTAGTGTTTATATGTTTGTGCATTGGCGTAATAATACAACTGCATGTACGCAATTGTGTTGCACACTTTTGGTAGCTGAAGAGTAATATAAGAACTATAAAACAAAGCTCGAAAAATTTAACATTAAAAATCAATTAATTGATTAATATCATATTAATTGCAACGCTGTGATTTATGTATGTATGAAGGCAGTGGCGCACACAGAAAAATATTTTGGCGGGGAGGGGGGTTTTCAATATCCAACGGAAAATTAAAAAAAAATACTTAAAACTCGTCCAGACAATTTTTACTTAAATTTAAGTTTGGGGAGTGGACCTACGTATGCACACTAGGCCGTCTCGCGTTATAGGGAAGCAAAAATAAAGTGCGCCGTACGCCCCCGCATATGATGTCTTTTTGGAAAACATTTCCGGAAAAGTTTTTTATTTTTTTTTTGGACGCCGCTAGATGTCGCTAAAATTTATTTTTCTCATATCTTCGGTATTTATAGTCCAATCTCAGAGTTTAATACACCAATGTCTTTGGCTTGAAAGGACGCCTTATACTATGGAATATTATTAACCCAATGTGCGTCATTGGGGTCACTACCACCCAGTATTTATTTTATACCACCCTAATGTACCTTTTTTACGTCTGCATGTTAAACGTAGTAAAAAATCATTAACCTTTTGCAAAAGAAGTATTTCGATCGCTTCAGCAGAACCCGAAATAAAACACGTTCAACATCCCGAAGAATATAGGTTTGTCGGTTCGTTTGGTCTTTTAGGTTAATTTTACAGAAAAATTTTCTGAGGAGACCCATAGTAAAATTTTATGCCAAATAATTTTCTAGAACATTTTAACCCTCTAGCGACCTTAAAAATACTATTTTTCCTGATTTTCTAAAAAAAGGGGGTCAAAATAACCCTTTATTGGCGGTGATAGAGGGTCAAAATGTTCTAGAAAATTATTTGGCATAAAATTTTACTATGGGTCTCCTCAGAAAATTTGTCTGTAAAATTAACCTAAAAGACCAAAGGAGCCGACAAACCTATATTCCTCGGGATGTTGAACGTGTTTTATTTCGGGTTCTGCTGAAGCGATCGAAATACTTCTTTTGCAAAAGATTAATGATTTTTGACTACGTTTAACATGCAGATGTAAAAAAGGTACATTAGGGTGGTATAAACTAAGTACTGGGTGGTAGTGACCCCAATGGCGCACATAGGGTTAATAATATTCTACAGTATAAGCCGCCCTTTCAAGCCAACGGCATTTCTGTATTAAACTTAGAGATCGGACTATAAATCCCGAAGATATGAGAAAAATAAATTTTAGCGACATCTAGCGGCGTCCAAAAAAAAATTAAAAAATTTTCCGGAAAGATTTTCCAAAAAGACATCATATGGGGGGGCGTACGGCGAACTTTATTTTTTGCGATACGGTCTAATGCACACATTAAACAAAGACACCTTTTCGTTTTCTCTATATTTAAACCAAAACTAACAAGTAAGAAAGCCTAAGTTCGAGTGGAATCGAACATTAGATACTCAGCTGTATGCTTTCATTGTTTGTTTGATGGAAACAGTGTGTATTTTATATAAAGGGAGTGCTGCATAAAGTGGGCATAGCCACGCCCATTTTCAAAAATTTATCAATCATCCAACTAAGCATATAAATATTATTGTTAGCGCAAATTTGCAACCCTTTACGCCTTCTAATTACAAAGATGTCACGTTACAAATTCCCAAGGGGTTTTCCAGAAATATCTTTGTTAAAAGTAGGCGTGGTCATAAACCGATTTCGCTAAATTTTTGAGCATGTATTACCACAAGTTATTAAAGTGTACAAACTAATTTTCGTCATAATATCTATATTATTAGTACGCTAACATAAATTTTGTTCCATCTTCACCATTAGAAAGGTATCGCTCTCAAATAGAACTGCGCCAATTTTCATGAAAATTGGGTGGAAAATGCGTCCACAATCGTCGTTGGAAAATTGCCGTGTGGTTGTTGTTGCATGCTTTTGCACACAACAGAGCTGTCTCAATGCTCAAGCATATGTAGCTGACATTGAGCGTTTGCACCAAACTTACCTTGCAATTCTGAACATGTTTGGCTGGATGTGGTGTGTAGTTTCAAAGAAGTAGAAACGTAAAAAGGTAGCAAAAGCACTACAACCAAGACCAATCTATACAGGTCGTCTTATGTGAAGGAGAATAGGTGATTACAGTTAGACGGCCTTTTTCAAAAATGTCAAAAGCAGAGAAAACACCAGCGAACACACAAGCACACAACCGAACACACAACCTATTTCCACGAAAAACACGTGCAAGAATGCAAAATCAAAACAAAAGACGATAGTTTGACATAAGCTATTACGAGGAAGAAGAGCTACTCCCCCTTGCATGGACCTTCTATAGTTAGGTTATGACTACAACAAAAACATAAAGTCAAGGAATAAGTAGGGTAACAAAGAATAAATAGGAAAGAAATTGAGGAAAGAAAAGAGCAGAAATAGAAATAAAGAAGTAGGTAGGAGAAATTGGAACACCAACAACATAATAGTAGCAGTGACAGTAGCAACAAACAATTATACAAAAACTATAGTTGCACTTTAGTCATAAGAAAACATCTAAAAAACTGTCGAGTTTCGACAGTAGGCAGTACTCTAGTATAAATTATGTGTCATAGGCTCAGAAATCTCGTATATTCCTGCTTCTAAAAGGAGGCCGCGACCATTTTCCAAAGTTTTCTGTTTTTTGCTTTATGTCTATAGGTGGACTTCTACCACAAAATTTCAATGATATATCTTTGTAATTGACAGATATCGCTTAAAATGTTTTTATTAGGCCACTTTATAATTCCATATATAAAAGTGGGCGTGACCGTCAACCGATTTTGGCAGTTTTTCGTCCAAACATACACTGAAAAAACAACTTACTCAGATTATGGAAAAGTGGGAATGATTCGGCGCTAAAGACATATTTCCATATTTTGATGTACGATTTTCTTCAAATCAAGGAATAAAAACCACGTTTTAAAGAAAATTGTACATCAAAATATGGAAATATGTCTTTAGCGCCGAATCATTCCCATTTTTCCATAATCTGAGTAATTTTTTTTTGAGTGTATGCTTAGGTAAGTAGATCATGCGTACCAAATTCCATCGATATATCTGCTACGGTTTCTGAGTTATGACTTATAAAACTTTCAATGTTTGGCCCTTAATAAGTGGGCGTGGCACCGCCCATTTTCCAAAATTTCTTAATGGGAATGAGCATCTATGCTCTAAACTTTAGAGTCTAAAGCATAGCTTCCCCTTTCCATAAGAAATTGAAAATTACACTAACAAATTGAAAATTACACCAACAAATTCAAAATAAAATTTTTTGAAAAAGTTGAATTCTTGAATTGAAAAACGGCATAACTCAAAATATAAATAAATATAAAAATAATTTGAATAGAAGCAAACAACTTTTTCTTTACAAACAATGCTTTGAAGTAAAACCTTTGGTACGGAAGAAGACTGCTGCTGCGAGGAGACTAACATTTATCAGTTCCTAAAGATGTGATTCGTGGATTCAAAAAATTTTGAGTTGTGGGTCAGAATTTTTCAAATCAGCACAAAAAAATTTTTTTTCTTTGATTTTTATGATTCGCGTCTTAATTGATAGCTCTCCGTGTCAAGAATTAGTTCCCGAAATATTTTTGCAAAATGAACATTTTTGCAATAGTTATTCGCCAAGAAAGTTTTACATCAACTTCTTTAAAAAAAATTATTGTTAATCGACGGTACAATTAAATTTAACGCGAACTACGCCAAATATTAGGTAATTATGTATATTTTAAAATAGTTTTTGAAAAAAATTAAAAAAAAAAAAATTTCTGTATCCTTTTTAAGGATAATTGTTGTTATCAATGTTCTCCGCCTAGGAAAAATTCGGAAAAAATATTGTAGATGTAATGATGCATCGTAAGCTGAATTCCGAAGAAAAAAAGATGGGGACTCTTACCGTTTAAATGCAAAATGCGATTGAACGATTCCCCTCTTCAGCTTAGTAACATTACACTACTCTAAAATTATTAATTTGAAATAATTCCAAGAGATTCAGGTATAGGGGAGTTGGTCCGGTCTTCCTGATCTCAAAAATTGTTTTCTTTATATTTTGTATGGTTAGTTTTCGAGATAACGGTAAATTTTTTAAGTTTTGGGTATCACTACATTCAAACCTATTTTTCGCTAAGGTTGCAAGTGCGATAACCGCAAGCAGTACCTTGTTAGAAACATAATTAAAACTAGTATCGCCGGTGGTCGAAATTCGACCATGCAATTTATTTTTTCAACTTTGTATTGGTACAAAAATTATTCCTTTTCGCGGAGATAAGCAACACTTTCCAAATTCCAGTTGTACCGCAACACTGATTTGCCCTTTTGATCACGGTCCGGCACGAAATCATGGTCAAAATCAAGGCAGATCTAGGAAGGTAGGCCCGGTGGTGAATTCAGAAATTTCCCATGTATTTTGTTATTGTTATTGGTAGAGTGAAATGTCAAAAAGATATTTCGCCGTAGTTAAAATCTGAATTCGCTTGGGGCTCGTCCATTCCTATTGGTCATGATGTGAATTCGCTTTGATTTTGACATTACACTCTACCTTTGTAAATAAAAAAAGAAGTTTTTCAATTCGCCGCCGAGCCTACTTGTTAGATATGCCTTGGTCAAAATTAAAATTACTCAGTGTGCTCTCCCGCACTCTCTCTCATTTTTCGCTTTAATGGAAAAGCAATAGGAGATATTTGGCCGCGTTGAATTTGATTTGAGCGTAAACTGGGCCAATGCATATAACATAGAGAGAGCGCTTTTAAATTAAAGCGACTCTTCAACTGTGTTTACGATATTTGTAAACACGTTTACGATATCTATTTCTCTTAACTAAAAATTTTATTTATTAATTATAAAGAAATTAAATAATTTATAGAAAAAATTATATGCCTATGCACTGCGCCTGACTCATACGAACACATCCATATCAATTTTATGTGGATATGAGTATGTTAAATATGCAAAACAGCCTGGCAATTGTTTGTATGGGAAAAATGTTAGCCTATTAATATATAGATACGCTTCTAACGACATGCAACTTGCAGTGATTGAACAAACCCTTGCTCGTCAAAATCAGAATTTTGTTATATTTTCTGATTCATTTTTTTATTCAAATATTTATCGTTTTTATAAAAAGGATTATGCACAGTAAGCCGTATCACGAAAATAAAGTTTGCGTGTGTCAGTTTTATTTGAACACTTACGTCGAAAAAATATTTATGGTGTAAAAATTTTTTTTTTAGGCCCGCGTTAAAAACAGCTAAATCGCGTTTTTTGTAATAACTTCCTTATTTGATGTCCGATCTCTATGATCTTAATGTCGCAGAAAAGGTCTCGCTCAGCACTATATTTGGCCCATATAAAGTTTCGACCTCAAAGGTTGTTCTGAGTTTTACCTTTAAAAATTTTGGAGTTACTATCCCTAGATTTTTTTATTTTTATCACTAATACAAAGCTCTCAAAAAACCATGAGGACTCCGCTAAAAAAGTTGTAGCCTTTACTCACAAACAAAAAAGTTATACCGTTTTAAAATCAGAGAACCTGTTTTTTGAAAAATTATCCCAAGTTCTTATTTATATGAGGCAGTAACGCCATATAGTATGAGTTTTTGATTAACAAGTATTCTAAGTCCTCGCTTGACTTGAGAATCTTGTACCGCGATGGAACAGCTACCAATACTGGATACATGATATGTCAAAATTTATTGATGATTGGACTATTCGTGCTGATCAACGTTATTTATATTGAATGATAATGGCTGTAGTGAAGATTTGGTAAGTATTCAGGTGGGATCTCTAAGCACAACGCGCTGGCTTACAACGGCTTCACGATTTCTGCATCCGTGCGTATCGTAAAATCATCCAAGTTATTTAGAAAGACTGCTATAGTTCGTTGTAAAATTATACGCGCCTAAGAAGAGACAACGGAAGTCTAAATGTATTATCAATACTTGCGCTGGATGCGTCGTCTGCCCCTAGAAATGCAGTTAATTATTCAGCCTACAATTGAAAACAACGCACTTTACTTTAACCCCCCAAAACATCTTCTTATCTATGATAACCGAGACCAAAAATGAGGATGTCCTCCAAATTTAGAGATATTTATGAAAGCAGTTTCAGAGCTCTGAAAGTGAATTCTTCGTCGCTTATATTACTTTGCTCACACTCAAAAAAAAATTACTCAGATTATGGAAAAATGAGAATAATTCGCCGCTAATGACATATTTTCATTGTTTTGAATAAAATTTTCTTTCAAAACGTTGTTTTTATTCCTTGATTTAAAGAAAGTTGTACATCAAAACAATGAAAATGTGTCTTAAGCGCCGAAACATTCCCATTTTTCCATAATCTGGGTAAGTTGTTTTTTCAGTGCAGGTTTCGAACGTTTAAAACAAATTGGAATTTATGTGCAGGGAATTCTCTTCCTTCTCATATGCATTTTATATACATATATGTACGTATAGTTTTTTCCCCTTTTCTTTATTTTTATTACCCCAACAATAGTTACTCATACGCCCCCGCATCGGATCGCTTTGTATGTGAAAACTGAAAATGTTTTCTTAAATATCTCGAATATGGGAGTGCATACACTGCACTTCTAAAAACGCCATCGTAATCTGGAGCAAAAAATTAAGTTGACGTGTTTCGCCGTTTCTCTGTGGTAATTTTTTATAAAAAAAACAAGTGTTTCATTTTACAACGTTATAACTTTTTTGTTTGTGAATAAAGGCTAGAATTTATTTGGGGGATTCCTCATGGTTTTTTGAGAGCTTTGTATTAGTGATAAAAATAAAAAAATCTAGGGATAGTAACTCCAAAATTTTTAAAGGTAAAACTCAGGACAACCTTTGAGGTCGAAACTTTATATGGGCCAAATATAGTGCTGAGCGAGACCTTTTCTGCGACATTAAGATCATAGAGATCCGACATCAAATAAGGAAGTTATTACAAAAAACGCGATTTAGCTGTTTTTAACGCGGGCCTAAAAAAAATTTTTTACACCAAAAATATTTTTTCGACATAAGTGTTCAAATAAAACTGACACACACTAAACTTTTTTTTGTCCATATAACGTGATACGGCTTAATGCACAGTATACACAGTAGATTCTCTACATTACAAAGTTTTGGCAACGGTTGTTATGAACGAGTGGTACGAGTGGTCATGGTTTACTAGAAACGAGTGCTTAAAGCATTCTTTTCGATTTATGCTCCTCTAGTGAGCATTTAATTACCTACCACTTTTTTAAATTTTCTGGCTCACTTTTTTTATTTATCCTTTTACGATCTACTTACTATCAACTGTGACCATAGTTGGAACTCGATCGTACCACTCGTTCATAACAACCGTTGCCAAAACTTTGTAATGTATAGAATCTACTGTGTATACTGTGCATAATCCTTTTTATAAAAACGATAAATATTTGAATAAAAAAATGAATCAGAAAATATAACAAAATTC
Organism: Urophora cardui; assembly: GCA_960531455.1. Classification (NCBI taxonomy): domain Eukaryota; kingdom Metazoa; phylum Arthropoda; class Insecta; order Diptera; family Tephritidae; genus Urophora; species Urophora cardui. The sequence goes on along the minus strand of OY482671.1, from coordinate 82,002,022 downwards.
TGATTTTGACGAGCAAGGGTTTGTTCAATCACTGCAAGTTGCATGTCGTTAGAAGCGTATTTTAATTATGTTTCTAACAAGGTACTGCTTGCGGTTATCGCACTTGCAACCTTAGCGAAAAATAGGTTTGAATGTAGTGATACCCAAAACTTAAAAAATTTACCGTTATCTCGAAAACTAACCATACAAAATATAAAGAAAACAATTTTTGAGATCAGGAAGACCGGACCAACTCCCCTATACCTGAATCTCTTGGAATTATTTCAAATTAATAATTTTAGAGTAGTGTAATGTTACTAAGCTGAAGAGGGGAATCGTTCAATCGCATTTTGCATTTAAACGGTAAGAGTCCCCGTCTTTTTTTCTTCGGAATTCAGCTTACGATGCATCATTACATCTACAATATTTTTTCCGAATTTTTCATAGGCGGAGAACATTGATAACAATTATCCTTAAAAAGGATACAGAAATTTTTTTTATTAATTTTTTTCAAAAACTATTTTAAAATATACATAATTACCTAATATTTGGCGTAGTTCGCGTTAAATTTAGTTGTACCGTCGATTAACAATAATTTTTTTTAAAGAAGTTGATGTAAAACTTTCTTGGCGAATAACTATTGCAAAAATGTTCATTTTGCAAAAATATTTCGGGAACTAATTCTTGACACGGAGAGCTATCGATTAAGACGCGAATCATAAAAATCAAAGAAAAAAAATTTTTTTGTGCTGATTTGAAAAATTCTGACCCTTGTGCAATTTTTGATTTTTTTAAATTTCACAAAAACACAAGTAAACAAGCACAAGTGAATTTTTGTAGATGTATTGTAATTCCCCTTTCAATACGAAATCGTCCCCGCAGTAAAAATCCGAAATCTTTCGTGAATCACTAATGAAATTCACCTATGACTGAGGAGGGATCAGTGATTACTTTCATATAAAGAGTGATGAATTTTGCATATAAATGGTTTGCTTTCCTCAGAAAAAAAAGAAAACAAAAAAATAAAAATTGTACTCAGTTATGACGACAGTGATGAATATTCAACAAAGAATCATCAATGATCATTCAGCAGTGAAATGAATTTACTGCAGTGGTTGAGCACCCTTGTTTTAAAGTATTGAGTTTTATTATAAAAACAGTGTGCCAACATAAATGAAAACAACATTTATAGAAGGCCTGCTCAACCAGGTAGTATCACATGCATAAAAATTTTTTTATTTTTTATATGAAAATTTTTTGAATACAAATTTTTTACAGTGTTTTCATTTTTTGAATTTTTTTTCATTACACGTTTGTTAGTGTAAATTTCGATTTCTTACGGCAGTGCTCGAGCTCCTATGCAAAGTGCCTTTGCTGTGCACATTCAATATAAATCATGGGCACATATGTACATATACAATTTTTTTTATATCTGACTCCTTATGGCAGTGCAAAGAAAATTTTATTTTTATATTTGAAGTGAAAATATGTATCTGTGCCTATGATTCGGAACAAAACAAAAACAATTGTTCTTTGAGTGCCTATGAAACAGCTTTAGAAATCACAATGAAAATAGCTATATGTTGAAGCCCTTGAAAACATTCAGGGGTTATCCGTGTCCACGCTTTGACCCATATCTTGGAACCCGATCTAGGCATCACTATTTAAAGAGCTCTTTGTTGAAGTCCTCCTCAACAGCTTTCATTTGATACCAATATCGCTCTGAAACTTCCCAGGGTCACTCGGACCTACGTTTTGACCCATATCTGGGGACTCGGCCTAGGCATCACAATCAAAATAACTATTCAACACCTTTCATTTGATACCAATATTGCTCGAAAACTTGCTGCGTCGTTCTGGGTATACATTTAGGCCTGTATTCCGGGAAGCTCCCATTTTTTCGAAATCCTATATACCGTATTATGTGCGCTAACACCACATGACTCTACTGTGAACCCTTCATAAAGATCGGTATATAAAGGACACACCTGCACACATTTGCACATACACATATACACACGGATTTTACCAATTTTTGGACATTTCCGGAGCGATTTTCCAAAATTTTCTTCTGTAAGAACCTTCTCCTCGAAAATACGAACAACTGTCAAAATACTTTACAGAAATCGGCCCAGCTGTTCTGATTTGATGAGGTACTATACATTTTTTACACCGTTTTTATATATATAGATACTCACAAAGTTTCATGCGAAACCCACTTGCATTTCTGATGTTTTACACTATTGATCGCAAACCATGGATGACGGTCCAAATTTGTCGCGTATCAACAAGTTTTGAAGGATCGCAAAATATAAGAACAATTTTTAGATACAGGTTGGAATCCATCAAATCATGAATACATATGTATGTACATACATATTGTGTAGCAAGAATTGTGTGGTTCGCCAGGACGCGTTGAGCATAAGCGGACATACATATATGTACATTAGATGAGTTTTTTTTTTGTATTGGATTCTTTAGACCTTCTCAGATCCTCCCTCCGGCACCGGAATATGAAAATAGGATCTTTTAGAGTAAGTAAACTTAAAAAAACATTTCACTTTTCCAAAAACTGGATGGAGCTACACCGAAAACCACGCAAATTCCCAGAATTTCAAGGTATGTTTAGATTTATGTCTGAAAAAAGTTAGGATTTTGCACAAGAAAAAACATTTATATCCACCCATACGAAGAATTAACCACTAAATCGGATGTCATATTCAGTTTTTTAATACACTACCCATGGAAGGTAATAACGCGGCCTAAAGTGACCATTTTCTTTTTTTTTCTCATGAATCTTCAACTTCTTGCCATATACTCTCCCGAAATCGGAAATTATTTTTTAACTAAATCAGACGGTAGGCTGCGTTATTTAATGCGCTTTCCAGAAATGTATAGCTGTTCAAAATCGAATAATATTTGGATGAGTTCATCAAGTTTAAGTGAAGTAAAGTCGGGTATAAAAGGGTAACATACCTAAAAATTTCTAAATTTTTTTTTTAAATTTTGCTCTTGAAGACGGTTTTTTGGGTTATTAGTGATTGTTTTATTTGGTTGGATAACTCCACAAATTTAAAAAAAAAATCGGAAAATCGAGACTGTAGATAGCGGAAAAAAGCGTGGTCCCAGATGGCCCCAAAATATTATTGGGCAATATTGGTATAAAATTAAAGGTCTTAACTAGGGCTTTAATATGGAACTAATTACATGAAAATTTCGTGGCCAATTTGCGATATAGTAGTGAATAAGTGGTCCAGGATGACTACAGAATATTGTAAAGGATATTGGCGACATTTGAGTCTAATTTTTGACTTATATGTGTCGAAACGGTGGACACAGCAAAATGGATTGGCTTTACATTGAAGTCCTAGGTAAAATCTTTATTTTGATACCCATATTGCCCAAAAATGTTTTGGCGCTATCCGGCTCTACTTTTTGTCCGTTATCCACGGTCTCGACCTTTGTATTTTTTTTTACATTTGTAGAGTTACCCACCCACATAAAAAAAAATCACGAATAACCCAAAAAACCGCCTTCAAGAGCAAAATTGTTAAAAAATTTAAGAAATTTTAAGGTACATATGTTAAATTTTCGAATTTTGTACTTGCAACAATAAAAAATGTTGTTCAATATGAAAGTGATTTTGGAATGTTTCATTTAAACCAAAGTAGCTTGGATAAAAAAAGCTCGATTTCGATGAAATAAACTTTTCTGAAAACTGTATTAATTTGCGCAGATTTCTGTATATTTTTATTAAAAAGAAATTTAACCTATCTTGAAAATGCCAGGGTCCAAACTTGAAAATCCGTGAATAGAAAAAATAAAATTCCACTTTAGGCGATCTTGGTACCTTCCCTATGGCTCGCACTAAAAAACTGAATACAGCACTCAATTAAGCCGTTAATTTTACATGAGAATATATATCTTTTGTTTTTTTATTTTTAATTATGTGGTTTTTTAAACGGTTTTATTTAGCTCACCCCGTTTGTTTTATTATTTATTCTTTATTCTTGGGTCAAATTTAGTAATTCAAATTTCACCCTCTTCCTGTCAACCGATTAATCTGAAATTTTGCACGCATGTATAACCCCGATGACAATGCAATATTATGAAAAAAAAAATCCGCTAGGTGGCGCGTGGGTCGCTATATTTACAAAGATCGCATTTATGGTCCGATTTGGCTGAAATTCGGAACATGTATTACTACCTTGAAAAGAAATATTTTCTTAAAAAAAAAATTCCGCTAGGTGGCGCGTGGGTCTCTATATTTACAAAAATCGCATTTATGGTCCGATTTGGCTGAAATTCGGAACATGTATTACTACCTTGAAAAGAAATATTTTCTTAAAAAAAAAATTCCGCTAGGTGGCGCGTGGGTCGCTATATTTACAAAAATCGCATTTATGGTCCGATTTGGCTGAAATTCGGAACATGTATTACTACCTTGAAAAGAAATATTTTCTTAAAAAAAAATTCCGCTAGGTGGCGCGTGGGTCGCTATATTTACAAAAATCGCATTTATGGTCCGATTTGGCTGAAATTCGGAACATGTATTACTACCTTGAAAGGAAATATTTTCCTAAAAAAAACTTCCGATAGGTGGCGCGTGGGTCGCTATAGAGGCGTTGGACTGCAATAAACTAACGGGCAAGAAACCTTGCAATAATGAAGCACTAAATGAATTAAACAGAATGCGAAATAAAAACTAAAAACTAGAAAATAAAAATAGGTAAAAAAACTTTTTAAGTTAAACGGTTTTATGTTATACATACATTGCAATGTTTAAGATAAATGTACTAAAAACCAAAAAATAATAAAATAGATACAGTCGTGGGAATTATAAACATTTGCATAGACTAGACTAAAATAAAACCGGGGGGCACGTCAATTGTCTACAAATTATCGACTTAATGTGCGATAGAAGAATCGTTTAATTCGTCGTTAGGCAGTTGGCCCGCAGACGGTGAGGAAAATACTTACTATTTTCTTGCTCATGGAAATTCCAATAGTTATACACTCCATGTTAATAAAAGAGATGTTTCAACTAGTTTATCGTTGGACATTCACACGAGGAATCGTTTCACTGCTCGTAGTTTGTCTTTAATCGACAAAACATATGATAAAAGTACTACTCGCTCACCACTATGAAACCCTAAAACTCGCTTATAATCGAGCTTGCTAGCTTTTTTCCACATTCTAGCCCTACTTATCACACGTCCATCGTTGTCGGTTGAACAACTGCCTAATTATAGTGTAACATTACAAAACAAACATTTTAATCAACGATTGTAGACAATTGACGTGCCCCACGGTTTTATTTTAGTCTAGTCTATGCAAATGTTTATAATTCCCACGACTGTATCTATTTTATTATTTTTTGGTTTTTAGTACATTTATCTTAAACATTGCAATGTATGTATAACATAAAACCGTTTAACTTAAAAAGTTTTTTTACCTATTTTTATTTCATATATGAATCTAAACCTATCATGGAATTTAAAAAAAAATCGCTGTTTTTGGAGTAGCCCACTCAGTTTTCTTTCTAAAAAAAATAAAAATCAGCTTAGTTATCCTACAACATCCTATTTTCATATTCTGTGGCCGGAGGAAAGATCTGAGAAACTTTGCCGAAAAAAACGCATCTAGTGAGCACGTTTTGTCGATTTGTTAGTTTCTCGTGCAAATGTTTATAAATCATGTCGGATGACGATATTTTAAACCTTTTAAAAGACACAGTGGGGCAAAAATGCTTAACCCAGATATGCCTAATGGGCTATATATAGTACACCACAAACACGTCGCCTCGTGCTGGCATTTGAATGAGCCCAATATCGGAACTTGCCTTAAGCTGCACCTTACAAGCTTGGGAATCATTGGAGATTGAACGCAAGCAGTACTGTATTAAATATTTTGCGATTTTTTGCTTTGAGAAAAATGGAATTTGCAAAATTACGACATATGGTTCGAAAGATAGGACGATAAATTACCCTTAAATCATGCCAATGTGCAGAGGCTTTAATCTTTTCCTGGCTTTTTATACTCAGCTGTACTAGTAAACAGAGTATTATAGTTTTAATCACATAACGGTGGATTGTAACAGAATGAAATAATCGAGATAGATATAGACTTATATATATCAAAATGATCAGGGTGAAAAGAGAAATCGATTGAGCCATGTCCGTCCGTCCGTCCGTCTGTCCGTCTGTAAACACTCTAACTCGCGTAAAAATTGAGATATTTTGATGAAATTTGGAATGCAAGTTGGTATCGAGACTGGAACGGTTGGTATTGAAAATGGGCGAAATCGGACCATGACCACGCCCACTTTTCCTATATAGAAAAAAATCGGAAATTTGGTATCTCAGCCACTAATATAGCTAGAGCGATGAAATTTTACCCACGTATTGAGCTCAGGCCCCTATGAAGAAATTTGGTGAAATTTTAGAAAATGGGCGGTGCCACGCCCGCTTATTAAGGGTCAAACATTGGGGGTTTTATAAGCCATAACTCAGAAACCATTGAAGATATATCGATGAAATTTGGTACGCCTGATTACTTACTTAGGCAAATGTTTGGACGAAAAATTGTTAAAATCGGTTGACGGCCACGCCCACTTTTATATATGGGTCTTATAAAGTGACCTAATAAAAACATTTTAAGCGATATCTCTGTCAAATATAAAGATATATCATTAAAATTTTATGGCAGGAGTCTAACTACGAACATAAGACAAAAACCGTAAAAATTTTGGAAAATGGGCGTGACACCGCCTCTTTTTAGAAGCAGGAATATACGAGATTTCCTAGCCTATAACTCGACAAATAATTTATATATAATGACGAAACTTGGTGTGTACACTTTTATTACTTGTGGTAATACATGTTCAAAATTTTAGAGAAACCGGTTGACGGCCACGCCCACTTTTATATATGGGTATTATAAAGTGACCTAATAAAAACATTTTAAGCGATATCTTTGTCAAATGTAAAGATAATTCATTAAAATTTTGTGGTATGATTTCTACAATAGACCGGAAACAAAAAATAGAAAAATTTTGGAAAATGGGCGTGGCACCGCCTCCTTTTAGACAAAGGAATCTACGAGATTTCGGAGCCCATAACTCGACAAATAATTAAGATATTATGATGAAACTTGGTTTATACACTTTTATAACTTGTATTAATAGACCCGCAAAAATTTATTGAAATCGGTTTATGACCACGCCTACTTTTTAACAAAGATATTTCTGGAACACCGTTTGGTAATTTGTAACGTGGCATCTTTGTAACTAGAAGTCATAAAGGAATGAAATTTTGCACAAAGAATAATATTCATATGCTTAGTTGGATGACTGATAAAAATTTTGAAAATGGGCGTGGCTACGCCCACTTTATGCAGCACTCGCTTTATATAAAATCCATCAAACGCAAACAAACAATGAAAACATACAGCTGAGTATCTAATGTTCGATTCCACTCGAACTTAGGCTTCCTTACTTGTTTTTTTTGGAAATCGGGTTTGCGACTTTAGTGGTTCAATAAAAAACACAAAAAAATTACTGGAAATATATGTACAAAGAAAAAAATTTGTGTCATATGAATATTACATAACTAAGCAATTTTGGTATGCATATTTTCCCGTTTTTTGATTAAACTGGAATATCCTAGGAACACGTGCTCGGATATTGACAAGTTATGCTTCGTTGAAAAGAAAATAAGTAGAGATCGTTTCAAAATAGTTTATATATACACTACTTAACAAATTATTAGAGAAAAACGTAACTGAAAGTTAGAGTATTTTATAAAAAAAATTTTTTTTGACATTTTGTTGACAATATCTCGGACATTTATGAAGATGCGTTAACAACTTGTATACGCAGTTGAAGCGGTGAAATTACATCTTTTCAGCGACACCAACATCAAGTTGATAGGACAAACAGAAAAAAAGTTATGGACCAGTATATGCCCCAACCTATCGAAAAGGGGTTTTTGGCCCCTATTTTAAAAACTAGAGGACTTCCAGGAATTTCTTGAATGCAGTCTTTATTTGGGTACCCCAAAGCATAAGAATTTGCAAAAATATCCAGGGGAACAAACTTTTTTTTTGTAGAGCTGTGTAATCTACCCGCATCACAACCAACTTGTTTCAAAGTTTTTGATGAATAAGTTATCAAACATATTTTGACTATCAAATACGCCAAACTAAAAAACGTTAGCTCAAATTATGGAAATCATGAGATTTTTGCATTCATTGGGGTTTTGATTCCTAGCATATATAGCCAGGTCCCAAAAAGGAGAATGTCCTGGGAACGCGAGTAAGATTTCCACATTGAATTGGTCTCCGGGGCAATTGATTTGATATTTAATTGGACATTTTCTAATTATAACGTGTGCTATAACCGAAAATTCATTTCATACAAAAAATTAATTTGGCTTACCCACAACCCCTATATGCCTAATTTACTTAGGGTTGCCAGATACCTTTCCCGAAAAAATAAGTACAGTGCCTTCCAAAAAAAAAAAAAAAATAAAAAAACAATATTTGTGTTTTTACCGTATCGTCAATCATGTTTCTCGGCGCGCTGCGTTTTTGTTTCACCCAGCAAATTTGATCGATGTGAGAGTCCGGAAATTCTCTCACTCGTCGGAGTGCACAACAATTATGCCGTGGTTATGCTAACGACAATACTCGACGAGCAACGTGAGGTGACCGCGGCTCTTAAAAAACCCAATAATTGGATTTTTATTAATTAGAAAAATTGTTTTGGTGTTTTGCTCGGACCGTGGTATGAACCCGAGACCTCTGGCATAGCAGGAGAGCACTCTACCCACTGCACCACAGCGGCCACAATAATATACATATATGTAAATATTGACAAAAAGGAAAATAAAATTAAATATTAAATAAGTTCAGTACACTGAAACTCCTTGTACTTATTTCGCTCTATTCAGTCTCTTGTACTAAAGCAGATTCCTTTTGTTCACTTATTTTGCAAATAAATAAAAATAGGTAAAAAAACTTTTTAAGTTAAACGGTTTTATGTTATACATACATTGCAATGTTTAAGATAAATGTACTAAAAACCAAAAAATAATAAAATAGATACAGTCGTGGGAATTATAAACATTTGCATAGACTAGACTAAAATAAAACCGTGGGGCACGTCAATTGTCTACAATCGTTGATTAAAATGTTTGTTTTGTAATGTTACACTATAATTAGGCAGTTGTTCAACCGACAACGATGGACGTGTGATAAGTAGGGCTAGAATGTGGAAAAAAGCTAGCAAGCTCGATTATAAGCGAGTTTTAGGGTTTCATAGTGGTGAGCGAGTAGTACTTTTATCATATGTTTTGTCGATTAAAGACAAACTACGAGCAGTGAAACGATTCCTCGTGTGAATGTCCAACGATAAACTAGTTGAAACATCTCTTTTATTAACATGGAGTGTATAACTATTGGAATTTCCATGAGCAAGAAAATAGTAAGTATTTTCCTCACCGTCTGCGGGCCAACTGCCTAACGACGAATTAAACGATTCTTCTATCGCACATTAAGTCGATAATTTGTAGACAATTGACGTGCCCCCCGGTTTTATTTTAGTCTAGTCTATGCAAATGTTTATAATTCCCACGACTGTATCTATTTTATTATTTTTTGGTTTTTAGTACATTTATCTTAAACATTGCAATGTATGTATAACATAAAACCGTTTAACTTAAAAAGTTTTTTTACCTATTTTTATTTTCTAGTTTTTAGTTTTTATTTCGCATTCTGTTTAATTCATTTAGTGCTTCATTATTGCAAGGTTTCTTGCCCGTTAGTTTATTGCAGTCCAACGCCTCTATAGCGACCCACGCGCCACCTATCGGAAGTTTTTTTTAGGAAAATATTTCCTTTCAAGGTAGTAATACATGTTCCGAATTTCAGCCAAATCGGACCATAAATGCGATTTTTGTAAATATAGCGACCCACGCGCCACCTAGCGGAATTTTTTTTTAAGAAAATATTTCTTTTCAAGGTAGTAATACATGTTCCGAATTTCAGCCAAATCGGACCATAAATGCGATTTTTGTAAATATAGCGACCCACGCGCCACCTAGCGGAATTTTTTTTTTAAGAAAATATTTCTTTTCAAGGTAGTAATACATGTTCCGAATTTCAGCCAAATCGGACCATAAATGCGATTTTTGTAAATATAGAGACCCACGCGCCACCTAGCGGAATTTTTTTTTTAAGAAAATATTTCTTTTCAAGGTAGTAATACATGTTCCGAATTTCAGCCAAATCGGACCATAAATGCGATCTTTGTAAATATAGCGACCCACGCGCCACCTAGCGGATTTTTTTTTTCATAATATTGCATTGTCATCGGGGTTATACATGCGTGCAAAATTTCAGATTAATCGGTTGACAGGAAGAGGGTGAAATTTGAATTACTAAATTTGACCCAAGAATAAAGAATAAATAATAAAACAAACGGGGTGAGCTAAATAAAACCGTTTAAAAACCAGTAGCTTAGCTAAAATAAGCCCGTTTGGTATAACATTGTTGCATTAATTTGAAATTTAAGTTAAATTGGCTTAAATTGGTAATATTTCTAAAAATAATCAGAATTTCTATTGCCTCCGACACACAGTGGTCGGAATGAGAATTCTAGGTGGACAAAAGTCTCAAACTCGAACTTAGAAAACCGGCCTAATTCTGTCGCCCAACTATTATAGAATGTCCAAGTGTCAATACTGTCCAATCCGTAACTCATTCTACGACTCTATCTGGTATTTACGCGTCTTCAAAAGTTGCCTACCTTACATATATAATTTTTTCTTAAAGCAAAGAGTTTGAATAGTCTTTGCGTAGCAGGCCAGAGTTTTAGTGTAACTATTTGTTTTCTTTTTCGAACTATTGTGAGAATTGAGATTTTGTATTAAGGGCATTAGAAGCTTATAAATTGTTCAATTAAGTCAGTCAAAATACCAATTTAAGTAAGTATAAAAAAATTGTATTCTTAGCATTTAACAGTGTACCAAAATTTAGTGCCACAGTCGTCCAAAAAGAAAATTATTTTTCCCAATCTAGAAATATATGTACTAAACGTGTACTAAATCTTAACCATTACTTTTTCTTGCTTTGCCAGATATTTTAGTTTATATAATGGATCTATGGTATGATTTTTTATTTTTCCCCTTGTTTTATATGGTTTGTTTTAGAACAATGAACTCAGCAAATTATAATAAAATGTGTTACTTAGTATTCAGTAATTTAGTATTCTGTCAATTGATTCCATATTTTTAGTTCTTCGTTGAATCTACTTACATACATAAGTATGTATTTATAACTCAGATAAAAATACTTGAAAAAATTTTCTGCACTTCATGACACAAAAACCTGAAATTTTTTTAACCTAGCAACCAATTCGATATCAGCAACCGAAAACTAGTTGGAAAGGACATTTGTGACCATTTGGACGTAAGAAATAATTTTGTCCACCTAGAATTCTCATTCCGACCACTGTGCAATACACAAAAGCTGACGGACAAAATCGCTGCGATTAACTGTCAAAAATTCGATCCATTGTAAACCAGAATGCCGATTTACTGCTTGCCCAGAATCTTGTAATACAGCTACGGACTACATAGCTTACTACATCAGCTGATTTGTGGCAACGCTCGAAAATGTGAACACAATGGTGTAGCTCAGTGTATCTTATCTTATCTTTTTTATATTTTTGTACAGGGGATTCCTTAAATTCCATAAAAACTCTTTATTTTTTACAAGTTCAATTCATTTTTCCGTTTCTTCATCCTTCATTTCGAATTTCTGCCATTAAAAATTGAGCTGTCACTCTAGTTAACTCTACTTCTACTACAGCCACAGCTACACATTGTGGGCATTGCAATGCAATTGTACTGTTTTAACTTTTGACATCTCTTACTACGTACTACAGCCACACTATTCTGGGCAAGCAGTTACGAACTTCGAAAAAATCTGACGTTCATCGTGAATGTGAATCGTAATCCGGAATAGAGGTGTAAGTTTTTTTCATTTCCTGTAAATTTTCAATGTTCATAGATGGCCCTTTAACTTATTAACTAATAAAAACTTAAAATTCAGAGTTAGTGGTTTTTTTCACATTTGAAAAATTTCTCTATCAGCAAAAAAATATTTTTGAAGAGCAAAAAGCTCTATCAACATCATAATTTGTTTAAATATGTACACAGTAAAAAATGATAGTTTATTTCCAATATCATTTGGTTCTTAATATAACCATTCTTGGAATTAAATATGAATTTTAATGCCAAAAATTCTTATTTTTAAACTATGAGAAGCTTTACAATTTTATTTAATCCAAAATAGTTTAAAAGTAAAGTCTTGAAAAGTATTAAAATTCTTTCTTTCCCACTTTTGGTTTGAAATCAAAACTAAAAAAAATATTAGAAAAAATTTGTCAAAATATGTAAATACAAAATATTTTTTAAAGTGAAATAAGTAGAATGCAGAAATTAAATTTATTAAAACCCGCAAAGCGAATTTTTAATGACTGATGGAACAATTGTATCAAGTAAGTAATACAGGAGATTAAGTGAATATTTTGAGGGTAAATTTTGTTTTATTTTTTATACTCAGCTGTACGGTGGATTGTAACAGAATAAAATAATCAAGATAGATATAGACTTATATATATCAAAATGATCAGGGTGAAAAGAGAAATCGATTGAGCCATGTCCGTCCGTCTGTCCGTCTGTCCGTCTGTCCGTCTGTCCGTCCGTCCGTCCGTACGCACTCTAACTCGCGCAAAAATTGAGATATTTTGATGAAATTTGGAATGCAACTTGGTATCGACACTGGGACGGTTGGTATTGAAAATGGGCGAAATCGGACCATGACCACGCCCACTTTTCCTATATAGAAAAAAGCGGAAATTTGGTATCTCAGTCACTAATATAGCTGGAGCGATGAAATTTCACCCACGTTTTGAGCTCAGGCCCTTATGAAGAAATTTGATGAAATTTTGGAAAATGGGCGGTACCACGCCCACTTATTAAGGGTCAAATATTGAAAGTTTTATATATCATATCTCAGTCATTAATATAGCTGGAGCGATGAAATTTCACCCACGTATTGAGCTCAAGCGCTTATGAAGAAATTTGATGAAATTTTGGAAAATGGGCGGTGCCACGCCCACTTATTAAGGGTCAAATATTGAAATTTTATATATCATAACTCAGAAACCGTTGAAGATATATCGATGAAATTTGGTATGCGTGATTAACTTACTTAGACAAATGTTTTCACGGAAAATTGACAAAATCGGTATACGGCCACGCCCACTTTTATATATGGGAACTATAAAGGGGCCTAATAAAAACATAATAAGCGATATCTCTGTCAAATATAAAGATATATCATTGAAATTTTGTGACAGGAGTCCAACTACGGACATAAAACAAAAACCGAAAAAATTTTTGAAAATGGGCGGTGCCACGCCCACTTATTAAGGATCAAACATTGAAAGTTTTATATGTCATAACTCAGAAACTATTAAAGATATATCGATCAAATTTGGTACGCGTGATTTACTTACTTAGGCAAACGTTTGGACGTAAAATTGTTAAAATCGGTTGACGGCCACGCCCACTTTTATATATGGGAACTATAAAGGGGCCTAATAAAAATATTTTAAGCGATATCTTTGTCAAATATAAAGATAATTTATTGAAATTTTGTGGGATAAGTTCCACAATAGACCGGAAACAAAAAATTTAAAAATTTTGGACAATGGGCGTGACACCGCCTCTTTTTAGACAAAGGAATCTACGAGATTTCGGAGCTCATAACTCGACAAATAACTAAGATATTATGACGAAACTTGGTTTATACACTTTTATAACTTGGTTTATGACCACGCCTACTTTTTAACAAAAATATTTCTGGAACACCCTTTGGGAATTTGTTACGTGACATCTTTATAATTAGAAGTCATAAAGGAATGAAATTTTGAACAAAGAGTAATATTCATATGCTTAGTTGGATCAATGAAAAAAATTTTGAAGATGGGCGTGGCTGCGCCCACTTTATGCGGCACTCGCTTTATATAAATCACACCGTTTCCATCAAACGCAAACAAACAATGAAAGCATACAGCTGAGTATCTAATGTTCGATTCCACTCGAACTTAGGCTTCCTTACTTATTTTTTTTCAGTCTTGAGGCAGCTGATGGTCTCTCTTTATACCACAATATCGCCGCAAGACCGCGACGGTACCGAAATTTCTCTGGCAAATGCCAGTACCTGTGGCATTTTTTTTTACTGACGGTGGTACAATTCGACAAGGGAGCAGCCTATCCTATTATCGAGGAATACAAACAACAAAGACTATGTGATAATTCCTATCTTTGTAATATTACATACATACATATGTACATATATTATATGAAATAAAATGAGTATTTCTACATATTTTTGGTTTTGATTTATACCAAAAAAGTATAGTATTTATTCCAATTTTCGGATAGATCTTATACCATTTCAACTATTTTTAATACCAAAAATATTCTAAAAATATAGTTGTTTTTGGCGACCTATATACGTCAATAATTTTTCTTCGCTGGCTTCAGGTCAATTAAAACAAGATGTTTTCCAAATTTTTATTTTCCCGATATTTTTCGATCACCCATGGTGATTATTCCCAAGGGATTGCTTTAACACGTCACTTTATTTTCCAAAAAAAATATTAATTTGACACCAAAAATAATTTCTGTCTCTCATATTCTCTTCTTATTTTAAGCCAGAATGATTTTAATTTATAGTTTTTGGCATTGTTATATACAAATACCAAAATGGTATTAAAATTAAACTAAAATTTTTACTCTGAAGATTTTTTCTTAAAGCACAGCATGTGAAACTGCTGTCAAAATCCATACAAAAAAACTGGTCTTGAAATTTCACAGATATTTCACGACAAAGTTGTACTGAGTTTCTGCCGTGAAAACGTTGCGCAACATCATGCCAGCAACATTTCTTCACGCCAATTTAATTATACAATGCCATTTATTTTCGAGTGAAAAGTGACATTTGTTGAAATTGGAATTTATATTTTGTATAGAAATTATTAGCCAAAATTTGAAAGTTGCTTCTGAGGCAATGCTCCAAATTTTTTCATTATACATTTGCTCAGTTTTCGTTTTGGTATTTATTCTCATTTGACAAAAAAAATTTCTTGAAACATTTTACGGCAAACTAAATTGTATGTTGCTGGCGAAATTCCACGCAATATATAAAAACTGAACCAAAGCGTTTTTTCAGTCTTTGAACAATCGCGGCCGTCATTTCTTCTTTTGAAAGAAAAATAACACCCACGAATAAAATGAAATTAATCCCGTGGGTTCAATTTCCATTCAGAAAGGGAAAGAACGCCCGCGCGCACTTTCCGTCGATATCGGCTTTATTTATTTTTTTTTTTTTCAAATGGCAATTAAGCCCGCAGACGTAATTTTAATTTTTTTTAAATATGATGTGGCAGTGGCGGATCCACGGGGGCTTTGGGGTTCACCCCCCCCTCCCCCCCCCCCCCTTGTGGTTTATCATAGATCCCAAATTAATGCCCTTATAGATTCTGCGCCCAAATTTCCCAAACTGATCAAGGAAAACTCTATCATTCCAAAAGCAATGGTTGGATCACATAACATCCAAAATATGTACCTACATGCTAAAAAAGGTCATGTAGGTGCCTTTGGACGCACGTGCCTAAAATCAAATTTGTCAAATGCTATTCGCAAATTGCCAAATCGCAAATTTATTTTCTTTTTTTTCTTATCCCTATTTTTATCGGGATTGTACAGAATTAATTTGGTCAGAAATGTCTGAATCGTTGGAGAAATTGCCTTTTTTCAGAGGCATTTCGCAATTCTTGTTTAAATTAATCTTTTAAAAATTTGAGTATATAAAAACAAGAACAAGAAAAATTCTATTAAAAATATAAATATAACCAAAAAGTACTACATACATATATTCTTATTTATTTTGGCTTTAAATGCAAGGGTAAGTGAAATTGATGATCAATTTGCCACGAATACCATACGATACTCATTCGCACGTACTAATGCAAAAATGTACATACATACATACGTTATACATGCTATTTAGAACTTCAATTGAAATCTCCTGCACTTTATGTGATGACATACATATTGTTAATTTGGAGGGTTTTGATTTTGTTGTGTTTAAGGTGCGGGAAATGGCGCAACTAGTATATAGAATAATAATAGTAGGTGGTACTAGTCCATATTTTCACCAACGCACATAGGTAGATTTTCAAGTTTTATGCGGCCAAAAATATTTTATTGTCTACATCTATTTCAAATTGCTTGTTTAATGCAAAATTTTAATAATTTGAGTTAAACGTCGATTTTATTGAAAAATATATACAGTGACTCAAAAAAAAATCATAAGCCAAAGTTTTTAAATTTATTTCAAAGAGTTCTGTCGAAAATTTTACTTTCTTATTTTAGTTTAAAAATATAGAAAATTTTTCAATAAAAATCGTTTTAAGTAGGATTTCTGAGCTTATAGAAAAAATCTGAAAAATCGTAGAAATTTCTGAAAGTGGATTAAAAATTTCAATGCAAGGCCAAAATTTATAGAAGATTTTGAGGAGATTTCTAAGAGTAGATACTGTTATGTAGCCAACCAATTTTAGTGTAAAAAGTGAAATTCTCAATGCTGTGAAAAATTCCGTCAATTTTAGAAGTTTTTTTCTGTAGGGTGTAGGGTGAAACCGTTCCAATTAAAATTTCCGAAAAGCCAATGAAAATTTTCAAAAAGTTGAATGTTGCATATTGTTATATTAAAATTGAATGAGCTGCAAAATTGCATAATCAAAACTCTTCTAAAAAATGTAGCTTTAGGATTCTTAGCCCCTTTTTATGATAAGTATTTCCTTGACTTTGAAAAATTGGAAACACTAAAAATACGAAAGCAGGTAATTTTCCAAATAGGCCAATTTTTAATCCATTGTTGATAATTTCTGGCTTTGCATTTTTCCGTAGAGAAATTGACGGGTAATCGATCGGAGGCGATAATATAACTAAAATGCTTTTGAATTAAAAAATTAAAATATTTTTTCAAGAAAGGCCGATATGCTTAAAAGCTTAAAAATGGTGGGTCTTTTATTATGCTAGGTTGACGATTTCTTCAATAAATAATGATATTTACCTGAAGCACCCGAATCCATGATGTTTACTTTGATAACTGTCTTAAAACTGAAAACGTAGAGCGATTTTGGATTTTGTATTTGCACCAATTTTAAAATTTTCAATTTTGGCCGCATATATTCGTAAAATCTACCTATGTGCAGCGTCTGCCCCTAAAAAACATCTTCCAAAAAAAGAAATTTTCAAAACCCCCCCTTGCCGAAATCCTGGATCCGCGCCTGTGATGTGGTATTGAAAAAAAGCGCCACAGGTGAAAAACTGGAATTAAAAATCGTGCGATTTCTGTCATCTTTCTCGTTCACTAAAGACTTTCCAAAAAATTATGTATTATCACTGATGTAAAAGCAGAAGGAAACTTTCAGGCATTTGCGCTACCTCTAAACTTTAATATATTAACGCAAAATTTTCGGTATAGATTTCCGTAGTACAGTCACATGAAATTAGGGTTGTTCCGCGGAATTCGGGAGAACTTTATTTTCTTCATACAATTTTGGACCACCCTAATTTACATACATATGTACATATGTGCGGCTATAACGTTGCTTTCATAATTTTATTTTTTATTTTAATTCTTTTGCTCCAAGTGCAAAAAAAGATTTTTCTGCAGATCAGTGGAGTCTGTTGTTGTTTCTGCTGCTTCAGTTACAAGGACCTTTTTGTGGTTTTTCTTTTTAATGTTGCCTTTTTCTGGCACCAATCCGGGTCATTGCGACGCCGATTCTCGATGTATTCCTCGTTGTTCATACATTTCTAAAACACTAAATCAACTGAAAAGGACGAGGATGAACTGAGTGCAGAGAAGGGTGGTGTCAATGCATGAAAGTTAACGCGCTCTACTGCAATAATAAAATAAAACTACAGAAAAAACAATTTCCGTGTTCAGATTTGCGAGTAGAGTTGATAAATCTCTGTTGATTTCTCTTTGTCCTTAGTATTGCTGAATTCATTTATAAGTGAGCTTTTTCACCTTGATTATAACATGCATATGTATGCACATATATTGCAATATTTATAAATACTTTAATTTTCAATATAAACAGTAGATAACCGTATAGACGAGTCCAATAAAACGCGCTAGTTGTATCTGTTTCATGCAGCATTGCGCCACTTAGAAATACATAGGGAGGCAGCGTCGCTGCCCACCTGATCTTCCCAACGCAGTGGTCTCCTTTTCATCTGCCTTTAGCGGGTTTCGATAGAAATACTTTCTGGGCTATAGCACCTTCATCCATTCTCACGACATGTCCTGCCAGCTGGATATTTATTCGTTGAACAATGCCGCTGTCTGCTGTAGAGTTCATCTTTAAATCTACGTCGATACTCGCTAACGTTCAAAGGTCCATAAATATTCCGAAAAACATTTCTCTCGAATACTGCAAGTGTCATCTCATCTGGCTCAACCACGCTTCTGCGCCGCATACGAGAAAATCTCAGGCCCACAGGAAAAATTATAAAATATGGCCCCAAACAACTACTACCTTTATTTGTTTCTAACCCCGAAAATTGTCATTCTGCTCGAAAAAGTAAACTTAACCATTTTCGTTCAGAATAAATACGCAAATAATTTTTTCTTATACGATTTCGACGTACATACATATCGCCAGTTTTATGCAATAGGGATTTAACTCGAAATTTTCGATTTCTGGGATTTTGCCATATATGTATTTCAATAACTGGGTAGTGCCTTTGAGTCTAGTCTTATAAAATACTCAAAAAGATAAAAATGGCGGAAATAAAGGTGATTTTGTAGTTAGCCGTAGAAGGAAACTATTTGAAATTATAAAACTTTATTTGCATTTTCTCAAAAAAATTTTTTTTTGAGTCAAATCCCTATTGCATAAAACGTGCGATGTGTATCTGACGTACCTGATTATTATTTTTTATACCTTTCATGAGAATGAAATGGTATTATAACTTTGTGCCGAAAATCAAATCTTGAAAGTACTAGAAGGAGACGTAACAGACCCATCAATATCTATACCGATATAATCAGAATCATGAGCTGAGTCGTTTAAGCCATGTCCGTCTGTCCGTCCGTCCGTCCGTCTGTGTGAACGCAAACTAGTCCCTCAGTTTTTGAGATATTTGATTGAAATTTGGAACACGGGTGAGTTTTGATGCTCAATCGATCATTTGTCGGAATTGGCCGAATCGGACCACTATAACATATAGCTCCCATACAACCGATTGTTCAGATATACACATTTTGGGATATAACTTTTCCCTTTTTACAGCTAAGGACACGAAACTTTGGGATATTTGTACCTATATTGACCCAAAGAAGGTTACCGAAAATTATCAAGATCGGACCACTATAACATATAGCTGCCATACAACCGATTGTTCAGATATACACATTTTGGTGTATAACTTCCCCATTTAAACAGCTAAGGACATGAAATTTTGAAGTTGGCCTAAACAAGGTTACCGAAAATTGTCAAGATCGGACCACTATAACATATAGCTGCTATACAACCGATTGTTCAGATATACACATTTTGGTGTATAACTTCCCCATTTAAACAGCTAAGGACATGAAATTTTGAAGTATTTGTACACATGTTGGCCTAAACAAGGTTACCGAAAATTGTCATACAACCGATTGTTCAGATATACACATTTTATCGTATAACTCCTCCATTTAAATAGCCCAGACACCATTATTTCTAATAAATCGTTCCATAAATAACCCACAAAATTTAAATTATAAATTATACTAAATCAGGCTATGTACAACATATATAGGTAGCTTTTCATTTCCCCACTCATGAAAGGTATGAAGTCTTCGGTACGGCTGAAGACAGCCGCGCTCTTACTTGTGTTATTTTAAAAAATTTGCTTCCAAATAATGCCCAAAAGTATAGTTTTGAACCAAAATAAATTAAATAAAATATAACAGGAGGGAATATACTAGAGCTCCCGATTTTTTTTTTTTTGAACATTTTCGAGTAGCCCAAATGTTGTTCAAATGCTCGAACAGTCGTTTGTTTGTTTATTACCCGTATCTTTGTACGGGCATTTGAACAATTCGGGTATTTTGAAGTTTGGTTTTTCTTTTGTTTATTATTATTATTTTTTTCTTTATACATACATGTAGTTTTTTTTTATTTTTGTTTTTCCGATACTAATTTTTTTGCTTGTAAGCTCGAATCCTCGAATTTGGTACGGGCATTGGAACAACAAACGGGCTTCAAACAAAAACGATCAGTTCGAATTGCTCGATACCCGAGTATCTAGAGCTCTAGAATATATCTGTGATCACAAGCAATAACCGCTTATGTCGACTTAGGAAGATTTCGATTTCACGTTATTCTCCTGTTAAAACTCTATATTTCTGTAAAACTCCCATGCTTGTAACTTAATTCAATCAAAAGATATAAATAAAAACATTTAGGCTTAACTTACAATAGAGGTATATTAAACTTGCTATATCAGCCAAAGTACGTGCATATATTTAATCAAATTTCTTCATGACATCTTGTTTTATTTATAAAATTTGATCGTAACATTGTGGATGGCTCATTGATTTTGCGTCCATAGTTTTCAATTGACTTTTATAACTTGTTAGGAAACGCCTTCGAATATAAAAATCAATTTATCTCGAAATCATATTTTTCGACTTAAGCGATTATTGCAAATTGTCATAGATATGTACCTTTGATTGTAATTTAATGAGTTAATTGTGTCACAAAATATGCTTTAATTGCGAAATATGGAAAATTATGCATTATCGCTAAAGTCTGACAAAATATGCTCTAATAAGTTAGGCTTATTCTCCGATCTTTACAAATTTCTGTGACATTATAAAGGTCCACATGTGTACAATTAACTCAAAGTTTCGTGCCCTTAGCTGTATAAATGGAGAAGTTATACCCCAAAATGTCCATATCTGAACAATCGGTTGTATAGCAGCTATATGTTATAGTGGTCCGACTCGGCTGATTCCGATAAACAATCAGCTTCTCCTAAAAATACACTTTATAATTATATAATACAATGGCGCTATGTCCGATCTTCTTTCCCATTTCGAGGTGTGCTCCTTTTTGTTTTCCTACTACATAATTGGGTGGACCTACAGTTTTATGCCGGCTCCGAACGGCGAATAATCTTTTATGAGAAGCTTTTTCATGGCAGAATTACACTCGTAAGGTATGCCACCCACTGCCGAGAGGTGACCGCTGCTCTTAAAAAACCAATAATTGGATTTTACCAGGGACCGAATTTAACGGTTATTTTTTTTAGTGTGGTGAAAAGGTTACGCAACAATAACCTTTATCTTCTTTTGGGAATTTTGAACCATTATCATGAGAAAAATTTTTTTTGGTCATTAATGACCATTATAACAACCAAAAAACTGTTTTGTGTTTGAATAACCGTTATGGCAACCAAAAAGCTGTTTTGGGCCTGAATAACCGTTATTCAGATTTTTATGTTTTTTGGTCAGCTATAAAAATCAAGCCTATTTATTTGTCAATATTTCTGGACGATATTGGTATCAAATGAAAGGTGTTGAGCAGGGCTTTTACATAGAGGTGTATTTGTTAAGATTCGTAGATCGCGTTCCCAGTTATGTGTGAAAAAGTGGACCCGGTGCCCTGGAATGTTTTAAGCAATATTGGTATCAAAGAAATGAGGTAATCAGAGCTACAATCTCTGCTGAACACCTTTCATTTAATACCAATATCGTCCAGAAATATTGACAAATAAATAGGGTTGATTTTTAAAGCGGACCAAAGAAAATAAAAATCTGAATAACGGTTATTCAGGCCCAAAACAGTTTTTTGGTTGCCATAACGGTTATTCAGGCCCAAAACGGTTTTTTGGTTTTTATAATGGGTATTAAGGACCAAAAAGATTTTTTTTCTCATGATAATGGTTAAATATGACTTTAACCTCATTTCTCTTATAACCGTTACGTCCCTGATTTTTACCAATTAGAAAATTTTTTTGGTGTTTGCTCAGACTGGGGCTTGAACCCGAGAACTCTGGCATAGCAGGCGAGAACTCTACATTCCAAATTTCAAGCCGATATCGCTAGAACTGAGGGACTAGTTTGCGTTCAAACAGACGGACAGACGGGCATGGCTTAATCGACTCAGCTCATATTCCTGATCATATTGGTATATATTTTAGTGGATCTGTCACGCCTCCTTCTGGTAATTTCAAGATTTGTATTTCGGCACTAAGTTATAATAAAGTTTCATTCTCATGAAAGGTATAAAAACATGCGCCTTAACCCTCTCAACATAAGCTTCAAATTTAAAGGCTGACTTTCACAACTTCTTTGTTTTCAGGTCACCTAAAAAAATTTTTCGTCCAAAATATCCTTTTTGTTTCACATGAAAAATATCGCCAAAAATAAAGTTTTAATCGGATCTTGGTAATATTACACTTAAAGTGTTTGCAATTAAAGAGGCTAATTTTTAAAAGAATGAAACTTTCCTGATATCTACAGCTTCTTATAAAAAACCAAATTTCTTCAAAAATCGCAAAAAATCAATAAAACTTAGACTTGGTCCTACCACTCCATATTGTATATCGTTGGAAGCGTATTTTAATTATCTTTCATTATCTTTCGAATGAGATACCGTCTGCGGTTATCCCATTTGTACCTTCAGCGAAAAAAAAAAATTGAATGAAATAATAATAAAAAACACAAAATTACCGTTATCTCAAAAACAAAAGCTCTTAGAGAAAAACTGTTTTCATATTCAAAAAATATGCGTCAATTTGAGACGATAAAGAAAAACAGAGGAAACAAAACATATGTCGAGCAGTGTTATCAATGCCCAATTATTCTTCACAGAAATTCAGTGTTTTTAATACGTATTCCCATTCGATTTCACTTTTTAATAAGATCCAATCAAGCACAGATGAATTTTTGTCGTGTTTAGTCCAGTTTTCTAAATATTCAATATTTACTTCTGAGTTAAATTTATGCTTAATTTCAGAATTATTTTTACACATTTTGTTTAAATTTGACTGAACAATTAGTTGCAAAAAATTATGTTCACCTCGTCGTTTTAGCTGTTCTTTTAAAGTATTGCGCGCAAATTAACTTCAGTTAATGTTATGTTTTCTCTTTCAATATATTTTATCAACGAGTGAAACATAGTGCCTCGACTGTGAATAAATAAAACAGTTGTTTCATTCATTCAAAAAGATTTTTTTTTATATTTAGATGACATTTTTCCAAGTTCAAGAAATATATCCTAAATGGCTCAAACAATTTTAACACACGCTCAATTGCTGGGGGGTTAAGGCTGGCCACCTTGTTTTTGAGTACACCAAAAATTTCTTGTAATCAACAGAGGCTTCTTCGAAAAATGCTTTCATTGATATGAAGCGCCTGCTACACGTACAATATTTATTTGTTGAGTTTTGAATGGCTAAATACGATAAGAAAATAAAAATTTTCGGTTTGAAATTTCGTGAGGACTGGTATGAAACATGAAAATGCTAAGAAATTTGGAAAGTTTAACAAACATTTTGTAGATGGTTCGAGTCACAACAAAGTAAAACGCAGCGATAGTTAGGTATATAAAAAACAAGTAAGGAAGCCTAAGTTCGAGTGGAATCGAACATTAGATACTCAGCTGTAAGCTTTCATTGTTTGCTTGAGTTTGATGGAAACACAGTGTATGTACTTTATATAAAGCGTGTGCTGCATAAAGTGAGCGTATCCACGCCTATTTTCAAACTTCTTGTAAGTTATCCAACTAAGCATATGAATATTATTCTTTGTGCAAAATTTCATTCCTTTATGACTTCTAGTTACAAAGATGTCACGTTACAAATTCCCAAAGGGTGTTCCAGAAATATCTTTGTTAAAAAGTAGGCGTGGTCATAAACCGATTTCAATAAATTTTTGCGTGTCTTTTAACACAAGTTATAAAAGTGTATAAACCAAGTTTCGTCATAACATCGCAATTATTTGTTGAGTTATTGGCTCCGAAATCTCGTATATTCCAGCTTCTAAAAGGAGGCGGTGCCACGCCCATTTTCCAAAAATTTTGTGTTTTTTGTTTTATGTCTGTAACTGGACTATCACCACAAAATTTCAATGAATTATCTTTAGTTTTTACATGGCCGTTTTAATTCTAATAATTATTTTATGTGAATTTTTTATGAGCTATTGGCTAGTTTATAATTAAGAAAAATTGAAAAATTTTTTTTGGTAGAAGTTATGGATCCATTGCGGAGACCATCACATCCCCTCGTCAGACTTCTTCCAGCGGCCTCAACCGAGAATCGAACTTAGGTCGTTTCGATTGGTAGTCCAATGTCTATCCCATTGAGCTACCACCGCCGTCAGCTTTGTTTAGCTTAAATTTCAATTTTTCTTATATTACAATCCACATTCCAATAACAGTAGCTTAATGACACTCTGTCTTTGCTACCTAGTATGTTGGGTCGATTGTGTGTTTTGTTTTGTACAAAGTTCTAAAGCTATTAACAAGCAAAGCTTATGTACAGGCAATGTTTCTTATTGTTTCAGATTTTTGTTTTTTCGGCAGGCTCTCCGATTTACATATTTACGTTTGTTTTTACATGGCCGTAATATAAGGAAAATTTAAATTTAAGCGAAACAAAGCTGACGGCGGTGGTAGCTCAATGGGATAGACATTGGGCTACCAATCGAAATGACATAAGTTCGATTCTCGGTTGAGGCCGCTGGAAGAAGTCTGATGAGGGGATGTGGTGGTCTCCGAAATAGATCCATAACTTCTACCAAAAAATTTTTTTCAATTTGTCTTAATTATAAACTGGCCAATAGCTCATAAAAAATTCACATAAAATAATTATTAGAATTAAAACAGACGGACGGACATGGCTCAATCGATTTCTCTTTTCACCCTGATTATTTTGATATATATAAGTCTATATCTATCTCGATTATTTCATTCTGTTACAATCCAACGTTACGAAATCAAAATTATAATACTCTGTGTACTAGTACAGCTGAGTATAATGTATATATTAATAGGCTAATATTTTTTTCATACAAACAATTGCCAGGCTGTTTAGCACATTTAACATACTCATATCCACATAAAATTGATATGGATGTGTTCGTATGAGTCAGGAGCAGTGCATAGGCATATAATTTTTTTTATAAATTATTTCATTTGTTTATAATTAATAAATAAAGTTTTTAGTCGCTTTAATTTAAAAGCGCTCTCTCTATTTTATATGCATTGGCCCAGTTTACGCTCAGATCAAAATCAACGCGGCCAAATATATCCTATTGCTTTTCCATGAAAGCGAAAAATGAGAGAGGGGGCGGGAGAGCACACTGAGTAATTTTAATTTTGACCAAGGCATATCTAACAGGTAGGCTGGGTGGCGAATTGAAAAACTTCTTTTTTCATTTACGAAGGTAGAGTGTAATGTTAAAATCAAAGCGAATTCACATCAATAGGAATGGACGAGCCCCAAGCGAATTCAGATTTTAACCACGGCGAAATATCATTTTGACATTACACTCTACACGGTGAGCTTAAACAACTTATTATGAAAAGTCAAAGTAACCAAGATATTATTTCATGGTTGTATTCTTGGACATATTAGAAGATGTTCTGAGCCAAAATTGAAATCATTCATCGGACAGATTTTGAGAAATTCCATGTTTTTTTTAAAATGGTCAATTTTTTCTTTTCATGCGAGCCCCTGTTCTTTTTATGGCACCCACGGTAAAATGACTGTTCTGTTCTTCTAGTATATAAGTGTATAGTAAAATTCATTACAGTAAAAATACATTTTAAGACATTTATTATTTATTATTTATAATAGCTTTGTTCGTTTACGGATATTTTTTGATGTTTTTCGAAAACTTTTAAAAACAAACACTTTGTCGCCGTTTTTTATGCCAAATCTCCAACAGAAGAGAACCAACTGAGAGAGAAAACTGACATTTCATTTTGTGAGAAGCTGTTGAATTTTGTTGGACAAATTTTTGCCAACAGCACTTTTCCAACAGGAAAACAGCTGATCAAACAACAGCTGACTTGAATTTTTGCAAGTAACAAGATTTGCAAAATATACAAATCAATTATAAAATTGGAAAAATACACTAAATTGGCAACAAATATGGATAAATTAAATATGCAAAATAAGTTACATACTTTTTGCGAAGTATTTATATGCATATTATGTACCTTAGTAAATTGTAATCTCCTTTGCGGGAATATATATTAACGGGGCCGCTGTGGTGCAGTGGGGAGTGTTGTGGCCACTGTGGTGTGGCGGGCAGTGGCTAGTCTGCCATACCAGAGGTCATGGGTTGGATCCCCAGCCTGGATAGAGGGAAAATTTGTATATAATGATCCACGATCCGATAACAATTAATTTTCCAGAGGGTAGGGGTGGTCTCACAGATCACAAAAAACAAAGTACTACCCTCCGGACGCTTATAGTTCAGGAGACATTCCTTGTTAAATTAATGTATGTATGTGTAGAACATCTTTCTGCGTTGGCGGCTTTTGGCCGCGCTTCAATAAAATTACCCTCAGCCGGCAGAATTCTCTTTCTGGATTAATATCCATGGAGCATAGACATCTTAATACATCGGTGTTTTCCAATAATTTCTTCCAACTATTGCGTTAATGTGGGCTGAGAAGTTCTATGTCCAATAAAAGATTTTTCGTGGTTGCTCAGGTTTTGATGGGAATAGTTGTAAGAAATTATTGGAAAGCACCGATGTATTAAGAAGTATATTTCCTTTAGAGCGCCTAAAATACGTAAAAGCTTTTAACGATTTTCATTCAGTGGTCGAATCTTGCTTCACTATTGATTTGAAAAGTAATTATATTAACTGTATTTCTAATTTCCGAAAGAGTTACAACGATCTTTCTATACCCATAACCCCAAAAGTGCATACAGTTTTTTTTCATATAGAAGATTTTTGTTCAAGGCAGGGAATAGGATTAGGGTATCATTCAGAGCAAGCCATGGAGGCTGTGCATTATGATTTCAAAAAAACATGGGATTATAAGTATCGAACTAGACCAAATAACCCAAATTATATGGAGAATTTGAAGAAAACTGTATGTGAATATAATATTCTTCATATTTAAAAAAAACTGTCAACCTTTTTATGTTTATATTAAAATATTATAAATAATAAATAATAAACGTCTTAAAATGTATTTTTACTGTAATGAATTTTACTATACACTTATACACTAGAAGAACAGAACAGTCATTTTACCGTGGGTGCCATAAAAAGAACAGGGGCTCGCATGAAAAGAAAAAATTGACCATTTTAAAAAAAACATGGAATTTCTCAAAATGTGTCCGATGAATGATTTCAATTTTGGCTCAGAACATCTTCTAATATGTCCAAGAATACAACCATGAAATAATATCTTGGTTACTTTGACTTTTCATAACAAGTTGTTTAAGCTCACCGTGTCTACCAATTACAATAATAAAATACATGGGAAATTTCTGAATTCGCCACCGGGCCTACTTTCCTAGATCTGTCTTGATTTTGACCATGATTTCGCGTCGGACCGTGATCAAAACGGCAAATCTGTGTTGCGGTACAACTGGAATTTGAAAATAGCAATTGCTTCGAAAGCTGTGTGATTTGTACAAAATAAATAAATACGCGTAATTTGTGAAAAAAGATTTGAAAATGAGCTGCCTCTTCAAAGAATTTGGACATAGAACGTGTGAGGAAAAGAAACAACATTATTTGGAAAATTTAGTACAAAATTCTAAATTTAATCTATTATATAAAAATGAATGTGTGTGTGTGTGTGTCCTTTATGGACTCCCAAAGTAATCAACCGATCTTTTTGAAATTTTCACAGTAGATTCACGAGGTACTAGCGCACATAATAGGGTATATAAAATTTCGAAAAAGTGGGAACTTCCCGGAATATAGGCCCGAATGTGGACCCAGAGTGACCCAGCAAGTGTTTGAGCAATATGGGTATCAAACGAAAGGTGCTGAGGAGGCCTTCAACATAGAGTTATTTTCATTGCGATGCCTAGGCCGGGTCCCCAAATATGGGTCAAAACGTGGACCCGGATGACCCTCGAATGCTTCTAGGCGATATTGGTATCAAATGAAAGGTGTCGAGCAGGGCTTCAACATACAGATATTTTCATTGTTATTTTTTGAGTCGGTTTCCCAGAAATGGTTCAAGTAGTGAGCTCGGATGGTGATGGGTGGTCCCGATAAAGGTAAAGGTAAAGGTAAAGGTAAAGGTAAAGGTAAAGGTAAAGGTAAAGGTAAAGGTAAAGGTAAAGGTAAAGGTAAAGGTAAAGGTAAAGGTAAAGGTAAAGGTAAAGGTAAAGGTAAAGGTAAAGGTAAAGGTAAAGGTAAAGGTAAAGGTAAAGGTAAAGGTAAAGGTAAAGGTAAAGGTAAAGGTAAAGGTAAAGGTAAAGGTAAAGGTAAAGGTAAAGGTAAAGGTAAAGGTAAAGGTAAAGGTAAAGGTAAAGGTAAAGGTAAAGGTAAAGGTAAAGGTAAAGGTAAAGGTAAAGGTAAAGGTAAAGGTAAAGGTAAAGGTAAAGGTAAAGGTAAAGGTAAAGGTAAAGGTAAAGGTAAAGGTAAAGGTAAAGGTAAAGGTAAAGGTAAAGGTAAAGGTAAAGGTAAAGGTAAAGGTAAATGTAAAGGTAAAGGTAAAGGTAAAGGTAAAGGTAAAGGTAAAGGTAAAGGTGAAGGTAAAGGTAAAGGTAAAGGTAAAGGTAAAGGTAAAGGTAAAGGTAAAGGTAAAGGTAAAGGTAAAGGTAAAGGTAAAGGTAAAGGTAAAGGTGAAGGTAAAGGTAAAGGTAAAGGTAAAGGTAAAGGTAAAGGTAAAGGTAAAGGTAAAGGTAAAGGTAAAGGTAAAGGTAAAGGTAAAGGTAAAGGTAAAGGTAAAGGTAAAGGTAAAGGTAAAGGTAAAGGGAGAGACACATTATAACATAAAAGCTTTTGTTTGTCGCTGCGAAGCGGGACGGGTATTTGCTAGTTGTGATATAAAAATTGTTAAACGGTTTTCCTAGGCAGAACATTTTTCCGTATACGGAACTTAAATAGGAAAATGAAAGGAAAAAAAAGATTACAAAAACCAAAAAAATGAAAAAATTACAACAACAACAATTGATATTACCGAAGAGCGTATATGGATAAGAGGGTGCAGTCTGCCGAAACTCCACACTAGATGTCACATTTCGCGCGAGGTGGGACCCTCGGAAAATTTTACTGTTTAAAAACAAATGAATGAAATTTTTCGAGGGTCCCATCTCGCGTGAAATGTGACATCTAGTGTGGAGTTTCAGCAGACTGCATCCTCTTATCCATATACGCCCTTCGGTAATATCAAATTCAAATGAATGCGAAGAGCGAAGTAGAATAGAAGGCAGCTTTATAGAAGTATGTGAAGTGTAAGGGACATGCAGCGCACGTGGCGTATGAGCAACATAACATACATATGTATGTATGAGTGAAGTTTACATTGTAAACAGCCGCATGTGCGAAGTTGCGCAAATGAGGAGTGCTAAACAAAGTCCCACACAGTCGTACCTACATAGTTATTTACGTTCATATACATACATATATGTATGTATGAACACAACAATGGAATGCTTAAAAGTATTTTAGGAGCAGTTGCGCCTACAAAGGACAGGAAGATTAACAAAGTTGTATTTGGGCGTATGAAGTTACATACTCGTACATATGTACATACATATCGTCGTTTAAAGTGCATTTTTGCGTAAGAGGTATTTTCATTTTCGAGTAAGGGACATTTTTGCCAAAAATGAGATTTTCCAACCCTGAGTTCCTGACGCTCAGCTCTATCGATCCATACCAAAACTTTGCAATTCTAACAACAAAAACGCATAATAACAGTAAATTTCATAATCGCTTATGAAGAGTATTGTTAAAATTTGGCAGCATTACCGCGTATGATTTCAGTTCATTCATACAAGCGAAGTTATATGTTATTAGATAAATAAATTAAAGGACGAATTTATATGAAAGGGAGCAAAAGTTAAATATTTTAAACAAATAATGTCAGGTAAATATCAAGCAGGTATTATTTTAAACAAATTAGATGAAGTTGCTAATTGGTAAGATCTGATACTACGTTTTTTTGCTACAATCTTTACAATTTTCCCAACCAAATTATGACTAAAGGTATCAAAAATTAAAAAACAAAACAAGAAAGGAAGCCTCAGTTCGAGTGGAGCCAAATATTATAAGCTTTCATAGTTTTTTTACGTTTTCTGGAAACACGGTGTAATTTATATAAAGCCCGTGCCGCACAAAGTGGCCGCAGCCACGCCCATTTTGAAAATTCGTGTCAATAATTTGACTAAACGTATAAATATTCTTGTTATTATAAAATTTCATCCCTTTATGACTTTTAGTTACAGAGATGTCACGTTACAAATTTCTGAAGGGCATTCGAGAAATATTTTTGCTAAAAAGTAGGCGTGGTTATAAACTGATTTCGCTAAAATTTTGCACATATACTACCGCAAGTGGTAGAAATAAGTCCACCAATTTTCGTCATAATATCTCAATTATTTGTCGAGTTATGGGCTCCGAAATCTCGTAGATTCCTTTGTCTAATAAGAGGCGATGCCACGCCCATTTTCCAAAATTTTTCTGTTTATGGTTTTCTATCTATCGTGGTACTTGTGCCACAAAATTTCATTGAATTATCTTTATAATTGACGAAGATATCGCTCAAAATGTTTTTATTGGGCTCCTTTGTAATACCCATATATAAAAGTGGGCGTGGTCATGGTCCGATTTCGCCCATTTTCAACCGTCCCAGCCTGGATAGGAACCTATATACTAAATTTCATAAAAATATTTAAATCTGTGTACTATTACAGCTGTGTATAAAAATTAATGTATTACATTGCGATAAAAACATGTTTTTTGTAGGCCATGATTCTTATGCGAAAATTTATAAGACATTCAAGTCAGGTTATAAACCAGATAGAACACGGATGTTCATAATCCTATCCACAAAAGTCACCTCAAAGTTACAAAAAGTAAATATCAAGATTTAAAACACTTAAAACGAATGATGCCCTACAATTGTCACAGCTTTTATGACAATTTACCACATTTACCTTACGACTTCTCCAGCAATGTGTAAACAAAATTACGTTTTCTTAATTAGAAATATTAATTTTAGCTTTAAATTTAATATAAGTATAAGTTTTGTTACTTTTTTTCTTTATAAAATACTAAAAAAAAGAATTATATTGAACATTTTGCCATTTCATAACCGCTTGTGCGTGATTTTTGTGCCAAATAAAAATTGCACAACCGCACATGAAAAAAAAGAGTCCTAATAATTCAATTTGTTTCTTTTTTTACACTAAGTTGATGTTTTAGCTAACAAACTGATCTACGTAACTATTTAAATTTAAGTTTGTACGCAGAAAGAAGTAACGGTTTTGAAATGAAACAGTTTTTTTGCTCTCCTGTAAAGTTCAACCAATGTCCGCTACGCGAAAATGAAAATACCTCTTACGCAAAAATGCACTTTAAACGACGATATATTAATTTATATCGAATACCTTGCTTTAATGATTGTATGAAACTGTGGGGCTACCACATTTTTTCTTCCTTTTTAGTTTGTTTATTCTTTTATCTGTTTCTGGTCACTCAAGCTTTCAGTTACCTACTTTGCTTTGGCACGCATTTAATAACAAGGCTTCGGTCGCAATGCTCGTAGCAAGCCGAAGGTGTACTGTTAGCTATTAAAGGCATGACTTCTAAGCGACCAGTTAGTCATACGGTCAATTTGTAACATGGCGCACTTGCCGCCTGAGCATTTTGTTTTTGTTATAACTCGAAAATAGTGAATACGAAATGCTGAAAAAGTGGAAAATAACAAAATAAAAAACATACATATGTGCATATAATAAATACATAAATATAATAAAATAATATGGTCAGCATACATATATAATTTAAACAAAGAGTATTTGTTTTGTTTAAGAAAATAATTAATTTAGATATTGGTATCCCTGAGGAAGGCGGAAAAGATGCCGAAACGCGTAGGAGAATTTAAGGAAACTCTTGGTTTTGCTGAATTTCCAACCGGCCTAAAAAGCTGTATAAAAAGCATTCATTAATAATAATTACCTACTTTTAATCGAAAAAGTATAAATCGAAGATTCTATATATTAATACGC
Organism: Urophora cardui; assembly: GCA_960531455.1. Lineage (NCBI taxonomy): Eukaryota > Metazoa > Arthropoda > Insecta > Diptera > Tephritidae > Urophora > Urophora cardui. The sequence continues at coordinate 81,969,677 of OY482671.1, read as the reverse complement.
TAACATGAATTTTATCCGCGACCTTTTGGCGATTCTGCTGGACCGATTTTAAAAGTTAGACCATCATTAGAAAGGGAATTCCCGAGAATAGGTCCATTTTGATTTTCATTAAAATCGGTTGGAAAATACGTGCACAATCGCCGTTGGAAAATTTCTGTGTAATTGTTGTTGTTGCAGAAAATTCCTATGTACACAACAACTGTCATAACCTTACCTATAATAATTTTTATAATAGTTATTGTTGCCTGCTTTTTGGCGTAATAAATGGGCTGTGTCCAAACAAAAACAAAAAAAAAAACATTGCCATCCAAACTAAGGTAAAAAAAGAATTTTGTATGAAAAATTTTAATAAATTAAAAATGGAAAAGGGTTGTGTTTGAACTACAAATGGGTTTTGAGTCAAATAAAGATAAATTTTAATAAAAAATATCATAATAAAGTTAAAAATATTTTTGCATTCTAGAGTAGCTAAACTACTAGAAAGCTGTCGATTTTCGACAGTAGCGGGAACTCCTAGTAATTATTACATGCTGATTTAAATTTTTTCGCTTATATTGATTACCGTCCCTGGTTAAATTTCAAGGCGGCATAGGAACTATGCAAAAAAAATTAAAAACCCCTGCTCCCGTAAAATTTACGTTTGCTGGTTACACTAAAATATCGGTTAGGGCTCGATATTATATGGCCATTGATATACATGCATAGTTATTTTAAGAAATCGAAAAATCAACTCGTCTATCTCGAAGGAGCAGCGTGTCGAATTCCTAAGTTGTAGTATTTGCTCTAAAACTTAGTTTGAAGTTAATCAGAGTAATAGCACTCATTAAAAGAAAAACATGTTTCATTCATTTAAATTTCTAAGAATTGAATTAGTATATATTTACAAACACTAAACAAATTATAAGGGGAAACGTGGTAAACATAGAAAATAAATCAATAATCTTACCTTTTTTACTTTATATAAGTATGTAGGCATTTCAGTGCGTGACGGGCTACACAGGAGTGTGCTTTCATACAAGAAACACCATCAACATCAAGTCACGCGAGTTCGGAAAAATTAATTGCAATCAATGTTGGGCAATGAGTAAAGCTAAATTCACCTGGCCCACTGACTTACCCAACAATAAAAAACGAATGGAGATTCGCTCTCGTTCTTTGACGAATAATTCATTGTGGGCTATTTACTGGGAGAAGTGTGGGAAATTTATTTGTGTATTTGGGAATATTTATATGATCTGCATGCGAACTAATTTATCAATAGTATGCTTTGCAAGTGGCCGCAGTGGTGCAGTGGGTAGAGTGCTCGCCTGCTGTGCCAGAGGTCTCGGGTTCAAACCACGGTCCGAGCCAAACACCAAAAACTATTTTTCTAATTAGTAAAAATCCAATTATTGGGTTTTTTAAGAGCAGCGGTCACCTCTCGGCAGTGGGCGGCATACCCTCCGAGAGTATTTCTGCCATGAAAAAGCTTCTCACAAAAAATGCATTCGCCGTTCGGAGCCGGCATAAAACTGTAGGTCCACCCAATTAGTAGGAAAAACAAAAAGGAGCACACCTCGAATTGGGAGAGAAGCTCGGCCATAAAACTCGTCAGAGTTATAATAGCGCCATTGTATTATTATATTATTATGCATTGCAAGTATGCATTGCAGTGTCAGTAAAAATCACACTCAATTTTCTTTAAAACAAGGAACCAAAAGATTTCTTTGGAGCCAAATCAATGCCATTTTTCACTAATTTGAGTGCATATATAACGGAGATAATAATATCATACAAAATATCGTCGTTTAAACTTCATAACCGCGTAAGTGGAATTTTCATAACTGCTTAACCTTGTGTAAAAAATTAGAATTTAATTTCTGACGCCCAGCTGAAAAGAAACATTAGAAGGAAATATGGAAGTATGGATCGATAGATCCGGGCGTCAGGAATTCGTGGTTATGAAGTTTAAGCGACGATGTGTATCTATGTTTACATACATACATATGCATGTTGCTCGTTTTACTCAGTATAACTTTTAAACAGAAGGTTCCAATTTGATATGGTTTTTTGCGTTTTAAAGCCTAACAGAAGGTTATCTAATGTACAAAGGGCGTGGTAATTCATTAAATGGAATTAAAACAGATATATATAAATAAAAAACAAATCCATCGACTGAAATATTTATCCTTTCCATTTAAACTTTGAATTTTTTTCTTTCTTTCAGTGGGTAGAGTGCTCGCCTGCTATGCCAGAGGTCTCGGGTTCAAACCACGGTCCGAGCCAAACACCAAAAAATTTTTCTAATTAGTAAAAATCCAATTACTGGATTTTTTAAGAGCAGCGGTCACCTCTCGGCAGTGGGCGGCATACCCTCCGAGAGTATTTCTGCCATGAAAAAGCTTCTCACAAAAAATGCATTCGCCGTTCGGAGCTGGCATAAAACTGTAGGTCCACCCAATTAGTTGGAAAAACAAAAAGGAGCACACCTCGATTTGGGAGAGAAGCTCGGCCATAAAACTCGTCAGAGTTATAATAGCGCCATTGTATTATATTATTATTATTATTATTATTATTATTATTAGATAATAAATATGGTACATTTCTAAATAAGCCTTTGACCAAAATTGATATAGGTACAGTGTAAGTCTATTGTTTACGTATATTTATCTATTTATTTTGATTAAAGGTAATGAAATACCAAAGAATTTTTTTATTCAGAAAGCGTTTCGCCTAGAGAAAAAAACCAACGACATCAAAAATTTTCCTTAAAAAAAGCTACATATGAGTACCAACTGAAATTATAAATTTAGCCCTCGAGTTTGCTAAAGTATCACTTTTCGTAACTGGGATTTTTGATAGAACATTTCCACAAAAATAGGATAAAAGAGCTTTGGATCAGGATATCTACACCATTTCCAGATGGATTTTAGAAATGTCAATTGGATTTTAGAAAGAGGAAATTGGATTTTGGAAATGTCAATTGGATTTTAGAAAGGGGAAATTGGATTTTAGAAAGGGGGAAATTGGATTTTAGAAAGGTCAATTGAATTTTAGAAAGGGGAAATTGGATTTTAGAAATGTCTATTGGATTTTAGAAAGGGGAAATTGGATTTTAGAAAGGTCAATTGAATTTTAGAAAGGGGAAATTGGATCTTAGAAAGGGGAAATTGGATTTTAGAAAGGGGAGATTGGATTTTAGAAAGGGGAAATTGGATTTTAGAAAGGGGAAATTGGATTTTAGAAAGGGGAAATTGGATTTTAGAAAGGTCAATTGAATTTTAGAAAGGGGAAATTGGATTTTAGAAATGTCTATTGGATTTTAGAAAGGGGAAATTAGATTTCAGAAATGTCAGTTGGATTTTCGAAAGCGTGAATTGGATTTCAGAATGTGCATGTAAAATAAATTTTACACAGAATTTTTGGAATAGAAATTCCTTATAGCGTATGAAATTATAATGTACATATACGTAATTATATAAATTTTCGAAAATCCAATTTACAGTTTCTAAAGTTCAATTTCCCTTTTCTAGAATCCAATTTCGCCTTTCTAAAATCCAATTTCCCCTTTCTAAAATCCAGTTGACACTTTCTAAAATCCATCTGGAAATGGTGTAGAAACCAGAGCTAATTTAAATATTTGTGGCCCAGATTCGGATTCAACGCACCAAAATCCTTTGAAAATACCTCGCATGAACATTATCTCTTTGCTCTCACACAACAAAGGAAAGGTCTTGTAGATCTGTAAACAAAAATATTTAATATAATACAATGGCGCTATTATAACTCTGACGAGCTTTATGGCCGAGCTTCTCTCCCAATTCGAGGTGTGCTCCTTTTTGTTCTTCCTACTAATTGGGTGGACCTACAGTTTTATGCCGGCTCCGAACGGCGAATGCATTTTTTGTGAGAAGCTTTTTCATGGCAGAAATACTCTCGGAGGGTATGCCGCCCACTGCCGAGAGGTGACCGCTGCTCTTAAAAAATCCAATAATTGGATTTTTACTAATTAGAAAAATTGTTTTGGTGTTTTGCCCGGACCGTGGTTTGAAACCGAGACCTCTGGCATAGCAGGCGAACACTCTACCCACTGCACCACAGCGGCCAAAAATATTTGTATCCACAAAATAAACTTAACGGGCATAGTTTTGATTATATGAAAAATGTGCCAGTATTATTTCGTAATCAATATCAAAATAATATTAAGATAACGTGCATTTATAATATATGTATATGTACTTATTTATATACATAGATGGAATAGACGTTTGAAAAATGGATTTTTTTTTTATCACTCGATTATCACCAAAAGTATGCAACTGCTAAAGTGCCTAAAGTTATAGTAAAATATGCAAAAATGGAGTCTCAAATTACATCACGTGACATTCAAATCCTTCAATTTAAATATTGTGGAAAAATACATCTTATTAAATCACTGAGTGAATCGGAAATAAAAAAAAAAATAGTAACCCGTGTGAAGAAATAACTACAAAATCTCGATTATTATATGTATTAGTACCTACCAATCCATCCGGCTACATTAAGAAATATTAACGAAGTAGCTACACATGTGTAATATATGAAGGAAATGGCCCGCAAAGACATATCGCCATTGGTTTTGGGGAGGTTAACAATAACAAATAAACACAACAATTTCAGCTAATTAGTATTTTAACCTCAACTTAGTTAAATCGGAGATTTCACTTGTGCCTTAATATGGCGGCCGTTGCTGGTCTATATGGGTTGGGAGAAGATCGTCAGCATCGTAAAAAACAGCAACAACAACAACATCACCAACAGGAGCAGCGCGAACAAAAGGAAGAGCAAAAGAAAATTGCTGAACGGAAATTGTTACGTGAACAACAACAACAGTTGCTTGCGCGTGCCTCATTCGAAGGGTGAAGTAGAAACATTTATTCACTTATTTTAATTTTATGTCTAACTTACTATAAACATACATACATAGGCTACTTTTTATACTCAGCTGTACTAGTACACAGAGTATTATAGTTTTAATCACATAACGGTGGATTGTAACAGAATGAAATAATCTAGATAGATATAGACTTATATATATCAAAATGATCAGGGTGAAAACAGAAAACGATTGAGCCATGTCCGTCCGTCCGTCCGTCTGTAAACACTCTAACTTTCGCAAAAATTGAGATATTTTGATGAAATTTTAAATGCAAGTTGGTATCGAGACTGGGACGGTTGGTATTGAAAATGGGCGAAATCGGACCATGGCCACGCCCACTTTTCCTATATAGAAAAAATCTGAAATTTGGTATCTGGAGCGATGAAATTTCAGCCACGTGTTGAGCTCAGGCCCCTATGAATTTGATGAAATTTTGGCAAATGGGCGGTGCCACGCCCACTTATTAAGGGGCAAACATTGAAAGTTTTATGAGTCATAACTCAGAGACCGTTGAAGATACATCGATGAAATTTGATATGCGTAATATACTTACTTAGACAAATGTTTGGACGGAAAATTGCCAAAATCGGTTGACGACCACGCCCACTTTTATATATGGGTGTTATAAAGTGGCCTAATAAAAACATTTTAAGCGATATCTCTGTCAAATATAAAGATATATTATTGAAATTTTATGGAAGGAGTCCAACTGCGGATATAAAACGAAAAACAGAAAAAGTTTGGAAAATGGGCGTGGCACTGCCACTTTTTAGAAGCAGGAATATACGAGATTTCTAAGCCCAAAACTCGACAAATAATTTAAATTTAATGGCGAAACTTGGTATGTACACTTTCATTACTTTTGGTAATATATGTTCAAAATTGTAGCGAAATCGGCTGATGACCACGCCCACTTTTATATATGGGTATTATAAAGTGACCTTTATTAGGCGATATCTTTGTCAAATATAAAGATAATTCATTGAAATTTTATGTCATGAGTTCTACAATAGACCGGAGACAAAAAATAGAAAACTTTTGGAAAATGGGCGTGGCTCCGCCTCTTTTTAGACAAAGTAATATACGAGATTTCTTAGCCTATAACTCGATAAATAATTGAGATATTGTGACGAAACTTGGTTTATACACTTTTATAACTTATGTTAATAGACACGCAAAAATTTACTGAAATCGACCACGCTTACTTTTTAACAAAGATATTTCTGGAACACCCTTTGGAAATTTGTAACGTGACATCTTTGTAACTAGAAGTTTGTTTTGCACAAAGAACAATATTCATATGCTTAGTTGGATAACTGATAAAAGTGTTGAAAATAGGCGTGGTTACGCCCACTTTATGCAGCACTCGCTTTATATAAGGTACCTACACCGTGTTTCCATCAAACGCAAACAAACAATGAAAGCATACAGCTGAGTAGCTAATGTTCGATTCCAATCGAACTTAGGCTTCCTTACTTGTTAGTTCGAACTTTCATAAATATTTTTAATGATTTTTACAAACGTACAACATGGCTTTAAATATTTGTTGGGTTATACATATATGAAGAGAAGAGAAAGAAAAAAGTGACTGGAAAAGGAAATTAAAAGGAATCCGAAATGAGAGGGAATGGGAAAGAGAAACGTAAGAAAAGGATTGGGAGACGAAGAGGGTGTAGTGCCGCGTGAATGGTCCCACTTGTGTTGATAAATGCAGCCCTGTGCTCATGTACTCAAAAGCTTTAACTTTGTAAGCAACGAGTACCATGAGCACAGGGATAGCGAGTACGACGCGGCAAGAAGCCGGGCCGCCATTATAATTTCAATTCTATTTCTATCGTTGGACCGGCCGCGGCATCTTGAAAGTAACGCGCTTACAAATAAAGTGTAAAATAAGTGTAACTAGAAATTTGAAATAAAAACTATTTGAAATAAAGACTAAAAAACTTAATTAAAAATAAAAATAACTAAAGTGAAGTTTTAACTAAAGACTACAAACTAAGAAACATTTATAACTGGTGAGTTTGTGCTGTTTTGGTGCTGGTGCACGGCTGCACCCAAGGAACATTTTTACTATATGGCGACCGAGCAGAGTGGGCCTGCAAAGGCGGCAAATATGACTAGGCACATGAGGCCACCTTCGCCACTCGGCAAACAAAAATAATGAAAACGAAAAAAAAATGTTATTATAAATTATAAAAATACGACATGAAGTCGATTTAGTTAAAAAAAAAAAAAAAAAAAAAAAAAAATAAATAAATATAAAATACAAAAATTCCAAAAAATATATAAAATACGAAAATACAAAAAAAAAATTTCAAAATAAGAAAAACCTACAAAAAAATTTTAAAATATAAAAAAAAATCAAATACACAAAAAAAAAAAAATAACCATTTTATAATCAAAAATGCTGTGGAAAGTCTAAGTACAGACGGTAATTTTATATGCATACATACATATACATATATGTATGTATACCAGTATGCAATAGCCGCAAATAGCCGCTAACTACAACAAATAAATAGCCGCTAGCAACGTCAAACAGTTATACAAATGGCATTTTGTGCAATGAACGTTTTATTATATCAACTTTAAAAACATCTGCAAAAAGGTTTTGTAACAATCACTATTGCGGTGGAAAGCAAATTTTTTTCGGTAAGCAGCGGAATTTTGAATCAACTTCAGAAAGCTTTGTATTAATTGTGGTGAAAAGCCTATAACGGTAACGAACACTGAGGGACTACGAAGAGATCAGCGTTGCCACAGCCAAAATAAAAAATTTACCAAAAATTAAAAAATAAATTACCAAAAAATTACCATTTTCCTTATAAATAATAAAAATCCCATCTCTGACTATAAGTTTTCATTTTAGTACACAAATATCGTATATTATATATCTACCAAACCCTTTAATTAACTTATCATAATAATACACTGGCGCGTTTATAACTGTGGCGAGTTTTATGGCCGAGCTTCTCTCCCAATTCGAGGTGTGCTCCTTTTTGCTTTTCCTACAAATTGGGTCGACCTACAGTTTTATGCCGGCTCCGAACGGCGAATGCATTTTTTGTGAGAAGCTTTTTCATGGCAGAAATACACTCGGAGGGTATGCCTTCCACTGCCGAGAGGTTACCGCTATTTAAAAAAAAAAACCAATAATTGGGTTTTAATTAATTAGAAAAACTTTTTTCGTGTTTGTCCGGACTCTGGTATAGCAGGCGAGCACTCTACCCACTACACCACAGCGGCCACTAACTAACTTACTTCAAAAGTTACACATTTTCTTCTGGAAAGCTACGGTTACAAAGGCACACAACCCCGCCAACATACTGGTGACAAATGTCGACAAATTCACTGATTCTGGTAGGTTTTAAAAAGAAAAAACAAAAGAAAAATTAATCCAAGCGAATTGCAAGGTGGCGGTAGCCTATTGGTGATGCCATTAGCTTACCAACCGAAAAATCTGAGGTTCGAATCTCGGCGGGCGCCCAGAAAAAAAAGTAGTCTGAGGAAGAGATGTGGTGATCTCCGAAATATATTTAGGCATAACAGCTCCCAAAAAAAATTAAATGTTTAACACCAAAATTTTTCTCATATAATGGTGTACTATCCCAAGGTATGGAAAAATTACCAAACCGGAAAAAAAATTACCAAATTACCAAAATCGGTTTTAGAGAAAAAAAATTACCAATTTTGGTTAAAAATAACCAAAGTGGCAACGCTGGAAGAGATAAGCGATTAAATGAGAAAAATATTTTTTGTTTGAATTTAAATTACTCGGACTTTGTCGAAATTTATATAACCGGATCTAACAAATTATGCACGTTTTTACTAGATACACAGGCTGATATTTCTTTGATTAAAGTTTCAAGTCTCAATAAGAATATTCCCATCAACAAAGACGATATAGTTAACATCACTGGCGTGACATCAAATACTGTTTCCACTTTAGGTAAAATAAACATAGACTTACATTTTTCAAATACTCCCATCGGACATAATTTACATGTGGTAAATGATGATTTTAATATCCCATCAGATGGTATATTGGGTAAAGACTTTCTCAAATATAAAAAAATCCGTTATAAATTATTCCCATAATAGCATCTCATTCTGGGCAAACAATGAAAGAGTCAATATGCCAATCCTTCACGGAACAGAAAGCGATATGTGTATTATACCACCAAGGTGTGAAGTTTTTCGAATTTTTTGACTTAGGTCACTCAACGACTCCACTTTTCGTTGAATCTCAAGAAATACAAAAAGGAGTATTTACAGCAAGATGCATTACAAATTCAGATAACCCAGTCATAAAATTAATCAATACCACAAATGACATACAATTCGTAAATAAAAATTCCATTCGGACGGAAAAACTATCAAATTATCACGTATATGTTATTAATAAAACAAACGCAGATGAGAAACGTATTAACGAGCTCACTTCAATTTTGAAAAATCAATTTCCTAAAAATTATCCATCTGAACTTTTAGACCTTTGCATACAATATGCTGACATATTCGCACTTAACAACGACAAAATGACATTAAATAATTTTTATGAGCAAAAACTACGTGTTACCGACACCGAGCCGGTGTATGTAAAAAACTATCATTTACCATATTCTCAACGAGAGGAAATAAACAAGCAAGTAACAAAATTGTTAGATAATGATTTAATCGAAGAAAGTTATTCAAACTATAACAGCCCTCTTATACTAGTTCCCAAAAAGAATGGTGAAAAAGCTTACAGAATGTGTGTTGATTTTCGTGCAGTTAACAAGAAGCTAATAGCTGATAAATTTCCGTTAGCACGAATTGACGATATTTTAGACAATCTTGGCAGAGCCAAATATTTCTCCACCTTAGATCTTTTTTCTGGATTTCACCAAATACCTTTACATGTTGATTCACGTGATATAACTTCATTCTCTACTGATCGCGGAGCTTATAGATGGAAAGTATTGCCATTTGGTTTGAATATTGCACCAAACTCGTTTTCAAGAATGATGACTATTGCATTTTCAGGCGTACCATCAAACGTAGCTTTTCTTTATGTAGATGACATTATCGTCATTGGCTGTAACGAAGCACATCACATTAAAAATTTGACTAAAGTATTCGACACTTGCAGATCTTTCAATCTCAAGCTAAACCCAAATAAATGTAATTTTCTCAGACCCGAAGTGACATTTTTAGGTCACAAATGTTCAGCTAAAGGATTGTTACCAGACGATTCAAAAATAGATGCAATTAGGAAATATACAAAACCAACAGACAAAGACGCTGTAAGACGTTTCGTCGCTTTTGCGAACTACTACAGACGCTTTATTCCGAATTTTGCATCTCTGGCAGCACCTTTAAATAAATTGAGTAGAAAAAGAGTCGAATTTAACTGGGACAAAACATGTGATGAAGCCTTTGATGCACTAAGAGCATCCCTAATGTCACCGAAATTACTACAATACCCAGATTTTTCCAAACAGTTTATCATCACAGTAGATGCTTCAAAAACTGGGTGTGGAGCAATACTAAGCCAAGAACATCAAGGCAACGATTTACCTATTTGCTATGCTTCAAAATCTTTTAATAACGCAGAACAGAAAAAACCAGTAATCGAGTTAGAGTTGTTAGCTATACATTTTGCAATAAAACAGTTTAGACCGTATGTGTACGGTACACATTTCACGGTAAAATCAGATCATAGACCATTAGTATACCTATTCAACATGAAAGATCCAGCATCTAAATTAGCAAGAATAAGATTAGAACTCTCAGAGTATAATTTCACCATAGAGTACATTAAAGGTAAATCGAACGTAGGAGCTGATGCCCTTTCGCGTATTACTATAAACGAATTAAAAGATGCAACAAAAAGCATTCTGACGGTACAAACGCGATCAAAGACCAAACAGTTGAAACAACAACAAAAAACGGCAATACCAATTAATAAAGATAAAAATATAGAGTTACATGTTTATGATAAATTTTCGTACGATTATTTAAAAAAGATACCGAGAGTAAAAACATACATTAAATACGATAAAAATAATTCAATTCTGAATTTAGAAATATGCGCGCATCTTAAACATAAAAAGATAGAATTACTTAATTTTACGCCTGTTAACGAAAAAACAAATTTCGATGAGTTGTTTTCGCGGCTTGAATTAGAAGCCAACAAGCGTAATATTAAGATATTAGAATGGCCAAAAGATGATATATTTTTTAATCACATTTCGATTCAGTTATTTAAAGTCCATGGCAATAAAATTTTAAAAACTTTAGAAATCATGCTAACCGATCCTGTCGAAACAGTTACCGTTAATGAAAAGAAACAAAAATTACTGGAAATTTACCATAATGATCCGATTAGTGGAGGACACTGCGGAGCAAAGAAATTATATGCTAAACTTCGTACAAAATATTTTTGGAAAAACATGACGCGCGATACGTCAAAATTTGTTAAAAATTGCCAAAAATGTTTGCTAAACAAAGCTAAGCCAAAAACAAAAGAAAATCTCGTTATAACGCCAACACCCAGCAAACCATTTGAAGAAGTCATAATAGATACAATAGGACCTTTGCCAGAATCCAAATTTGGTAACAAGTTCGCTGTTACTATAATATGCGATCTGACAAAATACTTAATTACAGTAGCCATACCAGACAAAAGTGCTAAAACAGTAGCCTCAGCAATCTTTGAAAGTTTTATTTTAGTATATGGCACAATGAAAACCATTAGAACCGATTTAGGTACAGAATATAAAAATGAAATTTTTTCAGAGTTAACACGTATTTTAAATATAGACCATAATTTCTCAACAGCGCACCACCATGAAACTGTTGGTACAATAGAAAGAAACCATAGGGTATTCAACGAATACATACGAGCATACATAAACGAAACTTTTTCTGACTGGGACACTTATTTGAAGTATTTTACCTTTTGGTACAATACTACGCCCAATACCGTTTTTGACAACAAATTTACTCCATTTGAACTTGTTTTTGGCAAAAAAGCCACTTTGCCAAATGAAGTAAATAAAACAGAAACAGATCCACTGTATAATGCAGATAATTATGCCAAAGAAGCAAAATTTCGCATGCAAAAATCACATGCATTAGTTAAAGAACTAGTTCACAAACATAAGCTTGCTAATAAAGAGCAATATGACAAAAATTCCCGGCCAATACAATTAAAAGAAAAGGACCTTGTATTAATTCAAAAAGAGCCAAGACTCAAACACGAAAATATTTATGAAGGTCCTCACGTAGTAAAAACAGTAGACGGTGTGAACGTCACTGTTATTGATAAAACTAAAAAATAAACTTAAAACGGTTCACAAGAACCGAGTCCAAAAAGTAAACCAATAAACCTAATTATTTGTAAATACGTAATTTAGATTCTTAGTAGTTAGCATAACCCATCCTATTGAAACTAACAAAATACATATACACTCCATATCTAATTGGTTAAGAAATCTACAAATAAAAATAAGTCTAAAATAAACATAAGTTAAAAAAAAAACAAAAAAAAACAAAAAAAAAAAAAAAAAAAAATTTTCTTGAAGTCCAAAAATCGAAAATAAAGTAATACTTTAAGATAACAGTTAGCTTGTTAAAAACTAATACAAAAAAAAAATTATTTAAAGAGAATAGATTAAAAAATTAAAATTTGTTAAGTTAAACGTAAATAATACTTAGTTCAAATAGCATGTAAATTCAATGAAATACACACTGGAAAATTAAAATTTGATAAGTAAAGTGAATATTCAAGAAAAATAGATTTTATAGTAAAATTGTAAAATTTTGCAAAATTGTTCCGGGCAAGCGAATCCTGTAAAAAGGGAGGAACACCCTAACCATGATTGATTCGCTCGCTCAAAACAATTTGAATTTTTTTCCTGTCCCTCCTAGCTGTAATGCAAAAGACAGGTCTGGATAAATCTGATCAATTTACCCAGACCTGCCTTTTTGCAAAGGGGGAAGGTGTAGTGCCGCGTGAATGGTCCCACTTGTGTTGATAAATGCAGCCCTGTGCTCATGTACTCAAAAGCTTTAACTTTGTAAGCAACGAGTACCATGAGCACAGGGATAGCGAGTACGACTCGGCAAGAAGCCGGGCCGCCATTATAATTTCAATTCTATTTCTATCGTTGGACCGGCCGCGGCATCTTGAAAGTAACGCGCTTACAAATAAAGTGTAAAATAAGTATAACTAGAAATTTCAAATAAAAACTATTTGAAATAAAGACTAAAAAACTTAATTAAAAATAAAAATAACTAAAGGGAAGTTTTAACTAAAGACTACAAACTAAGAAACATTTATAACTGGTGAGTTTGTGCTGTTTTGGTGCTGGTGCACGGCTGCACCCAAGGAACATTTTTACTATAAGGGAGAAGAAAGGGTGAATGACATGAAGAGGGCGGAATTTTTTCACTCACTTTTTTTAAACTATTAAATTTTGGGTTAGTTTCATGTATCGTAGCCCTATCATCAGAAATGCTGTTTTGCGGTGTTATTGATCAAAGGCAAAGTACGAGCAACAGAGCGTTAATCGACATTTTCAATTTTGCATTTCTGCATTGCAACACATTTTCTTGTTCTCTTTTCTACATTTGTATTTGCATTTTAAGCACATTCCTATCGGACTGTAGATATCGTTACGATACAAAATTTTCTCAACGTTTGCGGTAGTTGCAAAGCAGCATAAGATTGTGCTAATACAAACGTAGATATGTACATTGTACATATGTATGTATATTAGGGTGGTCGTTAAAAGTATGGATACAAATTTACATCACTTTCCTTAACCTTACCCCTTAAACTGATGCTAATATAGCCGAATATATCACATATAAATTTTGATGCCGATCGGAGGCATTTAAGTGGTGACGAACAGTGCCAAGTTTTAGATTACCATATAAAAACTCAAATGAGAACATAACACCAATCAAGACGAAAACTAATATTTGATATCTTCGATTATAGTAGTGTTGATTTTGGGTATTAAATGAAAAACTAAAAATAATGTACATTTTTCGAGTACGCATAGGTTTATCTGACCCCTGTGCTACAAAGTTTATACATACATATGTAGTATCTTTGACCATGCTGCTACCGATGGAGAGGTGAGACTGAAGTCGTTCGTCTGATTTTAAAGACCACTCTAATGTACATACATATATACATTATATTTAACTGATATATTCCTGGCTACCAATTGGTTTGTCATCTGTCCTTGGCTGTGTGTGTGCTCACGGCTTTTATTTTTTTACCTTAATTTTAAATCCATTCCAAGCTTATACATAATACCATACAACTTTGTGATATACGGTGTAATCTGGCTACAGTGAACTATTTCAAGCCTAGTTCATAAAACCCAAATGGTTCACTCTATCCAACTAGTATTAAAATTGAATTATTTCTCATTCGGCGTGCAACTTCTTAGCATATCGCACCCTATATCATAAAGTGACACAACTCAAAATTTTTCGAAATCGGGGTTCTTTCATTAATCGGTACACAGAATATATCTCTAGCGGATGCCAAAAAATCTTTTCCATTAGCCCTTTTTAACGAAAAAATAACTATCTCTCCTAAAAATTTTTGAATTTTGAGTTGTGTCCAGCGTTGCCGTTTTGCTTAAAATTAAGAAAAATTGCTAAATTTTTTCGTGCGTGTTAAAATGTTAATTTTTTTCTCGTTTTGTTAAACTTTTTCATTCCAGGATGAAAATGTATTTGCTTCAAAATCTTGAAGCTCATTCAATTTCCTAATTCGATCAATAGAAAAAGTACTGTCTGATTGCATACCCAAGTTATCGATAAATTCCTGTTGACACTCATTCGCAGCTATGCAATGTGAGTTGACACAGTTTGGGGGTGAAAACAGAATCAAATCGTAGTGACATGATGTTACGACAGCGAAAGTCCTTGACGTAAACATATTGCTTCAAAACCAGCGACTGAAACATTTTAAAATAATAAAATTAAATAGTTAAATTTATTAATTTAATGCTTTAGACCAGGCCTGCTCAACGCTCTCGTATTGAAAGTACAAAACTTAATACATCTACAAAATTTTTTATATGCACTGAACAAGTTTTTGCTCATTTAATTTTTTTTATGAATTCCAATAAAATATTATTTTAGAATTTATTATCAAATGGTAGTATCACATACATCATAGATGCTCATAACAATAAATTATTATAAACAAAATTTAAATGAGCAAAAATTTTCTCAGTGCATATAAAAAATTTGTAGATGTTTTGTATTTTGTACTTTAAATACGAGAGCGTTGCGCAGGCCTGCTTTAGACTCTTTTTTGGTCACCAAAATTATAAATCGGTCAGTTGACGACAACGTAATTTTGTCGTTGGCGACGTCGCGCCGCATAATCTTTAAAATAATTGATTTCATAAGAAACTGTGTCGTTTCGGTTCTGTTCTCACCCTTATAGTTCAGCTTTGTACATAAATATACATAAAATAAAATAAAATAAAATAAAATAAAATATAACAAAACAAAATAAAGTAAAATATAAAATAACATTAAATAAAATAATATAGAATAAAATAAAATAAAAACAGAATGAAATAAAATAAACAAAACAAAAATAAACCAAAAATTCTTAAATGAGTGTTCCAGGCACTCATTCTACCAATAGTACGTCGAAGAATAATGCGTACTTCACATTGAGGTACAGTTCAAATGAAAACAACCTAAAGGTCTCTAAAGATAACACGAGCGATCAAAGAGCACGATCTTGTTCTCCAGCCATTCCCGGCAATATTGCACAATTTCCCCAAACCTCAGGGAATATAAATCAATCCACAGCTGCTACTAACAAAACGAGCAGTGAAATGCAGAAAGTGGGCGGAAAGGTTCAGACCGGAATGGACCGCTATATCTTAGTAAAAAGAAAGCGGTCCCCGGAGAAAAGTGATAAGCCCAATAAGGTTTTAAAAAATTCCATGGTGAAAGAACCATCTAAAGATGTAGCACTGGCCAACAACAAATTTAGTCTCCTTGCCCAAAATGAAGAGAAGACTCCCGAAGTACCGCAAAAAAAATCCAAGCCTCCACCAATTTATCTGAGGGAACCAAGTTCTGGTATACTTGTAAATAAATTGGTAGCATTAATAGGGGAAAAGAACTTCCATATTGTACCTCTTAAAAAGGGAAATATCCAGGAAGTGAAAATCCAAACTTACAGCGAGGAATACTTCCGAAAAGTAACTAACGATTTTGAAAATAGCAAAAGGTCATTTTATACATTCCAATTAAAGAGTAGCCGCGGCTTGTCAGTTGTGTTGAAAGGAATTGAAAGTTCCGTGAATCCCATTGAAATTGAGAATGCTTTAAAAGAAGAAGGGTTTAAAGTACGATATGTACACAATATAAAAAATAAATCGAACATACCACAGCCAATGTTTCGAGTAGAAATAGAACCCGAGTTCCAACTCTTAAAGAAGGGAGATGTACATCCCATATACAACCTACGGTACCTTCTGCACCGTCGTATCTCGGTGGAAGAACCACACAAACGGGTGGGCCCTGTACAATGCCACAACTGTCAGAAGTTTGGGCACACTAAGCGATACTGTACCTTGCCTAGTGTTTGCGTTATCTGTGGGGATTTACATACCTCCAAGGATTGTGTGAAACCAAGAGACAACTCACAATTAAAGAAATGTAGTAATTGCGGAGAAAATCACACTGCAAATTACAGAGGCTGCTCGGTGTATACTTCCTTAAAGGAGAAGGGTACTAAGAAAACCACTAGCGCCGCCTTGGCTCCAAAGCCCCAACTAGTTGCAAACCCCAAAGTGTTCCAAATGCGGTCAATAATAATGTTCGTCAGAACCATTTCAGGACATATTCCGAAGCCATCAAAGGTATAGCGGAGCCTGAAACGCAGGAGATTCCCACTCCATCTACAAACTTGGAAAAAATTTTAAACAGTTTTGTGCAAATGATGCAAGATCACATGAAATCAATGCAAAATATGATGCAAGAATTAATTAGAAACCAAAACCTCCTATTACAAACAATCTTAACAAGACCATGAATTCACTCAATATAGGTTTTTGGAATGCTAACGGCCTAAGCCAACACCGGAACGAACTTCAAATATTTCTAGAAAGACAGCAGATAGACATAATGCTAGTCTCTGAAACTCATTTGACGGCCTTTAATAATTTTAGTATTGACGGCTTTGCGTTCTACGACACCAAGCACCCCGAAGGTAAAGCTAGAGGTGGAACCGGAATACTTATTAGAAAACGGATTAAGCATCATCTACTGGGAAAATATTGCAGGAATTATATACACTCAACATCAGTGCACGTAGAAGATAGTTCTGGTGGGCTCACTGTAACTGCAATATGAGGACAGTAGATAACAGAATCCCAATTTACTGAATTCTTTACCAAGTTGGGCCCACGGTTTCTTGCAGCGGGTGATTATAACGCTAAACATACATTTTGGGGCTCCAGACTGATAACACCAAAGGGAAGAAACCTATTCAAAGCAATTTTAAGCAATGACCTAGACATTATTTCCACTGGTCAGCCAACATATTGGCCTACTGATAGAAGCAAAACTCCCGACCTAATAGATTTTGGTGTAACTCGTGGAATCGAAAGAGAATTAATTAAGATAAAATCGGCTTTCGATCTATCATCTGATCACTCTCCTTGTGTTACCACTATTGATATAATCCCATCTTTCAACGAATTGAATTCGAGCTTAACCAATAAATTTACAAACTGGCTTAAGTACAAAAAATTTATCAGTTCTCATACCAACTTAAATACAAGCCTTAAATCAGCAGCCGAAGTAGACTCTGCGATTACTGACTTCACAAATGTCCTTCAAGTAGCAGCAAAAGTATCAACGCACCCACAGCCTAACACTACCCAGAGGAGTGTCCTAATTATTTCAAAGGAAACGATATCACCGATCTCATTCGCAAGAAAAGGCAAATTAGGAAAGACTGGCAGAGGTTACGCTCTCCAACTTTGAAATACGAACTGAAAAAATGCACGAAAGAGCTTCAGATGCTATTGCAGGATAAAAAAGAAGCAGATTTCCAAAACAGAATTAAGTCCTTGACAGCTACATCTTCTACAGACTACTCATTGTGGCGGTCCCTGAAAAATTTAAAAAGGCCAGTTTTGCAGGACCCTCCAGTACGAATCGAAAACGGTGACTTTGCTCGAAGTGACCAGGAAAAAGGAACCGCATTTGCAGCCCACCTTTCGAGGGTATTTACTCCTAATCCAGGGAGCAACTTCCTCCCAGAACATCCCCCTCGCTTACCAACAGTCTCTCTCCAATTCAACATAAATGACCTGAATAATGTTATCTGTAACGACATCCAGAATAATAAGGCACCCGGACACGACAGAATAACCGGTGAAATGGTAAAACAACTCCCTGCAGTTGCTACCAAGTTATTATTATACGTTTTCAATAGTCTCCTGCGACTAAACTACTTTCCTGAATCTTGGAAACTTTCCGAAATCATTATGATTCCAAAACCAGGCAAAAACCCAACCCTGTTAAACTCTTACAGGCCAATTAGCTTAATTTCAATATTCTCCAAACTATTTGAAAAGTTGTTGCTGAAAAAAATGCAGCCCATCCTAGACACGCACGGGACTATACCAAGTCACCAATTCGGGTTTAGGGAAAAACATGGTACGATAGAGCAAGTGCATAGAATAATAACTCAAATACGGTCGGCTTTTGAAACCAAAAAGTATTGCACTGCACTGTTCTTAGACGTAGCACAAGCTTTCGACAAGGTATGGCTAGAAGGACTATTATTTAAAATAAGACGTACACTTCCGTACAATATATGCCTTATTTTAGAGAACTTTCTAACGGGAAGAAAGTTTCGAGTAAGGCAAAAAAGTTATACCACTGAAAGCTATCCAATCTTCGCCGGAGTTCCACAAGGTAGTGTTTTGGGACCCATTCTATATTTAATATTCACAAGTGACTTGCCCACTAATGAAAATCTCGTTACTTCAACATTTGCGGATGACACAGCAATACTTAGTGTGCACTCAAATCCCTCAACGGCTGCCAGACGGTTGCAAAGCCATCTAAGAATTGTAGAACAATGGCTTTCAGATTGGAGAATTAAGGTCAATGAATCTAAGTGTGTATCTAAGTCACTTTTACTCTAAAAAAAAAGATACCTGCCCCTCTGTCTCAATTAATGGCAAAATAGTAACCCAAAAGGACTACGTCACCTACCTTGGTGTTACCTTAGACAGAAGGCTTACTTGGAAATATCATATTGATAATAAGATAATGCAAGCAAAGCTGAAAATAAGCAATTTACAATGGATCATTGGTCCAAAATCTAAATTAAGCCTAGACAACAAAATACTTTAATATGGTGATAAAACCATCCTGGATATATGGAATACAGCTTTGGGGTTCAGCATCCAAATCCAGTCTAGAAAGAATACAAAGGCTACAATCTAAGATATTAAGATCAATATGCCGGGCGCCTTGGTACGTGAAAAATTCCACTATACACAGGGATCTAAAGATTAACACAGTTGTTGAAGAAGTAAAAAATATACAAACTAATTACGCCACAAGACTAGGCAATCATCCAAACATACTGGCTAAAAGCCTGTTAGAACAGAGATACCCCAGGCGGTTAAAGAGAAAGGCTATCCAGCTAAATTGTGATCAAGGCTAGAGCCACTTAAAACTTCGAATAGCCTATCCTATTAGGCCGTAAAACCTCTAAATTACAAAAAGCAGCTTACTGAAATTCCTTCCATTCAGAAAGCTACAACAGCATTTACTAATTAATGTGTATAACATATATATGATTGTGTTCCGGACGAGCCTATCCCATTAGGCCGTTAAAATTCCTAAGTTCATACACGCAGCTTATTGGAATTCCTTCCATTCCGAAAGCTGCAACAGCACTTACTAATGCAACACACGATTGTGTCATCGATAAGCCTGTCCTGTCAGGCCGTACGAACTTTTAATACTATACAATCAGCTGCTTGGAATTCCATTCCATTCCATTCCGACAGCATAAATACATGTATAATGAAAATGAATAACATAATAAACGAATATAAAATAAAATAACGTACATACTCTTAGTAAAAACAAAAACATTCACATACACATAATAAATGTATTCATAAGTATTTATTTTATATCAAATAAAATTTTCATCCATATGTTATTTGAAGCAGTGGCAACGAATAACGTCATTGTGTTCTAGGTTAAGATTCTTTAAAAATTGTCATATTCTCCAAGAATGATACAATAAAAACTATATCCGAGAAAAAAAAAAAAAAAAAAATTTTTGAATTGTGTCATTTTATGATTTAAGGTGCAATATATATCCTCATTTGGAAAAAAAAAATATGTTAAACTTTTTCGAGAATTGTTAAACTTTTTGTTGGATTTTGTTAAAAAAAAAAAATTTCTGTCGTGGCAACACTGGTTGTGTCACTTTATGATTTAGGGTGCGATATGTATGTATGTATCTGCATTGACGGAAAACTTTTTTGGAGCTGACGCACAAATCACTTATCCAATGATCCATGTCTTTATATACTATTTTATTTGCACAAAAATAATCTTTTAGTTTTTAAAGACAACAGTAAATAAAATTTGGGATGTTTTATTTTTTAAGACCGAAATAAAATACCACTGCCAATAACTAGCGAACCATTTATCCGAATTAAATAAATTTGGTGGTTATTTTTATAATACTTACTCAGTTGTACGTAGAACACAGAGTATTAAAATTCTGATCACATAACGGTATCATTTATTTGCTAAAAAAATGTTTGGACGAAAAATTTGCAAAATCGTTTGACTACCACGCCCAATACAAGTGCAAAAATTTTGCGAAATCGGTTTATTACCACGCCTACTAAATAAAAAATATTTGTAAAACGCCCTTTTCAAATTTGTAAAGTGACATCTTTGTGACTAAAAGTCATAAGGGGTGAAATTTTGCACTAACAAAAATATTTATACGCATAGTCTGATGATGCATAAACATTTTGAAAATGGGTGTGACTACGCCCACTCAGAATAGTGCTACACCCGCTTTATACAAAAAACACCGTCGATACATCAAACGCAAACAAACTCTGCATTTCTTTAGAATAAAGGCAGATAGCCCGTCAATATCACATTTTATAGACATTTGAAGAGAAATGATACCATTAATTACATCTTGTCTCATAGTAATCCTACAACATCTCGGACTAGCTGCAAAAAAATCCATAACACTTGTTGTAGCCGTGTGAATATCAAAATTGGTTTAAAACAAGTAAGGAAGCCTAAGTTCGAGTGGAATCGAACATTAGATACTCAGCTGTATACTTTCATTGTTTGTTTGCGTTTGATGGAAACACGGTGTACTTTATATAAAGCGAGTGTAAAACGTAGCCACGCCCATTTTCTAAATTTTTATCAGTCATCCAACTAAGCTTATGAATATTATTCTTTGTGCAAAATTTCATCCCTTTATGAATTCTAGTTACAAAGATGTCACGTTACAAATTCCCAAAGGGTGTTCCAGAAATATCTTTGTTAAAAAGTAGGCGTGGTCATAAACCGATTTCAATAAATTTTTGCGTGTCTATTAACACAAGTTATAAAAGTGTATAAACCAAGTTTCGTCATAATATCTCAATTATTTGTCGAGTTATGGGCTCCAAAATCTCGTTGATTCCTTTGTCTGAAAAGAGGCGGTGCCACGCCCATTTTCCATTTTTTGTTTCCGATCTATTGTAGAACTCATGCCACAAAATTGCAATGAATTATCTTTATATTTGACAAAGATATCGCTTAAAATGTTTTTATTAGGCCACTTTATGATACCCATATATAAAAGTGGGCGTGGTCGTCAACCGATTTCGCTAAAATTTTGAATATGTATTACTACGAATAGTGAAAGTGTATACACCAAGTTTCGTCATAATATATAGATTATTTGTCGAGTTATGGGCTCAGAAATCTCGTATATTCCTGCTTCTAAAAGGAGGCGGTGCCACGCCCATTTTCCAAAATTTTTGTATTTTTTGTTTTATGTCCATAGTTGGACACCTTCCATAAAATTTCAATGATATACCTTTATATTTGACAGAGATATCGCTTAAAATGTTTTTATTAGGTCACTTTATAATACCCATATATAAAAGTGGGCGTGGTCGTCAACCGATTTTGGCAATTTTTTTCCAAACATTTGCCTAAGTAAGTATATCACGCTTACTAAATTTCATCGATATATCTTCAACGGTTTCTGAGTTATGACTCATAAAACTTTCAATGTTTGCCCCTTAATAAGTGGGCGTGGCACCGCCCATTTTCCAAAATTTCACCATATTTCTTCATTAGGGCCTGAGCTCAATACGTGTGTGAAATTTTATCACTCGAGCTCTATTAGTGACTGAGATACCAAATTTCCGATTTTTGCTATATAGGAAAAGTGGGCGTGGTCATTGTCCGATTTCGGCCATTTTCAATACCAACCGTCCCAGTGTCGATACCAACTTGCATTTCAAATTTCATCAAAATATCTCAATTTTTGCGCGAGTTAGAGTGTTTACAGACGGACGGACGGACGGACATGGCTCAATCGATTTCTCTTTTCACCCTGATCATTTTGATACATATAAGTCTATATCTATCTCGATTATTTCATTCTGTTACAATCCACCGTTATGTGATTAAAACTATAATACTCTGTGTACTAGTACAGCTGAGTATACAAAACATACAGAGTGGTACAAATCTATTGCCGTTGTTAATATAATAATAATACAATGGCGCTATTATAACTCTGACGAGTTTTATGGCCGAGCTTCTCTCCCAATTCGAGGTGTGCTCCTTTTTGTTTTTCCTACTAATTGGGTGGACCTACAGTTTTATGCCGGCTCCGAACGGCGAATGCATTTTTTGTGAGAAGATTTTTCATGGCAGAAATACATTCGGAGAGTATGCTGCCCACTGCCGAGAGGTGACCGCTGCTCTTAAAAAACCCAATAATTGGTTTTTACTAATTAGAAAAATTTGTTGGTGTTTGCTAGCCATGGGTAATGGCGCAATTTTTTTGGCGCTGATACAATAACTCCAGCGCCACTCGTGGCGCCAACTCACGGTACTGGCGCAATAACACCTTTAGCGCAATTGTCATGGAATAATCGATAAATAACATTTTTTCGCTTGTTACTGTTCACCATCCCCGTTTTATTTCTTTTGGCGCAATTCTGCTTACATATACGAGGGCACAATTAATTAAAATTTTCATAATCATTTGGAAACATATTCCGTATATTTGTGAAAATATGCTGGAAATTAGAGTCACATAGATCACTATCACTGCTTGCCCAGAATGTTGTACTACAGCTACGGACTACATAGCTTACTACATCAGCTGATGACTGATTTTGTGGCAACGCTCGAAAATGTGAACACAATGGCGTAGCTCAGTGTATCTCATATATGTCATCTTTTTTATATTTTTGTACAGGGGATTCCTTAAATTCCATAAAAGCTCTTTATTTTTCACAAGTTAAATTCATTTTTCAGTTTCTTCGTCCTTCATTTCGAATTTCCGTCATTAAAAAATTAAGCTGTCACACTGTAGCGCGCTACAAAGTTAAAGTTAACTCTACTTCTACTACAGCCACAACTACACGCTACAGACACAGCTACACATTGTGGGCATTGCAATGCAATTTTACTGTTTTAACTTTTGACAGCTCTTACTACGTACTACAGCCACACCATTCTGGGCAAGCAGTCAAGCATACATAATTGTGACGGTGTCATACGTATACATATACTATGGTGCTGTTATTGGCGTTGTGGTTGCGCCATTTTACACTAGCGCTATATTGGTGCTGGTGTTAGCGCACGAAATTGAGTCGGTTTTATATTACAAAATTGAGTTGGCGCAATATTGAGTTGGCGCTATATTGGGTTGGCGCTATAATGAGTTGGCGCATTTCCCAAATCGGAGTTAGCGCAATAACGCCAGGGTTGGTGTTAGCGCAATTGCGCCGCGCAGCGCAGTGTTACCCATGCCTAGTGTTTGCTCGGACTGGGGTTTGAACTCGAGACCTCTGGCAAAGAAGGCGAGTACTCTATCCACTACACCACAGCGGCCGTTGTTACTGCTCGTAAAATTAATTTATTTCATAAATTTAGAAAATTTATTAATTTTTAAATAAAATGCAGCGTCTTTGTATAGCATATTTTTTCAATTTGGTTCATTTATTTATGCATTAGCCTCACTTCCCTTAAAAATTCTACTTTCTTTATCAACAACTCTCATTCATTTTATTTTATCAACTAAAATATATCATCAAAACAACAGCCAGCCCGCGGACTCGGAACAATCGCAAAAACATCTCGATTGTTTAATCGAAGAGCGAGTCAACTTTTGACTCGATTGTGATTTTGCAACGAAGACGATTCTGTCGATTGTCTAAACATCTCGGACTCGCTTATCACGATATCCCATCCAGAGGAAGCTGGTCGTATCGGTTAATAAGTTTTTATACCTTTCATGAGAATGAAATGGTATTATAACTTAGTGCCAAAAATTTTTTGTCGAAAGTACCAGAAGGAAGCGTGGGGACCCACCAAAATATATACCGATATGGTCAGAATTACGAGCTGAGTCGATTAAGCCATGTCCGTCTGTCCGTTATGTGCAGCTGTTCATTTGTCGGAACCGGCCGAATCGGACCACTATAACATATAGAAAACAACAGATTATTCAGATATATATGAAAATTTTGGGGTGTAATTTCTGCATAACTTCCCCATTTAATCAGCTAAGGACATGAAACCTTGAAGGATTTGTGCCCATGTTGGCCCAAAGGAGGTTAGCGAAAATTGTCGAGATCGAACCACTATCTATAACATATAGCTCCCATACAACCGATTGTTCACATATACACATTTTGTCGTATAACTCCTACATTTAAATAGCCCAGACACCATTTTTTCTAATAAATCCTTCCATAAATAACCCACAGAATTGAAATTATAAATTATACTAAATCAGGCTATATACATACATACATGCATGGTATGAAAAGTATAAAAATACTCCTTTGAGAAGTTTAATTACACTACTTATTATTAATCTATATATATAAAAAAATCAAGCCCATTTCTTTGTCGCCGGCTTTCGCCCAAACGCGTGGAGGGATTTTAACCAAATTTACACACCAGCTTAGTACCTTGCTCTAGATGGTTTATATGCATATTTTTTTCAAATCCGGAAGTCGGTTTCCGAGATATAGGTCAAAAGGTCAAAACGTGGATCCGGCTTTCCCCTGAATATTTTTGGACGATATTGGTATCAAATGAAAGGTATTGAGCAGGGAATGTACATAGAATAGCACTCATTGTGATTCCTCGGTCGGGTCTCCAGATATGGGTCAAAACGTGGACCCGCATGATCCTGGAATATTTCTGAGCGATATTGGTATCAAATGAAAGGTATTGAGCAGAGAATTTACATAGAATAGTACTCATTGTGATTCCTAGGTCGCGTCTCCAGATATGGGTCACAACGTGGATCCGGGTGACCCTCGGATGTTTCTGAGCGATATTAGTGTCAAATGAAAGGTCTTGATGAGGACTTCAGCACAGAACTATTATAATTGTGATGCCTAGCCCGGGTCTCCAGATATAGGTCACAACGTGGACCCGGATAACCCTCGAATGTTTCTGAGCGATATTATTATCAAATGAAAGGTGTTGAGCAGAGAATTTACATAGAATAGTACTCATTGTGATTCCTAGATCGGGTCTCCAGATATGGGTCAAAACGTGGACACGGATGACCCCGGAAAATTTCTCAGCGATAATGGTATCAAATGAAGGGTGCTGAGCAGGGATTTTAGATAGAAATGAACTCATCACGATTCCTGGGTCGGGTCCCAAGGTGTGGGTCAGCACCCGGACCCGGATAACACCGGGATATTTCTCAGGGATATTGGTACCAAATGAACGTGGACCCGGATTGCCCCGGAAAATTTCTCAACGATATTGGTGTCAACTGAAAGGCAGGGCTTTTACATAGAGATGAACTCATTATGATTCCTAGGTCAGCTCCCCAGATGTGGGTCAAAATGTGGATCCGGATGGCCCCGGATAATTTCTCAGCGATATTGTTATTTAATCACGGCGCATGACGATTCCTAGGTGGGATCCCAAGATATGGGTCAATATGTGCACCCGGATAACACCGGGATATACCTTAGGGATATTGGTTATTACGATTTCTTGGTCAAGTCTCCAGATACCGTAGCCATTATGGTACCTAGGTCAAGTTCCCAGATGTGGGTCAATAAGTGGACCCGGATGAGCCCGGGATGCTTCTGAGCAATACTGATATAAAACAAAAGGTGTTGACCGGGTCTGCTATATAGAGATATTTTCATAGTGATTCTTAGTCCCGATACCCAATTATTGGTAAAAGAGACGATTCGGACGCCGCGGAATGTTTTTAAGCAATGATGGTATGAAATGAAAATTGGATAGCAGGGTTCCCAAGGGAAAGGGGAAGAGTAATTAGACTGGGAAAGGCAAAGGGACGGAAAAGGAGAGGGAGAATATAATAAAAATGGAAACTTATCTGAATTGTGCTGAGCTCTGCAGCCCGAGGTAATTTCGGTTTCTAGATACATACTTCCAACATATTTTAAAGTGTGCCGTTTTTCGCTTCAAGTACCTATAATAAGAAGTGGGCTAAAGCAAAGCTTGGCCGGGTACAGCTAGTTATTTATAACATTAGAACAAATCCTGAGATGTATAAAAAAGATTATCTTTTTCAATTATATGACTATCAAAGTATTTTTGGTTTGAAATCGAAACCAAAAAATTGTTATATATGTATAAATACCAAAATGGAGTTAAAAGTAAGTTAAAATTTTTACTGTGATGTTTACCTTTACATTCTAAGTAAAGAATATGTTTCGCAATAGATAGTAGCTTCTTGTGACCCTCAAATCGCATACGAAGATCAATAAGAAATTATTCAGCAATGCTATGCAATCAAAAGGTCCCATATAGTGGCCAGCGAGTGCTCAATTCTAAATTTTTACAAAGGCTGATTTTCTCAAAAATAAATTTGAATGGTGTGAAATGCGTTTGTACTTGAAGAAGATATACCAGGGTCGGAAGAAATGCAGAGTATGAGTGAGTGAGTGAGGAATCTCATCCAAACGGCGTAATGATCTAGAACGCACAGTGAGAGTTTTGTTTGTTTGAGTGAGTGATGACGCTGCGCAGAAAATCAGTCAATAATGCACACATTAGAATACGTGAAGCTGACTTTATTGCGTTTTCAAAAAGCAAATAAAATCGATTGACTTTATTTCCCAACCAAGTGGGATAATGTCAATTGACATAATTTCCGTTGACCTTGTTTCCTGTCACCTGCATAGGTGTGTATCTTGGCCAAATCAGAAGAAAGCCGCGCCAATATCACTACCCGACAAAATTTCAAAAAATTTCATATCCTCTACATTTGAGACATGATTCCTATGTAGAACTTTCTGCTGATTACAAATATGTAATCAGATGGTTCAAAAGTAGAACAGTTTTCGAGATATTTTGAAATTTCAGTTTTAGAGATACGAGAAAAAAGTAGGATTACTAATTAGTCAATATCCCCGCCAGTACCATCTCGATTTTTACGTTATTTAATTTTGTTTTGAGAGGATGAAATACCCTTTTCAACAAAGCCAAAATGATTAACATCGACGTCAAATTGACGGAGTTATAGCGGTCAAAAGATTTTTTAGTGAAAATTTTCAGTTTTTTTCCCGATATTCATATCTTCTTCTCTTCTTGATTGGCGCTTAACCGTCTAGACGATTCTGGCCGAGTCCAACAGAGCGCGCCAATTGCTTCTGTTTCATGCAGCATGGCGCCACTTGGGAACACCTAGGGAGGCAGCATCCCTGTCCACCTGATTTTCCCAACGCAGTGGAGGTCTCCCTTTTCTTTTGCGTTCAGCGGGTTTCGATAGAAATGCTTTCTTGGCCGGAGCGCCTTCGTCCATTCTCACGACATGACCTGCCCAACGCAGCCGCTGGATCTTTATTCGCTGAACAATGTCGATGTCTGTGTAAAGCTCGTACAGCTCATCGTTAAATCTCCGTCGATACTCGCCCACGCCAACGCGCAAAGGTCCATAAATCTTACGAAGAACTTTTCTCTCGAATACTCCAAGTGCCATCTCATCTGATTTTGAAATTGTCCATGCTTCTGCGCCGTACATGAGGACTGGAACGATGAGCGTCCTGTAGAGTGTGATTTTTGTTTGTCGAGAGAGGACTTTACTTTTCAGTTGCCTACTTAGTCCGAAGTAGCATTTATTGGCAAGCGTGATTCTTCGTTGGATCTCCGTGCTGACATAATTCTTGGTGTTAATGCTGGTTCCCAGATAGACGAAGTCCTTAACAGTTTCGAATTTGTAGCTATCAACATTGACGTGGCTGCCAAGGCGTGCTGTTTCTTTGTGTGATGACAGGAGGTACTTCGTCTTGTCCTCGTTGACCGCCAAACCCATTTTCTTAGCCTCTTTATCCAGCTTGGAGAAGGCAGAACATACGGCGCGCGTGTTAGTGCCAATGATGTCGATGTCATCGGCGTACGCCAGCAGTTGCACACTCTTGTGATATAAGATGCTTCCTGTATGGTTAAGTTCTGCAGCTCGTATTATCTTTTCCAGCATCAAATTGAAGAAGTCGCACGAAAGAGAGTCACCTTGTCTGAAACCTCGTTTGGTCTCGAACGGCTCGGAGAGGTCCTTCCCAATTCTGACGGAGCTGGTGGTGTTAGTCAACGTCATTTGGCATAGCCGTATAAGTTTAGCAGGGAAACCAAATTCAGACATTGCGGCATACAGGCAATTCCTATTCGTGCTATCAAAAGCGGCTTTAAAATCGACAAAGAGATGGTGTGTGTCGGATCCTTTTTCATGGGTTTTTTCCAGTATTTGTCGTATTGTGAAGATCTGGTCGATGGTAGATTTACCAGGTCTGAAGCCACACTGATAAGGTCCAATCAGATTGTTGACGATAGGCTTCAGTCTTTCGCACAATACACTTGCTAAGACCTTATATGCGATATTCAGGAGGCTTATCCCACGATAATTGGCGCGTACTGTGGAGTCTCCTTTTTTGTGGATTGGGCAGAGCACACTTAAGTTCCAATCGTCGGGCATGCGCTCGTCCGACCATATTCTGCATAGGAGTTGATGCATGCTCCTTATCAACTCTTCGCCACCATGTTTGAATAGCTCGGCTGGCAAGCCGTCAGCGCCCGGGGCCTTGTTATTCTTAAGCCTACATACTGCTATTCGCACTTCGTCATGATCAGGTGGTGGAACATGCCTACCATCATCTGCTATTGGGGATTCGGGTCGTACATCTTCTCCTTCCGCACTTTCACTGTTGCCATTATCTAGCAAGGAGGAGAAGTGATCCCTCCACAACTTAAGTATGCTCTGGACATCAGTTACCAGATCACCGTTATCATTCCGGCAGGAATTTGCCCCGGTCTTGAAACCTTCAGTCATCCGCCTGATTTTTTTATAGAATTTTCGAGCATCGTTCCTACCCGCCAGCATCTCAAGCTCTTCACACTCGCGCCTTTCAGCCTCCCTTTTCTTCTTTCGAAAAAGGCGCCTCTCTTCCTTCTTCGCCGTTCGATAACGCTCCCATACGCTTCGCGTTGCGCCCGATATTCATATACTTTTTTGTAATTATACTCAGCTGTACTACTACACAGAGTATTATAGTTTTAATCACATAACGGTGGATTGTAACAGAATGAAATAATCGAGATAGATATAGACTTTTTATATATCAAAATGATCAGGGTGAAAAGAGAAATCGATTGAGCCATGTCCGTCCGTCCGTCCGTCCGTCTGTCCGTCTGTCCGTCTGTCCGTCTGTAAACACTCTAACTCGCGCAAAAATTGAGATATTTTGATGAAATTTGAAATGCAAGTTGGTATCGAGACTGGGACGGTTGGTATTGAAAATGGGCGAAATCGGACCATGACCACGCCCACTTTTCCTAAATAGAAAAAATCGGAAATTTGGTATCTCAGTCACTAATATAGCTGGAGCGATGAAATTTTATCCACGTGTTGAGCTCAGGCCCCTAGGAAGAAATTTGATGAAATTTTGGAAAATGGGCGGTGCCACGCCCACTTATTAAGGGTCAAACCTTGAAAGTTTTATATGTCATAACTCAGAAACTATTAAAGATATATCGATGAAATTTGGTATGCGTGATTTACTTACTTAGGCAAACGTTTGGCGGAAAATAGTTAAAATCGGTTAACCACGCCCACTTTTATATATGGGTATTATAAAGTGGCCTAATAGCAACATTTTAAACGATATATTTGTCAAACATAGAGATTACTCATTGAAATTTTGTGGCATAAGTTGCACAATAGACCGGAAACAAAAAATAGAAAAATTTTGGAAAATGGGCGTGGCACCGCCTACTTTTTAATAAAGATAGTTTTGGAACACCCTTTGGAAATTTGTAACGTGACATCTTTGTAACTAGAAGTCATAAAGGAATGAAATTTTGCACAAAGAATAATATTCATATGCCTAGTTGGATGGCTGATACAAATTTTGAAAATGGGCGTGGCTACGCCCACTTTATCTAGCACTCCCTTTATATAAAATACACCGTGTTTCCATCAAACGCAAACAAACTATGAAAGCATACAGCTGAGTATCTAATGTTCGATTCCAATCGAACTTAGGCTTCCTTACTTGTTATTTTTATACTTCTGCTGCGCTTTTTATTTTTTTATTTTCAAATGAAAATGAAATTCAATGGAAATAAAAAAAAATGTTGAAAATAATTTCAAACTCTGCTCAAAAGACTAAAGTAATGATATATCTATCAATTTTAAAAATCGGTTGTCAAATAACAAAGTTTGCAAAAAAACAAGTTAGAGTCTCAATATAAGCTAAAAATCTTGGAGCGGACTTTCGCAGCTGTTTTCGTTTCCAGATGGTTGGGTAATCTAACCGAGTTTTTCGTCCATAAAGTATTATATTTGTTTCACTTGGAAAAAATCACCAAAAATAAAGTATTCATCGTGTTTGCAATAGAACATTCTAATTTTTAAATGAATAAAAGTTTCCTGATTTTTAAACCTTCTTATAAAAAGCCTGATTTGAAAATCAAAAGTTTTGTAAAAAAATGTTTCTTCTAACGGCCTTATTCCGGTGTGGTAACATAATTTACTTTACTGGTGAAATGAAGAATCTGGTACTTTAAACACCCTTTTCGTATTCTGGCAGCAGAAAATTAAGTTACCACCTCAATACGTGGTAACATTTTGTTACCATTTTCAGCCCTATTCCATTCCGTTCGTATTTAAATGCTTTGACAGCGTTACGATTTGTGCCAGAACATCAATTGAAAAAAAAAAAAAATCCACAACGATAAAACACCCCACGAAAAAAATTCCTGGCTACGGCCCTGGGTCTGAGGGTTATTACAATTTTATGTTTATTTAATGCAGGGACCCCAATCATTATGAGTTTTATAATAAAATTCGTGATTTAATCATTATACATATGTTGAGTTTTTATACATTTCATCAAAAATAATCATTATTCTTTGAGTTTAGTTGTTTCTGATCGAGAAAAAATAAACATCAAAAAATAATGATTACTTCCGAAAGATAAGATATCACTCCAGGAATAATTCTTATTTCTGATCGAAAAAAATAAAACTCAGACAATAATGATTATTTCTGAAAGATAAAATATCACTCAAGAGATAAGTGTTATTTTTGATCGAAAAAAAAACTCAAAGATTAATGATTATTTTTGATTTTTATGAATATCGCTTAAAATTTTCCGATCATAGCGGATTCGAACATGCACACACATACTCGATACTCTTCTACGATGTTTCCAAGTATATGATTTTCTCTATTGAAAATATAATGAATAATGATTAGTTATTATGGGTCCCTGATTTAATGCAATCCTTATTTTTTCTCTTTTTAGGTAAGTGAAATACATATTACATAACTACCTTACTCAGGGAGCAAACTTTTATTGTCCTTAAAAAGGAGTAAACTTTAATAAGTAAGTAAAGGAATTTTAAGTAAAAATCGTTCTTTAGTTAATCCAACTTTTACACAAAGCGTTGAAGCTGCATATACTATAAAATTATAATTTGTTTTCATTGGTACAATAGTTTTCATTTTTCTGTATAAAAAATGCAATATTTACGAAATATATACATAATATGTATGTAGATGGAGAAGAAAGGGTTGCGATTTTTGTATAAAACATTTTTGGCTTTATGAAAAATAAATGTTCACATTTCCGCTAAAAGCGTTATTAATAGAATATAGCAAAGCGGATAAAACTATTGAAAGCCGAATCAATTTGATCAGTATCTTATAGTAGATAATGTTAACATATATAATTTTCAGTACCTGGATGACTGAGCTTATCTCGGGCTGCATTGCTGGGGACCCGACCTAGGCATTACAATTAAAAGAGTTCTATATTGAATTTCTCATCAAGACCTTTCATTCGATACCAATATCGCTCAGAAACATTCAAGGGTCAACCGGGTTTACGTTTAGACCAATATCTGGAGACCCGGCATAGGAATCACAATTAAAAGAGTTCCTGATTATATGTATATCGTGGGGTGATAGGTAAAACTCATTAAGTACAGTTATTGGAAAAACTTGGTTTTCTGCATAAAACACAATATTTTTCAACGTCCTTTTAGAAAAACGAGTTGATAGGGTCCGAACTAAGAGCGGACGGCTTTTACAAAAGTGAAAATATCACTAACTACACATTTTTATAAAACTTGGCCAGGTAAAACTCATTACCGCATTTTATGTAAGCAAGTTACGTATACGCAGTGTAGTTCAATGTATGTTTTAGCTTGTATGTAACCGACTCATTTTGCATTGCAAAAGTTGACGTGAAAGCGTGTGTATTCATACGCTCAATGAGAGTTCTTAAGTGTGAGATGTGCTTATTTACTTGCACCTTTGATTTGAAAAGTATTCTCCATATTCCGAGTTTAGATGTTTCATTATTTTATTACTCCCGAAAAAGATGCGTGTACGAGTATAATTTAACAATTTATGTTGGAAATGGGGAGGAAGCGCATTGCTTGCCGTGGAATGAACTTAATGGCAAACGTTGAAATAATAAAATAGGCTCAATTCTGTACTTCACGTTTTACAAGTTAACAGTAAGTTAGTAAAAGTAGACTTCAAGTTTCTAGAGTCAGGACATGCATACATATCGCACACTAAATCAAAAAGCGTCACAACTCAAAGTTTTTCGAAATCGGGGTTCTTCCATAAATTCGTACACAGAATATATCTCTAGCGGCTGCCAAAAAATCTTTTCCATCAGAGTCTTTTTTAACTGAGAAATAACTATTATACGTAGCCTTTTCCCATAGCATTGCCTATAAAAATTAAAAAGTTTTTTGCCTCTCCTGAAAATTTTTGAATTTTGAGTTGTAACGCTTTTTGATTTAGTGTGCGATATATGAAGTGCGATTCTATGCATTCAGCAATAGAGGCCGCTAAACGACACAGAACTGCATTTTGCATGAACGACTGGGCTAAGATCTTTAAATCTGCCAGAAGGAAGCGAGCAAATAAATATAAAATACATAAGTATGTTAACGTATAAATATTTTTACTAGTGCTACCGACTGTCGGAACTCGACAATTTTTCTAGATGTTTTCTTATGACTGAGGTGTAACTATAGTTTTTGTATAATTATACTCAGCTGTACTAGTACACATAGTATTATAGTTTTAATCACATAACGGTGGATTGTAACAGAATGAAATAATCGAGATAGATATAGACTTATATATATCAAAATGATCAGGGTGAAAAGAGAAATCGATTGAGCCATGTCCGTCCGTCCGTCCGTCCGTGTGTCCGTCTGTAAACACTTTAATTCGTGCAAAAATTGAGATATTTTAATGAAATTTGGAATGCAAGTTGGTATCGAGACTGGCACGGTTGGTATTGAAAATGGGCGAAATCAGACCATGACCACGCCCACTTTTCCTATATAGAAAATATCGGAAATTTGGTATCTCAGTCACTATTAAAGCTAGAGCGATGAAATTTTACCCACGTGTTGAGCTCAGGCCCCTAAGAAGAAATTTGATGAAATTTTGGAAAATGGGCGGTGCCAAGCCCACTTATTAAGGGCCAAACATTGAAAGTTTTATATGTCATAACTCAGAAACCGTTGAAGATATATCGATGAAATTTGCTACGCGTGATTTACTTACTTAGGCAAACGTTTGGACGGAAAATAGTTAAAATCGGTTGACGGCCACGCCCACTTTTATATATGTATATTATAAAGTGACCCAATAAAAACATTTTAAGCGATATCTCTGTCAAATATAAAGATATATCATTGAAATTTTATGGCAGTAGTCCAACTATGGACATAAAACAAAAAACATAAAAATTTTGGAAAATGGGCGTGGCACCGCCTCCTTTTAGAAGCAGTAATATACGAGATTTCTTAGCCTATAACTCGACAAATAATTGAGATATTATGACGAAACTTGGTTTATACACTTTTATAACTTGTGTTAATAGGCACGCAAATATTTATTGAAATCGGTTTATGACTACGCCTACTTTTTAACAAAGATATTTCTGGAACACCCTTTGGGAATTTGTAACTTGACATCTTTGTAACTATAAGTCATAAAGGAATGAAATTTTGCACAAAAAATAATATTCATATTCTTAGTTGGATGACTGATAAAAATGTTGAAAATGGGCGTGGCTACGCCCACTTTACGCAGCACTCGCTTTATATAAAGTACCTACACCGTGTTTCCATCAAACGCAAACAAACAATGAAAGCATACAGCTGAGTATCTAATGTTCGATTCCACTCGAACTTAGGCTTCCTTACTTGTTGTTTGTTGTTATTGTCACTACTACTCTTTTGTTGTTTTTGTTGTTGGTATTGTTGTCGTTACTCGTCCTCACAATTCTCCTACCTACTTCTTTCTTTTAATTTCTGCTATTTTCTTTCCTACTTATTCTTTCTTATCCTTCTTATTACTTGACTTTGCGTTTTTGTGGTAATGCTTTTGCTACTTCTTTATGTTTCTGCTTCTTTGAAACCACCCACCACTTCCAGGCAAACATGTTCACAATTGCATCGTAAGTTTGGTGAGCACACACAAACTCACCTATGCATGCGCATTGTCACAGCTCTGTAGTGTTCAAAAGTATGCAACAACAATCACATGGGAATTTTCCAACGACGATTGTATAATACTTTTCTAATGGTGTGCTTAGTTTTAAAATCGGTGCCGTCGTTTCGACGGAGAAGATGGAAAAAAATTTATGTTTGCGTATTGATAATGTAGATAATTTACACGAATTTCCGTTAATTGGGATAACTTGCTTTGTAATCTCGATACCACAAATATTTTTCAGATTTTTAGATCTACCGTCGTGGATGTATGGAAAAGCTGCATTCCTGTGGTCTCAAACAAGAAATAAAAAGTTCCCTGGCACAACGCTGCCCTGATGAAACTTCGTAATCTGAAAAATATATTCTTCCGTAAATTTAAAAACAGTCAAAATAGGGGTTTTTTGTTAAGTATAAAGAGTGTGAAAAGAAATTTGCGTGCCTTGATCAATTTTTACACAGAAACTATATTTTGAATTGTGAAGAAAACTTGAAAACAAATCTAAAATCATTTTGGATTTCGTTAACTCAAAGAAGGCTGCATCTAATATTCCATCATCTATCTTCTTCGACGACAGGGTGGTTGATATTTCTAGGGATGCGGCAAATCTTCTTTCCGAATATTTTATGGCCAATCTTGTATCCGATTCCGGCAAACAATTCACAAACAATTGAAGGCATTTATTTTAGTAATATAAGAATATATAGCAGGCACAATGAAAAATAAATTACCTAAGAGCGATTATTAACACGCTTTTATTAGTTTCACCTGTTTGTATTTATGTAAACAAGTTACGTATACGCAGTGGAGTTCACTGTATGTTTACTTGTGCGTATGTATGTATGTATGTAATCGACTCCTTTTTGCATTGCATAAGTTAACGCGAAAGCGTGTGCATTCATACACTGAATGGGAGTTTTTCAGTGTGAGACGTGCTTATTTTAAGTTATACTATAAATTATACATATGTAGGTATGTAAACAGCTCTGCAACCAAACATCCCGTTTTTTATATGGACGACAACAAATTGTCCCTTTTTTTCCTCCTTAAAAATTTTGCAGTGAAATATCCCTCAAAATGGGAAATTTCCCTCAATCTGGCACCACTGGTTCAAAACCGCTATTCTCGAGGCCACATAATGATACAAGCTTCAACGGCAGCATGTTTCCAGCCCGGTACTCTACTACTCCCTATTCTCGATCTCAACTCAGATGATCTGACTTTCTCCAGCAGATAAATCTAAACGAACTCCATTACCAGTTCAGGCAGAGCAACGTGATAAAACTATCCTCGCTATTAACGCGCATACGAACTCTCATTCTCACTCTATTACACACATTCTCTAACTTTCAACATCTCTTACCTCCAACGACCCATCCAAACACTGATCAAGAAAACTAAGGAAACGCGAGAATAGTTGGAAGATCTGGTGCAGATCACGTCGCCAAAGGCCCATCGACATTTCGATCTCCTGATTTTATTCTCCCATTCCCCTCCAACGGTACAGCCAAAGAAACTCTGGAATAGTTGGGAGGTGTGGTGCAGACCATATCGCTGCAGTCCCGTCGGCATGTTGAGGACATGAGTTTCAACCCCACGGACCTATTAGTGGCTACAAACATATTATATAGCTACATATCGACGCTTCCAAACAATACTGTACTAAGTCTGAAAACTGTGTTTTGCAGAAGAAGCTCTCAAAATTTAAACTCGATAAATTTTTATTTTGTAAAAATCTCGAGTTGTATTATATGTACACTTTTTATACTCAGCTGTACTAGTACACAGAGTATTATAGTTTTAATCACATAACGGTGGATTGTAACAGAATGAAATAATCGAGATAGATATAGACTTATATATATCAAAATGATCAGGATGAAAAGAGAAATCGATTGAGCCATGTCCGTCCGTCCGTCCGTCTGTAAACACTCTAACTCGCGCAAAAATTGAGATATTTTGATAAAATTTGGAATGCAAGTTGGTATCGAGACTCGGACGGTTGGTATTGAAAATGGGCGAAATCGGACCATGACCACGCCCACTTTTCCTATATAGAAAAAATCGGAAATTTGGTATCTCAGTCCCTAATATAGCTGGAGCGATAAAATTTTACCCACATGTTGAGCTCAGGCCCCTATGAAGAAATTTTATGAAATTTTGGAAAATGGGCGGTGCCACGCCTAAGTTTCGTCATAATATCTCATTTATTTGTCGAGTTATGGGCTCCGAAATCTCGTTGATTCCTTTGTCTGAAAAGAGGCGGTGCCATTTTCCGAAATTTTTCTATTTTTTGTTTCCGATCTATTGTAGAACTCATGCCACAAAATTTCAATGAATTATCTTTATATTTGACAAAGATATCGCTTAAAATGTTTTTATTAGGCCACTTTCTGATACCCATATATAAAAGTGGGCGTGGTCGTCAACCGATTTCGCTAAAACTTTGAACATGTATTACTACAAGTAGTGAAAGTGTATAGACCAAGTTTCGTCATAATATATCGATTATTTGTCGAGTTATGGGCTCAGAAATCTCGTATATTCCTGCTTCTAAAAGGAGGCGGTGCCACGCCCATTTTCCAAAATTTTTGTGTTTTTAGTTTTATGTCCGCAGTTGGACTCCTGCCATAAAATTTCAATGATATATCTTTATATTTGACAGAGATATAGCTTAAAATATTTTTATTGGGTCACTTCATAATACCCGCATATAAAAGTGGGCGTGGTCGTCAGCCGATTTTGGCAATTTTTAGTCCAAACATTTACCTAAGTAAGTATATCACGCATACCAAATTTCATCGATATACCTTGAACGGTTTCTGAGTTATGACATATAAAACTTTCAATATTTGCCCCTTAATAAGTGGGCGTGGCACCCCCCGTTTTCCAAAATTTTTATGTTTTCTATCCCACACCATAATCGATTTTTGTTTTGTTACCGTTATGATGCAAATATCCATTTAAAATTATTAAAATTTTATGTATTACACAAAAAAATATTTACATTATAAATTTTAAAATAATGGCTTTATTCAAACTGAGTTAATTTAAAAAAAACCTTCCCCTGTAAAATTTCGAGTTTGTGGGATACATTTTTTCGGCGGTTATAGCTCGATATCTTCAACGGTTTCTGAGTTATGACTCATAAAACTTTCAATGTTGGCCACTTAGTAAGTGGGCGTGGCACCGCTATTTTCCAAAACTTTTGTGTTTTTTGTTTTACGTCCGCAGTTGGACTCCTGCCACAAAATTTCAGTGATAGATCTTTATATTTGACAGAGATATCGCTTAAAATGTTTTATTAGGTCACTTTATAATACATATATATAAAGGGGGCGTGGCCGTCAACCGATTTTGATAATTTTCCCTTCAGACTAGAGGTCGGAAACTATCGATAGTCAGCACCATCGATAGTGTACGAGAGTTTTTTGCAAACTATCGATAGTATATCGATAGTTGACGATAGTTTCGGGTGATTTGGGAGAGTCTACGACTACGCTCACACTGTAACCGCCTTTTGCATTTTTACTAATCACACTGTAGGCTGCGTTATATAGTGCGCTTTCCAGATATGTATAACAGCTATTAAAAATCTAATATCGTTTGATACCCATATTGTAGGGTAATATTAATGTTTTGGGCAATCACATTTTGACCGATAACTCAGTTATCGATAAATTTATCGAAATATATCGAAGTCCAAATGAAAGCTGGGGCCATCCCCTTTTGTTTGATACCCATATTGTAGTGTAATTTTAATGTTTTTGGGCAATTACATTTTGACCGATAACGCAGTTATCGAAAAATTTATCGAAATATATCGAAGTCCAAATGAAACCTGGGGCCATCCCCTTTCGTTTGATACCCATATTGTAGTGTAATTTTAATGTTTTTGGGCAATCGCATTTTGACCGATAACTCAGTTATCGATAAATTTATCGAAATATATCGAAGTCCAAATGAAACCAGGGGTCATCCCCTTTCGTTTGATACCCATATTGTAGTGTAATTTTAATGTTTTTGGGTAATAACATTTTAAACGACCATGCGACTAGAATGCATAGTCGTATTTATGTTGCTTTGACTACTTGCTAGTCAGCAATTCAAACCCTGCATGGAATAGTTACCGTTTGTTTGGTGCCTAGTGGTCACATTTCAAATTTTCAATAAACTATCGATAGTTCAAACGATAGTCGAAAACCATCCATAGTGTAAACGGTGTTCAGAAACCATCGATAGTGACGATAGTGCCATCGATAATTTCCGACCACTACTTCAGACGTTTGCCTAAGTAAGTAAATCACGCATACCAAATTTCATCGATATATCTGCTACGGTTTCTGAGTTATGGCTTATAAAACTTTCACTGACGGACGGACGGACGGACATTGCTCAATCGATTTCTCTTTTCGCCCTGATCATTTTGTTGATATATATAATTCCATATCTATCTCGCTTATTTCATTCTGTTATAATCCACCGTTTTGAAACCAAAACTATAATACTCTGTGTACTAGTGCTGTAGTAAGCAGCTATTGCAAATTTCCACAGATATGTAGAAAAATGTAAAAGGCGTGTTGCTTACTTCCGCACATTTTGGTATAAAATTTGCACATGTTATCTTGGCATTGACCTTACCTAGTAAATTCGGAACTTGTGCCAAAAATTTTACAAATTTTTCGACGAAACATAAAATGATTTATTGTCCATAGGCACATATATTTGAAAGCTCACAAAGGAATGTATCAAAGCAAACGCGAGCAAAAAATAAAAAATCTTAAAAATACTTACTTATGCATGCAGAACAATATATAAAAGTACCACTGTACACATTAATTTTGACCAAACCGCTGCACAGAATCGAACTCAACTTTGAAAAGGCATGCCAGGTCACTATTCTATGATAGGGTAAATACAAATATTTGTCGGTCAAGTCAGCGTGACACCGACCATACGAATAAGAATTTGATCAGTTGGATTATTATAAAATTAGGCTCGAAGGCATTTGAACAACTTCTGTTCATTATCTAATGAAAAGTTGTAGATATGTTTGAAAAGGTGGGCGTGATTCGGCGCTAAACACATATTTTCATTGTTTCGATGTACGATTTTCTTCAAATCGAGGAATAAAAACCACGTTATGAGCGTTAGCGCCGAATCATTCCCATTTTTCCATAATCTGAGTAATTTTTTTTGAGTGTATATGTTATTGTTTCATGTTCTTAGCTGTTTAAATGGAGAAGTTATATACAAAAATGTTTAATCTGAGCAATCAATTGTATTGCAGCTACATATAGCTGTGGTCCGGTTTAGCCGATTCCTACAAATGATCAGCTGGTCATAAAAAGATACACACATACCAAATTTTCTCTTGAGAAATACACCTTGATTTTTAACATTTAATTATTTCCTCATTCTGTTTTTTACACGGATTCGCCCACATATCGTTTTAAAGCTAATAAAATAAGCTTTCGAAATAGGCAAATTTTGAAGAAGAACATAGCGATACATTCTTAAAACTTTTCAAAAAAGTTTGTATTCAAAATATTTTTCTTTAATTTGTTATATTGGTAAGCGAGGTAAAACTTTATAAGATAAATATAAAGAACACTGGTGTTTGTAAGAAAAAGTTCTAGAAAAATTCCTTCCTAGCAGGTATACATACTAACAATAACAACAACTTAGCCCAGTTTGAGCGAAATCCGTGACATAAAATTTTATATATGGTACACTGGACATATTTTACCCCTGCGTTACGGACGTTCCATCGTGGCAGATTATTTTCAGTATTGGGATCGCCAATGTATTATCTCATTATAATAATTTTCTAATTAATTAAAACAGAATTATTGGATTTTTCAAAAATTAGAGTTCATTTCTCAGCAGTGGGCGGCATTCCGCATAAAATTGTATGTCATTCTATTAGGTAAAAAAATAAACAGCCAGAAAAAAAGATGCTATCCATTTGTTAATATCTACAAGAAAAAATTACGTTCATTTCAATGCTTAATACAATCGGTAAAACCACCGATTTTGGAAAAAAGCATATTTTTCGTCCGAACGCTTTAAAAAACATAATTCTTGCTTACATTTTTTGCATTTTTAGCACCCTCTTGTAAGTTGCACCTGTATATTTCTATGTAAACAAATTACATACGTATTCGCAATGTAGACGGGTTTCAAAGTATATAGGGTGTTTTTTTTTTTTGAATTTCCATGGCAGAAATACACTAGGAATGTACGTCGCCCAGTACCGTGGGGTGACCGCTATTTTCTTTTTTTAATACCAATAATTGAGTTTTAATTAATTAGAAAATGAATTAAATGAAATGGCCGAGCTGGGTGTTGAACCCGCGACCCCTGGTATGGCAGGCGAGCAATCTACCCACTACACCATTGCGGTCACCACGGTACATATTTAGATATACATATAAAAAAAGGCGCATAGCTATGCGCAAAATATACTAACATACAAAAAATCAATTTCCAGCCGCCAACAATACAAATGAAGCTGGAAGTAAAAAGTGAGAAATTTTCACATGCCACGGCAAACCGAATAAAACGAGACGAACCGATGGCAATCATATTAAATAACAGCTTCAAGCACTGTTTGAAATACTGAAACGCCGCAGTGGTATTTGGCTGTTAGGAAATTGCGTATGGCTCCACATAACGTGTTTCGCTCTTTTTATCTGCATTTGCTCTCTCAGTCGCCGTTCGGAATCGAATCCAGTACCAAAACCCGCTAATTTCCATACGAAATTCTGAGACCGAATAACGAGTGAAACACGTCATTCGTTCCCAACACATTCGCCAAAGCCGATAATATCGATGCCTTCTCTAATTTTGTATCGCAAAGCTTTCGAAATCTCACACAGACCAAAAAAAAAACGCAAAAATAAGCAAACATACAAACATTGAAGAAGAAGAATGAGAAATATCAAAGTGAACGACGATCAGGTACGTGGAGGCGGGTTATTTCGTGAGATGTTTCGCTACATTATTCGTTGGCGAATTAAGAATGTGGAGACGGGCTTTACGGCGCCAAGATGATTTCTCAGTTAATTCAAACTTACACATGCATCCTCAAGCACGTATGTAGATACGCGAACGTACCCGCGCTCCAAAAAGCTGTTCACGTATACGTAGCAGTCGAAGCGATCTGGCGAGCGAGCGAGCGAACTGTCACACATTGAACAAACCGAACAGCAACATCAACGAACAGTGAAGACAGCTCAAGCGAGAAAATTTGCTGCGTTGAAACGGCACACAAAACTTACGGATGCTGTCGATTCGAAATTGTGAATTGCAAAAAGTGCTAAGGCGTATGAGCAGATTGTTGCAAATTAAGAAAAAAAAATGTTTTATTCTATAAATAAT
Source organism: Urophora cardui (assembly GCA_960531455.1). Taxonomy (NCBI): domain Eukaryota; kingdom Metazoa; phylum Arthropoda; class Insecta; order Diptera; family Tephritidae; genus Urophora; species Urophora cardui. Next base: position 81,927,075 of record OY482671.1, on the reverse strand, counting down.
TGTTGAATGCGAAAGGTGTGATTATAATATTGCAATTGCTAACGGGAAATAATGTTTTATTTCCTCACCTTGAAATAAAAAATCTCCAATTTAAAAAGTTGCTAGAAAATTATTAAAGGAGAGTTCACTTGTTTTGTGTTTTTTTTTTATAAAAACGGTATAGCTGCTATGTGCATGTGAATGCGTGAAAATACAGAACAATTAAAACGAAAGAAAAATTCAATGTGTGGGCAAGTTTTTTTTTAACACATTCACAAAATGTCTTCGTTAAAATATTTATACAAAGGTGCAAGGTAGTTTGTATCTACATACATACATACATATGTGTAATATATTATGAATGTGAATAAATTCATGGCGTTGTACCAACGCTGTTTTTCCGCGTAAGTTGAAGGCTACTTAACCTTGACATATGTCTTAAACTAGAAGACGTATCGCGTCCATCCATGCAACCAATACCTAATACCAAAACAAGCCATTAAAAGGAGCAAAGATATACACATAATGTAGGTAACAACAATAACAGACACAACAACCAAAGCTGCCGAAGCAAGCAGCCAAAAATGCTTAGCGAATAATAAATAATAAAATTAACCCTCCGTCAGGCGAGATACGCTGAATCAATGTGCTTATCGGGCGCAGTTTTAAAGCATACTACATACATATTACATTTTTGGCATAATTAGGAAATTATGACGGGTCGTACGCACTTACATTTTTGTAAAAATCCTTTTATTTTATTATTTTATTTAATACATTAATTTTGAAAAACATTTTGTGACGAGTTAGAGCGCAATGTGCCTAACTGGCAGAGTTTTAAAACGCATAATAAACATTCTATAATATGTTTAGATATCTGGAAAATTATTATACAGTCGTTAAGGATGTGAACAAGACATATGTTTAAGTAAACATTGGCATAAAAATCCATTTATGTATTTCATTATTTATTATTATTATATCGAGCTCTAACCGCCAAAAAAGTGTAAACATTAAAGTTACCGATTTTATTTTTTTATGGAAAGCAATAACTTATTATCACACGCATCAACTCCCAAAATTTCATAGCTGTGAAATCTGCCCTTTCGAAGTTATAGACTGAATATATTTCAAGGCTACATACGAACTGTATGCAAAGAAAATTAAAAAAAAATAGGTAAAAAAACTTTTTAAGTTAAACGGTTTTATGTTATACATACATTACAATGTTTAAGATAAATGTACTAAAAACCAAAAAATAATAAAATAGATACAGTCGTGGGAATTATAAAACCGTTTAACTTAAAAAGTTTTTTTACCTATTTTTATTTTCTAGTTTTTAGTTTTTATTTCGCATTCTGTTTAATTCATTTAGTGCTTCATTATTGCAAGGTTTCTTGCCCGTTAGTTTATTGCAGTCCAACGCCTCTATAGCGACCCACGCGCCACCTATCGGAAGTTTTTTTTAGGAAAATATTTCCTTTCAAGGTAGTAATACATGTTCCGAATTTCAGCCAAATCGGACCATAAATGCGATTTTTGTAAATATAGCGACCCACGCGCCACCTAGCGGAATTTTTTTTTTAAGAAAATATTTCTTTTCAAGGTAGTAATACATGTTCCGAATTTCAGCCAAATCGGACCATAAATGCGATTTTTGTAAATATAGCGACCCACGCGCCACCTAGCGGAATTTTTTTTTAAGAAAATATTTCTTTTCAAGGTAGTAATACATGTTCCGAATTTCAGCCAAATCGGACCATAAATGCGATTTTTGTAAATATAGCGACCCACGCGCCACCTAGCGGAATTTTTTTTTTAAGAAAATATTTATTTTCAAGGTAGTAATACATGTTCCGAATTTCAGCCAAATCGGACCATAAATGCGATTTTTGTAAATATAGCGACCCACGCGCCACCTAGCGGAATTTTTTTTTTCATAATATTGCATTGTCATCGGGGTTATACATGCGTGCAAAATTTCAGATTAATCGGTTGACAGGAAGAGGGTGAAATTTGAATTACTAAATTTGACCCAAGAATAAAGAATAAATAATAAAACAAACGGGGTGAGCTAAATAAAACCGTTTTAAAATACCTTCTCCTGTAAAATTTACTTTTTGTTGGATACACTTTTATGGCTGTTAGGGCTCGATATAATGCCTTAATTTTTACTTACTTAATGGCGCAATGAGGTTTTCTGATCAAACTGCGCATAATTTCTGGGTTTGGAAGTCAAACAAAAAAAAAAATTAGTTGTTTTGTGTGTAGAGCACCTGAAAAGATGCAGGTACTGAGCGTCAGCATAGTTAATGGTAAAAAAGTAGCAATGAAATAAAACAAAGTGGCGGCTGTGCCTCACAGATCAGTTGCGCCCGACGCACAATGGGAACGTTTCATACAAAAAACGGCCATAAATAGTAAAAATGGACCTAAAGTGCTCAAATTTTGAAAATAAGCTTTTTTTTATGAATATTAGTACATGGTGTAAAAATTAACTTAATCTGATGACAAATTCTCCCAAACTCCATATAACGGGTGCCGCGAAAAACCATTAAAATGCATTTATTTTCGAAACTAATTGAGTTGGAATGCTGAGGGGCAATTATATATATAGGTATAAGCATATATTTGTAACTATGTACTTCAAAAATATTTATTTAATTATCTACATATGTGACGTTTATGTATGCTTATTTAAAATCTGCACAGAGCCAAATAATCCTCATAAAAATAAGAAGATTGTCTCTTTGAACAGCTTCGTGGCCCAAAAAGAGGACAGAAGTCAGAGACGAAGATATTTCCATAGAGATTTCTTCTTATTTTTGGGAGGTAAATCTTTTTAATTTTATTGAAAAGTATATCTTCTTACAATAAATAGAAAACTTCTTACTCAATTTTTCGAAGATATTTCCATAGAGATTTCTTCTTATTTTTGGGAGGTAAATCTTTTTAATTTTATTTAAAAGTATATCTTCTTATTTTTGGTAGGTAAATCTTTTTAATTTTATTTAAAAGTATATCTTCTTATTTTTGGTAGGTAAATCTTTTTAATTTTATTTAAAAGTATATCTTCTTATTTTTGGTAGGTAAATCTTTTTAATTTTATTTAAAAGTATATCTTCTTATTTTTGGTAGGTAAATCTTTTTAATTTTATTTAAAAGTATATCTTCTTATTTTTGGTAGGTAAATCTTTTTAATTTTATTTAAAAGTATATCTTCTTATTTTTGGGAGGTAAATCTTTTTAACTCAGTTTACATATGTATGTATATACCAAGTGAATTGTGAAATTCATAGAGGCTATTTTCAAGAAAGGTAGCTTAAAAGCCTCAATGAAGCATGGAATATAATGTTGAATGTCCACTATATGATGTCGTTGGGCTGTTGATGTCAGGTTTCGAGTCCGGAGGAGAATGGAAATAATAGAGGAGAGAACACAATAAAAGTAAAGTGAATGTTTCAAAAAAATAATAATTGAGTTAAACGTTGCAACCTTTAGGATGGGATGAAGTTACATACATACATACATACATACATACATACATACATACATACATACATACAGATGAAGCTAATAAAAGCGTGTTAATAAAAATAAGAAGATTATCTTTTTAAAAACTTCAATGAGATAACCTTATCAAAATAAGAAGACTAACTTTTTAATAAATTTAATTAGATAATCCAATAAAAATAAGAAGAACGCCTTTTTAATTAATTCAAGGAGATATCCACATATATATTCGAAGATTTCTTCTTGATTTTATTAAAAAGACTATCCCAGTAAAAGTAAGTAGGGATTCTTCTTAAAGAAAAACTATAGAGATATCTTCTTACTTTTGTTCTATTTTATTAGGTGGTTTTCGCTCTGTGTGTACTCTTAGGGCTTGGATCCCCACGTAAACTCCCATTTATAAGGTAACGGCACAGGTGGGAGACGAAATAGATAAATGCAAATATCAACAAGTTTATGCGTACCAAAGACTTTATACCATTTATGAATGATAGAAATTAAATTTTATCTGTTTAACTGAATAAGTTACAAATACTCAAATTTATCTTGTACATATGAACAATCCGTTGTATGGGAGTTATATTTTATACTGGATTTGAGCGATTCCGACAAATGATAAACTTTACATAAAAATACATAGTATTTCGGCACAAAGTTATAACACTATTTCATGTTCATGGCTGGTATAAAAAGCAGCAAATGATAGTATATCGCTATACTATCATACCTTAATAAGCTGATTTTACGAAAAAGCCCTTTAAGTTTTCGATCGCTATATATGTATGTACATCAATAGTACATATAGCGCAGCTAATTTTTTGATCTCAAACTCTAAATTTTCAATATATCAGACCGAAATTTCGTCATATAATGCACATACATATATGTACATACGCACACATGCATGCATACCCATCCTTACCTGAAAACTCGCGTTTTTGATTTATGATACTTTTGAAGTAAATAGGCTAAAAGTAAGTATATATGTAAATATTCTATATAAAATTGCATTAGTTAATATATTAGCGATTTTAAAGCATAAACATGTCAAAACTTCTCATCAATGCTTTTCTCTCTAGCTACACATGTGTACATATGTATGTACATCCATAGTGATAGCGCGCATATACACCTCGTCGAAAAATATGAATTAGTGAGAATAGCGCGCGTGAATGATGAAACTGACTATGGGGGGTTATAAAGCATAGGTGGCCAGGATTTAAGCGTAAGGGAGTCACACGACAACAACATCAATAAAAATTGCAACAACCTTCTTCTCGGAATTATAAAAATATTATTTTGCCAAATAACGGTTTATTGCAACAACATGTACTTATGTATGTATGTACATACATGCATACATACTTCAGTAGATATGCTGCAGCTAGGCATTCAAATATTTTGCTAAACAACATAAACGAGGTAGCAGATATAAATGTACAACATATGTACATATGTATGTATGTATGAAGGCGTAAATACGCAATGAGTGTCGGTCGATGCTGGACCGTTAGGTTTGAGTGCTCGCCGCGACGACGATTTCTGTGAAAAAAAGAAATGTGCGTTAATATGTCGAAATTGATTTGCTTGTTGTTGGGAGCCACTCGGAGCCACAGCGATGTTGTTGGGAGACAAACGGAGTCACTGGAGCCATTGGCTGGCCATGTATGTTATAAAGCACACTTGGGGTGAACATATTGTGAGGACCAAATTAAACAACAAAAATTTGGCCCACACAAAACAAACCCCATGGAAAAGCAACACAGCCGCCCACGACACTAACACGGCAACACAGCAACACAACGATCAAACACAACAAGTCTCAACAACACAAAGAGCGAACACAACACGTCACGGCAACACAACGATCAAACACAACAAGTCAACGCAACCATCCGAGCTAGCGACAGCGGACACAATAGCTATAAATAGAGCGACACAGCACTACGGCAGTCAGTCAGCACGGAGCCGTGGTTGCGACCGGAGCTACCAGCGAAGCGCTTCTTGATTGTAGATCGGTTCTACCAGTGCAATCAAGAATAGTTTCACAGAGCGAGTCGTGGGTTAAAGTTTGTGGGCGTGACGGTTCTACCTCCAAACACCGCTTTAGATCACGCGCAAAGGTCCTCCCGCGACTATAGACAGGCGACGCACGCCCGTACGTGCCGACGTAAACCGCGCCGCGAATATACCACGAAGCCGCGACGCTAGCGCCCGAGTGCCAAAGCGCAGAGACACCTACGCCGGTGCGACAGAGCAAACGTCATCGTTGGACAGCGACACCAGCGTCAGAGTTACGCCAACACACGCATCTACTAACGGAACCCGACCGGCCCGTTAACGTCATCGTTGGACAGCGACACCAGCGTCGGGTTACACCAACACACGCACCTACTAACGGGATCCGCCTAACGGAACACAACCGACCCGTTAACTCATACCCTAATAAAATAGAAAATATAAGAAATGAATTGAAGTTATAGAAAAGAGAATGTGGTTAATTTATTGTACATATTTAATGATTAAGGAGTGAATAAAATTACATGAAGACAATTTGCACGGCGTCCCAAATTTACAAATTGATTGTAACCGAACCCTGGACACGGCGAGTATACCCCAGCAACTATTAAAGAAGCAACGGGGCAACAAGAAAGCTTCGTTACAATATATTAAAAAATTGAGGAGACCTTTTTTTATTTTTTTTTTTATTTGATTTCAAACTTTTGGAATTTTTTTGAATTTTTTTATTTTACCCTGCAAAAAAAACAATATATAATAGAATCTACTTCAAAAATGAGCTACTGTATTTCATATTGTGAACCATTTTCTATATTACAGATGTAAATTGGATGATAGATCTTCTATACACTTTATTTTTTTTAATTTTGAATATGTCATTATAAATGTAATTTGAAAAATGCACTTTTAGCCAGTTAGGAGAATAATTAAAACACGCGAAGGCACGCGTGAAATTAATATCTGTTAATGTGATCTGATAAAGAATATATTAGTTCATAACACAAAAAAAAAAACCAAGATACCTTTTTTTTTGTTTTTTTATTTTATTCCTTAAAGTGGACGAAGAAAAATTTTTTTCAATATTTTTTATCAGTATTTGAAAAATCAGATTTCAAAGTTAGAAGAAACGAGATTACTTCCTAGAAAAGTGGAGGTCATTTTCTATATTTACATGTCAAAACCACATATATACGTCGATAAATGGCTTAGATAGAGCTTTTCGTATCAGGTCATAAAATTCATAATTCATATGACATATTTTTTATTCAACTTTGAGCACCCTGTATGGCTAAACGAAACGGAACTCAAAAAATTTTACATGGGCTTTTTTTTTTGTCACATAAGATATCTGTCGATTGCAGTTAAAAAATATTTATTTATCACTACTTTAATTTCGAATTTATTTTTGGCCAAAATCTCCCATTGTGCGACGTAGGGTTAAATGTGAAAGGAACACTGGAATAAAAAATAACAAATAGGTTTCTATGCAAAAAAAGAGAATTTGTAAAACAAATTGTAAAACGACTTGGTCTGAGTGATGACTACCATAGATGGGCATACTGCAGTAAACTCAGTAATGCAGTAAAAAAGCAAGTGCAGTGAAGCTTACTGAATACTCATGAAATTGCAATAGCTTTTAAAATATTACTTCATGTTGCAAAATGTTCGAAATCAAACTGAGTTTTGCGAAAATTTTCTGTAGAAAGTCAAATACAAACATTTTACTGCTTGAATACTGGTAATGCATTACTACTGATACTTGAAAATGGCCATCTATGACCCTGCAAAAAATGCGATCACTCCGGGATACATCCGGGACAACTCGCAAGGGAGCATGCGATTACTACCCATTTGTATCTCTTTATATGGGTTGAAGTGTTCTCTTTTGTTTGAGCATGTCCTATGAAGAGACTAATTGTACCCAGTTTGTACCCGAACGGGTAGCAAAAGCGCACAATTGTACCCGTTTTGTACCCGAACAGGTAGCAAATGCGACACATCCATTTGTGCGACTAATTGTACCCGTTTGATACCCTTTCGGGTATAATTCGTCTACAATTAGTATACATATGTACCCGTTCGGGTACAATTGGGAACAATTGTAGACTAATTGTACCCGAAAGAGAGCTCTCCCGGACAAATCTTTTTAGAGACTCGTCGCACACTTTTTTACAGGGGATGATCACCTACTACATACTTATGTATATATGTATTAATGTACATACAAACATACATATATGTATTTATCTATAGAAGTCAAAACTTCGGAAAATTAAAAAAAAAAAAAGAGCAGGCAGATATAAAATCCTTAACATTCAAATTTTTGAAAGAAATAAAGTTACTAGTGGCATTTGCAAATTGTTAAATTACAAAACTACCGCCAATCAAAAAATTTAAAAAAAAATCTATGTAGCTATGTATGTACATTTGTACATTAGAGCGCATCCCAAAAAAAATGTTCGTCGAACGCCCACCCCCCCGCTCCGTATACTTCCTTTTTCGAAAACATTTTTGGAAAAAAAATTTTTTTTTTTTGGACGTCGCACAGTGGGGTCACCTCCATACAAACGCGGCCAAAAATAGCAATAATTGAGCTAGAATCTTGAAACTCGAAACTTAAGATTTTTTGGTTGAAATTAGTAAACTGTGAAAATTTGAACAAAATCCACCCACAAATACGCCTACCTCCCATGTAACGGTATTTTTGAAATTTCAGCATTTTCCTATTATACCATTTTAGTCAATTTTTATTAGTGTATACACTTTTGAAATATAAATCAAATGCATTAATCATTTTGGAAAAGGGGTAAAGCACTTCACCGTTTTTAAATTAAAAATATATGCACTTTTAAGTATGTTATAATCATTTATCATAAAACTTTCATACAAAAAAATCGCGTTTAAAAAAATTTTATACCAGAAATGAAATTACACTTTTCTAAGCCCGAATCTGGAGTCAGATTTTCCAAATTGGTTCTAGTTTCTGAGATATTCATGCCCAAATAGGCAAAAAACACGTTTTTTGGCTCTATTCCCTGCTTAATATCTTTTATGTAATTACTTTCCACTCAAATTCGATTAAACCAGATGAAAGCACAATCATTACCCTTGAAAACAGCATTTTGTATGGGAAAAATGTACGAAAACTCAAAAAACACCTTCCATAAAAATGTTCATAAAACAAAATGGAGCAAACGAATTTTTACGATTTTTTCTCCTGTTTATAAAAGACATTTAGGACTATGAAATATTAAAAAATTGAGGAGGTCATATTTTTTGTTTTTTTTTTTTAATTTCATTTTAAAGTTTTACAACTTTTACACATTTTTTTTTTATATTCCAAAGTTTGATTAAGAATATATTATTTCAAAGCATAAAAAAAATTTGAGGAGGTCATATTCTTGTTTTTTTTTTTAATTTTTTTTATTCAAAGTCGAGCAAAATTTTTTTCTTATTGACATTTTTTGTCAATATTTGAAAATTAATATAAATTCAATAGTGACGGTATTTACAATTACGTTATAATTTCTGAAAGAGAAAATCGTCATCTATGTAATGATGTATTACTCGAGTTCGTATGTTAAGAATTAAATGAGATAGAGCATTTTGTATGAGGTGTGTTCATTGAGAAATAAAAGAACCTATTTTTTGCTCAACTTTGGGCACCCTGTACGGCTAAACGAAAAGAGACTCAAAAATTTTTATATAAGCTTTTTTATTACAATTTGATATATCTGTCGATCTCTATTTAAAAAAATGGTTTTACTCATACTTTAATTTTGAATTTATTTTTGGCCGCAATCACTCATTGTACGTCGCTAGATGCCGCTAAAATTAATATTTTCATATCCTCGGTATTTATAGTCCGATCCCTAAGTGTGATACACCAATCTCTTTGACTTGAGAGGAGGGTTTCTACTTTATAAATGTATTAACCCTATGTGCGCCATTGGTGTCACTTCCACCCAGTACTTAGTAGTACAAGTACAAGTACAAGGAATTGAAATATAATTGAAGTTTTAGCAAATACTTCAAAGTAATTGAAAATAATTGAAAGTACTTGAAAAGAATTGAAAAATGTACTTGAATCGATTTTTCAATTCTTTTCAAGTACTTTCAATTACTTATTTAAAAAAAAACTAGAGTGCGCCTACTGTCGAATTTCGACATTTTTTCTAGATATTTAGGATTAAGATACGTTATATTTTTTCTTGTAATTTTATTTATGTTGAATTATTTTTTTTGTTTTAAATTTAATTTAATTATTTATTTATGTTAAATTTCAAATGCGTTTTGTTAAATAAACATAATATGGACTACAAGCGACATGAAAAAAATATAAAATATCGTTTATTTTGGTAATTTTTTTTTTTAAATATTGATTTCAAGATTGTAAATAATTGAAAGTACTTGAAAAGAATTGAAAAATCGGTTCAAGTACATTTTTCAATTCTTTTCAAGTACATACTTTCAATTCTTTTCAATTACTTTGAAGTATTCGCTAAAACTTCAATTCTTTTTCAATTCCTTGTACTTGTACTTGTACTAGTACTTGAAAATTTGGTAAGGCAAGTACCAGTACCAGTACAATTCTTTTAAAATGCACTTGTCACAAGTCGTACTGGTACTTGATATTACCCAGGTCTGATTATAACTCTGACGTGTTTTATGGCCGAGCTTCTCTCCCAATCCGAGGTGTGCTCCTTTTTGTTTTTCCTACTAATTGGGTGGACCTACAGTATTATGCCGGCTCCGAACGGCGAATGTTGACTTAAAAAATAAAAGTCAAAACTTAACAGTTATTTTTTGACTTTGCTGATCGTTGACCGTTTGCTGATCGAATGCTCGAAAAATTACAGCATTCGAGCTAACAAAGAAAAAAAATTGTAGCAGAGAAACAAAATTTGAAAAATATATGGAAATATTTGAAGACAGCAACATAAAAAACTTCAAAATACTCGAAAGCTCGAATTGCTAGAAAAACACGAATTGCTCGAGCAAACAAACATGTGTTCGATCACGCGAGCTACATTTGCCCGAGATGCTCGAAAATGTTCAAACCAAATTGAGAGCTGTACTTTTTACTACATAAAGCAAACATGATTTTAGTGATGGAACTTTTTCAGACATTTACATTTCTGTTAAGCGGAAATGATGATATCCATCAAGTGGCTGCCGCTGCTGTTGATATAAATTTGTGCTCGATGTGCATTTTCCAACACTTTCTGCAACACTTCCGAGGGTTTACTTGTCGAATATTCTCCTTAAGGGCTGGGGCTTTTTGCCGTAAAACCACGACTTCCACTGTTCATAGAGGAAGAAGTCTGAGTCTGGTTTAGTTGGTCGATCTTGAGAGATTATGCGTCCAGGCAGCGAAAAAAAAAATTAGTATGCCATTGCTATTTATAATCAGTAACTGCCTAATCACATGCATGCTCTAGAAAAATTATTCGCCATAAAATTTCGGTAGGGGTCTCCTCAGAAAAAATCTTTGTAAAATTGACCTAAAAGATCACAGGAAGCGAGAAACTTACATTTCTCTGAATGTTAAATGTGCTTTATTTCCAGATATACTGATGCAATCGAAATACTTTTTTGTAAAAGATTTATGTTTTTTGACGACATTTAACATGCCGGCAAAAAAAGTTACATTAAGGTGGCATAAACTAAGTACTGGGTGGAAGTGGCCCCAATGTCGCACGTATGGTTAATACCTCTCAATCCAAAGAGATTGGATATGAAAAAATGAATATTAGCAACATCTAGCGGCGTCAAAAAAATTAAAAAATTTTCGTAAATGTTTTCAAAAAAGAAATCATATGGGGGGTCGTACGGTTGTCGTCAACTGAACGATTTCTAATTTTGGTGACCAAAAAAGCAGAAGTACATATTTATACACACCCAAATGTAATAAGAGTCTAATGAAGGCTTGCGCAGCGCTCTCGTATTTAAAGTACAAAATACAAAACATCTACAAATTTTTTATATGCACTGAGAAAATTTTTGCTCATTTAAATTTTGTTTATAATAATTTATTGTTATGAGCATCTATGAGGTATGTGATACTACCATTTGTAAATAAATTCTAAAATAATATTTTATTGGAATTCATAAAAAAATTTAAATGAGCAAAAATTTGTTCAGTGCATATGAAAAATTTGTAGATGTATTGAGTTTTGTACTTTCAATACGAGAGCGTTGAGCAGGCCTGGTCTAAAGCATTAAATTAATAAATTTAACTATTTAATTTTATTATTTTAAAATGTTTCAGTCGCTGGCTTTGAAGCAATATGTTTACGTCAATAGACTTTCGCTGTCGTAACGTCATGTCACTACGATTTGATTCTGGTTTCACCCCCAAACTGTGTCAACTCACATTGCATAGCTGCAGTGTCAACAGGAATTTATCGATAACTTGGCTATGCGATCAGACAGTGCTTTTTCTATTGATCGAATTAGGAAACTGAATGAGCTTCAAGATTTTGAAGCAAATACATTTTCATCCTGGAATGAAACAGATTAACAAAACGAGAAAAAATTTAACATTTTAACACGCACAAAAAAATTTAGCAATTTTGCTTAATTTTAAGCAAAACGGCAACGCTGGCTATAATAAAACTAAAATATTTTAAAACTCTCGTGAACTACATAGCAATTTTCCCTGAAACTTTGGAGAAAATCTATGATATCGTTTTTGAGTAATTAAACTCCAAACTTCAATAACGATTTCCCACAAGTCTAAAAATTTAACATACGAATTTAATTTAACCGGGCGACTATTAGTACTATTTAACGTTTCTAGCTCTAATAGAAGCTTGCTGTAAATCAAAAGCTGTCGCTTGCAAATACATACATACATACCATAGCAAAAACACCCTACCTACTTTGAAACGTGTCTACACTGCGTATACGTAATTTGTTTTCATACAAATGTACAGGTGAAACTACATATACATAAATGTATGAAAAATAAATTTAGATCCAACAAAAATATACCCAGGCGAACAAAATAATGATTTCTCATAAGCACAAAAAAGTACACTAGTAAAAGAAAACATCACAGATGCAAGGAGTCGAATGCAGTGAAACTGAAAGGAGGAAAAATTTGCTTTTACTCATATGATGAATTTCATATCAAACCCAATATGCGTTGAACCCGACCCCCTCAGAATTTGATGAAATTTTGCACAGAGGTACATCTTACCTACCCAACCACAACCTCATTTTCAGAAATTGCATTTTCGAAAAATTGTGGTCGTGGCAAGGTATCGAAATATTCAAAAATATTCGAAAATAATCGAAAAATGACGATAATAGGTACTTTTAAAGTGTGAAATTTTTTCAAAAATTTTTTTTTTTTCAAACTGAACTGAAATTTTTTTTTTCAGTGTAATATGTAATACAGAATTTTTACAGTGTATGTTTTCAAAAGGTGATTTTAATACCTTTCTAACAGTATAAAACTTTTTGAAATCGGTTGATTAGTTTACGCGTGATTTAAAAATACAAGAAAGCCAAGAGGTGCATTTACTTAAATAAATTAAAAAAAAAAATTTAAAAAAAGGCCAATTTGGTTTTCAGATAGGTTATATATATTAAATAGACCTTTCTAAAAAAAATTCTTATTTTTCAAAATCGCTTGGTCTTTGAAGTGTTCTCCCAGTTTGAAAAAAAAATTTAGAAAATTTTTTCTCAGTGTAATATGTAATATAGAATTTTTACAGTGTGTGTTTTCAAAAGGTGATTTTAATACCTTTCTAATGGTATACAAATTTTTGAAATCGGTTGATTAGTTTACGCGTGATATCAAAATACAAGAAAGCCAAGAGATGCATTTACTTAAATAAATTAAAAAAAAAAATAAAGAAAAAGGCCATTTTAGTTTTCAGATATGTTATATATATTAAATAGACCTTTCTAAACAAAATTTGTATTTTTCAAAATCGCTTGATCTTTGAAGTGTTTTTTCAGTTTCAAATTTTATTTTGTAAAACATTTTTTTTCAGTGTACTAAAACAAAAAAAATTTTTACAGTGTATTTTACAGTTCATTATGAAAGCTAATTTCAATACCTTTCTAATGGTGTAAAGATCTTTGAAATCGGTAAAGCCATTCCCTAGTAATCACACTTTAAAAGTACCTATTATCGTCATTTTTCGATTATTTTCGGGTATTTTCGAATATTTCGATACCTTGCCACGCCCACAATATTTCGAAAATGCAATTTCTAAAAATGAGGTTGTGGTTGAGTAGGTAAGATGTACCTCTATGCAAAATTTCATCAAATTCTGAGGGGGTCGGGTTCAATATGTTCTTTGTTTTCAGCCTTTGATATGAAATTCATCATATATAGAATGAAGTAGAGAACGATAATGCACTAATATGAACATGGTAACAGCTAACTGCTGTTTCACATCCATTTCTACAGTCGCATACATATTTTGTGTTACATGGCGTATGAGCAACGCTGCTGTCCATACGCTTTGTACTTGGAAAACATTATTCGTTTACGTAGCTATGTATTTATTCGATGGGTATTATTGCCTCTGCTTATCTGCTTGCCCAGAATGTTGTACTACAGCTACGGACTACATAGCTTACTAAATCAGCTGATGACTGATTTTGTAGCAACGCTCGAAAATGTGAACACAATGGTGTAGCTCAGTGTATCTCATATATGTCATCTTTTTTATATTTTTGTAAAGGGGATTCCTTAAATTCCATAAAAACTCTTTATTTTTTACAAGTTCAATTCATTTTTCCAGTTTCTTCGTCCTTCATTTCGAATTTCCGTCATTAAAAAATTGAGGTGTCACACTGTAGCGCGCTACAAAGTTAAAGTTAACTCTACTTCTACTACAGCCACAACTACACGCTACAGACACAGCTACACATTGTGGGCATTGCAATGCAATTGTACTGTTTTAACTTTTGACAGCTCTTACTACGTACTACAGCCACACCATTCTGGGCAAGCAGTATAAGCGACAAAGAGAGGTAAAAATGTATGTACATATGTATGTAGATACAATCTAATAGGTACTTTAAGCTATGTATGTATGTATGTAGGTATGTATGTTTGCACATTTATTGTAAAAATTCATGATACGGTCATAAAACTATTACTTAAAAATTTATTCAAATCCATATCGTATGCATTTACTCTCAATCGCACTCTCTTCCCTTTATATTTCTCGTGCCTCATTTTCTTTCGTTCGTGTCATTTTGGTCTCTTCGCCTTTGACAATTATTAGCTTTCGCAGCTTTGTTTCACGGTCAAGCTTTGTTGTGTGCGTATTTTATTTAAGTTTTTCTCTCCAATCTTTATTTTCCATTTTTCTGTTCCAAATTTATCATTTGCATGAGTGCTTGCTTCTTTACTGCTTCAATATATGTATGTACATATGTCAGTTATTTAAAAGTTGAGGTGCAAAAGAGATAAACATAGCAAACACACGATCCACAATGTCCACAATTGCACGAATTTCCAAAAGTTTACGCGATTCGTCAAATGTATTACGAGTAAATTACGTAGACGAAGAAACAATTAGTGCGGTTTTCGCTTTCATTCGCCTAAATCCTGCACCCAGCGTTGCCGTTGGGGCCATTATAGAGGCAATTTGACCCTTTTTAAGAGCCAGCCCTGTAAGAACTGTGCTCGTCATTTTACCGGCAGGCATGACCAAAAGTTTTGGGATATTTCCTGTCACATTCTTAAGGACATCGGGAACTTTTTTGACCATTTCATTCATTACGTTCCCGTATGTGTATTTTCAAATTCCATTCTATCCTTATCTATCTCATTGATTTTGCACTTGGCTAAAACACATACGAGTGCAAATGTGTTGGTAATACATATTATATTTTTGTAGTTGTGGTAGTACTTTCGGTCATACAATTCTTGCAGGGAATTTATCTCGAAATCATATTTTACGACAAGCGATTATTGCTTGTGGCCACAGATACTTTCATTGTCTTCTTCCCTGCAAAACCTATGCTGGTCATTTGACCGGTCATATGACCGGCAGGCGTGAAATTTGTGAACGTTTCATTGATCACGTTCCCGTATGTGTATTTTCAAAATCCATTCTATCCTTATCTATCTCATTGGTTTTTCACTTGGCTAGAAACACATACGATTACAAATGTTCTGGTAATATTGAAAATATGCAATATTTGAACCTTTTTAAAAATTCGGAAAAGTTTTGGTTCTTTTTTACTTTCAAAACTATAAGGTAATAAATATTTTTTAGTTTTTTGTTTCTTAAATATAAAAAAAAATTAATTTTTTTTTAATTAAAAACTGGACAATAAATCATATAAAATTCACATAAAAATGTTTTATTAAATTTCTCAAATTGAGATCAAAATATCGACAAAATAAAAAAATACAATTAAACACATATGAGAAACTACACCATTTCCACTTTAAAATGAGAAAGCTTCAATTTAAAATAAGAAACCTTCATTTGAAAATCAGATTAGTCAAATTTAAATGAGAAAGCGTCACTCCGAAATGAGAAAACTTGATAATGAGAAATTTTCATTTTAATATGAGAAATCATCAATTGAAAATGAGAAACATGTTTTTATTAAAAGTTAAGTTGATTTAGGTACCAACAGGCATGTTTTCTAAAGCTGCACACTCGTATGAAAAGAGGAGGCATGTTGAAAAGCCCGTGCACAACCCCCCGAGTTATTGTTATTTTGGATTCGTCCACCAAGTTTTCCAGGTATTGTAGTCATTGTTCTATTAAATGTGGTCCTTCTACAAAAAAAATATTATTCAGCTTATACATTTGATGAACTATTCTCAATTTAAAATGATAATTTCTCATTTTCAAATGAAATTTTCTCATTTTGAAGTGACGCTTTCTCATTTAAAATTGACTAATCTGATTTTCAAATGAAGGTTTCTCATTTTGAAGTGAAATATTCTCATTTTAAAGTGACTACTCTGATTTTCAAATGAAAGTTTCTCATTTCAAACTGACTAATCTGATTTTAACGTGAAGGTTTCTCATTTTAAAGTGGAAATGGTGTAGTATATTTGTTTCATTATACATATGTGCATGTGCTAGAGCTCGAGTAACAACATTTAGATGAATCACATAAAAATAAAAAAACCTATTTGTTACCTTTTTCACTTTTCATAGCCAACTCTCTGAAGGAAAATCCCGAAAGAGTTATTTAGGAGTAGGTATAAATTTTTAGAATGAAAGAGAAGAGATGATGCATGGAGAAAATTGTTTGAACAAACCGAAATTGAAGAGGTTTGGCACAGCGTGGGGAATATGAACAATTTAAATGAGAACTTATTTCAAAATTTGTATTTATTTGTTGCAAATATATTAACGCGACCGCTGTGGTGCAGTGGGTAGAGTGATCGCCTGCTATGCCAGAGGTCTCGGGTTCAAACCCCAGTCCGAGCAAACACCAAAAAAATTTTTCTAATTAGTAAAAATCCAATTATTGGGTTTTTTTAAGAGCAGCGGCATACCCTCCGAAAAAGCTTCTCACAAAAAATGCATTCGCCGTTCGGAGCCGGCATAAAACTGTAGGTCCACCAATTAGTAGGAAAAACAAACGGAGAACACCTCGAATTGGGAGAGAAGCGCGGCCATAAAACACATCAGAGTTATAATAGCGCCATTGTATTATTATTATTATATTAACGCGTCCATATAGCAGTGCATCAGCAGAAATATTTTTCAAAACTGTCACTATATAAACCGTTTGCAAATTGATACGTGCAATTGAGTGATCTCAGCGCTCAATTTACTTATGAAAATTATTAGGTTCTTGGATACCGGAAGATAACTGATAACTACATTTAAATCCATTAAATTATAACTTATTTATATTATACTAGCAAATACCCGTCCCGCTTCGCAGCGACGAAAAAAGTTTTTTCCATTTCCCTTTACTTTTACCTTTACCTTTATCTTTACATTATCGAGACCATCCATCACCATCTGGGCCCACTATTGGAGCCATTTCCGGGAAACCGACTTAGAAATCACGTTGAAAATAGCTATAGGTTGAAGCCCTGCTCAACGCCTTTAATTTACTACCAATATCCCTCGGAAGCATTCAGGGGTCATCCCGGTCCATGCTTTGACCCATATCTTGGAAAGCAGCCTAGGCATAACTATTTAAAGAGCTTTTTGTTGAAGTCCTTCTCAACAGCTTTCATTTGATACCAATATCGCTCGGAAATATTCAGGGGTCATCCGGGTCCACGTTTTTACCCATATCTCGGGACCCGGCCTAGGCTTCGCAATGAAAATAACTCTATGTTTAAGGCCTGCTCAACACCTTTAATTTGATACCAATATTGCTCAAAGACATATATGTACACTTGACATAAACATATGTTTGATCTAATCTATTTTTACTTAGTTTCTTAACCTGTGAATTTACGCATTAAATAAACCACAAAAATATGTAAAAATGTGTTTCTAGCTAAAAAAAAAAAATTTTGGGGACACTTTTTTACCCTTTTTCCGACACTTTTTGAAATTTTTTAGCGGCAATACTGCCTGCACTCACAAACAAATATACGAAAGCACGTACATGAGCAATTACATTGGCAACCCCATTTTCGCGTGTTTCCTTTCCTTGTTTATTTCACTGCGTCTTCATATCCTTTCGTTTGTAGGCCAAACACCTAGTTACACGAAAGCTCCACAACCACCACCAATTCTACTACAAATATTTCTCTATGTCTATGCTGTTCACAGCATTCCCTCGTTTCGTATGTTAGACAAGAAATCAGCGTATGACGAATGATAAAGGAAAAATTGTGAAAATGTTAATACTGGAAAAATATATGGAAATGAAAGTTACTAGAACTTTAGCAAATGTTTCAATAACATATAGAAATTATAAAAATATGTAACATGAATATAACTTATTGAAGGAAGTGATTTCTGAAAAATTATACCAATAGTTGGAATGGATAGGTACATCTGCCATTTTGGCTCGAGAAAAATGTGTCAAATCAATTGTGAACTTTTAAAGTGTTAGGTTGAGCAAACAAAAGAGAAAAGTGCGTTATTCGGCGCAATTTAATCAAAACATATGTATTAATAGTTTTTTTTTATATATAATATATGTATTTATGCCTATGTTTGTGTACACACATATGTATTTTAAAAAACCTTGTAAAAAGAGAAAAATAATAAGCAATCAGAGGGTAATGAGTGTGCTACTTATTTTAAGAGGGCATTTCCATTAATTGCTGCTTAAAGGATTCAGTCATGGGAATGCCGCTATTTATATTGAATTAATTATCATGACTTCGGTTATTTTTGTATGCATTTATGTACATACATGCCTACATTTTTTCTATGAAAGCTACAAATAACTCTTACTCTGGTAACCGCTATATGTAAATCCAAATACATTTATATGTATTTACTGCCCAAAATGGACATATGTACATACATAGCTACATAAACATATCAGCTGTTGGTTAGTAGAAATTGGAACATACATCCCTGCAAGAACTGCGCTGGTCATTCGACCGGTCATATTCCTATGAAGCCTAAAGAAAAGTCTTTGATTACCGTATTGCTCACTATTTTCTTAGAGTCCACCTTAATGACTGAATAATAAAAAAATTGTCTAATCTCTGAATAAAAGTTAGATAGTTATATTTTCCTATCCCTATCCCTATCCCTCCCTACCCCTAACTCTATCCTAATCCCTATGTATCGGATTTGGCTGAGAGCTTTCCATTTTTTCATTAAGGAATAATTTCACACAAAATTTCATACAAAAACTCGATTTTCGATTTTTCCAATTTTCCTACTAAATTCCCATCAAAATAAGTAATGATAAATTTTTTGCGATTTTCTTTATTTCAATGATAATAAATTAGAAGTATTAATCGTTACAAATAATCAACAACAAAAATGTGCTTTAATTAATAAAAATTAAATTTGGTATCGATATCAAAAAAGTATTGTACTAATAAAGAGCTTAGCCGTTTTAGAAAATTCGTAAAAATGTATAAAATTATTTTACAAATTTCCAAATTTCGAATTAGAATTTTCAGAAAATTTTGGAATATGCAGCCTTCTTGATCCTTCAATTTCAGTATAAAATTTTTTCCTGATTTTTGCTTTTGTATTTTTACTTTTGCAAGCAGCTATTCTCGTTGCAACGAAAAACGTCTATATATTTGAAAATGTATATATTAGTTCTGATAAAATTGTACCACCAATATCCCTGCAAAAATTATTGGGGTAGGTACTTGGTACATTTGTGCCACAGTCAACTAGCGATAAGCTTCTCACATGTATTTAATAATTGGGCTAGTTCCATGCATCTATACTATAGTATTTTGTTACGATCATCTCTAGTTTTTCACGATCATTGCTCGTTTTGACGATCGCCCAACAAAGTCACAACAGACTAGCCCAAAACCAGAAACATTCCATATAAAAAAATTGGTGCAATTAACATTGCGATGTCTACGAGAGGACCGGTACCGCCATGCCCGCATAACAGCCACGGCAAGTTAGTTTATAAACTAGGAGAGATCGGATCACTTGATAAGAGAGGTCCGTCTGTTTATCGCATCAAACTAGTTTAGGTATAAGCCAAAAATGAGCATTTGCAAAAAAGTTATTTTCTTATTATAAAATTGTTTTATTTTACCTAAATTTTGCGATACTTATTAAGAACTATTGTTTTAATTCCTTTCATACGTACATATGTACATATGTATGTACTGTAGGCATACGTGCCTAAGTAGTTTGGTTGTAATGTACATAAGTGTGAACTCTATGTAATATTAAATAGGATTTGCTATAAGTGTTATACCATGTAATGATTATTGTGAATAGTTCCTTAATACTCTTTGTAAGTAAATTAGCCAATAAGAACTGAGATAGCAACTCGTTGTAAATACTTCACTTGAGAAAGAAAATATAAGAACGGGAAGATTCATTCGATATTGCACGCTCAAGGCAAATACAAGTGTTTTCTTTAGTTCCGAATCCTACTGCGCTGCCAATACGCTGCTACTGAAAATGTTGAAAAATTTTTTTTCATGCTTTCTGAATATATTTTCCACAAAACTGAGTCTTTTTTCTTTCTGTTTGAAAAAAATATAATTTTAAAATGTTATGAAAAGTTTTAAGTAAAAAAATTAAATTAATAAATTAATGATTTGATCCGTTGCCGTTTAGCAGGCGGCTGTGGATCAACATCACTGCTCTCTCTAAAATCTTGGTCATCGTCATCATCATCAGAAAGGTTGATAAATTCGTCCAACTGATATTCTGCAATTTCATCTTTGTCAGTAGATACGAGCCCATTTACGGGTATAACATGCATAAAATATATCCATGTAGTAGCATTGCGCGACTTGGCTGTATTTACTTGATCGCCTTTTACTTTTCCATTTTACCATGGATTTTCTTCGTTGATAGCTTATTTTTTTGCTAATAGAATGTAGCTTCACGTAAAGGAGTAAAACCGAAGGTGAAAATATTGGTTTTAAAGATATTGCCTGACAAAGTCATTTTTTTCTTTAAAAAATCGAAAAAATTCAAATTGAATCATCAATATTTCAGAAACTATAAGAGGTAGAGAAAAATGTTATAGAACCCATGTATAGGAAATTTAATTTTCTTTTGTTGGCTGTCATTCTAATCTCAATTAGTTGACGAGTTATAGCCAAAAAACCATACAAACAATATGCTGAAAATCGGCATTTGCCTGCAAAGTTCAAAGGTCGATTAAAAACAAATTCGAACTAACCTAAGCAAACGCCGCGATACGGGTCTTCTAATTTAGCCTCTATTTTCACCCCTAACTTTCAGAACCGAGTTAACTTTTGATGACCCGAATTTGTTCCACAGTGTAATCTTTGGCAGCTAACAGACAGCGGGTACAGTAGTTTTTATGTACAACAATACAATTTATAATTTAATGCCGCGGTGCCGATTTTTTGGAGCGGTTTGCAGCCCTGAACAAAACAAAACCATTTTGATAATTTAGCGTTGTGAATTAACGAAGCAAAACAATAACTACTTTATTATTGAGCTCTCAAGACCATTTTTTTGTTTTTTTTTTTAAGGAAAAATTGGTATGAAAGATTAATACTTGTTTGGTAGAAGTTATAGATCCATTTCGGAGACCACCACATCTCTTCATCAGACTTCTTTTTAACATTTTTATTCTTTAGCGTCCGCCGAGATCGAACCTCGGATTTTCCGGTTGGAAGTCTAATGGCATCACCACTAGGCTACCGCCGCCTTGCATTTTGCTTGTATTAAAAAAAATGGTCTTGAGAGCTCAATAATAAAGTAGTTATCAAAATAAAAACGACCAAAAACCAAAAGTAGAAGCAAAACAATTTTCATAAGTTATTTCTGTGAAGTAAAAAAACGAAATAGAATCGGTTCGGCATCTCTGGTATATCAATTAAAAACAATTATTCAATGACAGAAAAAACTAGTGTTAATACATTTAAAAGAGAGCTCTAGATACCCGGGTATGGAGCAATTAGAACAGATCGTGTTGGTTTGAAGCCCGTTTGTTGTTCAAATGTCCGTACAATCATATGGGTAATAAACAACCCAAAGAGCGGTCAAGCATTTGAACAACATTTGTTCGAGAGCTCTAATTTTTAACAAAATATAAAAATGGGAGCAGTAATTAATGTTTGATGATATGAAGCAAATGCTGCTAAAAATCCAAATAAAAATTAAATTCACCAAGATAAAATAGCTTACTAAACACAATTATCAAAGAGAATGATTCAAGTTACACCCTACTTGGATCCGGAGCCCTCAACAGCACCAACAACGATAGCACATAAGGCAAAACTAAATTCGCTTGCCAATGGCAATAATATAAGAAAGCACATAAATTGCAGAACAGAAGCAAGCTTAATATTGATGTGAAATTAAATTGTTTTAGTTAAAATCTAAAATATTATATAGATATTAAAAAAAAAACATTTTGTGAATGTTACGGCAAAATGAAAATCAAAGAAAATGCAATTCAGCTAATAAAACGCTTACCAGCTCTGCATTATTGTGGCAGCTTACCAACGAAAAACAATTGGAATTAGTTAATAACAAAAGAAATAAATTTATATAGCCTGCCAAAAGTTGGCACCTACACTATGCCAATATTGCTAACGTACTATTCCTTCTACTGTTCTACTCGAAACTACGATTACAACTATTGCTACCTACCTACCTCTAATTCTGCTGATACCTGAGTATATATGTACATATCTGTTGTCTATGTATATTCATGACTGCCTGATTTTCATACAACCGCCAACAAGTTGAAATCAGCTTTAATTGCGCCGATGCCCTGTTTTCCTCCATACTGTAAACGAACATTATATCAGCAAACGTTTTTATTGAAGTAGATGTGGAAATATATGGATATACACGCATATCTATCCAGTTTCTATCAGCAGACTAGTGCGTAAATAAAAGTGAAATACGAAAAATTGACGAAACTACAACCAATTGCACAAACTTGTTCATCATCAACCATTTCCCGCATAGATTTCATCGAAAGATGGGGCCTTACACCAGTTCTGCGACCGCGTCAGGAACAACCTTTAAGCGGTGAAAATTTATCGACAGGATCGCCCCCTCTTCTGCGCAATAGGTAAATAATTTTTAAGGTATATGTATATGTATGTGTCTGTAATTTAATGTCCCGCAGTAAAAATCTGAAGTGAATCATTTATGAATCACTGATTAAATTACCCTAGTAAGTACTGAGAAACTTGCGTGTGAATCATGTGGCATTTGATATCAGTATTGCTCAGAAGCTTTCCGGAGTCATCCATGTTCACGTATTGACACATATCTGAGGACCTAAGCAGGCCCGACGAGAGGGGGGGGCTAAGGGGGTCAATTGCCCCGGGCCCGAGCTTTAGAGGGCCCGGGAATCTCAAAATGATATCCAAGTTTTTGCTTACAGAAAATAAACAAACAACACCTTTAATCACCTTTCGTAGATAGCAATCATTTTAAATTTCAACAAATTTTATAAATCTCTTAACCTGTCTGCACCTCACTTAAGGAATTGTTGGTTTTGGCGTCGACTTTGCAGCATAAATTTGAATTCGTTTTCTCTTGCAACAGAAAAATTTGGTATGATGCAAATTCTTATACAGCGATATGGGTATTTCCTGGGCGTTTCGGACGGTATGTTCGCACAATTTTTTGAACTTTTGAGGCAGAACTATTGCGAAATATTGTATCGTTTTATGATAAAAGGAAAGATTTAGGCCACAGCTAATGATTAAAGTATGTTAGCGACAGAAATTTAGTTTAATGCCTCTGTTTTAGCCACTTAAACTGCGTTCCGGACGCTACAAAAACACGTCCATTTTTTTAAGTGGCTAAAACAGAGGCATTAAACTAAATTTCTAACATACTTTAATCATTAGCCGTGGCCTAAATCTTTCCCTCTTTCATAAAACGATACAATATTTCGCGATATTTCTGCCTCACAAGTTCAAAAAATCGCATACCGTCCGAAACGCCGAAAACAAACGAAGCTTGCGAAGCTAAAATTTGCTTTGGTGCTTCGTACAGTTGAATTCGATTGCTGTTTCACTAAAGCGTTCAGCAGGATCAGTCTTTTGATATACCAAATTCCTACCAACAAATATTTGTATTCCAATTTAAAGAAATTTATTTCATACAAATAAAGCAATATGTATTTAAACAGAATTCATTCAGACCTATGGTCCCATGGACAATATTACTCAGTATGCCCCATGGATTCGGAAACTGGATGCGCCTTTTGAACAATACATTTGACCCACCCTAATATGTATATTTCTATGTAAACATATTTACTTGATCTGTATTAATGTATAAATAAATTAAAGTTCTTAACTATGTACATATATATTCATTGAATTTTGATTTTTAGAATTTGTTCATTTAGTATGGAGGCCCGTAGTTATTTTAACCCCGGGCCCGAATTTTCTCTCGGCGGCCCTGGACCTAAGGCATCATAATGAAAAGAAATTTATGTAGAAGACCTGATTTCCGCCTTTCATTTGATACAAATATTGCTCAGAAACATTCCGGGGTTATTCGGGTCCACGTTTTTACCCATATCTGCGGACTCGGCCTGAGAATCATAATGAAAAGCGCTCTACATGGAGGCCCTTTCATTTCATACCAAAACATTGCGTGAAGTTTTCGGACGCATCTCCGAAACTATTCCCTGTTTTCCCATGATTTATATCTCAAATTAAAGGCAATATTATTGCCATTTGCCACCAAACCTTGACTAGGTACCTCTACACAGATAAAAATATTTCATTAATTTTTAATGATCGGCGTTCATAAATTTTCTGTTGTCAGTTTTATGAACAAATTCATTGGTTTTAATGAATTTTTCATAAATATAATCAATAATTTCATAAAATTTGATGAAGGCGTTCATAAAGTTAACGAATGAAAATTCATGAACTTGGCGTAGAACAAAATTCAACATTTTAACAGATTTTATGGCTTATCAAAAATATTTATGAATGCTGTTCATAGAATTCATTGTTGGTTTGAAAAATACAAATTCGATGTGTTACCTTCGTTCGTTAATTTTCCGATAGCTTTGCATATTTCAGCAATTCTCTGATGATTAATGAAGCACTTGGATTAAAAGTTTATTATTTGCATCTTCACTAATGTGAAATGAAATGTTGCCCTTTGTATAATAATTTCTAGTTTTAGTTGACTAATTATGTTTTTCCGATTCCTCTGGCCTTTTTATTTATTTATTTTATATCTTAAATATTTTTAACATTTATGTATATAAAAAAAAATTAAATTATATAAAAAAATCAGTCGCCTTGACATCGAGAGGATTCGAACTTGCGACCTGTACGTTTCCAAGCCGGACGCCTTATCACTTTGCCATAGGGTTGCCAGATACCTTTCCCGAAAAAATCAGTACATTGCCTTCCAAAAAAAAAACAATATATGCAGAGAAAATCGTCTTTATTACTGGCATTTTGTTTTTGTTTCCGTATCGTTAACTGTCAATCAAGTTTCTATGACATTTAACGTTCGCGTTGCTTCCTCCTCCCTAATTGTTTCATGGTTCTGTCGTGGTTATGCTTACGAGCAAAACACCGATGAAATTCGGACACATTTTCGTCATCGGTGAGAGGTGGTTACGCTTAAATCGATGATTAGAGCGCACATACACAACATAACACGTTACTACCCCGAAACCTCGGCTTTCTGGGTGCTCGTTTCACCCAGCAAATTTGATCGATGTGACGGTCCCAAAATTCATCCCACTCGTCGGAGTGCACAACAACAATTACACGTTGACCATCGAGTATTGTCGTAAGCATAACCAAGGCATTACAAACATCAAATGAAAACGGTTGGAAAATTAAAAACAGTGCATGGTGATAAAAATTAATCTTTTTAGTGTCGGCTAAAAATCAGTACAAATCAGTACAAAATACAAAAAATTTGTATTTCTTAAGGTTTTTAAAACCATCAGTACGGAGCAGGAAAAATCAGTATTGTACTGAACAAATCAGTACGTCTGGCAACCCTACTTTTCCATCACACCACTTGTATTGAGCATGTCAAATGCTGCACTTAAACTGTACTTGTCCTCAACTATAACAAATAATTTCATAAAATCTATTAAAAAATGCATAATGTTTTATAAACCCGTTCATAAAATTTTTATGAATACGTTCATTATTCCATTCATATTCATAAACCTCGTTCATTAAAATCCCGAGCTTGTGAACGCCGTTTATTAATTTTAATGAACACGTTACACAGTGGGCGCATCTCCATACAAACGTGGCCAAAAATAGTAATAATTGAGCTAGAAACTTGAAACTTGGAACTTAAGTTGAAAGTAGCAAAATGTGAAAATTTGAACAAAATCGGCCCACAAATACACCCCCCTCCCATATAACGGTATTTTTGAAATTTCATTATTTTGCTAACTATTACAGTCGAGTTTGGATATAGTGAACTAATTTTTGTCCGGCCTGTTCATAGTATCCAGGCTGTTCACTATATTAAGGTTGACATTTTTTTATTTCATATTATTAGAATTAATTAATACTTTGGAAAATACAAATGTTTATTTGAATGTTTATTTAAAGAATTCGTGAATAGATGTTTGCTTCTTGCTTCTTCTCAGACAAATAGACACTAGCATCAAATTGAATCAGATTTTCCAGGAATAAACATAAAATGAGCATTTTCGAGGAACACCCGATTTTACATATGTACATATTTTCTGGTTAATTTTTGCTTTTTGTTTGTCATTGTTTTTGCTTACCGTTGCGTCTAAAATTTTGTTCACTATTTAGAGTACTCTATGTACATATTTCGGTGTTCACTATATCAAGTTGTTCACTATAGCGGGGGTTCACTATATCCAGACTCGACTAAAATATTCAATATTAATTAGTGCATACATTGAAATATAAATCAAATACAGTATTTTGGAAAAGACGCAAAGCATTCCATGGTTTTTAAATAAAAAATTATACACTTTTAAGAATTATGTAAGAATCTATTCTATGTTCTATGTCTTATTTTCTTATATTATAAATGTGAAATGGAAATTGTGTTTAAACTCAATTGGCGCAAAAACCGCTGAACGGATCCTCACGAAACTTTGCATACCTAGGTATTTTCACCCGGTAATTACTATAGGCATATTTTTAATCTGATTAAAAGTCAGGAATGGGCACCTCCCATACAAAATTTTCCTTTTTTCGTAATATCTCTTGAAACATTTGTACTAGAATAATGAAAATTTGTGTGAAGGAAGAATACATAATTATATACTCAACGGATAAAAAATGTAGGTCTTGGTAAAGCAGGTATGAGCACTTTCCTCCCATATAAACTGGAAATTTCACAGCGAATATCTCTTGAAACATCAGTAATAGGGTATTGAAAATCGGTGTGAGGGCATATGAGATAATTGCGTACTCAACAGATAAAAACGTTAGGTCTTGGCAAAGCAGGGATGGGCACCTCCAATACAAACTGAAATTGTCACATTGAAAATCTCTTGAAATATGTACCGAAAATTTTTGTGGGGCATATGAGATAACTACGTACTCAACGGATAAAAACGCTAGATCTTGGTAAAGCAGGGATGGGCACCACGCATATAAACTGAAAATTTCACAGCGAATATCTGTTGAAATATTTGTAGTAGGGTACTGAAAATTGGTATAGGCCCTGTAAGGCATATGAGATAATTACGTACTCAACGGGCAAAAAAAAAATAAGGAAACTATATTTGACGTCAATAATGATATTTTTTCTATGTAACTTTTTAGACTAACTCAATATGCTAATATTTTTGAAAGCACGTGGTGTGAAACCCGCGGGTAATCTCTAGTTTATCATAAAATTATCCTAAAAAAATCGTATTTAAAAAATGTTTATACCACAAATAAAACTAAACTTTTCTAAAGGATTTCAGTATGCTGAACCTGAGTCTGGAGTCAGAATTTCCAATTTGGTTCTAGTTTCTGAGATATTTATGTCCAGGTAGGAAAATACCGCGTTTTTGGCCACATATATTCCCTGCTTAATACCTTTTATGTCGAATTTTTTGTTCAACACCACCGTTAAAAAGCACTGTCCATACCCTTGAATATATCGTTTAAATTTTTCAGATATCTTTATTAGAATTGGAAATATTGTTGTTTAAGTTTCATTAATTTGGCAAATTTTCTCCATACAAAAAAATTAATACTTTTTGAAGAATACTTTTGAGCATTTTGTATGGGAAAAATGTATCAAAACTTAAAAAAAAACTCACTCCATATAAAAGTTCATAAAACAAAGAAGCGCAAACGAATTTTTAAGCTTTCTTCACCTATTTGTAAAGCACATTCACCAGCACCAAATATCAACAATTTGGGGAAGTCATATTTTTAATTTTTTTTTTTATTTCATGTTAAAGTATCCCGATTATTTCATTCTGTTACAATCCACCGTTATGAAATCAAATTTACAATAATCTGTGTACTAGTTCAGATGAGTATAAAAACGGCAGGAACTTCAATATTTCTAATTGATGTACCGTTAACTTACGATATCGTACGAAAATGTTCGTATATATTCGAAAGTATTTCGTAACTCTTTTACTCAATTGATAATGTATATTGTACAATATAAGAAATTATAATTATATATATAATAATTATTAGCAAGGATAATTATCAGGACGGACAAATTAAAGAAAATTTGCGACAGTTTCGTAGTACATAACTCCTAGCTGGACTCGTGCACATCTTGCGCAAAAAATAATAGAACATACGTGGTGCCAGCCGATATGGTTTGTGCTGTCACGCCCATTTTAAAATAAACTTAAATTTATTTGGTTTTATGTCTACAGTGGACCTTTCAATGAATAGCCTTTTTATCAGGGACCGTAACGGTTATAAGTGATATCCAAAAAGTTGATTTTTAACGATTATTTTCTGAGTTTTATTTTGTGCTCAGAAAATAAAAGTTTTTTCTTGAGTTTTATTTTTTGATCAGAAAATAAAAGTTTTTTCTTGAGTTTTATTTTTCGATCAGAAAATAAAAGTTATTTTTTGAGTTCTATTTTTCGATCAGAAAATAAAAGTTATTTTTTGAGTTTTATTTTTTTGCTCAGATAATAAAAGTTTATTTATAAATTCTACGTATTTGTGTGATGCGAGCACATATATACTATTAAAAATGTAATTTTATGTATGTATGTGAGTAGGTACATAAATATGTAGCATTTAGAAACTCTGTAGGACAGAAATAAAGTTTTTGTATGTGAAACATTTATTTAAATGTAATAATAACTTTTTGGTTGCTTGTTTTTCCGACAGGGTAGGAATATGATGTATTGTGGAACGATTTTCCGTCATCCCTTGTCAAGTTTATATATATATATATATATATATATATATATATATATATATATTCGAACGAAAGAAGACAATGAAGATGGCGCATATTAGCCGAAACCGGTTTGTCTCCAAACCAAACTTGCACTTTTATATGGAGTGAGTTTTTTTTTAAGTTTTGATACATTTTTCCCATACAAAATGCTCAAAAGTATTCTTCAAAAAGTATTAATTTTTTGTATGGAGAAAATTTGCCAAATTAATGAAACTTAAACAACAATATTTCCAATTCTAATAAAGATATCTGAAAAATTTAAACGATATATCCAACAGTGCTTTTTAACGGTGGTGTTGAACAAAAAATACGACATAAAAAATATTAAGCAGGGAATATATGTGGCCAAAAACGCGGTATTTTCCTACTTGGACAAAAATATCTCAGAAACTAGAACCAAATTGGAAATTCTGACTCCAGACTCAGGTTCAGCATACTGAAATCCTTTAGAAAAGTTTAGTTTTATTTGTGGTATAAACATTTTTTAAATACGATTTTTTTTAGGATAATTTTATGATAAACTAGAGATTACCCGCGGGTTTCACACCACGTGCTTTCAAAAATATTAGCATATTGAGTTAGTCTAAAAAGTTACATAGAAAAAATATCATTCTTGACGTCAAATATAGTTTCCTTATTTTTTTTTTGCCCGTTGAGTACGTAATTATTTCATATGCCCTACAGGGCCTATACCAATTTTCAGTACCCTACTACAAATATTTCAACAGATATTCGCTGTGAAATTTTCAGTTTATATGCGTGGTGCCCATCCCTGCTTTACCAAGATCTAGCGTTTTTATCCGTTGAGTACGTAGTTATCTCATATGCCCCACAAAAATTTTCGGTACATATTTCAAGAGATTTTCAATGTGACAGTTTCAGTTTGTATTGGAGGTGCCCATCCCTGCTTTGCCAAGACCTAACGTTTTTATCTGTTGAGTACGCAATTATCTCATATGCCCTCACACCGATTTTCAATACCCTATTACAGATGTTTCAAGAGATATTCGCTGTGAAATTTCCAGTTTATATGGGAGGAAAGTGCTCATACCTGCTTTACCAAGACCTACATTTTTTATCCGTTGAGTATATAATTATGTATTCTTCCTTCACACAAATTTTCATTATTCTAGTACAAATGTTTCAAGAGATATTACGAAAAAAGGAAAATTTTGTATGGGAGGTGCCCATTCCTGACTTTTAATCAGATTAAAAATATGCCTATAGTAATTACCGGGTGAAAATACCTAGGTATGCAAAGTTTCGTGAGGATCCGTTCAGCGGTTTTTGCGCCAATTGAGTTTAAACACAATTTCCATTTCACATTTATAATATAAGAAAATAAGACATAGAACATAGAATAGATGCTTACATAATTCTTAAAAGTGTATAATTTTTTATTTAAAAACCATGGAATGCTTTGCGTCTTTTCCAAAATACTGTATTTGATTTATATTACAATGTATGCACTAATTAATATTGAATATTTTAGTCGAGTCTGGATATAGTGAACCCCCGCTATAGTGAACAACTTGATATAGTGAACACCGAAATATGTACATAGAGTACTCTAAATAGTGAACAAAATTTTAGACGCAACGGTAAGCAAAAACAAAAATGACAAACAAAAAGCAAAAATTAACCAGAAAATATGTATGTAAAATCGGGTGTTCCTCGAAAATGCTCATTTTATGTTTATTCCTGGAAAATCTGATTCTATTTGATGCTAGTGTCTATTTGTCTGAGAAGAAGCAAGAAGCAAACATCTATTCGCGAATTCTTTAAATAAACATTCAAATAAACATTTGTATTTTCCAAAGTATTAATTAATTCTAATAATATGTTAATCTTGCATTTACAGGCATGAATTTTTATCAAATCAACTATGTTATTTAAAACAAGTAAGGAAGTCTAAGCTCGAGTGGAATCGAACATTAGATACTCAGCTGTATGCTTTCATTGTTTGTTTGCGTTTCAGGGAAATACGATGTGATTTATATAAAGCGAGTGCTGCATAAAATAGACGTAGCCACGGCCATTTTCAAAATTTTTATCAGTCATCCAACTAAGCATATGAATATTATTCTTTGTACAAAATTTCATTCCTTTATGACTTCTAGTTACAAAGATATCACGTTACAAATTCCAAAAGGGTGTTCCAAAAATATCTTTGTTAAAAAGTAGGCGTGGTCATAAACCGATTTCAATACATTTTTGCGTGTCTATTAACACAAGTTATAAAAGTGTATAAACCAGGTTTCGTCATAATATCTCAGTTATTTGTCGAGTAATAGGCTCGCAGATTTCTTTGTATAAAAAGAGGCGGTGCCACGCCCATTTTCCAAACTTTTTTTATTTTTTGTTTTCGGTCTATTGTAGAACTCATGTCACAAAATGTCAATGAATTATCTTTATATTTCACAGAGATATCGCTAAAAATGGTTTTATTAAGTCACTTTATAATACCCATATATAAAAGAGGGCGTGGTCGTCAACCGATTTTGGTAATTTTTCGTCCAGACATTTGGCTAAGTAAATATATCACGCGTACCAAATTTCATCGATATATCTTTAACGGTTTCTGAGTTATGACATATACAACTTTCAATATTTGCCCCTTAATAAGTGGGCGTGGCACTGCCGATTTTCCAAAATTTTTTTATTTTTTGTTTTATGTCCGTAGTTGGACTCCTCCCACAAAATTTCAGTGATAGATCTTTATATTTGACAGAGATATCGCTTAAAATATTTTTATTAGGCCCCTTTATAGTTCCTATATATAAAAGTGGGCGTGGCCGTCAACCGATTTTGAAAATTTTTCGTCAAAACATTTGTCTATGTAACCAAATTACGCATACCAAACTTTATCGATATATCTTCAACGGTTTCTGAGTTATGACATATAAAACTTTCAATGTTTGACCCTTAATAAGTGGGCGTGGCACCGCCCGTTTTCCAAAACTTCATCAAATTTCTTCCTATGGGCCTGAGCTCAATACGTGGGTAAAATTTTATCACTCTAGCTATATTAGTGGCTGAGATACCAAATTTCCGATTTTTTCTATATAGGAAAAGTGGGCGTGGTCATGGTCCGATATCGCCCATTTTCAATACCAACCGTCCCAGTCTCGATACCAACTTGCATTTCAAATTTCATCAAAATATCTCAATTTTTACGCGAGTTATCGTGCGTACGGACGGACGGACGGACGGACGGACGGACATGGCACAATCGATTTCTCTTTGCACCCTGATCATTTTGATATATATAAGTCCATATCTATCTCGATTATTTCATTATGTTACAATCCACCGTTATGAAATCAAAATTATAATACTCTGTGTACTAGTACAGCTGAGTATAAAAATGTCAACCTTAATATAGTGAACAGCCTGGATACTATGAACAGGCCGGACAAAAATTAGTTCACTATATCCAAACTCGACTGTAATAGTTAGCAAAATAATGAAATTTCAAAAATACCGTTATATAGGAGGGGAGTGTATTTGTGGGCCGATTTTGTTCAAATTTTCACATTTTGCTACTTTCAACTTAAGTTCCAAGTTTCAAGTTTCTAGCTCAATTATTACTATTTTTGGCCACGTTTGTATGGAGATGCGCCCACTGTGTAACGTGTTCATTAAAATTAATAAACGGCGTTCACAAGCTCGGGATTTTAATGAACGAGGTTTATGAATATGAATGGAATAATGAACGTATTCATAAAAATTTTATGAACGGGTTTATAAAACATTATGCATTTTTTAATAGATTTTATGAAATTATTTGTTATAGTTGAGGACAAGTACAGTTTAAGTGCAGCATTTGACATGCTCAATACAAGTGGTGTGATGGAAAAGTAGGGTTGCCAGACGTACTGATTTGTTCAGTACAATACTGATTTTTCCTGCTCCGTATTGATGGTTTTAAAAACCTTAAGAAATACAAATTTTTTGCATTTTGTACTGATTTGTACTGATTTTTAGCCGACACTAAAAAGATTCATTTTTATCACCATGCACTGTTTTTAATTTTCCAACCGTTTTCATTTGATGTTTGTAATGCCTTGGTTATGCTAACGACAATACTCGATGGTCAACGTGTAATTGTTGTTGTGCACTCCGACGAGTGGGATGAATTTTGGGACCGTCACATCGATCAAATTTGCTGGGTGAAACGAGCACCCAGAAAGCCGAGGTTTCGGGGTAGTAACGTGTTATGTTGTGTATGTGCGCTCTAATCATCGATTTAAGCGTAACCACCTCTCACCGATGACGAAAATGTCTCCGAATTTCATCGGTGTTTTGCTCGTAAGCATAACCACGACAGAACCATGAAACAATTAGGAAGGAGGAAGCAACGCGAACGTTAAATGTCATAGAAACTTGATTGACAGTTAACGATACGGAAACAAAAACAAAATGCCAGTAATAAAGACGATTTTCTCTGCATATATTGTTTTTTTTTTGGAAGGCAATGTACTGATTTTTTCGGGAAAGGTATCTGGCAACCCTATGGCAAAGTGATAAGGCGTCCGGCTTGGAAACGTACAGGTCGCAAGTTCGAATCCTCTCGATGTCAAGGCGACTGATTTTTTTATATAATTAAATTTTTTTTATATACATAAATGTTAAAAATATTTAAGATATAAAATAAATAAATAAAAAGGCCAGAGGAATCGGAAAAACATAATTAGTCAACTAAAACTAGAAATTATTATACAAAGGGCAACATTTCATTTCACATTAGTGAAGATGCAAATAATAAACTTTTAATCCAAGTGCTTCATTAATCATCAGAGAATTGCTGAAATATGCAAAGCTATCGGAAAATTAACGAACGAAGGTAACACATCGAATTTGTATTTTTCAAACCAACAATGAATTCTATGAACAGCATTCATAAATATTTTTGATGAGCCATAAAATCTGTTAAAATGTTGAATTTTGTTCTACGCCAAGTTCATGAATTTTCATTCGTTAACTTTATGAACGCCTTCATCAAATTTTATGAAATTATTGATTATATTTATGAAAAATTCATTAAAACCAATGAATTTGTTCATAAAACTGACAACAGAAAATTTATGAACGCCGATCATTAAAAATTAATGAAATATTTTTATCTGTGTAGAGGTACCTAGTCAAGGTTTGGTGGCAAATGGCAATAATATTGCCTTTAATTTGAGATATAAATCATGGGAAAACAGGGAATAGTTTCGGAGATGCGTCCGAAAACTTCACGCAATGTTTTGGTATGAAATGAAAAGGCCTCCATGTAGAGCGCTTTTCATTATGATTCTCAGGCCGAGTCCGCAGATATGGGTAAAAACGTGGACCCGAATAACCCCGGAATGTTTCTGAGCAATATTTGTATCAAATGAAAGGCGGAAATCAGGGCTTCTACATAAATTTCTTTTCATTATGATGCCTTAGGTCCTCAGATATGTGTCAATACGTGAACATGGATGACTCCAAGAATTGCTCGTTTAAAGTTATTAGATTTAAGTAAATGGTTCACATACAACAACTTTATTTCTGTCCTTCTACAGAGTTTCTAAATGATACATATTTATGTACCTAATCACATACATACATAAAATTACATTTTTAATAGTATATATCGTCGGTCCCTTGCCAGAAACACGAATGTGAAATTTTTTCTAAGTGCGATATCTGCTCTTCATCGGGTATGTATTCATATAATAACAATTAATATTTGTATATATGCTTATGTACATACAAGTACATATTATGTATGTATGTTTACGCAAGAATTTATATCAATACTAATTGCTATTACATCAATATATACCCGACAAAGAGCAGACATCGTACTTAGAAAAAATTTCACATTCGTGTTTCTGGCAGAAGACCGACGATATGTGCTCGCGTCACATAAATACGTAAAATTTATAAATAAACTTTTATTATCTGAGCAAAAAAATAAAACTCAAAAAATAACTTTTATTATCTGAGCAAAAAAATAAAACTCAAAAAATAACTTTTATTTTCTGATCGAAAAATAAAACTCAAAAAATAACTTTTATTTTCTGAAGGAAAAATAAAACTCACAAAATAACTTTTATATTCTGATCGAAAAATAAAACTCAAAAAATAACTTTTATTTTCTGAGGGAAAAATAAAACTCAAAAAATAACTTTTATTTTCTGAGGGAAAAATAAAACTCAAAAAATAACTTTTATTCTCTGAGCGAAATATAAAAAAGTCAAAAAATAACTTTTATTTGCTCAGGGAAAAATAAAACTCAGAAAATAACGATTAAAAATCAATTTTTTATAAAAATCGAAAAAATAAAAGTTAATGCACCTAGAGGTAGTCTGCGTTACGGTGATTACATCTGTGTACTTCTTTTGCGTTTAGCGTTTCTCCTTCAGTTTAATTTTTTTAGTCAAAATTTGAAAAATAACGATTATTTGCAATCTCTGCCTTTTGTCCGGACGGACGGACATGGTTGAATCAATTTTTTTTTTCATCCTGATCGTTTTGATTTATGTAAGTCCATATCTATCTCAATTATTTCATAGTCTTACGTACAACCGTTATGTGATCAAAAGTATACATACATACCCAATTTGCCACTGAGTGAAGTCGAGTTCAAATCGAGGTCGATTCGACGTCGTTTTGGAGAACTCGCCGGGGTCAACTCGAATCGAAGTCTTTATTTTATAAAAAAATGAAAGTCGTTCCGACTTCGATTTATAACATCGGATCAATTTCGCCACGATGTCGGTTTGTCGAATTCGTGACGTGTATTTTCTAACAAAGCGGGAATGAATTCATATGTACATCTCAACTTATTTTATACCCCGCACCTCTTAGTCACAATTTAGGCTACTAACTGCACAATGAGCTTGAAGAACTGTCGTCCGAAGTGGAAACAGAGTGTAACCCACTGTGCGGCGCAGCGTTACAAAGGCCTACTTGAATTAATTTGTATACATATACCTATGTATACATATTCACTTCAAACACTTGCAAAAAAAAAGTAACGTTGATGTACACGGCATGAAGTGCATTACCTACTTTCAAGAAAAATTTAAAGAAATCTAAACAACATTTGACTTAGAAAATATTTTGAACAAAAATATTTCATTTGTTTACATTTGACTTAGAAAATATTTTGAACAAAAATATTTCATTTGTTTACAAATAATACAAAAAATATTATGAAAAGATTACGCATTGTGAGCAGCGATTTTTGCGATTCAGGCGATGTACATATGTGCTTCATCAGTCAGTAAGTAAACATAAGCCGTGTTTCACATACGGTGATCCTAACCCAGATAAAAATTTTTGCATGTAAATGCAACAACAAAGATTTCAGCTCGATTAAACCAGATAATTTGCTGGTTCAATTTCTGATCCGTTCGATTTGTTTTTTCCGTGCTGATTTGATTTGGCAGAACTGAAAAGTGACATTTGTGTATGTATACATATATATACATATACCCTGCAGTAAATTTGTTTCACTGCTAAATGATCATTGATCATTCTTTGTTGAATATTCATCACAATCGTTTTGCGTTGGTGCAAGCGTGCAAGCTATATTGAAAAAACCAAACGAAATATCATCTCGGCGGTTATAAACCCACGAGCCAGCTTGTATTTCGGTAGGTTTTTTGACATTCGGCAGCTTTTCTGACAAATTTTTAAATTTGACAACTATAAAACAAATTATATTTAAAATAAAAAATATATGGAAATACAAATTTCAAATTTGCCTCTTGTAAGCTTCTGCTTTGGCCGTAAGGGGAAAGAAGAAGTCCCGAAGAAAAATTATACTGCGCACTGGCTTCTCCTTATAACATGGAATACATAGCTATTCCGCCATTTGAGTTTCATAATTTATTTCAGTAATTTAAATTCAAATTTCCAAAAAAATAATTTTTGAAATAGTTATTTTCATTTAGTTTGAAGTTTAAAGTCAATCAAATTGTTTTTGAGGGAGTATTTGTCTCTTTTCAACGTACAGAAGAATTGTTTTTGCGCTATTATAACTCTGATGAGTTTTATGGCCGAGCTTCTCTCCCAATTCGAGGTGTGCTCCTTTTGTTTTTCCTACCATTGGACAGTCATATAGGTATGAGGAAAGCAAACCATTTATTTGAAAAAATTCAGCAACCTTTATATGAAAGCATTCACTGATGCCTCCTCATGATGAATTTCATCAGTGATTCATAAAGGATTCATTTCAGATTTTTACTGCTGGGTATATGTCAGGCCCGTAGCTAGGGGGGGGGGGCATTGTGGGGCAATGCCCTACCTTAAAACTAGAATGCCCTACCTTAAAAAGGCCAACAAGTGAGATCAATTACACTGTAGGTAAATTTTTAACTTTTGAAATATCGCAGAGAAACGCAGAGACACCCCAACTTAATTTTTGGCTGTAGAATACGATGGCGTTTTCAGAAAGTCAAAGTTAGCTCTCGTTTTCGAGAAATTTAGGAAAGAAGTTTCAGAGCTCCGAAGGTAATTTTTTTCCCGTTTATAAACTTTACTTAGGTTTTGAACCCTTTTCTCGCGTAAGGATTTTGACGGTTGTTCTTAATTAATTGGGGCATTCTTAATTCAATGCCATCATTAGTTTTTCCAAACTGGCTCCGGTTTATGAGATAACGGTATTGAAAAATTACCATCAATTTGGACTTTTTTGTTAACCCTAGATAGATAACGCTATTTTATACCCCTACAAAGATAAACATACGTCATAATGACGTATCTTCATTTAATGGCTTTTAAGGAGGTGAAGAAATAAAACTTATTTGTTTTTTGACTGAGATAATTTATTTCATTTATTTCCAGTCCTATGTGGAACATTTAAACATAAAATTAAAGATAATATGAGATTAATAAAGAAATTCATTTTTTTTGACAAAAAGCTACAAAAATTATACAGCCTTCACAAAAAGGTGCAAATTTCATTCTTAATTCTAAATTCATAGAGGTTTTTTAGTTTACTTAACAAAACAACCCTTTAAATAATATTTTAAAACAAAAAAAATAAAATCAAGCAAGATTATATGCATGTGTTACAAACTTGGTTTTGGTGTTGTCCACACAGAGGTGTGTTACACTTGAAACATTATTTTTTTGACATGCGTCTTATTTTAGAAAGACAGGACCAACAGTATTTTATTTTCTGGAAAGAGCCTGATTTCCACTGCCTTCGAGATCATTGCTGGTGTTATTTTTTGTCTTCTTTTTGGGTATCACTAACTCCATCTGAATTTTGTAGGACAACTTGTATGGTGTTGCGCAAAGTTCTTTGCAAAGAAGATATTTTAAGTCTTGTTTTCATCCATAGATTTGTTAACAAATTAAAACTAAAAAAAAAACAAAAACAACATACTAATCTAATAAATTGAAACACAAAAGTGATAAAAAATTCATGCAATGGAAAAACCAAAATGTCACACTAAAGATAAAGCTACGTCGGTTTGACGTACGTTGTGATCATAACTCAGATAAAAAAAAACTTATGGCAAAAAATCGAGCACCAGCAATGACCTACAACCACCGACTGAGAAAACTGAGCGTATGAAGTTGCTTCGGAAATAAATGAAAGTCTGAGAGAGTAAAAATAAAAATGAATATGTACGTCATTTCGACGTGGTTTATCTAATTAGGGTTAATAACTCAGTCAGTTAATGAGTTAAATTGCCCAAACTTTGCACATGACCATATTTTAGCATTACCTTAACTTTTCCTGAAAATAATTGAAATCAGGTGACTATAACATATAGCTGCCATACAACCGATTGTTCAGATGTGGACATTTTGGGGTATAGCTTCGCTATTTAAACAGATAAGGACATGCAAATTTGGAGAATTTGTACTCGTATTGGCCTTAATATATTCCCTGAAAATCGTCGAGATCGGGTCACTATAAAATATAGCTACCATACAGCTGATTGTTCACTTTTATTTTTTTACAACTCCGAAAATAGTCATTCTGCGTGAAAGAGCAACATAAAGACTTTCATTCAAAATGAATAGGTGAAAAATTTTCTCATATACGATTTCCACATATCTGCATCAGTCATTGCACTTTTGTGCAGCCAAAGTTGAAATTTCACCATAGGCATTTTTTTCAAGCCCAATAACTCATACGAGTCTTTCTTTTACAAATCGGACACCTATTGTAACCTTACACTGAACAATCAGTAGTATTGGAGCTATATGTTATAGTGACCCGATCTTGACAATTTTCAGGGAATAGATTAAGATCAATACAGGTCGAAATTCTCTAAAGTTTCATGTCCTTAGCTGTTTAAATAGCGAAGCTATACCCCAAAATATCCACATCTGAACAATCGGTTGTATGGCAGCTATATGTTATAGTCGCCCGATTTCAATTATTTTCAGAAAAAGTTAAGGTAATGGTAAAATATGGTCATGTGCAAATAAAATAAATACCGTTATCTCATAAACCGAAGGCAGTTTGGAAAAACTAATGATGGCGCTGAATTTAGAATGCCCCAATTAAGTAAGAACAACCGTCAAAATCCTTAAGCGAGAAAAGGGTTCAAAACCTAAGTAAAGTTTATAAACGGGAAAAAAAATTACCTTCGGAGCTCTGAAACTTCTTTCCTAAATTTCTCGAAAACGAGAGCTAACTTTGACTTTCTGAAAACGCCATCGTATTCTACAAACATAAATTGTATAATTTATCCATTAAATTTTTAAATTTACTAATATTTTAAGGTTATAAGTTAATAAAACTAATAGCCTTCAAAGCTATAAATATTAGTAAATAATCTCTTAAGCCTTAGTATTTAAATTACTCCTTTAGATTTGT
Source organism: Urophora cardui (assembly GCA_960531455.1). Classification (NCBI taxonomy): domain Eukaryota; kingdom Metazoa; phylum Arthropoda; class Insecta; order Diptera; family Tephritidae; genus Urophora; species Urophora cardui. The sequence continues at coordinate 81,886,788 of OY482671.1, read as the reverse complement.
GATATTTTGACCTCCCTACAGTATTATTATAATTAAATTTTTTGTTTGAGATAAAAAATTATTGCGGTTGCAATGTATGATATCGCTAGCTTAGAGTGCAAACTGTGTAAGTCCAATTTTATGAAAACGCGTATTTTTATGTAGCACGCTAGCAAAACCAAATACGCACCACGCTAAAGAAGTCTGTGATACTTGTCATATTTCTACTCGTTGTCATTCAGTGATACGCAAATTGTGTAAGTCCAAAAAACGAAGAAAATTGTGTAAGTCCAAAATTTGTATATGAACAGAATTTTTTTTTTTTCATTTTGAATTTTTTTCATTTTTAGTTTTTTGTCTCTCCTACAAAGTTTGAAAAAAGGACTTACACAATTTGCACTCTTTTTTTTTTGTAGTTTGGTTAAAGGAATGATTCATTCCGGCAGTTTTCTGACAAAAACTAATCTGACTGTGAGCGAACAACACCAAGATCGCGGAATTAATTTCTAAGGCTGTGTGCTAATCTAAAACATTTTACTCGTTGGAAAAATGAGGTGTCTAAATTTTCTATGGTTATCGTTTAATCATTTTCGAGAGTTTTTTTTTCACCTTGACTTGCGTGCATACCTACAGGCGGCCTACATACCAAATTTAAAGATCGAAGCTCTCTTAGGTATGGAATAATCGAAGGAAATTAAATTAGAATTAAAAATTTTAAAAATTAAAAAATTAAATTTTTTGTTGCATTAAATTTATTATAATACTTTCGGCTTCAATTTTATCTCTCGCTTATTTGCGTATGGCGGTTGGTCGCTATCTTCCATTAATTATATTTCTATTCAAATGCATGTCAATTGCCAAAACTGACCTAGTGTTCGAATTCACCACTAAGCACGGATAAAACTGCGCTCAATGGTGGTAGTGCCAAGACTGACTTCCGCCCTACCTTAAACCAACGCTGCCCTACCTTAAATTTAAGTCTGGCTACGGCCCTGGTATATGTTGTATATGTTTCTTCTTCTTTTTAGTTCTTTGCAAGTGCAGCCAATTTTCATTATGAGCCGGATTGTTTCAGTAAAAATTTATCTTAACCCAGACCCAGATGCAATAACTGAAATGCCCCTATAATTCAAGTATCCTGGCTTTAAGTACGTCTGTCTCCTGCTTTCTATAGAAATAATATGTATATTATTCTTTACAGAAAGAAGTGCAGATCAAACGCTAGATGTTGTTTTAGAAAAACTGGAAACCATTCAAGAAACCCAAAAAAAGATGGTGAATTGTATTTATGGCTTTAAAATAAACCTGCTTTCGTCCAATAAAACCATTATCGTAAGAGTACCATGTTCTTTTTAACTAAATTTCTTGTATTGAAGAAGTGTTTTCTATGTTCACTGCATTAGCGACTCCCCGACGTTCCAATACTCCAAGCATTCGTTATGAAGCTTTATCAAGTCGTATTGTACGTCGTCAAAGAGTCGGTTTTGCACGTCGCTATCTTGTAATTTTTGCACGTTGTCTACGAGTCGTTTTTAAACGTCGCTATCTAGTCGTTATTGTACGTCGTCTACGAGTCGTTTTGGCACGTCGTCAATGACTCGTTTATGTGGCTCGCTAGTGAACTGTTCTTTACATCCATTTCCGACTTCGCCGGCAGGTCGCACGCGATAGTCGCCGGCGAACGAATCTTTCACTAGACTGAGCCGGAATCGAATTCGATTCGAAGTCGTTTGGCAAATTGGGTATACATATATTGTACTACGTACTAGAGCTGCAAAACTATCGATGGCACTATCGATAGTATCGATAGTTTTTTTTTCGTGTCACTATCGATAGCTTTTTTCCACTATCGATGGTTATCTCTATTCATTCTTGTAGTTTTGTCCCAAGAGAAGAATACTGAATGTTAGGGAGGAGTTGGATTTCGATATCAAATTGGTCAAATTAATACACCAGCGGGTTAGGGGGCTTAGAATATACCCGTGGTAAGGAATGTCTGTCGCAAGAGGCGACTAAAATCCACGCTTCTAACGATATGTAACTTGTAGTAATTGAACCACACCTCGCTAAATGACATCTGGTCAATGTCAAAATTTTTAATTTTTTCCGATTTTTGAAAGTTTTGATTTTCAAATTAAGTTTTTTATAAAAATAATAAAAATCAGAAAAAAATTATTTTTTTTTAAATTAGCCAGTTTAATTGTTAACGTAATATCAAAGATATCTGATAAAAACATTATTTTTAGCGATTTCTTTCATGTGAAGCAAAAAGGATATTTTATGGACTAAAAACTCGGTTATATGACTTGAAATTAATTATATGAATAATTACTTAAAATGTTAACTGAGTAGGACGTGTTTTTCGGCGCTCGCTAATAATTGCATTTTTTACCCAGTAATTAAAGATTTTTTATTTTTTTTTTCTTCCGTGGACTTGCCTAATCGGTGCTCAAGTGTGTTGTCGACTGATCGTGGTGCTCGGTTTCCAAGCTAACACCTGCTTAAAATTAGTTAATAGCTTTAAAACAAAGCAGAAAACGAAGCAAAGAAGATAAAAAATACCAAAGCATAGTTAGCAGTGAACAGACAACAACAATGGCACGTAGAAATCCAATAAGAGGATCGGCTTCCCCCCCTAAAACCCCGCTTGCTCCAACATCAACTCTACTGGATAGGTTGGAGAAAAAAATGGAGAAATTAATTGAAGAGCAGAGAGAGTTAACTGTCAAGCAGTTAACTGCAGTTATGTGCAAGACGGAAGAGAGGGTGATGCTGAAATTCGGTGAGTTGGTCGCAGAAACGGCAAATCTAAAGTTAACAATAGCTGCGATTGAAAAGAGGGTCACCGCAGTTGAGAATGCATGCGCAGAAGTACTCATATTGCGTAATGAACTGAGTGAGGCTCAGGCTCAGCTGAGTGTGTTTGAAAGTAGCGCCGTCTCTACCGACCTAATTATCACTGGTGTTCCTCAAGCAGCGAATGAGAATTTGGCTCAAGTATTTTCGAAAATATGCAGTGCTGCTAATCAGTGAACTGCACAAGCAGATTGAATTTCAAACAGATTGTTTTGTACAAGCAAGCAACGAAAACAAACAATCTAAGCGCCGCTTGTAACCTAACAATCACAAGCGCGCTTGCGATTGTTTGCATTTTTTCAATCTAAGCGCTGCTTAGTTTGTTTAAAAGCAAACAAGCTCTTGCTTGTTTGTTTAAAAGCAAACCAAGCTAGCGGTTGCTTGAAAAAAAAAAAATTCAATCATTTTCAAGCAAATTTCAATCAAAAGCAAGCAGGCTGGAGGAGATTTTCAATCAGCGTTCATTTCGCTTTTTCAAAAGCAGATTTTTAAGAAGATCTTTCAATCATTGGATGTGAAGGAATAGGCGCACAGAAATGGAAGATGAACTCAATTCTACCAGTATTTTTCTGCAGATAATTGTAAGAAAATGAAGGAAAAAGCCTTTTTTACATATTTAAGCATGCATATACCCTGCAAAAATTCCTGGTTGTTGACAAATCAGGTCTAAAAAAGGAGTATGCTGGCAGGACTGCTTCTGTTATGCACTCACTCTGTCTACTCCTAACTTTCTAATACATGACATCAACAAAAGAAAATCAGCCTTATTTCAAGCCTTACGCCAAACAAATTTGCTACCTTTATAATTTTCTGGCCTTATTTCGTAAGCCTTTAATTGTGCTGTTTAATTCTTAAATAAGGCTAAACTATTTTAGTGGGTATGTCAGCAAATTTTGCGACCAGCAGTTTTTATATGTAAATGGTCTTGTCGTCGAAATGTTCCACATTCGACCCAAAAAAAAAGAAAATTTGTATGTATGCACATACCACATGTATGTATGTATATACATTCTGTTTTCTATACGCATCAGTATTTTATCCTTTTGTCAACAAAGGAAAATATTTTTGTATGTAAATATGTGCATATGAATGGCCTTGTGTAATTACCTATCCTCTATTTGCAAAGGCGTCAATATTCTAACCTTTTTGCATTCTATACCTACTTTGTTAAAAAACCAAAATATACATATGTATGTATATACATGTCTGGCATTCTACCTACTTTTGTAACAGACCAAAATACATATCCCGGAAAAAAATTGGACGAATAATCCCGATAGAGATTTATCCCGGATTGATCTCTTTCGGGAACAATGAGTCCACAATTAGGCCTCGATTTTTCCCGAACGGGTATAAATGTATATTAATCCCTTTCATACCGAACGGGAAAAATCAATTACAATTATACACTCAATACTGACTATTTAAAAATTTTTTAATTTATTGAATAGATTTTTTTACAAAAGTAAAACTTATTGTAAAATATTTAAATAGGCATGAACATTTATAATTTTTAAAGAAATTTTATATGAAAGAGCCTTGGCTAACAACTTTGGAAAATCCTTCACTTGTCTTTTACACTCGCATAATGCATTCTCAAAACTTAAAATATTTTCAAAAAATACTTAATTTTTTGAAAAGATTTCACTACATGATAAAAGCTAATTGAATAAACTTTCTTCTAATATACATATATAACAATTTAAAATTTTAGACATTTTCATAAAAAATAGCCTTGGCTTGCTACTTTGGATGAAAGCGATTAATCTACATTTGTACCTGTTCGGGTATACAAATTGATGCAGAAAAATACTAGATCAGATTTGAGTTAATCTTCCATTTCTGTGCGCCTACTCTTTCAGGTACAATGATGGCAGATTTTCTTTAAATTCCATGTTTCAAAAGTGAATTTGCTTATAATAATACTACATACAGCAGTAGTTTCATTGGAATGATTACTCAATTGACCACTTACAAGCTGGTGAGAATCTAATGACAATTAAGCTACTTGCATTTTTGTCACATTCCCGCTAGTTATTATACTCAGCTGTACTAGTACACAGAGTATTATAGTTTTAATCACATAACGGTGGATTGTAACAGAATGAAATAATCGAGATAGATATAGACTTATATATATCAAAATGATCAGGGTGAAAAGAGAAATCGATTGAGCCATGTCCGTCCGTCCGTCCGTCCGTCCGTCCGTCTGTCCGTCCGTCCGTCTGTAAACACTCTAACTGGCGCAAAAATTGAGATATTTTGATGAAATTTGAAATGCAAGTTGGTATCGGGACTGGGACGGTTGGTATTGAAAATGGGCGAAATCGGACCATGACCACGCCCACTTTTCCTATATAGAAAAAATCGTAAATTTGGTACCTCAGTCACTAATATAGCTGGAGCGATGAAATTTTACTCACGTGTTCAGCTCAGGCCCCTAGGAAGAAATTTGATGAAATTTTGGAAAATGGGCGGTGCCACGCCCACTTATTAAGGGTCAAACATGGAAAGTTTTATATGTCATAACTCAGAAACCATTGAAGATATATCGATGAAATTTGGTACGCGTGATTTACTTACCTAGGCAAACGTTTGGACGGAAAATAGTTAAAATCGGTTGACGGCCACGCCCACTTTTATATATGAATATTACAAAGTGACCTAATAAAAACATTTTAAGCCATATCTCTGTCAAGTATAAAGATATATCATTGAAATTTTATAGCAGAAGTCCAACTGCGGACATAAAACGAAAAACACAAAAATTTTGGAAAATGGGCGTGGCACCGCCTCTTTTTAGAAACAGGAATATACGAGATTTCTGAGCCCATAACTCGACAAATAATTTATATATATTGACGAAACTGGGTGTGTACACTTTTATTGCTTGTGGTAATACATGTTCAAAATTTTAGCGAAATCGGTTTGGCGACCACGCCCACTTTTATATATGGGTATTATAAAGTGACATAATAAAAACATTTTAAGCGATATCTTTGTCAAATGTAAAGATAATTCATTGAAGTTTTGTGGTATGATTTCTACAATAGACCGGAAACAAAAAATAGAAAAATTTTGGAAAATGGGCGTGGCACCGCCTCCTTTTAGACAAAGGAATATACGAGATTTCGGAGCCCATAAGTCGACAAATAATTGAGATATTATGATGAAACTTGGTTTATACACTTTTATAACTTGTATTAATAGACACGCAAAAATTTATTGAAATCGGTTTAAGACCAGGCCTACTTTTTAGCAAAGATATTTCTGGAACACGCTTTGGAAATTTGTAATGTGACATCTTTGTAACTAGAAGTCATAAAGGAATGAAATTTTGCACAAAGAATAATATTCAAATGCTTAGTTGGATGACTGATAAAAATGTTAACAATGGGCGTGGCTACGCCCACTTTATGCAGCACTCAATTTATTTAAAGTACACAGTGTTTCCATCAAACGCAAACAAACAATGAAAACATACAGCTGAGTATCTAATGTTCGATTCCACTCGAACTTAGGCTTCCTTACTTGTTTGTTTCTATAATTTCTTAGTTCCTTTGGGAATTTCAATGTCGTACTCATAAACATAAATTTATGTGCATACACACAAATTTTCTTTTTTTTGGGTCGATGTTGAACATTTCGACGACAAGACCATTTACATATAAAAACTGCTGGTCGCAAAATTTGCGGACATACCAACCAAACTATTTTAGCCTTATTTAAGAATTAAACAGCACATTATAAAGGTAGCAAATTTGTTTGGCGTAAGGCTTGAAATAAGGCTGATTTTCTTTTGTTGATGTCATGTATTAGAAAGCTTGAAATAAGGCTGATTTTCTTTTGTTGATGTCATGTATTAGAAAGTTAGGAGTAGACAGAGTGAGTGCATAACAGAAGCAGTCCTGCCAGCATACTCCTTTTTTAGACCTGATTTGTCAACAACCAGGAATTTTTGCAGGGTATATGCATGCTTAAATATGTACAAAAGGCTTTGTCCTTCATTTTCTTACAATTATCTGCGGAAAAATACTGCTGGAATTGAGTTAATCTTCCGTTTCTGTGCGCCTATTCCTTCACATCCAATGATTGAAAGATCTTCTTAAAAATCTGCTTTTGAAAAAGCGAAATGAACGCTGATTGAAAATCTCCTCCAGCCTGCTTGCTTTTGATTGAAATTTGCTTGAAAATGATTGAATTTTTTTTTTCAAGCAACCGCTAGCTTGGTTTGCTTTTAAACAAACAAGCAAGAGCTTGCTTGGAAATTTTTCAATCAGCTTGTTTCGCTTTTAACACGTTGGCTGCCAGTGTATCACCGGTGATCACATCAGAAAACCACCCCCAGGTGCCAGTGTATCACCGGTGATACACGCCTAGGCGCTTAAAATTTAAACAACATTTTAAAATAAAAAATCAGATGTTCGCGGGGTCATCACAGCTTAAAAGCATGTTCAGATGCGTCGCCAGCATGGCTTTTACTCTAGGTAAAAAATCCCGTTATAATACAAAAAAGCAAAAGTAATTTTGTTCCTGGCACCTGTGAGTGGTTTTTTGTTGTGATCACCGGTGATACACTGGCAGCCAACGTGTTAAGCAGATTGAAAAAATTGTAAACAAGCTACTGCTTGTTTGTTTAAAAGCAAACCAAGCAAGGGAGAGATTGGAAAAAATTTGAAGCGCTTGAAAGGGCAAACAAGCTGCTTGTGCAGATCACTGCTGCTAATCATAATGTCCCTCCCATAAATAATGTTTTTCGAGTGCGAAGTACGCAAATACAAAAAAGGCCTAACTCAAATAATGCTTGTCCAATTGTTGTTAAGTTATGCTCTGCTCCTGACCGGAATTTACTTTTAAAGTCCATCGCTCTCCACTGCAAGTCTAGGAAGAGGTCGATTACATTATCTGATGTCGACATGCCTGGCTATGGATCCATTCATGTACATGAAAGTTTGCCAAAGAAACTAAGGGAGGTTATGACATTTGCGTCAGAGCTAAGGAAGCAGAAGAAATTGGTGTCTGCATTCTCAATTCGAGGCAAAGTGTTTGTACGACTCAAGCAAGGGGAAACGGCAAAATTGGTCTGCAGCAAGGGAGATATAAATGCACTTATTAGTGTTTAGCGCGTTTATTATTATTATTGTTATAACTATGTTTATTATTATTATTGTTATAACTATGTATCCCATGATTGTATTTGGAGTAATTTATGTTAGTACAATTGTTGAGTGTTTTTCATCTTTCTCTCTTTATGGATTTTTCTCACCACCAAAATTGTTTACTTCTCCTTTTCTCTGCTTTAAGCTTCATTTCTTTGTTTACAATCATATAATTGTGTGCGTCTGTAGATTTGTGTTTATTTTTGAGGTCGTTCCATCATCAGCTGATGGACTTAAACCCCTGTAGGAAACCTGCCTTCAGCATTAACGAAAACTACAGAACATTAGTTGAAATTTTATGTAAACGAGCTATTGGCCTTAATATTGTGCACTTTAATGCTCGTAGCCTTAATAATGATAAATTGGACTATGTACGTGATATCTTTGTGAATTCAAATGTCAATGTTATTTGTGTCTCGGAAACTTGGTTTTATCCTGATATTTCTGATTCGTACTATGGTATTCCTGGTTACAGTCTTGTGCGTGTTGATCGCAAAGCTAGAAGGGGAGGAGGTGTTGCGATTTATTGTAAGTCTGATCTAAAAATTAGTATTTTGGCAAAGTCTGAAAACAATGACACGGAGTTTATTATTGCTGAAATTACTGACAGTGTTAAAAAGGTATTAGTTTCGTGTGTGTATAACCCTAACAAAGGTTTCTTGTTAGATTCGTTTTTTGCCGAGTTATCTTTGTTTCTAATTGATTATGAGCGTTATGTCGTATGTGGTGACTTTAATGTTAACCTTCTTATCCATGACTCTTACTCCTTGAAATTGCAAAACCATATAACATCTGCTGGCCTAACTGTTGTCAATAAACAAGAACCGACAAGATTTGCACACAACTCCACTCCGAGCTTATTGGACCTTATTATTACATCGAGTCCTGATATTGTCCTTAAACTAGATCAAATAACATTTATCTCTGATCATGACTTAATTTTTTGTACGGTAGATGTTATATTTAATAGTCCGGTGGAGTTTGTTACTGCTGTTTATCGTGATTTTAAGTCTTTAAATATAGATAATTTATATTTTGACATGTCAAATGTAGACTGGAATTTATGTTGGTTTACTTCGTCGATAGATGCAAAAATTGATGTATTAAATACTGAGCTAAGGAAATTATTTGATACGCATGTTCCCATTCGTAAGGTTCGTATTAATAGGTACTCGTGTCCTTGGTACAATGCCAAAGTCAGGTCCGCTATAAAGGATCGTAATAGATTGTATGCAAGGTGGAAAAGGATAGGTACTGATTCTTGTTGGTCTCAGTATAAAGTTGCACGTAATAAGGCAACCTCTATTGTAAGAAAGGAGAAGCAGTTGTATTGTGAATCCAAGCTAAGCCCGTCATTACCATCTAAAGAGTTGTGGCGTAATCTGAAGAGTTTAAATATACAAGAGAAAAGTAAGGCTGATTGTCAGGTTGACCCTGATATTCTTAACGAGTTTTTCATTAATTCAATTGCAGACCGGGGAAGCTGTATGAGTTATAATTTAGGAGAATGCATTGCACTGAACGAAAAGTTTCAATTTATTGCCGTGGCAGAGGAGGAGGTTTTTAGATCACTTATGAGAATTAAGTCTAATGCCATTGGGGAGGATGGTATATCTTTGAAATTTGTTAAACTTGTGTTACCGTTTATCCTAGGACCTCTTACTCATATTATCAACCACTGCTTCACAACATCTTGTTTCCCAGTGGAATGGAAAAAGGCAAAAATAATTCCCATCGGCAAGAAAAATGTTGCAAGTGAACCAGGTGACTATAGGCCAGTTAGCATTCTACCCGTCTTTGCAAAAGTTTGTGAGTCGTTGATGGCTGCGCAGATTTCTTCTTACATTCAAGAAAATAAATTATTCTCACCACTGCAGTCGGGATTTAGACCTAAACACAGTTGTTCTACTGCGATGCTAAAAATACTTGACGACATAAGAGAGTATTTCGACAAAGGTGACCTAACGCTTCTCTGCCTACTTGACTTTTCTAAGGCATTTGACTCTGTCAATCATTCCCTTCTGTGTAAGAAATTGTCTTATTATTTCCGATTTTCTGATAACTCCGTCAAACTGATGACCAGTTATCTTGCTGACAGAACTCAGAGGGTTTACTGCAATGGATCTGCTTCTAGACCTCATTTAATTAAGTCAGGGGTGCCGCAAGGCTCTGTGCTCGGTCCTCTTTTATTTAGCCTTTTTGTGAACGATGTATTCTCTGTGTGCCAGTACGTTAACATCCATGCTTATGCTGATGATATTCAACTGTATTTATCCAACCATATTGGCCTTGTTGAGGATTTATGTTGCAAAGTAAATAGTGATCTGTCTGCAATCTCCAAATGGGCCCATAAAAATTGTCTTTATATTAATGCTGAAAAGTCCTATGTGTTACCTATCTCTATCAATACAGTACATGTTGAGAACATCCCAAAATTATTTATCGGGAGTAGTATACTTGTGTTTACTGAGAAAATCAGAAACTTGGGGTTTGTAGTTAACTCAAAGCTTAACTGTATTGATCATATTAATAAGGCAGTAGGTAACGTATATTATGTGTTACGTAGGCTGCGAATGTCTGCATACTTTACGCCGCTGGAAACACGGAAAAAATTAGCAATTCAGCTTATACTGCCACATATTTTGTATTCTGAACTAGTTTACAGCCAACTTGACTCGGTATCACGTAGAAAAATTGAAGTTTCTTTCAACAATATAACACGTTATGTGTATGGCTTGAAAAAATATGACCACATATCAGCTTGGAAGGATAAAATTTTGGGATGTGGTATTTTTGACTACATTGCGGCTAGAATTGTGTATATGTGTATAAACTTATTGAATGTAAAACGCCCAATTATTTGTATGATAAACTAAAATTTACAAAATCCTGTAGGAAGCATAACTTAGTTATTCCCAGGTATGTGTATTTAGCGTCTTCGAGGTTATTTTTCGTTAATGCTGCTAGGCTATGGAACTCCATTCCTAATACCGTTAAAGCTGCTCTGAATGGAACGAACTGCAAAAGGTTGATTTATAAATGGTTTACTGTGGAAAGCAGTGTTATATGATTGTGAATAATCCTTACTGCGATATCTTCGCAATATCTTTCACTCTATCTATCTCTCTTAAGGATGTCTAATTTTCTTTATGTTAAGATACTTAGGTTTTAGTATTAGGTCTTTAGCTAATATATACAGAATTGTAGTGTCTAAGATGATGTACTATAAAAGATTTATCTTACTGTACAACCACATATAAATAAATAAATAAATAAATAAATGACTCATCCGTGTATAGGGCGTCGTTTTACAACTTTTTTTTTGCAAAACACTATAGAATTCTTGCGCGACCTTAAGCTTCTCATATTCAATAGTAATGCCTTTAAAATAAGAAACAATTTGCTCGCACAGCTAAATTCAATGAAGGTGCAAACACGGTAACTCGCATGGAAAATGGTGCAAGGTTTCCAATATATTAGCTGCGGAATGATTTGTATCTGACAGCAGCTTTTGTGTCTACAGTACAGTTACTCGCAATTTGAAATCTTCTGATATAAAATGACAAGCAATAGTTAAGTAATTTTCATTATTCCTTTTTTTGCTTGGTTTTCCGACGGGGTAGGAATATGATGTATTGTGGAACGATTTTTTCACAAGGGATGACGAAAGATCGTTCCATAATACATAAGTATCTATATCTTTAGCTTAAGGGCCGTTTACTCAACCTCTGATTAACGCTAACCCTATGAGAGGGTGAAGTCACAAACAAATTTTATCTTTTGTCTATACACGGATGAGTCATCTAACCGAGTTTTTCGTCCATAAAATATCCTATTTGTTTCACATGAAAGAAATCGCTAAAAATAATGTTTTTATCAGATATCCTTGATATTACGTTAACAATTAAACGGGCTAATTTTTAAAAAATAAAACTTTTCTGATTTTTACAAGTTTTTATAAAAAACTTAATTTGAAAATCAAAACTTTTTCAAAAATCGCAAAAAATTAAAAATTTTGACATTGATCAGATGTCATTTAGCGAAGCGTAACTCCAGCGAACATAATTTTTGAATAAAGTGATAACAAAAAACACAAAATTACCGTTATCTCAAAAACGTAACCATACAAAATATTAAAAATTAAAAAAAAAAAAAATTGTTCTGTGCTCAGCAGGCCCATACCTATCCTCCCCCATAACTGAAATTCTTCGTATTTTTTGTTTTTTGATTTATTTAAAGCATAGTGTATTCTACATTAATGAAATTTTTAATAGTGTGCCTTTTGATTATCGGTATTTTACATTAATGAAATGTATAAACAATGTGCCTTATGTACTAGTCAGCGCCAAAGATGCTAAAAAACAAATGTACTACTTTTAGTTTTATTACTATAGCGTTTTCAAGTCAAATGAAACCTTTTTCAAATCAAGTGCAAATTTTAAATTGAAAAAGGTTTAATTTAACAAAAAAATGCTATACATATAGGTGAAGTATTTAATTCCTATTTGTTGTTATTTTTTTAATTAATTAATGTTATGCGTTAAAAAAATTAAAGACTTTGAAAAGGAAAATGTAAACAAAACCATCCCTCTTTTTTTTAAGGTTTAATTTAACCAGAAAATGCTATATACATACAAAAATATACAGAGAAAAAAGTACAATGGTTTTTTCAACCAACTTCTTGGTTAATGTTTTATTGGTTGATTTATTCATGTCAAAAGGAAAAAATGTAATATGTACATTTTCATTGTACCATTAACCAATATTTTGGTAACAATCAATATCAAACAGAAAGTTGGTTTCCCCAACGTGTATATTTGTTATATTAACGAAAATATTGGTTAATTCATATCTAAAAAAAGTAAAAATATTTACGAAGCTTTATGGCTTCGGCTCTGTTGTTACCATCGCCTTCAACACCGTTTGTGCTTGACGAAGTTGAATGGCTGGACCCGAATTGTAGAGAGCGAGAGAGTGAATATTTGGAATTTTCTTTGTTATTCAGTTAACATATTAACACTCTCTTATAGATCATACATAGCAGTGCTGCTACTGGCATAAAAATATAACCAACAAATTGTTTAATAGTAACAAGAAATTGGTTGAAGATTTGAACGAACATTTTGTTATATCAACAAATATCATGGTTAATATAACCAAAAACACTGTCTAATATATCAACAATGGTAATGGTAATATTAAACAAGTGTGCAATTAGTACTATTAACCAACTTTTGTTTGATTTTTCTCTCAGTGTAAGTGAAGTATCTAATTCTTATTTGATCTTTTATTTAATTATTGTTTTGCGTAAAAAATTAAAGACTTTTTGGAAAGAAAACTGTAAACAAAACCATCCCTTTTTTATTTTAGTGAAATATTCATAAAAAACTATCGATAGTATCGATAGTTTTTTTTTCGACTATCGAAACTATCGAGTGGTCCGACTATCGATGGTTTTGCAGCTCTACTACGTACAGCTGTGTATAAATAAGCACATACCTTACTGAAAACCCCTCATTCAGCGTAGGTATGAATACACGCGTGTTCGTCTAAAATAATGCAATGTTTACATACAAACATACAGCTGAAACTTATAAAAGTGTTTTAAAATATACACGACTGTTCAACTGGAGCGACATCTACATTTAAAATTTGAATTTAACTTTGTACTGCTGTTCAAATAAAATAATTATGACACCATAGTTTTAGGCGCAAATCTTTTAGTAACATTTAAACATTTTATTTTTGCAAAATACTATTAAAAAAAAGTACCACGCCCAATAAAATATATATATGTATATTCGTGCATATTTAGGCACTTAAGCGAGTAATAACGAAAAATATTAAACTAACATCTTGTGGTTAATTCAGATAGTTGCGTTTGCTTATATAATATTGAGTGAATCTGGCAAATATATGACTAGAAATACAGAATTTCCGTATAGAAGTTCACCACGACAAACATAAAAACAAGGTTACTTGACTATTGATAGAAAATAACGGTAGGTTGAAATGTTTTATACAAAAACTTTAATTTCACAGACAAGTTTATAGCAGGGTTTTCGCCAAAGGTATTGTTCATATTTAAATTTTGTCCAACAGGTCCTGCGATGTAGAGCATTTGTTTTCCGCATACAACAGCTCGAAAATATAGCAAAAGATATGATAGCTCAATGCTACCCCTTTCCAATATTAATGGAATAGTTTTATTTGCTTTGTAAAAAGACCCCATGCATTTACATGAATACAAAGCTAACATTAACTTAAAGTATTGTATAGTACTTAAAACAAGTTCTTGAAATGTGTGTAAATGTGAATTGTATTTCAGTTCTTATATTATTATTATTTTTGCAAGAATTCTTGAAATAAAATACGTACAAGTGGGCTAATCCTGAAAAAGTTAACCAAGAGCATGAAATTGAAAATGGAACTTTCACTTACGAAATACTTTCGAACTTTTTTTTTGGTATTTGTTAGTATAGGTAATAAAACATAAGCATTTTCTATTCGTTCTTAAACTCAGGCGGAGAATAATCGCCAAAAAGAATAATTTTCTCTAAGGCTTTTTTATTAGCAAAGTATCATTTTTTTCTTCGTGGGTTTAGTTTATTGAAAAGAGAGTTATATTATTGTTACACGCTCCAATCATTCTACTTAAAACGTAATTTAATTTAAGAGTATAAAATTTGCGAAGCTAGTAAGGATAACGGAGTTTTTTTGCTTTAAAATTTCGCGTATCCTTTTGTCGCGTGCGTTACCAAGAAACTAGGAAACCACATGAAATAAAAAAAATTTTCAGTGACAAAGTAAGCTTGTGTACTTTTTCCAAAAATAAAGTCAGTGTTGTCCGAAAACTGAATGTTACAACTTTATGTGTGTTTTAAATTTGTCGCGTGCGTTACCGTCAGTGCAAAAGTTCAATCTATATACATATGTATATAAAAATGAATCACTTTTTCTTTGGTCATCGCATCACGTCTGAACGGATGGAACGATTTCGATAAATATTCTTTTGTTATGTTTAGTATTGTCTGGAGAAGGTTCTATTGGAAAATAATTTCAAAAAAATTAAAAGAGCGTGGCATCTCCCATACAAAAAAAAACGTTTCATACTGTATACGCATTTCTGAAAATATTCTTTGTAAGGCTTGGATCTTAGATGATATACCAACGTGATGTCAAGCTCACATATATAGATGGGCGTTATTACAAAAAGGGGCGTGGCACCTCACATATACCCCAAATTTTTTAGACTCAATATCTCTGCAAGTTTTGGATACTGGGAATTGGTGCAGAGATAAACAATATCAATACCATACTTACGAAAGAAAATTGGAGCTATTGGAAAAGGGGCGTGGCATCTCCGATACAAACTTAATCTCTCTAAGTTATGGAAAAGTGTTCCAAACATTATTGGAATTAAAGGTTTGCATTGGTTTTCATACATCGATGGCGACTTTATTGAGGTTGCTCGAACAGCTTATTCGCCGAAGAAAAAAATTAAAGTACAACGTACCTAGTTTTAAGTTATTTTTTACTTATTCTATCAAAATACTTTAAATATACTTTTTTATTCATTCTTTGCTAAAAATTCATTAAAAATGAGAATTAAAAAAAATTTGATATTTTAAAGGCATACATACATGCATATAATGGGATTTTTTCGTGCATATTTCTGAGCATATTTCAGTTATTTTTCGGACATATTTTTAGCTTCCCTAACGATGATATATGTACAAAATATTTCGTGATATAAACATAATATAACATCAGCCAACAAATATTTTTTGACACTTACAGGTCCTTACCAAAATTAAGCAGTCAAGACGAAGAAGGGGGGGCAGGTCATGGGTATGGTGGAGGACCACAACACTTTGAACCTATTCCTCATGATCATGATTTCTGTGAGAGAGTCGTTATAAACGTAAGTAAAATAAATTTTGTTATGGGAGTTTAATGAGAATTATAATCAACGCTCGAAAACGAGAACTAATTACGTTTCTGTTCGAGCTTTTTGGCCGGTGAAGATGAAAAGCGAAAACAAAGCTTCCTTTTTGCTCTCCTACGCGTTTCGGCGTCTTTTCCGCCTTCTTCAGGGAGACTGTTTTATTCAACAAATATATAAAAAAACATACATATATACATTAATTTAACATATGACAATAATTAAAAACTATAAAAATTACCAAATGTTGCACAAATATAGATTAAAACATAATTTTCACTAAAATAATTTGCACTTACATTTAACAAAAATTTTTCCGAATGTTTCACATCTATCAACACTTATACAGATATACAGACATACATAAAACATAAATCGTCTTTCTTATTGTCATTCGTATTTCCGTTTTTTCTTTGTTATCGTTGTTCGGTATACACAATTTATGTTGTCTACATCTTCTTTGTAATTCATTGCGTCATATATTCTTTCTTGGATGCGCAGACTTTCTAATGTCAGTCTTGTTTTTGTTCGTCTCTCTATGTCCAGTATCTTCGCATGATCAAAGTCCGCTTCATGTCCAGTATTTGTCATGTGTTGGGCTAATGCTGTTGCTGACTTTAGGTTTCTTACGTCTGCTTTATGTTCGCCTATTCTTGTACCTAATGCGCGTTTTGTAGTCCCTATATAAGTTTTGTTACACGGTTCGTTGTCTTTCCCTTTGCATTTTATCTCATAGACTACATTGTGTTGTTGCTCTTTGTTGATATTGTCTTTCATTTTGCTAAAAATATTGTTGAGTGTATATTGTGGTTTATGTGCAAAAATTAGTTCGTCATTTCTAATGCAACTTCGTAAAGTTTTATTGTCTGTTAGGCCGTGAATGTATGTGACCCCCCTAAATGTCTTCTTTTTGTTGTTGTCTGTTATTGGCGTATTCTCTTTGTTTGTTTTTCGCCTGCATTTTGTTGTTGCTAACCATCTATTTATCGTTTTGATTGGGTATGCGTTTTTTTGTAAAATGTTTCTTATCATAGTGTCATTATTTTTTCTGAGCGCCTGGTCGCTCAACACGTAGATTTTGTTTATAAGGTTCACAGCCGTATTTCTTATAACCTTATAAACAAAATCTACGCGTTGAGCGACCAGGCGCTCAGAAAAAAAAAAAAAAAAAAAAAAAAAAATACAACAATACAAATACAAATACAAATACAAATACAAATACAAATACAAATACAAATACAAATACAAATACAAATACAAATACAAATACAAATACAAATACAAATACAAATACAAATACAAATACAAATACAAATACAAATACAAATACAAATACAAATACAAATACAAATACAAATACAAATACAAATACAAATACAAATACAAATACAAATACAAATACAAATACAAATACAAATACAAATACAAATACAAATACAAATACAAATACAAATACAAATACAAATACAAATACAAATACAAATACGAATACAAATACAAATACAAATACAAGTACAAATACAAATACAAATACAAATACAAATACAAATACAAATTCAAATACAAATACAAATACAAATGCAAATGCAAATGCAAATACAAATACAAATACAAATACAAATACAAATACAAATACAAATACAAATACAAATGCAAATACAAATACAAATACAAATACAAATACAAATACAAATACAAATACAAATACAAATACAAATACAAATACAAATACAAATACAAATACAAATACAAATACAAATACAAATACAAATACAAATACAAATACAAATACAAATACAAATACAAATACAAATACAAATACAAATACAAATACAAATACAAATACAAATACAAATACAAATACAAATACAAATACAAATACAAATACAAATACAAATACAAATACAAATACAAATACAAATACAAATACAAATACAAATACAAATACAAATACAAATACAAATACAAATACAAATACAAATACAAATACAAATACAAATACAAATACAAATACAAATACAAATACAAATACAAATACAAATACAAATACAAATACAAATACAAATACAAATACAAATACAAATACAAATACAAATACAAATACAAATACAAATACAAATACAAATACAAATACAAATACAAATACAAATACAAATACAAATACAAATACAAATACAAATACAAATGCAAATACAAATACAAATACAAATACAAATACAAATACAAATACAAATACAAATACAAATACAAATACAAATACAAATACAAATACAAATACAAATACAAATACAAATACAAATACAAATACAAATACAAATACAAATACAAATACAAATACAAATACAAATACAAATACAAATACAAAATATAAATACATATAAATACACGCGTATAAAATGCGGGTTGTTACGTAGATTTCGGGAGAACTTTATTTTCGTCATACCGTTTTGGACCATTCTAATATATCGCACCCCAAATCAAAAAGTGGCATAACTCAAAATTTTTCGAAATCGAGTTTTTTTCATAAACGGGTATACGGCACATATCTCTATCGATTGCCAAAAAAAAAAACTTTTGAATAACTGTCTCTTTCGACCGAAAAATAACCATTATACCTGGCCCTTTGCCATACGATTGCTTGTAATGAAAAAAAGTTTTTTGGCTCCTGAAAATTTTTGAATTTTGAGTTGTGCCACTTTATGATTTAGGGTGCGATATGTATGTATACATCCATTTATGTATAAAATATGATGCAAATAGTTTGTGCACTTGAAAAATTTTTTTTCTCTGCCGTGAAATTGCGTAGTTAGACTTAAGTTGCTTTTCTAAATGTCCACAGATACATGTCGCCCGTTTTATGCAATAGGGATTTAACTCGAAATTTTCGATTTCTGGGATTTTTCCATATATTTCAATAACTGGGTAGTGCCTTTGAGTCTAGTCTTATAAAATACTCAAAAAGATCAAAATGGCGGAAATAAAAGTGATTTTGTAGTTAGCCGTAGAAGGAAACCATTTGAAATTATAAAACTTTATTTGCGTTTTCCCAAAAAAAAATTTTTTTGAGTTAAATCCCTATTGCATAAAACGTGCGATATGTTTGTACATATGTACCTACATATGAGTTCCACAAATGTAACTACATACGTAGGTACTACCGCTATAATCGAATTTCGTTTCTCCTTATCTATTATACATATATCCTACAGGTAAGCGGATTAAGGTTCGAAACACAACTGCGAACGTTAAATCAGTTTCCGGACACACTGCTAGGGGATCCGGCTCGGCGGTTACGATACTTTGACCCGCTTAGAAATGAATATTTTTTTGACCGTAGTCGGCCGAGTTTCGATGCAATTTTATACTATTACCAAAGTGGTAAGTCACAGGAAATTATTATTTTTATATTTTAATACATCACCAAAACTAAACCTAGGGCTACATATACTACATCGTTTTATTTTTACCAAAAATAATAGGAAAGATGATTTTATTAACTTTGCGTACACTGCACATTGAAAACTTTATGGCCATTGATATCCTCATTTTAACGTGACTTCACTGAAAAGAGAAGCTACCAAAAATTTGTTGTACTATTCCTATTTAATACTAGTAAATGCCCGTCTCGCTTCGCAGCAACGAAAAATGTTTTTATGTTATAGTTAGTCCTTCCCTCTACCTTTCCCCTTGTATTTCCCTTACCTTTACCTTTACGGACCATAAATACGGTTTTCTGAATATCTCGACTCCAACGCCACCTAACAGGTTAATTTTGTGTAACAGAGTTTTTGATTACATACAC
Organism: Urophora cardui; assembly: GCA_960531455.1. NCBI lineage: Eukaryota > Metazoa > Arthropoda > Insecta > Diptera > Tephritidae > Urophora > Urophora cardui. Next base: position 81,867,047 of record OY482671.1, on the reverse strand, counting down.
ATACGTGCCAAATACGGATTTTACGAATATGGCGACTTCAGCGCCATCTGGCGAGAAAAAAATATAGCCTATGTCGGGAGGACTTATCCAACGAATAAACTATCAACATTCGGCAAAAATACGAGCAGTAGTTTTTGAGCTATTTCCTCACAAAGAAACCCATATAATCTATATAGGTACATATGTATATCGCACGTTTTATTCTATGGGATTTAACTCGAAATTTTCGATTTCAGGGATTTTGCCATATACTTCAATAACTGGGACATGCCTTTGAGTTTAGTCTTATAAAATACTCAAAAAGATAAAAATGACGAATAATAGTTTTATGTCCCAATGAGTTTCTCCATCTACCTTTATATTTCTTTTTATCTGTCTCCCTGCTCTTTCTTCAACTCCGACCCTCTCTTCCACTCCCAATCATTTCCCTTTCCCTTTCTCTTTCATTTTCCCTTCTCTTTCCCTTAGCTCAGAGCACCGGGTTGGGCATTACATCGGAGATAGCTCTATGTTGCAGCCCTGCTAAATACTTTTCATTTGACAGCAATATCGTTCAAAAATATTCTGGAGTCATCCGGGTCCACAATTTGACTCATATCCCTATTCAGCACTTCTTTTTATACTAATATCGTTCAGAAACATTCCGGCGTTCGCCTAGTATGCATGTATGGACATTAGAGTACGATTAAAATTCAAATTAATGCAATTTTATTGCCATAGAAGACTTATGTACATTTTTAGTGTCGCATATTTTAACCTGAATTTTGAACCCCGTGAAACGTCACTAAGCCGTTATCAATCGGGACTAGTGATGAGCGATATATCGCAAACGGTGATTTTTTCACTGTGAATAAAAAATCACAAATCGCAATTGCGATCACTTTTTCAAAATAGCAGTTCACTACTTATTGGCAACTGCTATCGATGTAGCAAGTAAGCAGTTCACCTATGTGAATCGCAATCGCAAAAGCATTATTATTAAACGGTTTTATTTAGCTCACCCCGTTTGTTTTATTATTTATTCTTTATTCTTGGGTCAAATTTAGTAATTCAAATTTCACCCTCTTCCTGTCAACCGATTAATCTGAAATTTTGCACGCATGTATAACCCCGATGACAATGCAATATTATGAAAAAAAAATTCCGATAGGTGGCGCGTGGGTCGCTATATTTACAAAAATCGCATTTATGGTCCTATTTGGCTGAAATTCGGAACATGTATTACTACCTTGAAAAGAAATATTTTCTTAAAAAAAAAATTCCGCTAGGTGGCGCGTGGGTCGCTATATTTACAAAAATCGCATTTATGGTCCGATTTGGCTGAAATTCGGAACATGTATTACTACCTTGAAAAGAAATATTTTCTTAAAAAAAAAATTCCGCTAGGTGGCACGTGGGTCGCTATATTTACAAAAATCGCATTTATGGTCCGATTTGGCTGAAATTCGGAACATGTATTACTACCTTGAAAAGAAATATTTTTAAAAAAAAAAAAATTCGCTAGGTGGCGCGTGGGTCGCTATACTTACAAAAATCGCATTTATGGTCCGATTTGGCTGAAATTCGGAACATGTATTACTACCTTGAAAAAAAATATTTTCTTAAAAAAAAAAATCCGCTAGGTGGCGCGTGGGTCGCTATATTTACAAAAATCGCATTTATGGTCCGATTTGGCTGAAATTCGGAACATGTATTACTACCTTGAAAGGAAATATTTTCCTAAAAAAAACTTCCGATAGGTGGCGCGTGGGTCGCTATAGAGGCGTTGGACTGCAATAAACTAACGGGCAAGAAACCTTGCAATAATGAAGCACTAAATGAATTAAACAGAATGCGAAATAAAAACTAAAAACTAGAAAATAAAAATAGGTAAAAAAACTTTTTAAGTTAAACGGTTTTATGTTATACATACATTGCAATGTTTAAGATAAATGTACTAAAAACCAAAAAATAATAAAATAGATACAGTCGTGGGAATTATAAACATTTGCATAGACTAGACTAAAATAAAACCGGGGGGCACGTCAATTGTCTACAAATTATCGACTTAATGTGCCATAGAAGAATCGTTTAATTCGTCGTTAGGCAGTTGGCCCGCAGACGGTGAGGAAAATACTTACTATTTTCTTGCTCATGGAAATTCCAATAGTTATACACTCCATGTTAATAAAAGAGATGTTTCAACTAGTTTATCGTTGGACATTCACACGAGGAATCGTTTCACTGCTCGTAGTTTGTCTTTAATCGACAAAACATATGATAAAAGTACTACTCGCTCACCACTATGAAACCCTAAAACTCGCTTATAATCGAGCTTGCTAGCTTTTTTCCACATTCTAGCCCTACTTATCACACGTCCATCGTTGTCGGTTGAACAACTGCCTAATTATAGTGTAACATTACAAAACAAACATTTTAATCAACGATTGTAGACAATTGACGTGCCCCACGGTTTTATTTTAGTCTCGTCTATGCAAATGTTTATAATTCCCACGACTGTATCTATTTTATTATTTTTTGGTTTTTAGTACATTTATCTTAAACATTGCAATGTATGTATAACATAAAACCGTTTAACTTAAAAAGTTTTTTTACCTATTTTTATAAATTTCTTTTTGTTTACACTTTTGAGCAGACCACATACGTACATATATAGAAATATAAGAAAAAAAATATTGAATTTACAATTTGTCTTTGAAAAATATTTACAAACAGCGATATTACTGCGGAATACGTTGTTATTGCTATCATTTTGTTAACATAAAATAAAGACAGGTTATATCGCTCAGAAAACGCAAAATTAATCTCTACCGGTAACTGATGATTTTATACCAGTCCATGCAATCGCAATAGCAGTTTAAAATCACAGTGATTTAAAAATAGCAATCACCGAAATCACAGATATCGAAAAATCGCAGTTTCGCTCATCTCTAATCGGGACCAACATTTGTATTTGTAATCCTTGGGTATAGATGTATTGATTTTGGGTATTAGATAATTAACAAAAAATATTTTGATTTTTCCACCCTTCATGGAGTTTTCTGAACTCTGACTTCTGCGCCACGCCTAAACCACCACCAATCACATATCGATGCCTTACTTTCTCAACCTCGTATCTTAAATAAGGAAACTTTTCAGGAAACGAAAAAACTGTTTATTTTTTTTACCGTCGTTTTTTATGTAAAAATTTTAATGCGATTATTAAGACATGAATTATAACTATGTGCACAATTAAAAATTATATACTTATCTATGTTCGTTTACGCATAAAACGAATTTTTTAAGATACGAGTTTGCTGCATTAACGATAATTTCAATTTTGAAACTTGATTTATAAGTTACTCGTTTGCTGCACTTATATGCATACAACGAAGATACTTCAAAACTATTAAATAAAAACAATATTTTGCTTAAATTCAATGTTTTATTTGTTAGAGGATATTATAAAAAAAAAACAAGTAAGGAAGCCTAATTTCGAATGGAATCGAGCATTAGATACTCAGCTGTATGCTTTCATTGTTTGTTTGCGTTTGAGGGAAATACGATGTGATTTATATAAAGCGAGTGCTGCATAAAATAGGCGTAGCCACGCCCATTTTCAAAATTTTTATCAGTCATCCAACTAAGCATATGAATATTATTCTTTGTGCAAAATTTCATTCCTTTATGACTTCTAGTTACAAAGATATCACGTTACAAATTCCTAAAGGGTTTTCCAGAAATATCTTTGTTTAAAAGTAGGCGTGGTCATAAACGGATTTCGTTAAATTTTTGAGCATGTATTACCACAAGTTATTAAAGTGTAGAAACTGATTTTCGTCATAACATCTCAATTATTTGTACGGTTATAGGCTCAGAAATCTCGTATATTCCTGCTTCTAAAAGTAGGCGGTGCCACGCCCATTTTCCAAAATTTTTGTGTTTTTTATTTTATGTCCATAGTTGGACTCCTTCCATAAAATTTCAATGATATATCTTTATATTTGACAGAGATATCGCTTAAAATGTTTTTATTAGGTCACTTTATAATACACATATATATAAGTGGGCGCGGTCGTCAAGCGATTTTGGCAATTTTTCCTCCAAACGTTTGCCTAAGTAAGTATATCATGCGTACCGAATTCCATCGATATATCTTCAACGGTTTCTGAGTTATGACTCATACAACTTTCAATGTTTTCCCTTAATAAGTGGGCGTAGCACCGCCCATTTTCTAAAATTTTTGTGTTTTTTGTTTTTTGTCCGTAGTTGGACTCCTGCCGCAAAATTTCAGTGATATATCTTTATAATTGAGAGAGATATCGCTTAAAATGTTTTATTAGGTCACTTTACAATACACATATATAAAAGTGGGCGTGGCCGTCAACCGATTTTGACAATTTTTCCTCCAAACGTTTACCTAAGTAAGTAAATCACGCATACCAAATTTCATCGATATATCTGCTACGGTTTTCGAGTTAGGGCTTGTAAAAGTTTTACAGTAAAACTTTCAATAGTTGCCACTTAATAAGTGGGCGTGGCACCGCCTATTTTCCAAAATTTCATAAAATTTTTTCATAAGGGCCAGAGCTCAATACATGGGTAAAATTTTATCACTCTAGCTATATTAGTGGCTGAGATACCAAATTTCCGACTTTTTCTATATAGGAAAAGTGGGCGTGGTCATGGTCCAATTTCGCCCATTTTCAATACCAACCGTCCCAGTCTCGATACCAACTTTCATTCCAAATTTCATCAAAATATCTCAATTTTTGCGCGAGTTAGAGTGTTTACAGACGAACGGACGGGGGATGACAAAACGATTAATACGCCTTTAAATATACATGTATATTAAGATAAGAGTTTGACGCAGTTATGAAAAAAGCATTGATTGAGATACCAAGATATTTATTCCTATTTTTTTTTTGCTATAGACACAACCTATTGAGATAGGAATTTGTTGCAGTTATAGAACAGAAAAATAGGAATCGTTTGATATGAAAATCTCAAAATCGCATTTTTTTAAAATACGAGGTTGAGAAAGTAAGGCATCGATATTTGTCATATCTTTTCCCAGGGGGCCGCTGTGGTGCAGTGGGTAGAGTGCTCGCCTGCTATGCCAGAGGTCTCGGGTTCAAACCACGGTCCGAGCCAAACAAATTTTTCCAATTAGTAAAAATCCAATTATTGGGTTTTTTAAAGAGCAGCGGTCACCTCTCGGCAGTGGGCGGCATACCCTCCGAGAGTATTTCTGCCATGAAAAAGCTTCTCACAAGAAATGCATTCGCCGTTCGGAGCCGGCATAAAACTGTAGGTCCACCCAATTAGTAGGAAAAACAAAAAGGAGCACACCTCGAATTGGGAGAGAAGCTCGGCCATAAAACTCATCAGAGTTATAATAGCGCCATTGTATTAGTATTATTATTTACCAGGGGGCGATACAGTTATTCAATGAAGTTTAAATTTTTCATAAAAATTAAACGCATTCTAATGGACATCTAATCAAAGCAGTAAACAGGTTTTGCTGTAGCATCGAGACAAACAATGAATTGTGCAAAAATAAACGTGAGAAGTCTGCGCTGTTCTGCCGCGCACGACTGCGACGCTCACACCGAACAGGGTAGTTGACCATCGAATCTGTCTGAAAAAGTGCCGCAGGCCAAAAATTGGAACAAAAAATAAACGATTTTTATTTCAATTTTTTGATTCTTTAAATTTTTTTAAACCCCGTTCTAAGTAAGTATTCAAATACTCAATCAAAATAAACAAAGCTTTTCTGTTATGCGCGCCAGTCGTTCCTGCTTCTTTTTTTATCAATTAGACATACCAAGGAAGGCCAAGTCGTTATCCACCTGATGCTACTAACGCAATGGAAGCCTCCCTCTACTTCTGGCACCACCGCTGAGTTCCTCACTAGAAACTCGTACAGCTCATTGTTTAATCTACTTCGATACTCGCCGTTTCCAACGCGCCTAGTTCCATAAATCTTCCAAAGAACTTTTATCTCGAATACTCCAAATGTCATCTCGTCTGATTTTGACATCGGTCATGATTCCTCGGCGTATATTAGGACTGGAACGATCAGCGTCTTGTAGAGCATGAGCTTTGTTCGTCGAGAGATGACTTCACCTTTGAAATACCTACTTAGTTGGTGACCGCTGTGGTGTAGTGGGTAGTGCGCTCGCCTGCCATACCAGGGGTCGCAGTAGGGCTGTGTCGTCTCGGCAAAAAGTCGATTTTAGACTTTCGACCCGACTTTCATCATTTCGACTATCGAAGTCGATTAATCGGCTATGATAATCGATTTGTCGACTTTTCGACTTTTTTTCTTAAATTTTTCACGTACAAACACACGCACTCTGTCGGAAAAAATCTCTTTCTAGAGAACTTCAATATTATAATTTAATAATAGTTGAAAGCGTTAAGTTTAGGTGAAATTCTGACTAGTTTGTAAATAAATGAAATTGGTTCATTATATCCAATCTGAACCTCGGAATTTTAACGGCAATTATCTGGGGAACCATAAAATGTCCCCTCTGCCCCCTGAAATGGATATTTTTATCGGTGTGCACTAGACACGGTAGGCAGGAAGCGACGATAGGTTGCATGAAAATGTCGAGAAAAAAGGAAAGTGGGGTTGTGTTATGTGATGTTTATAGATGAAACATCCGTTGAAATTAAAATCCGAGCTGCTCCTTTTTCAAGGATATCCACATTTTTTGTTTTTTTTGAAAGGATCAAATATAGAGGAAATCGAAAATTCGCCACCGTCCAAATTTTTCCTATTTCAATACATTATTTGGTCGCTAAGGGATACAAAAAAAGGTATTAAAAAGAAAAAAGGACACCTGTAGTGGAAAAATCCAATGTGAACAGGACCTAAAGGATAACCACTGAAATATAAAATAACACAAAAAGTACCCTTTTTAATTTGCGTATAACTCCTAAAATGTTAACTCTACGTGAAAATTCCTTATTATATGTTTCATTCAGAATAAATAAGGAAATATTTCTTTAATATACAATTTTGATGTACCTGCAGTGCTTAATGTACTTTTGTGCATCTAAAGTGAAAATTTCAAAAAAAGTACGTTTTTTTTATAGTGCTATTTTAAGTTCAAATATTTTTCTAGTTTATGTAAATATTTTAATCTAATGATCCAACTCTCACTCCTACATATCTATACGTTAATACTAAAAAAGAGTTAGAGCTGAGATACGCGCCCGCTGTGCACGGTGGGCGGGAAGCAACAATAGGTTGCATGGGAATATCGTAAAAACGATGTCCCAACGAATATGTGCCTAGCTGTGTGCTGGTACTAATTTTCGTTTAAAAAAAATGTTGGAGATTTTATTCACGCTTGCTGTGTGTTTATGAAGTATATTAGAATATCATTTTACGTAAGTTTTTAGCCGGCGATCGTTTTTTCAATATTTTCATGCAACCTTTTGTTGCTTACCGCCCACCGTGCACCCCTAGCGCGTATTTCAGCTCTAATTCTTTTTAATATTAACGTATAGATATGTAAGAATGAGAATTGGATCATTAGATTAAAATATTTACATAAACTAGAAAAATATTTGAACTTAAAATAGCACCATAAAAAAAGTACTTTTTTTTTTTAATTTTTACTTTAGATGGACCAAAGTGCATTAACCACTGCAGGTACAACAAAATTGTATATCAAAGAAATATTCCCTTATTTATTCTGAATGAAACATATTATTAGGAATTTTCACGTAGAGTTAACATTTTAGGAGTTATACGCAAATTAAAGTGGGTACTTTTTGTGTTATTTTATATTTCAGTGGTTATCCTTTAGGTCCTGTTCACATTGGATTTTTCCACTACAGGTGTCCTTTTTTCTTTTTAATACCTTTTTTTGTATCCCTTAGCGACCAAATAATGTATTGAAATAGGAAAAATTTGGACGGTGGCGAATTTTCGATTTCCTCTATATTTGATCCTTTCAAAAAAAACGAAAAATGTGGATATCCTTGAAAAAGGAGCAGCTCGGATTTTAATTTCAACGGATGTTTCATCTATAAACATCACATAACACAACCCCACTTTCCTTTTTTCTCGACATTTTCAAGCAACCTATCGTCGCTTCCTGCCTACCGTGTAGACATGAGTAACACTGCGCTGCGCGGCGCAATTGCGCTAACACCAACCCTGGCGTTATTGCGCTAACTCCGATTTGGGAAATGCGCCAACTCAATATAGCGCCAACTCAATATAGCGCCAACTCAATTTTGCAATATAAAACCGACTCAATTTCATGCGCTAACACCAGCACCAATATAGCGCTAGTGTAAAATGGCGCCACCACAAAGCCAACAACAGCACAGCGTATATGACACCGTCACAATTATGTATGCTTGATAGTGATTTAAGTGACTCTAATTTCCAGCATATTTTCACAAATATACGGAATATGCTTCCAAATGATTATGAAAATTAAAATTAATTTTGCGCCAAAAGAAATAAAACGGGGATGGTAAACAGTAAGAAGCGAACAATTGTTATTTATCGATTATTCCATGGCAATTGCGCTAAAGGTGTTATTGCGCCAGAACAGTGCGCGGCGCCACGGTTGGCGCCGGTGTTATTGTATCAGCGCCAAAAAAAATTGCGCCATTACCCATGGCTAGTGTGCACTCGACCAATGAAATCCGGCCAATATTGACACCTTTTTAGGGGAATTCTCCATAGCGGTCAACTTTTATTGAACTGCAACGTCCAATTTATGAACACATACGAGATGGCTTACTATTATATTATAAGGAAACATTTTTTTTTTTTTCAAATACGAACGGCGAATGCATTTTTTGTGAGAAGCGCAGAAATACACTCGGAGGGTATGCCGCCCACTGGTGGTACGGACTGGGGTTAGAACCCGAGACCTCTGGTATAGCAGGCGAGCACTCTACCCACTGCACCACAGCGGCAACGTTAATAATAATACACTCTCACGTGTATAACTCTATCGAGTTTCTCACCCAATTGGAGGCGTGGCGTGCTCCTTAACTTTTGTTTTTCCTACAAATTAAGTGGACTCAGAGTGCCGGCTCCGAAAGGCGAATGCTTGTTTTTTTTTGTTTGCTTGCTGCAGATAATAGATTAAAGTCGAAGTCGACTTACCCAGCCCTAGGTCGCAGGTGAAATTTCCTTTTCAAAGTACATTTCTAATATACTGAATTATTCTTGTTATGTTCAGAACCAGTCCCAACATGATATCAAAAGAAAAGTAACATAGAAATTTGCAATACTTAAAAACACACCGAAAAATATGGAACAAGGTGTATGAGGCATCCTTCAAGTCTCGATTACGTAGCACACTCACCAGTTTAGATACTCCCTATGTCGAGCGCGGATATACATAGAAGTATATACATACAGGGATATGTATTTAGATATAATCGCAGAATACTGTTTATTCTGTGATATAATATGAATAAAAATAAATTTTCAAACTCTATATAAACTATATAAACAAATGTACATGTCTATTCAATATACGAGTATTTTATTGATTAAAATGTAATGTTTATTACAAAATGTGTACAATGGAATTCAAAAATGTGTTATATACTAAAATGTATTTCTTTTTCTTTTCTCTTTTACCCCTTATCATACATACATCACATCACACTTCAACGCATTGTAAATATTGTATACAATCTATGTATATCTCATAAATTTCCACTAATATCTCGAATTATCTAATGTATTCAATTTTCAAAAAAAATAAACCTGCTTATCATTACCATAAAATATATCCCTTTGATTTACATCATAAACACATATTATTTGTTTTTTTTACAATTTAATAATCCTTCATTTAGGTGGTCGACTGCGGAGACCGGTCAATGTCCCCTTAGACGTATTTAGTGAAGAAATAAAATTTTATGAGTTAGGTGATCAAGCAATTAATAAATTCAGGTAAGATTGTTGCCAAACAAACAAAGAAATACAATTAAAGACGTTGTAATTTGTATATGTATTTTTAAAATATGCATTAATTGGTTTCTATATATGTATGTAGATACACTTAAACAAGCACGATAAATGCCTATATATCAACTAGCACATACCTACATATATTGCAAAAAATAGCAAAAACACGGGGAAGGGGGTACGGTTTACGTTAACTGTACTGACTGCAATACATATTATGTTGAATTATATTTAAATTCAATGCACCAACTTAGTAATCTAATAAACATACATATGTATCTGATTTTTTTCACTCGTTTGGGGCCGCTCTTTTCGAAAACATCAACCCGCTGAGCACAGATGCAATCTATCCCCTCGGCAAGCTCTTAATAGTGATCCACTAACTTAACTACTTACAATTGCTTAAAAATTCCTTTCAATTGTTGATAGCACCCTGTAAATGTACACTCATAACTACGCACATATGTATATGTAGGTACATGTAGCAAAGCATCCCGGTTGGAAAGGGTGATGTATACTCAGGGAAAAACAGCATTTTAAAATCAAATCAAAATAAGCATTTTTAAATTTAAAATGTTTTTTCTTGATTTAAAAATTTTACGATGAACATTTTTAAAATAAATATGTTGGTATTTACATAATTTTTAAATACGTTTTTGCCCATTTGTAAGCAAGTTTTCAAATTTTTTTTTCCCTGAGTGTATGGTCATCTATAAATGGATATAAAGGCTATAGGATCTTTACATCCCAGAATTGATGATCTTTTTTCAATGTGATGTCCTAGGAAAGTCATGCATTCACTTTTCCCGGCCAGGGTAAGACAAAAAGGAATGTTTGGATGAGAGTGTCTCTTGCCGTGATCTCAGTGTCGGTTTATTTTCTCACGAAAATTTCTCTCTTCCTTTCATTAATTTTATGCCTCCTAATATGACTTAAAAATAATTAATACTTTTTTTTGCACTTTTCCCTCCACTCGGTTTCTAACTACACTCATAGAACAGCTTTTAAAATCAAAAATAAAATTTTTATTTTCATATTGCACGTTTTAATCCAAATCATTTTTATTTTTACAATGAAAATTTTTAAATTAATAATGAAATTTTTGAATTAAGAATGAAATTTTTGAAGTAAAAATCAAGGCTGCTCAACGAAATGAACAAAATAATTTTGTTTCAAAAAATACATATCAATAAAAAATATCCAAAAATTATTTTGTTTTGCTAATTATCAGAACAAAAATTTTTTCGTTTCAAAAATTATCAATAAACCTTTAATCAGAATAATTTTGTTTCGTTGATAGCAAAAAAATTAACAAAAATTTTATTTGTTTTTATTCATGTGCGTATGTACATACATACAAACATATATAAAATTTCTTTTCTTCATAGAAAACGAAATTATTGAAAAGTCAATTTTTTCGTTTAAATTTTAAACTATATTTTTTTGAAATAATTGTTTTGATAGTTATCAAAACAAAAAAAATTTTGTTAATTTATTTTGATAACAGTTGAAACGAAATGGATTTTGTTATGCTTTTTACGTTTAAAAAATCGAATATTTCAACAGAAACACATTTTTTTTTGTTTATTGTTAAAAATAACGTTATTTTGCAGCCTTGGTAAAAATGCATTTTCGATATAAAAAGAAACGTACCTAAATTAAAAATGAAAATGAATGTTGATTCAAAAACTCGCTCACTTTTAAACATGTTTTGATGATAACAAATTTTCTTTTAAATTTTGTTTTTACAATGATTCATATAATTTTGTTGATTTTTGATAATTTTTTTTATTTTTTATTTATTGAAGCAATTTGGATTTTGTTATGTTTTTTATAGTTTTAAAATCAATAATTTCATCATAAACAACCCATAAATTTTCAGACAAATTTTAGGCACAAGTTATGTACTAAACTTCTTGGAGATATATCTATACATATGTATGTTAGATTTTCAGAAAACCTTCTCCTGTAAGATTTCCCTTTTGGCTGTTAGGTATTTTTTGCGCACAGGGCTCAATATGTTTGTATGTAGTATATACCTTTATAAATATTTTTTTCCTCTTGTAAATCTTTTAATTAATAAAAAAATTACTTATGTATGTATGACATACATTGTATGTATATAAATATGCTGCGAATGGATTTATTTAGATTGATCAAAAAATATTTTAAACTTACTGATTACTATGCTTATTATTTCTTTATATACTTTTCAACACCGCATCATGACAAATTGCTGGTATACCACAGAGAGGATGAAGGCTTTATTAAAGAAGAAGAAAGACCATTACCTGATAATGAAAATCAAAGAAAAGTCTGGCTACTCTTCGAGTACCCGGAGAGTTCGCAAGCTGCCAGAGTTGTAGCTATAATTAGTGTATTTGTTATATTACTATCGATTGTTATATTTTGTCTAGAAACATTACCCGAATTTAAGCATTACAAGGTAAGTTAATAAAAAAATAGCTTTTCTTAACAAAGAGGAGCGTTTTCATAATTTCTGGAGTGGAAAAACTGTGAAAAACTCAGTTTTGTCACTATTCGATAAAGTTTTATGGTTTTGGCTGGAGAGCTGGAGGTGCAAATACTTTATTGAAAATCTATATATATAAAAGGAAGTGGCGTTAGTACAAACGCGTATAACTCAAGAACGCCTGCACCGATTTGGATGATTGAGACAAATTCAGATTGTTCTCTGGCCAGAATAGGAGAATATCCAATAAAATTCCCGAAAAATGCAAAAAAAAATATTTTCCCATATATTTTGTATATCTACATATATATATAAAAGGAAGTGGCGTTAGTACAAACGCGTATAACTCAAGAACGCCTGCACCGATTTGGATGATTGAGACAAATTCAGATTGTCCTCTGGCCAGAATAGGAGAATATCCAATAAAATTCCCGAAAAATGAAAAAAAAAAAATATTTTCCCATATATTTTGTATATCTATATATATAAAAGGAAGTGGCGTTAGTACAAACGCGTATAACTGAAGAACGCCTGCACCGATTTGGATGATTGAGACAAATTCAGATTGTTCTCTGGCCAGAATAGGAGAATATCCAATAAAATTCCCGAAAAATGCAAGAAAAAAAATATTTTCCCATATATTTTGTATATCTATATATATAAAAGGAAGTGGCGTTAGTACAAACGCGTATAACTCAAGAACGCCTGCACCGATTTGGATGATTGAGACAAATTCAGATTGTCCTCTGGCCAGAATAGGAGAATATCCAATAAAATTCCCGAAAAATGAAAAAAAAAAAATATTTTCCCATATATTTTGTATATCTATATATATAAAAGGAAGTGGCGTTAGTACAAACGCGTATAACTGAAGAACGCCTGCACCGATTTGGATGATTGAGACAAATTCAGATTGTTCTCTGGCCAGAATAGGAGAATATCCAATAAAATTCCCGAAAAATGCAAGAAAAAAAATATTTTCCCATATATTTTGTATATCTATATATATAAAAGGAAGTGGCGTTAGTACAAACGCGTATAACTCAAGAACGCCTGCACCGATTTGGACGATTGAGACAAATTCAGATTGTTCTCTGGCCAGAATAGGAGAATATCCAATAAAATTCCCGAAAAATGCAAAAAAAAAAATATTTTCCCATATATTTTGTATATCTATATATATAAAAGGAAGTGGCGTTAGTACAAACGCGTATAACTCAAGAACGCCTGCACCGATTTGGATGATTGAGACAAATTCAGATTGTCCTCTGGCCAGAATAGGAGAATATCCAATAAAATTCCCGAAAAATGAAAAAAAAAAATATTTTCCCATATATTTTGTATATCTATATATATAAAAGGAAGTGGCGTTAGTACAAACGCGTATAACTCAAGAACGCCTGCACCGATTTCGATGATTGAGACAAATTCAGATTGTCCTCTGGCCAGAATAGGAGAATATCCAATAAAATTCCCGAAAAATGCAAAAAAAAAATATTTTCCCATATATTTTGTATATCTATATATAAAAGGAAGTGGCGTTAGTACAAACGCGTATAACTCAAGAACGCCTGCACCGATTTCGATGATTGAGACAAATTCAGATTGTCCTCTGGCCAGAATAGGAGAATATCCAATAAAATTCCCGAAAAATGCAAAAAAAAAAATATTTTCCCATATATTTTGTATATCTATATATATAAAAGGAAGTGGCGTTAGTGCAAACGCGTATAACTCAAGATCGCCTGCACCGATTTCGATGATTGAGACAAATTCAGATTGCCCTCTGGCCAGAATAGGAGAATATCCAATAAAATTCCCCAAAAATGCAAAAAAAAAAATATTTTCCCATATATTTTGTATATCTATATATATATAAAAGGAAGTGACGTTAGTACAAACGCGTATAACTCAAGAACGCCTGCACCGATTTCGATGATTGAGACAAATTCAGATTGTCCTCTGGCCAGAATAGGAGAATATCCAATAAAATTCCCGAAAAATGCAAAAAAAAAAAATATTTTCCCATATATTTTGTATATCTATATATATAAAAGGAAGTGGCGTTAGTACAAACGCGTATAACTCAAGAACGCCTGCACCGATTTCGATGATTGACACCAATTCAGAATAGGAGAATATCCAAAAAAATTCCCGAAAAATGCAAAAAAAAAAATATTTTCCCATACATTTTGAGATAGTGATAGGAATGGGAATAGGGATAGAGATAGAAAAGAAAAAAATAGAGATAAAGATAGAGATAGAAATAGAGATAGAAATAAAGATAGAGATAGAAATAAAGATAGAGATAAAGATAGAGATAGAAATAGAGATAGAAATAGAGATAGAGATAGAAATAGAGATAGAGACAGAGATAGAAATAGAGACAGAGATAGAGATAAAGATAGTGATAGAGATACAGATAGAGATAAAGATAAAGATAGAGATAGAGATAGAAATAGAGATAAAAATAGAGATAGAGATAGAAATAGAGATAGAGATAAAGATAGAGATAGAGACAGAGTTGAGGATAGGAGAAATTAGGTTTGTCGCGGCGAATATATGTACATATATCTCTTTTGTTCAGAGAATTTACAGTTTTATAGCTTTATAGGAATAAATTTTAGGCAGAACAACGTCTGCCGGGCCAGCTAGTATCTTATAAAAAATTACCTGAAATGAAATTTTTGAGCTCGGACTTCTCCTACAGAATTTAATGAGCAATTTCTTCCGGAAGCCTTTAACCCTCTACCTCCCACGAAAATCGCTGTTTTTAACCCTTTTCTAAAACACATAGAGATAATATCAATTAAAAAAATGCAGATAGAGGGTTAAAATGTTTTAGAAAATTATTCGGAATAAAATTTCAATAGGGGTCCCCTCAGACAAAATCTTAGTACGAAGAACGCAAAAGACCACAGGATATAATAATCACAAATTATGCCATGAAATATGCAACAACTTTTATATGTATACTAGCAAATACCCGTCCCGCTTCGCAGCGACGAAAAAATGCTTATGTTATAATGAGGGTTTCCCTCTACATTTCCCTTTCTCTTTCCCTTTCCTTTAATTTTAACTTTACTTTTACCTTTACCTTTACCTTTACCTTTACCTTTACCTTTACCTTTACCTTTACCTTTACCTTTACCTTTACCTTTACCTTTACCTTTACCTTTACCTTTACCTTTACCTTTACCTTTACCTTTACCTTTACCTTTACCTTTACCTTTACCTTTACCTTTACCTTTACCTTTACCTTTACCTTTACCTTTACCTTTACCTTTACCTTTACCTTTACCTTTACCTTTACCTTTACCTTTACCTTTACCTTTACCTTTACCTTTACCTTACCTCTACCTTTACCTTTACCTTTACCTTTACCTTTACCTTTACCTTTACCTTTACCTTTACCTTTACCTTTACCTTTACATTTACCTTTACCTTTACCTTTACTTTATGTGTTGAAGAACTACTCGACGCCTTTAATTTGCTACCAATATCACTCGGAAGCATTCAGGGGTCGTCCGGCTCCACGCTTTGAGCCATATCTTGGAACCCGGCCTAGGCATCACTATTTAAAGAGCTCTTTGTTCAAGTTCTCCTCAACAGCTTTCATTTGATACCAATATCGCTTAGTAACTTTCCGGGGTCACTCGGATCCACGTTTTGACCCATATCTGGGGACCCGGCTTAGGCATCGCCATGAAAATAACTCTATGTTGTGTAGTAATATCTTCTGGCAATAAAATGAAACACAGGACAACCGGCTCGTTCTTCTGACAAATCACGAATGCCTTTTTATTCTCTCCTCAAAATAGTCATTCGCCCCAATAGGCTTTACTCGCTAGTTTTACAATGTTGCCAGAGTTGCTTAACTTAGAGTTAATCTACTACGAAATACCTATACGGGGTTTCTACTCTAATCCTACAACTCGGCCGTCCTGACGACATAGAAGCACCTGATTCTACGCGGTTAATACTATTTTACAATACAATTGCCTAACATAACATTTAAACATATACATATATGTACATATGTATGCTTACATATACATTTTTTACACGTAAATATATACATATTTATATACATACATACATATAGATATAATTAGTCACCGACTCGGCCGTCCTGACGTGGTAGAATCACCTGATTCTTCATTATTACCATTTTGCGTTGTTTCTTGTGGTAGCTCGATGTTACGAAAAGCCAACGCCATTTCATTTGCCGACTTGTAATTTTGCAATTTTGCATGTAGCTGCAGTTGTCGATTTAGTATGCCGTCGATTACATATTCGATGAACTCGGTATCGCTGAGCGTAAGACTGGTGCACAACATACGCTTGTCATTTATATAGTTACTAAACGACTCGTTGTTCTTCCAAGTTCGTTTTTCGAATTTTCGACGCACACTTAGCGCGTTGTCTTTATTTGCAAACATTTGCGACATTTCATCGAGCATTTCGCTTACTGATCGTTTGAACATGGCGTTGGAGTTGTACCATGTCAGGGCTGCACCTTTTAATTTTATTCGCACAACAATACTAAGTGCTTTGTCACTAACTCCAAGCGTTCGTTGAAAATGTTGCAGCTGCGATCGCCACATTTCGAAATTTTCACCTCCGTCGTAATCACCCATTAATTCCTTGAGAGTTTCGAATGGGACTCCTGGTTTTGACTCAGGCTGTGAAAATTTTCGTAGCTGTAGTTTTAGTTTGAGAAGCTCGACTTCTTTCTCTAACAATTTTATTTTAATTTTTGCTTCGGAAAACGTCGATGGTTCAGTTTCACCACTTTGTCCAACTTCGTCGCTTGTCAGGTTGTAGCTTGTGGCGTTTGAGCCGGTCGTTACATCGTGTGTCGCACCATTGTCGGTTTCATCGCTTGCATTTTCATTGCCATTGTCTTTGTTGATATTCGCACCATTGCAGTCTTTTTCTCGCATACCATTGTTGTTGCCTGTAGCATTACCTTTGTTGGTTTTGTCTTTTTCTTTGTTTACACCGCTAGAGCTAGCGGTTTCTGCCTCAGTACCGCTTTTTTCGCAAGTGCCGTTTTCCGTGTCATTGCCGTTGTCTGGCTTATTACCGTAGTTTGTATCGTCATTACGTTTGGGATTCTTTGATCCTGAAGCTTTTTTCGTTTTTTTCGTTGATTCCGTACCTTCCGTTTCCACGTTTTCTACGGATGGACAAATGCCGCGTGCCTCCGCTGACAACTCACTTAATCTGGCCGCAAGTGAGGCCTTTGCTCCGCTAGCATTTACACCAACAGCAGAGCACCATGCTTTTAGCTGAAGAAGCGAATATCTTTCAGCATTGATTGATTCGTGGTCCATTTTAAAGAAAATATTTATTTAATTAAACTTTTTTCACTGTGGCTTCGACCACTTCTGACTGTAGTAATATCTTCTGTCAATAAAATGAAACACAGGACAACCGGCTCGTTCTTCTGACAAATCACGAATGCCTTTTTATTCTCTCCTCAAAATAGTCATTCGCCCCAATAGGCTTTACTCGCTAGTTTTACAATGTTGCCAGAGTTGCTTAACTTAGAGTTAATCTACTACGAAATACCTATACGGGGTTTCTACTCTAATCCTACAGTTGAAGGCCTGCTCAACATCTTTCATTTGATACCAATATTGCTCAAAGACTTGCTGGGTTACTCTGGGATCACATTTGGACCTGTATTCCGGGAAGCTCACACTGTTTCGAGATTCTATATACCCTATTATGTGAGCTAATACCACATGAATATACTATGAATATTTCACAAAGAGCGGCCGAGACACACACACACAATATATATATTAGATGCATTTTTATACCTTTCATGAGAATGAAATGGTATTATAACTTTGTGCCGAAAATCAAATCTTGAAAGTACTAGAAGGACGCGTGACAGACCCATCAATATATATACCGATATGATCAGAATCATGAGCTGAGTCGTTTAATCCATGTCCGTCTGTCCGTCCGTCCGTCCGTCCGTCTGTCCGTCTGTGTGAACGCAAACTAGTCCCTCAGTTTTTGAGATATTTCATTGAAATTTGGAACACGGGTGGGTTTTGATACTCAATCGATCATTTGTCGGAATTGGCCGAATCGGACCACTATAACATATAGCTCCCATACAACCGATTGTTCAGATATACACATTTTGGGGTATAACTTCTCCCTTCTTACAGCTAAGGACACGAAACTTTGGGGTATTTGTATCCATATTGACCCAAAGAAGGTTACCGAAAATTATCAAGATCGGACCACTATAACATATAGCTGCCATACAACCGATTGTTCAGATATACACATTTTGGTGTATAACTTCCCCATTTAAACAGCTAAGGACATGAAATTTTCAAGTATTTGTACACATGTTGGCCTAAACAAGGTTACCGAAAATTGTTAAGATCGGATCACTATAACATATATCTCCCATACAACCGATTTTTCAGATATACACATTTTGATGTATAACTCCTCCATTTTAACAGCTAAAAGCGTAAAATTTTGAAGTGTTTGTACCCATGTTGGCCCAAACAAGGTAAGCGAAAATTTTCCAGATCGAAGCACTATAACATATATCTCCCATACAACCGATTGTTCAGATATGTACATTTTGGGATATAACTTCTCCATTTTAACAGATAATGACATGAAACTTTAAAGTACTTGTACCCATATCTTTCCAAATAGGGTTACCGAAAATCGTCAAGGTCGGACCACTATAACATATAGCTGCCATACAACCGATTGTTCAGATATACACATTTTGGTGTATAACTTCCCCATTTAAATAGCCCAGACACCATTTTTTCTAATAGATCGTTCCATAAATAACCCATAAAATTGACATTATAAATTATACTAAATCAGGCTATGTACAACATACATAGGTAGCTTTTCATTTCCCCACTCATGAAAGGTATGAAGTCTTCGGTACGGCCGAAGACAGCCGCGCTCTTACTTGTTTTTTCTTTAGATCCTCCCTCCGTCAGGCGAATATGAGAATAGCGTGTTGTAGAGTAAGTAAATTGAAAACACAAATTCACTTTGTAAAAACTGAGTGGGGCTACTCCAAATACTGCGCGATTTTCAAGAATTTCAAGGCGTTTAGATTTACATATCGCACACTAAATCAAAAAGCGTCACAACTCAAAATTTTTCGAAATCGGGTTTATTCCATAAATTGGTACACAGAATATATCTCTAGCGGCTGCCAAAAAATCTTTTCCATCAGAGTCTTTTTTAACTGAGAAATAACTATCTACCTATACGTAGAGTTAACAGCTAAAGCGAATGGCGTATTCAGTTTTTGGTGCACATCTCAGGGAAACTAATATCGCGGCCTAAATACAACATTTTGTTTTTTTCTCACTAATATTCAACTTCATGCCCTATATTAAGTATTTCTGACAGCGGACATTTTTTTATTCGAATCAAACAGGACGCTGCTTAATTTATTACGGTTTTCAAAAACATACTCTTATTAAAAATCTAATATTATTTGGATGAGCTCATCAAGTTTAAATGAAGTAAATTGGGGTATAATAGGGCTGACAGCTTAAAATTTACAAAAAAAAAAATTAATAATTTCGCTCTTGAAGGCAGTTATCTGGGGTACACAACTCCATAAAAGTAAAAAAGGTCGAAACCCTGGACAGCGAAAAAAATGTGGACCCGGATGGCACCAAAATATTTTTGGGCAATATTGGCATCAAAATAGGGTTTGAATCAGACCTGGGCACCCTCAATTACATTTTGTTTTAGTTTTTGTTTTTTTTTCCTCAAACAAAAACAAAAGCAAAAACAAAAACGAAAACAAAAACAATAACAATAACAAAAAGAACAAGAATAGAAACAAAAACAAATTGTATAACCAAATTTTCTCAAACCCAAAAAAAAATTAATTGGTGTGATTCCATTACAATTACTTGTAATTGGAGATTTTCAATTACATTTGCAAGTAATTGTAATTGAAAATTTTCAATTGCAATTACATGTAATTGTAATTGAAAAATATCAAATACCAATTACATGTAATTGTAATTGAAAACCCTCAATTACAATTACAAGTAATTGTAATTGAAAAATTTCAATTACCAATTAATGTAATTGTAATTGAAAAAAAAAATGTAATTGAGGATGCCCAGGTCTGGTTTGAATATTACCTTCTCTGGGGAGTGTAACAAAAACTGAATACGCCATTCGCTTTAGCGGTTAACTCTACGTATAGGTAGATGCCAATTTATTTTCTTGTGCAAAATCATATCTTTTCTCATACATAAATATAAACTTATCTTAAAATTCTTGAAAATCGCACGGTTTTGGAGCGCCACTCAGTTTTTGCAAAAGTGAAATTTTTTTTTCAATTACTTACTTTACAACACCCTGTTCTCATATTCCGCTGCCGGAGAGAGGATCTAAAGAAAAAATTCATTTAATGTATATACATATTATATATTTCATGACGTAATTTGTGATTATTATATCCAGTGGTCTTTTGCGTTCTTCGTACTAAGATTTTGTCTGAGGGGACCCCTAGTGAAATTTTATTCCGAATAATTTTCTGGAACATTTTAACCCTCTATCTGCATTTTTAATTGATATTTTCTCCATGTGTTTCCAAAAAGGGTTAAAATTAGCCATTTTTTTTTTGTAGGTAGATGGTTAAAGGTTTCCGCAAAAAAATTGCTCATTAAATTCTGTAGAAGAAGTCCGAGCTCAAAAACTTCATTTGAGGTAATTTTTTATAAGATATTTTCAATAAAGTAATTGCACCTCCAGCTAAAACCATAAAACTTTAACCCCTCTAGAAAAAGCTCAGACCCTCCGGACTAGTACTCTTTTCGGCAAAGTTGGTCTGGGAAACGCCCTCTTTCATAATTATTAGCGTTTCTTCGTGTTGAGTAAAATTTTTGCAAATTTGTTTGACTGTGTTATTGGTGTTACCTGAACAGTATTGCCAACCTTAACTGCAACGAATTTTGTATGTTTAATTAAATACACCCTTGTTTAAAATAAAAGTAAAAATCACCTTAAAAAGTAATTATATTTATGAAAACATAAACATACATGCGTATATTAGGGTGGCCCTTATTTGCTTTCTCCTCCCATAGAAATATGCGAATAGCCAGTATTAGTGTTTGATCTTATAGAATTATCGAGTAAATCAGAGCAAGTTAGGGTACGAAAAATAGTCATGAAACACAATTTGTGATCGAGTTCAATCTAGAGCAACTTCAGTCAACAAACTTTATATTATATTTTAAAATTAAACCCTTTATTTAGTAATGGTGTTATTTGAAAGAGATGTAAAATAATTATTATAATAAAAAGGTCAAAATTCGTAATTTTTCAGGATTTAAAGCTCCTTGCGCAATCTTTGCATATTTATGGGTCACTCAAAGATCGGGGGTGCAGGTCGCCGCCGTGCACAATAGGTGATTGCGGCTAAAAATAAATTCAAAATTTAAATATTAGTAAAACCCTTTTTTAATAGAGATCGGCAGATATATCAAGTTGTAATAAAAAATCTTATATAAAAATTTTCCATATCTTTTCGTAGCCGTACAGGGTGCCCAAAGGTCCTTTTATTTCTCAACGAACACTCTTCATCCAAAAAGCTCTATCTCATTTAGTTGTTAATAAATCGGTTGAGCCATGTCCTCCGTCTGTCTGTCTGTTCATCTGCGCGCACTCTAACTCGCGTCAAAATTGAAATATTTTGATGACGGTTGGTATTGAAAATGGCGAAATCGGACCATGACCTTACTAATATAGCTGGAGTGATAATATTTCATCCACGTAATGAGCTGTAGCCTTTCTAAACAAATATGGTGAGGTTTTTGAAAATGGGCGGTGCCACGCAGAACATTGAAAGTTTTATATGTCATAACTCAGAATCCGTAACAGATATATCGATAAAAAATAGATGCACTTACTTAGGCAAATTTTTGGAAGAAAAATTACCAAAAGCAGTTAACTGTTATATATGGGTATTATAAAGGGGCCTAATAAAAACATTTTAAGCGATATCTTTGTCAAATATAAAGATATATCATTGAAATTTTGTGGCGTAAGTCCAACTGTAAACATAAAATAAAAAAAAAACATAACAATTTTTGAAAATGGGCGTGGCACCGCCTCCTTTTAGAGGCAGGAATATACGAGATATCGGAGTCCATTACTCGACAAATAATTCATATATTATAACGAAACTTGATTTATACACTTGTGGTAACATAGGTTCAATTTTAGCGAAATCGTTTTATGATCGCGCCAACTTTTTAACAAAAATGTTTCTACAATGCCTTTCAGAAACTTTGTAACTTGACATCTCTGCAATTAAAAGTTATACAGGGATGCAATTTTTACGCTTGGTCTGATGATAGATACAAATTTTGAAAATGGGCTTGCGTTCATGCGGCACCAGATTTATGCAAAATACACAGTGTTTCCATAAAACGAAAACAAACAATGAAAGCATACAGCTGATTATCTAATGTTCGATTCCGCTCGAACTTAGGCTTACTTGTTTATTCTCCATTTATCTCAATTTAAAAAAATTGGGCTTAGTCCATTGTTGAACTGAAGGCCTCAATTATAATTATGAGTGAGAAAACCCCATTTAAGTCTTCGAAAGTTTTTCTGTGAGACATATGTACATTGTACATATGTATGTATGAATGTAAAACTATTTGCATAATATGTACATACATACATATGTAATTATGTTTGGGATACATTTTTCAAATCTTTAAAGGCAAGGATAGTTCGGGTGAGTTCAGTATTACATATTTGTTTATCCCTCAACTCGACACAAACTAACCCAAATTGGAACCAAACTGGTGTCAAACTGCCCCCAACTACCCTCGTATCTTAAAAATAGGAAATTATTTCTCTCATTATAATAATTATGAAAAGGATTTTCCAAAACTAAAAAATGACAGAATTGCAACTCTGGGCCTTTGATCGAAAATATAAATTGATTACTCCGACCACTATTTTGCTTTTATACTTAAATGCTTTCAGGTGAAATTGAAAAGACCGCCTACAAAAATATAAAAATATCTATCGTATTTTTTATTTCTAAATAGTATTATTTAGTTAAGTATTGTTATGCTAAATACTCACCTCCAATATTTATACATACATATGTACATATGTGCACACTGCATACATAAGTGTAGCGGATGCAATTCATAATTTTTGCAATTTAACAGGTGTTCAATACAACAACAAATGGCACAAAAATAGAGGAAGACGAGGTGCCAGATATCACAGATCCTTTCTTCCTCATAGAGACGTTATGTATTATATGGTTTACATTTGAACTCACAGTCAGGTAAGTTTACTCTTCTTAGCTTAAAAAGTGGGTATTGAAATTCCTAGCTGACGGGAGTTAAAACTATGATCGATCAAGTTATGAGATATTGTTTCCAGATATTAGAACAACGTTAGCATTAAATAAATTAATATGTAATGTGCAATCTAACATCGGAAATAACATTAATACTAAATAATGATAACATTCTCTTCTCCTTTTCTGTTTTTGACGTAAATTTGCTATAAAAAAGGTTCCTCGCGTGTCCGAATAAGTTACACTTCTGCAGGGATGTCATGAATGTTATCGACATAATCGCCATCATTCCGTATTTTATAACATTGGCAACCGTCGTCGCCGAAGAGGAGGATACGTTAAATCTTCCAAAAGCACCAGTTAGTCCACAGGTAAGATCTTCTTGTATGAGAAATTAACGCTTACATATGTAATGTATGCATACATATATAATTATACGTCCTTAAATTCGCATCAATTGTATATTGCTTTGTAATATATATATTTATATATACATATATATAATTAAAATTTCTTTAAAATTACACATGTACATATATACCTATGTACGTAAAAAATTCAGGCTAAAAATTCATTGAAAACTTTTCAAAAATCTACCAGCTCGCTGTCTCCTTTAATGTTTGCTTGCACGCAAAGCAAAAAGTTGTGCCATAAAATATTTTTTTAAATTATTGTGTCGGATATATAGAACAACACTACTCATTTCTAATCACTAAAACAAAAAAATTATTGAGTTAAAACTGCCCTTCAATTGCAGCAGATAAGCCTCCAATCGCTAAAGGAGACAACTAGTTGTGAACAAAACGATGTACATATGTAGGTACATAAAATGCAATTTAGTTTGCAAAAGAAAGTAAAAGTTTAAGAAACATTAAATTAGTATTAATTTTTGCTCTCCAGTTTTTTATTTGGTTGACTGTGTCTGTGAAATTTTTGGTACAAAAATACTCTTGTCATTGTCACATAGCATACATATGTACATTAGAGTGCGTTTAAAATTTAAATTACCGATATTTCACTCTATCGCCCCCTCAATTGGTAGTAACATGGTCAAAGATATCACACATAAATTTTGGTCGCGATTGGTGGCGGTTAAGAGGTAGCTCATTGAATAATTATATAATACCCAAAATATATACTTCTATACCCAAGGATAACAAATATAAATTTTGGTTCCGATTGATGACGGTTTAGTGGTGTTTCACGGGATGAAAATTAAGATTGCCATTAAGACTTACATTTTTAGTAACGCATATGGTCATCTGAACTTTGACCCCCTTAAAACATCACTAAACCGTCATCAATCGGGACCAAAAGTTATATTTGTTATCTTTGGTTATAGAAGTAAAGAGTTTGGGTATTAGATAATTAAAAAAAATATTTTGATTTTTTGACCCTTCATAGAGTTTTCTGAACTTTGGCCCCAAGGCGCCACGTCTTAATCGCCGCCAATCGGGACCAAAATTAATGTGTGGTATCTTTGACCATGTTACTACCGATTGAGGAGGCGATACAGTCTTTTTATGAACTTTTAATTTTTTCATACAAATTAAACGCTCTCTAATGTGCATGCATACACATATATGCATCCATACATATGTACACACATATATATTGAAATCTATCTATCGCTTGCTCTTATTAAAATTGTTAACCAATATCACGTTTTTGTTACTAACTAATCGCTGAATAATTTGTGTGGTTATTATATGTAGTTAATTATTATATGTGCTTAATTGCATATTTCTATACACATATGTATGTTAATGTATATACTGCTACTACATTTACTTTATGTTTTTATTCATACGGATGTATGTATGTATATACTTGCATAATATATGTTAATTAAAAATATGCTATACGAATTATAATTTTTAGGACAAGTCATCGAATCAGGCTATGTCTTTGGCAATATTACGAGTGATACGATTAGTTCGAGTATTTCGAATATTTAAGTTATCTAGGCATTCGAAGGGTTTACAAATTTTAGGACGAACTCTAAAAGCCTCAATGCGGGAATTAGGTTTACTTATATTTTTCTTATTTATAGGTAAGTTCCAAAAAAAAAAAAATAGAAGCATAATAACAAAAGAACACTTAAACATTCAAAGAAAACTATTTAAAAAAATAACAAGAAATATATGTATCAACACTCTTACATTACTATTTACCTACTCGCAAACATAAACCTACAAAATAATGCAATCCATTAAATTTTCCAACTACAATAACACTACTATCACAACTACTACTGTCTACTACTATCAACCCAATCCCCACCAGAAGCGCACTCTTTATCATCTAGTTCTTCCACTTTCAAATCTCCAGATTCCAAAACAAAATTGTTTATCAACGGAGGATCCATAAGAATTGGAATATTATATGCAAACATCATTTAATTAGAAACTTTCCAGTTAGTCCTTTGCCGAAAATTCCTAATTTTTAATCGCTCAGAAATTAGTAGAAAGTTCACAAAAGGAAATGAAATGGATTTCTTTAATTAATTTTATTCTAACATTTTATCGTCGTTAAGCTTTAATTACTTAAATCTAAATATCAAGAAGGCAATCTATATAATATATTTTTAAATTGTTCGATTAATTATTCCCTCAATTTCGCGAACTTTTATAACATTTTGGAAGCTTATCAAAAGTCATTATAATACAAAATTATAAAATTTTCCCGCCTATAATTTTAAAAATATTTTTCGAGCTCGTGTTTCACGCGAAACTGTTGTCAAAATCCATACAAAAAAGCTTGTGAAACATGCGAGAAAATTCACAGGTATTTCACCACAAATACTAGTTGTTTTGCCAGAAGTGCGATAACACGCCAAATATAGTAAAACTTGTTAAAAAGATCATAAGTAGATACATTTTTTGTTAAAAACCCTTTTCATAATGAAACATTTCAAATTTCATATGAGGAGAAGCACTTAATTGACTGTATGTTAGTGGTTCTGCCATAAGCTCGCGAAACTCCCCAAAATGTAACAAAATCTGTTTAAAAGTAAGTATGTCTGTTAAAAAGTGCTTATCTTGCCAAAATTTGAAAATTTCTTCTCAGGCGGTGCTTTAGATTTTTTTATTTACATTTGCTCAATATTCATTTTGGCGTTTATTCGCATTTGACAATAAATATTTCTAGCAGCATTTCACGAAATTAAATTTAAAAAAAACTAACTAAAAACAATTTTATATCTTTGTGACAAGTAATTTTCATAAAAAAAGTTCAATAACTAATGAAAATTTGAATAAGGATCACTTCCCGAGTAAACTTAACTCTTCTACTAAATTCCGAGCATACTGAAATATTTAAATAAAAGTGTTTGCGGAATTTTAAACTGCCGAGTAAACCAAACATATCTAGCATGCATACTTTCCAAATAATTTATTCTTTAATTAAATCTTTTTTGTTTATCTTTCTACGTTAAATTTATATTAGAAGCCAATATTTGAAAAAAAAAAAAAAAATTGGAACACATATCCCAAACACTTGGTCTAATTCTCATATTTCTAAAAATACTGCTTTTTCTATAAATATCAAAAATATAGTAAACTTAAAAATAATGAATATAAAGAGGAAAAAATTAAGATTGAAACAAGTGTATTTGTTCTCTGTCTTATATGTATGTAAATATAAAATGTATGTAAATTTGTTTTTGGGTAAGTACTTTCGAAAGTACTTTAAAAAGTACTTCCAAAAGTGGTTCCCAAATATTTACCCGCTAACCAGCGTTTTTTATGAATAAAAATTAAAGAAACTCGTAAAGTCGTTACTCATAATTTGCAAATAAATAGATAAATAGTCAATTCATATAAACGTAGTATCAAGTATAGCGTAGTACCAGGGCCGCCGAGAGAAAATCCGGGCCCGGGGTCAAAATAACTAAGGGCCCCCATACTAAATGAACAAATTCTCAAATTCAAAATTCAATGAATATATAGTTACGAACTTTAATTTATCTATACATGGCCGCTGTGGTGCAGTGGGTAGAGTGCTCGCCTACTATGCCAGGCTTCTGTTTTAGCCACTCAAAAAAAATAAAAAATGGACGTGTTTTTGTAGCGTCCGGAACGCAGTTTAAGTGGCTAAAACAGAGGCATTAAACTAAATTTCTGTCGCTAACATACTTTAATCATTAGCTGTGGCCTAAATCTTTCCTTTTATCATAAAACGATACAATATTTCGCGATATTTCTGCCTCAAAAGTTCAAAAAATCGTGCGAACATACCGTCCGAAACGCCCAGGATATACCCATATCGCTGTATAAGAATTTGCATCATACCGAATTTTTCTGTTGCAACAGAAAACGAATTCAAATTTATGCTGCAAAGTCGACGCCAAAAACCAACAATTCCTTAAGTGGGGTGCAGACACTTTAAGAGATTTATAAAATTTGTTGAAATTTAAAATGATTGCTATCTACGAAAGGTGATTAAAGGTGTTGTTCGTTTATTTTCTGTAAGCAAAAACTTGGATATCATTTTGAGATTCCCGGGCCCTCTAAAGCCCGGGCCCGGGGCAATTGACCCCCTCAGCCACCCCCTCTTGTCGGGCCTGCGTAGTACTTACATACATATGTAGCTGTGTAGGTATTTATGTAGGTATAATATATTCTTAGGTATCGGTGTTAGTTATTTTATTATAAGAAAAAATATTTTTAGGCAGATAATTTCAATTTTCAACATTCTTAACAGTAAAAGTTTATTTCAGAACAACAAAATGAAAACACATATTCTCATAAACACCGAAATATATGCATTCACAGCATATATATATACAGTATTATACAGACCTCGGCATCCTCAATTACATTTTTTTCAATTACAATTTCTTGCAAATGTGATTGAAAATCCCCAATTACAAGTAATTGTAATGGAATCTCACCAATAACATTTTTCTTTGGTTTGAGAAAATTTAGTTATACAATTTGTTTTTGTTTTTGTTTCTATTATTGTTATTTTTGTTATTGTTTTTGTTTTTGTTTGAGGAAAAAAACAACACCAAATCCAAAGCCAAAAACAAAAACAATAACAAAAAGAACAAGAATAGAAACAAAAACAAAAACAAAAGAAAAACCAAAAACAAACACAAAAGCAAAAACAAAAGCAAAAACAATAAACAAAAGAAGAAAAAGAATAGAAAAAAACAAATTTTCTCAAACCCAAGAAAAATGTACTTGATGCCATTCCATTACAATTGCTTGTAATTGGAAATTTTCAATTACAATTACATGTAATTGTAATTGCCATTTTTCAATTACCGATTACATGTAATTGTAATTCAAGGTGTAATCAATTACAAAATGTAATTGAGAGTGCCCAGGTCTGGTATTATATATATGATTCACAGGTAATTGTTTAACGGCGCATACTATTGCCGAAAATTGTTACCACTTCGGTGATGAAATATCTTGTTCACTTGTAAAAAGTGATAATGTAATAATAAAATTGTGTGGAAACTTTCGCTGGCAGAATTCGAAGAGTGTAAGAGTTATCGGATGTATTTGTGCCCGCTAATAAGAACATTGATTGTTACCTCGCCAGAAAGAGCTCGCAAATATCTACATACAGATTAATAAATCTCAGCGCTACCAAATGTTTTTTACCGTATCTCCTTCCTTACAGAGATACGCGTATTAGAAATACGTATATAGAGGTAAATATATAGAAATTTACTCGAATTTTAGTCTATTACTCCTGATATACTTTGACAAAGTAAAAAGAAGTAGTCCATTTGCAATTTTAAGATGTAATTCGTGTTATCCGTTACAGCAGTTGAGTCATCATTGCATATTATGTACAGATAAAAATACCTCTGGAAAATACTCTCTCAAAATTAATGGATTTATGAATTTCATACGTATGTATGTATGTACATACATTAAGCCGTATCACGAAAATAAAGTTTGCGTGTGTCAGTTTTATTTGAACACTTATGTTTGTCGAAAATATATTTTTGGTGTAAGAAATTTTTTTTTTGGGCCCGCTTTAAAAACAGCTAAATCGCGTTTTTTGTAGTAAGTTCCTTATTTGATTTCGGATCTCCATGATCTTAATGTCGCAGAAAAGGTCTCGCTCAGCACTATAATTGGCCCATATAAAGTTTCGACCTCAAAGGTTGTTCTGAGTTTTACCTTTAAAAATTTTGGAGTTACTATCCCTAGATTTTTTTATTTTTATCACTAATACAAAGCTCTCAAAAAACCATGAGGACTCGCTAAAAAAGTTGTAGCCTTTGTTCACAAACAAAAAAGTTATACCGTTGTAAAATCAGGGAACCTGTGTTTTAGAAAAATTATTCCAAGTTCTTATTTATGTGAGGCAGTTACGCCATATGGTATGAGTTTTTGATTAAAAAGTATTCTAACTCCTGGCTTGACTCGAGTATGCTGTACCACGATGGAACAGCTGGACACATGATATGCAAAAAATTATTGATGATTGGACTATTCGTGCTGATCAACTTATTTATATTGAATAGTAATGGCTGTACTGAAGATTTGGCAAGTATTCAAGTGGGACCTCTAAGTACAGCGCGCTGGATTACAAACGCTTCACGATTTCTGCATCCTTACGTATCGTAAAATCATCCAAGTTATTTAGAAAAACTGCTAGAGTTCGTTGTAAAATTATACGTGCCGTTTTGGCCTCTTGTAATGAAGTCTAAATGTATTATCAATACTTGCGCTGGATGCGTCGTCTGCCACTAGAAATACAGTTAATTATTTAGCCTACAATTGAAAATAATGCATTTTACTTTAATCTCGAAAACATCTTCTTACCTATGATAACGGAGACCAAAAATGGCGATGCCCTCCAAATTTTGAAATATTTATGAAAGAAGTTTCAGAGCTCTGAAAGTGATTTTTTCGTTGCTTATATTACTTTTTTTATGGAAAAAGGGGAATGATTCGGCGCTAAAGACACATTTTCATTGTTTTGAATACAATTTTCTTTAAACGTTATTTATTCCTTGATTTAAAGAAAATTGTACATCAAAACAATGAAATTATGTCTTTAGCGCCGAATAATTTCTTTTTCCATAAGGAATTCACACTGGGCATCTTTCTCGACATAGAAGGAGCTTTCAACAATGTTCTCCCGGGAGCCGTTACCACCGCCCTACGGTACTTGGAGGTAGAGGAGGCTCTCGTGAGGTTTGTTGAACTTCTTCTTAGTAGAAGAGCCATTATTTCTGTAATGGGTAATTCATCGATAACTAGGTATGCCAACAGGGGAACACCCCAGGGTGGAGTTCTGTCTCCTCTGCTTTGGAACCTAACGGTGAACACCCTGCTCTCTAAACTTCAGCACACGGGCTGCCAGGTCATTGCGTACGCCGATGACATCGCCCTGACAGCGACTGGCAAGCATATACCGGTGCTGAGCGATCTTTTGCAAAATGCACTCAATATTGTAAAAACCTGGTCTCTGAAATGCGGGCTGAGTGTCAGCTCTGAGAAAACGGAAATGGTTCTGTTTACCCGCAAACATAAGATACCTGAATTCAAACCTCCGTCCATAAATGTGAAGGAGATTAAACTCTCTACCGAGGTTAAATACCTTGGTGTTATTCTAGACAGAAAATTAAACTGGAAACGGAACGTAGAAGTACGATCCCAAAAAGCCATGCTAGCACTTTACGCATGTAAATCAGCGATAGACAAAAGATGGGGACTTAACCCCCAAATCGTCCATTGGCTGTACACAGCGGTAGTGCGTCCTATTCTCTTCTATGCAGTCACCATATGGTGGCCAGCACTGGAACTCGAAACCAATAAGAGCAAATTAACTAGAGTGCAGCGAATGGCTTCCATGCTTATTAGCGGAGCCCTTCCCTCCACCCCAACTAAAGCTCTCGAAACCATCCTATTTCTTCTCCCCACGGATATACAGGGGAAACTCATTGCCAGCTGCAACGCGGCAAAGCTCAATGCAACCGAACCCTGGAGGGACACCAGATTCGGGCACGCTCAAATTCTTAGTAACGTCCCTGCCAATTTTCTAAAGCTGGACTATGCAATACCAGCCTTCTGTTGGGATAACAAATTCTCCACAAGAATCCCGGAGAGGAGCGAGTGGAAGAACTTGGGGGATCCCTCCCGACCCTAATACACTGCACCTTTACACGGACGGCTCTAAATTGAACAATAGAGTTGGAAGTGGGTTTTTCTGCGAAAAGCTTCATCTGAAAGTAAGTTTGCGCCTACCTGATCACTGCAGCGTCTATCAGGCTGAGCTCATAGCCATATGGGAAGCAGCTCGTCGCCTGACAGATCTGCCAGACATAAATTCTATCAAAATCTTCTCTGACAGCCAAGCTGCCATAAAATCCTTACAGAGTAACAATGCTACATCTATAGTTGCAATGAAATGTAGGGAGTCTTTGAACAAACTAGCCGAAAGGTGCGACCTGAACGTCATTTGGGTTCCAGGCCATAGCAACGTTCGGGGCAACTGCATTGCAGATGAGTTGGCAAGGGAGGGCACAAGCTTGCAGGATATCACATCTGCGACATGGGTTGGCCCCCCGCTTAACTCATGCAAGCACTGGTTGAGATCTCGCTCCATTGAACAGGCTAACGCTAGATGGGCCAGGGAGTCAACTTGTGTGATTTCTAGGCAAATCTGGCTCTAGACTGGATGAGGCTAGGTCTGTATCGGTGCTGCATCTGAATCGGCTCTCTATAGGTCCGCTGGTGGGACTTATAACAGGCCATTGTCTTATGGGCACTGACGCCTCTCGCATGGGCCTATATAAAAACGACTTCTGCCGCAGCTGCAGGGACGTGGAGGAAATAGAGAGTGTTGAGCACTATCTATGCCACTGCCCCGCACTGTCGCAATCCAGGTACCGCTTTCTCCATAAACACTTTTTCGAGTGCCTGGCGGAGATGGAAAATGCAAGGACACTAGATTTTCTGCGCTTCATGAAACAAACGCGCTGGTTTAGCTTAACGGGCATCTAATCTTATCATACTTTCGAATCTAATTTTTCCGGAAAGGTTTGTAAACAGGGATAAGGAAGCTAGGGCTCCCGTGTGGTATCACAATGGGCCACCTCGGCCTAAGTGTGTCCCCGCTTTCATGAATTGCGGAGACAGCCACCTCAACCTAACCTAACCTATTCCTTGATTTAAAGAAAATTGTACATCAAAACAATGAAATTATGTCTTTAGCGCCGAATAATTTCTTTTTCCATAATCTGAATTAGTTGTTTTTTCAGTGCAGGTTTCGAACGTTTCAAACAAATTGGAATTTATGTGCAGGGTATCCTCTTCTATCTCATATACATTTTATATACATATATGTACGTATATACTATAAACGATATTAGAAGCAGTTTTTTCCCCTTTTCTTTATTTTTATTACCTGAAGAATAGTTGCTCACACCATCCCCATCGGATCGCTTTGTGTGTGAAAACTGAAAATTCTTTCCTAAATATCTCGAAAATGGGAGCTAATCCGGATTTTCTGAAAACTCCATCGTAATCTGGAGCCAAAAATTAAGCTTAAGTGTTTCGACGTTTCTCTGTGGTATTTTCCCCCCCTACTGTGTAATATTTTATAAAAAAAACAAGTGTTTGAATTTACAACGTTATAACTTTTTTGTTTGTGAATAAAGGCTAAACCTTTTTTAGCGGAATCCTCATGGTCTTTTTTTGTATTAGTGATAAAAATAAAAAAATCTAGGGATAGTAATTCCAAAATTTTTAATGCTAAAAATCAGTACAACCTTTAAAGTTGGAACTTTATAATAGCCAAATATAGTGCTAACCGGGACCTTTTCGGCGACATAAAGATCTTAGAGATCCGACATCAAATAAAAAATTTTTTACAAAAAACGCGATTTAGCTGTCTTTAACTCGGGCCTAAAAAAAATTTTTTACACCAAAAATATTTTTTCAAATAAAACTGACACACACTAAACTTTTTTGGTCCATATAACGTGATACAGCTTAATGTACATATGTTGTCCCCTAACGATAACCGCCAAAACAACTTAAGAAACTGGTAGTTGCATGTGCATCTTATACTCAGCTGTACTAGTACACAGAGTATAATAGTTTTAATGAAACAACGGTGGACTGTAACGACATGAAATAATCGAGACAGATATGGAATTATATATATAAACATGATCAGGGTGAAAAAAAAAATCGATTGAGCCATGTCCGTCCGTCTGTCTGTGCGCACTCTAGCTTGCGCGAAAATTTAAATATATATATATATATATATTTTTTTAATGAAATTTGAAATGGGCGAAATCGGTCCATGACCACGCCCACATTCCCTATATGTTATATATCGCTAGCTTAGGGGCCTATTACGAATTAATACGATACACGCTAAACGCTTGCAGTCGGGTACTTCGTATTACGAAATAATTTCTATCGTGTGAAACCCGATAGACTGTAACTGGAAATAAAGTTAACGCATAACTAATTGAACCCTAAACAAATGTCATTCACGATAGTGCACCTAGCGGGCGTGTGGAATTCATAATATGGAAACTCATTTTATACGATACGCTTGCAAGCGGCCGATAGCTATCGTATGACAATCCATAATAAGGGGGTAAGAGTGCAAACTGTGTAAGTCCACTTTTATGAAAAACTGTATTTTTATGTAGAACGCTAGAAAAATCAAATACGCACCGCGCTAAACAAGTCTGAGATACTTGTCATATTTCTACTCGTTGTTATTCAGTGATAAGCAAATTGTGTAAGTCCAAAAAGCGAAGAAAATTGTGTAAGTCCAAAATATTTATATGAACAGAAAATTTTTTTTCATTTCGAATTTTTTTTATTTTTTGTTTTTTGTCTCTCCTACAAAGTTTTAAAAAAGGACTTACACAATTTGCACTCTAAGCTAGCGATATCGAAAATTCGGTATCTCAGTCCCTTATATAGCTGGAGTGATAAGATTTCATCCACGTAATGAGCACGGGCCCTTATAAAGAAATATGGTGAAGTTTTGGAAAATGGGCGGTGCCACGCCCACTTACTAAGAGGCAAATATTGAAAGTTTTATAAGCCATAACTCAGAAACCGTAGCAGATATAAAGATGAAATTTGGTATGCGTGGTATACTTACCCAGCCAAACGTTTGGACGAAAAAATACCAAAATCGGTTGGCGACCACGCCCACTTTTATATATGGGTATTATAAAGTGGCCTAATAAAAACATTTTAAGCGATATCTTTGTCAAATATAAAGATAATTCATTGAAATTTTGTGGCATGAGTTCCACAATATACCGAAAACAAAAAATAGAGAAATTTTGGAAAATCGGCGTGGCACCGCATCTTTTTAGATAAAGGAATCTACGAGATTTCGGAGCCCATAACTTGACAAATAATTGAGATATTATGACGAAACTTGGTTTGTACACTTAAATAACTTGTGTTAATAGACACGCAAAAATTTATTGAAGTCGGTTTATGACCACGTCTAGTTTTTAACAAAGATATTTCTGGAACACCCTTTGGGAATTTGTAACGTGGCATCTTTGTAACTAGAAGTCATAAAGGAATGAAATTTTGCACAAAGAATAATTTTCATATGCTTAGTTGGATGACTGATAAAAATTTTTAAAATGGGCGTGGCGGCGACCACTTTATGCAGCACTCGCTTTATATAAAGTACCTACACCGTGTTTCCATCAAACGCAAACAAACAATGAAAGCATACAGCTGAGTATCTAATGTTCGATTCCACTCGAACTTAGGCTTCCTTACTTATTTGAATTTGCTTTTGAGATAACGGTAATTCTATGTCCCGGTTTAACCAACCATACTAAGCTTAGTTTAATGGCAATTTTGATGTTCTCGGTTTCACCACTCGTTCTTAGCTTAGTTTCAAGTTAGTCAGCTTTTGTCTTGACTAAAACTAAACTAAGAATTTGAGTCGCTTTAGCAAATTCAACAACCAAAAGAGCGAATATAACAAAAATAAGCAAATACAGCAACCAAAACAACCAAAAAGCCAGTATTTGGCAAAAAATCTGGCAGGGTGGCTGGTTGCAGGGCCGTATTTTTTTCGTGGGGGGTTTTCATCGCAGATTTTTTTTTTTTTTTTTAGTAAAATATATAAACTATTTCGTGCACTAAATAAAAGTAATACCAAAAAAAATCTGGTTTCTAAAGTGCTATTTAGAAGAAAATTTTTTTACAAAACTTTTGATTTTCAAATTAGGGTTTTCATAAGAAGTTTTAAAAATCAGGAAACTTTTATTCATTTAAAAATTAGACTGTTCTATTGCAAACAAGATGAATACTTTATTTTTGGTGATTTTATCCAAGTGAACAAAAAAATATTTTATGCACGAAAAACTCGGTTAGATTACCCAGCTCTTTTCAGCTGTAAAAGTCCGCCCCAAGATATTTAGATTATTTTTTTGCAACTTTGTTATTTGACATCTGATTTAAAATTAATGTATATGTCATTATTTTAGTCTTTTGAGCAGAGTTTGAAATTATTTTCAACTTTTTTTTCTCATTTCCAGAGAATTTCATTTTTATTTGAAAATTAAAAAATAAACAGCGCAGCAGTAGTATAAAAAATAAAAAGTTCTACTGTACTGCAACTGCGCAGCCCTAAGTTTCAAAAAATTATAGTCGAATGTTGCTGTATTGTGGAAATTTATACAGCACAGCAAAGGGCAAACATAATTCCGAGTTTTTACAGCACTGTTATTGTTTTTTTTTTTTTAATTTATGGGAAATTGTAATGTACAAAAAAAACCAATTTTAAGAAGCCGCACTTAAAACTAATATTCTGTTTATCTGTGCTTTGCTGTCGACTGATCTGTTTGAAATTACACAGCAAAAGCACAAATAAACAAACAAATATGTATATTCGACTGTTCTGTGCTCCGACTTCAGATATTTTCAAAACACTCAAAAAAAAAATTCTCTCGATCAAAGACATAATTTTCCTTGTTTTGAACACGCGTCCCAATACAAATTTTTTTTGTTTTGAGTAAATTTTCTCTAAAACATGTTAAAAGTATTATAAAATATTGTTGTTTACATGCGTTGCCATGGTTTCATATACTTGATTTAAAAAAAGTCATACATGAAAATAATGAAAAATTCTTTTAGCGCTATTCAATTCCCAACTTGCCCTTGTTTTGAAGACTTGGTTTCTTTAATTTTGAGAAATTGTTCAAAATAGGGAAACAATTTCTTTGTCCCCTCCATATATTTTTTTTCTCTCAGTGAGGAAATCGAAATTTAAAAGTTCTCAAAAAATTATGATAACTTTCGCAGAACAGCAACAGCTTATTTTTTGAGACTGTTGGTGTTATGCTGGCAAACAGTGCTTGGGAAGCTTTATATTTCCCTCTAATGTCATTTGATCTGTGAAGTCGTTTTCATATAGTTGGGTCATCTAGCCGAGTGTTTCACTTGGAAAAAATCGCCAAAAATAAAGTTTTCATCGAATCTTTTTAATATTACGCTTAAAACTTTTGCATAAAAACAGAATAATTTTTAAAAAGAATACAACTTTCCTGATTTTTACAATAAAAACTAAATTTTTCAATAATCGCAAAAAATCAATAAAATGTTGACTTCGAAAAGCTAGTATTGAAAATAAGTGTAATCGGACTATAACAACGCAGAGATCCCATATATGGGATCTTTCGAAAAACACACAAAATTTTATAATTCAGACACTAATATAACCCGAGCAATGAATTTTCAGCCATGCAATGACTTTATGCAGTTATAAGGAAATATGCTAAAATTTAGAAAATGTATGTAACATAATTTAATATATAAGTGGTATGTCGTTAGAAACGTACTTTAATTATCTTTCGAACGGAGTAGATACGGTTTGCGGGTATTTGTAACTTCAGCGAAAAGAATTGTTGATTGAAGTTGTAACCAAAAAAACCCAAAATTACGTTATCTCAAAACCCTAACCATAAAAAATGGTTTTGACCTCAGAAGGTTCATTCCAGCCCTCCCCTATACCTGAACTTCTTGGTATTTTCTCAAATTAATTATTTGTAAACTAGTGTTTTCAACATATAGCTTTGAATATGATAGAAGTAAAATTTATCTACCAGAATTTCGTGGGGGGTTCAACCACCCAAAATCACCCCCCCCCCCCCCCTAAATACCGCCTTGGCTGGTTGCAAAACTATTTTCTTAGACTATTTGGTGAAACCCAAAAGTAAGTTAGCCCCAAATCTGAGCTAACTCAAGTCAAAACTTAGTTTTAGCTTTAGCCACGCTGGTGAAACCGGGCCTATGTTTTTTGTTATTACTTCATTCAAAATTTTTTTTTCGCTGAAGGTACAAATGCCATAACCGCAGGTGGTATCTTATTCGAAAGACATAGAATTACCGTTATCTCAAAAACGAAAGCTGTTAGAGCAAAACTGTTTTCATATTCAAAAAATACGAGTCAATTTGAGATAGAAGCGATAAAAAAAAATCAAAGGAAACAAAAAAATTTTCTATTTTGTCGAGCAGTGTAATCGTCTCGCAGCAAATTTAGATTTCATGTTATACATATGTACACCCCAGTGCAAAAATGCGATATATTATTTTCTAGCGCAAAAACGAACTTTCGTACAAACAAAAGACGCGAAAACTAGAAGCGCAAAAACATGCCGACAAAACTTTTTAGTTCGTTTTTTCCCTAAGATAAAAGGGCAATAACGAACTAAAACGCTTTGTCGGCCTGTTTTTGCGCTTCGAGTTTTCGCGTCTTTTGTTTGTACGAAAGTTCGTTTTTGCGCTAGAAAATAATATAACGCATTTTTGCACTGGGGTGTACATATGTATGTAAACGGGTACATTATTCAAAAGGGATTTATAGCTAATCACGTTATATCTAAACATGGCTGACTTGGAAATATCGTGCTGATAATAATCTGAAAATAAGCAATTTGCAATGGACCATTGGTCCAAAATCTAAATTAAACCTAGAGAACAAAATACTTTTATTTAAGATGGTGACACACAAATTATATGGAGTATTGTCACATTTCTCTTCATAATTTTTGTTCTTGTATGAATTTAGTTTTCGTTTTTTAATAATTTGTAAGGTATTGAATACCAAGTTCAAAAATATAATATATGTATATGTTAATACTCAATAAGAGTTAAAAAAAAAACTCACATTGTTGCATCGGAGGTGTGTACACTTTCTTTGGCACTGAATGTCAGACCTGTTAAATTCCGATTAGGATTAGTAATCAATTAAATTGTTTTGGTTTTTAATTAGTAATCATTATTTTAATTATTTTGCAGAAAAAAACTAATTTTAAGTGATTACCATTAAAAAAATCAAAAATAATCATAAAAAATCAAAAGTAATCAAAAATAATCAAAATTATTTTTTATGTGAATTTTATAGAGCTATTGGCTAGTTTTTAATTAAGAAAAATTGAAAAAATTTTTTGGTAGAAGTTATGGATCCCTTTCGGAGACCACCACATCTTAATCTTAATTAAAAACTGACCAATAGTTCTATAAAATTCACATAAAAATAATTATTAGAACTAAACGGCCATGTAAAAACAAAAGAAAATAATTTTTGTTTGATTTTTTCTGATTATTTTTAATTATTTTTAATTATTTTCGATTTTTTTTTTATTTTTTATGATTTTTTTTTATTTTGTTTGATTTTTTTCAATATTGTTGTAAAGAAAATTGTATACGCATGCACATGCATACATGGGGACAGGTGTATCCAAGTCATTATGTATTCTACAGCGTAAACGCATCTGTGGCCTTGGAGGGATTTCTCGAGGCAAAGTCCTCCACTTTATAGGGACAGGAAGACCGCGGGCTTGTATAATTGTTCCGCCATCAGCAGAATGCACGATGCTTAGAGAGTTTGTTTACAGGAAATGAAATGTTTATTCAGGTATGCTTAAGCCGAGATACTTCACTAATTTTTGACTAAAGATTAATGTTATATAATCTTTAATATTTATAAAAATTAAAAATGAATTAGCTAATACAAGAAATATACACAGATGTATCGAAATCAGCCAAGGGCATGCGACCTCTAGGGAGCTGGTCGGCTACACATACGAATTGTGTGTGCGCTACTAGCAGGCCAACTTTGTTGCGTGTGTATAGGTTGCGCAGTCGACGCTGCTCTTCACTGATCTAAATGTTTAAATTTTTATTAGAAAACAGAACAATGGTATAGAGAGTCTATGGTTCCATTGTCTCCGTATGGCTCCAAAAGAGGTACTTTGTCAAAACCTCTGTAGAATCGCTATAAAATATACATGTTAAATGTCTATAGAAAATTACATTGTATGTCGTTTTTATGGGAAGTAGTCCTAGTGACTAAGTATATAGCGAATCAATACCGTTTCTCTGTAGACATTTACTGCAGGGAATATTTCTGCCTTTTAAAATAATTAAATTATACGTTTTTTGCATATACACGTATACGTATTACATACATATACATTTACCACATTACACAAAAGGGTACTAGCTAGGCATGGCCCTGGGGGTGGGTGACTTTTTAAAAGAAATCGGACCGTTATAACATATAGCACACATACACCGGATTGTTCAGATATAGACATTTCCGGCTATAACATCTCCACAAATAACACACATAATTGACTGTATAAATTAAGAAAATCAGACTAGGTATGTAACGTTTCTTTTCCTCGTTCATGAATGTTATGAAGTCAGCCGCAATCTTACTTGTTTTTAATTATATACCTTACTACGAGCACTTCTGTTTTAAATTCCAATCTGTGAGTTAGTACTAGAGCGAATGTTATAATCAAATGTTTGATTTGGCCACTTTAGACAAATTTTCAAAAAGACGAAAACTAATTTGATATATAAGTGCATCGGGCATTCTGCTAGAAAACATTTTTAGGGAAAAATTATTTCATACATACATTAATAAGTGTACACAACCTATTGTACAAAACTGTGTATGCCTCTCAGAACAACTATGCATAGTACATATTTTTTGTTTTTTTTTTTACGAGGAGGAAGCATCTAAAGCCTTTACGCTGTCAGTGTGGAACTTTAACCGCACTAAACCTCCTACTGTAATCGCTGTCCTACTGTCCTACTGTTGAGCACCAGGCTTTAAGTCCGTAATAGTCGCGTCATTGCCCTCAGTATACCTTAAAAGGCTACATACATATGTACCTGCATACGTACAATTGTGCATATTTCTTTACAACGATGTTGATAAAATAAAAAAAAAAATTAAAAAAATCATTAAAAATTTAAAAAAAAAATCAAAAATAATCAAAAACAATAAAAATGATTATTTTTGATTATTTTTGATATTTTATGATTTATTTTAATTTTTTGATTTTTTATGATTTTTTTAATGATAATTGCAAAATAATCATTAAAATTTGAAAACAACTGGCAATCAATCATTAAATAGACAGTTGAAAAAATAATCAATGAAACCGGTAATCATTACGATTAATAATCATTATTTAACAGGTCTGCTGACTGTATATATTTTTAGCTGCATACAGCTGTGTTGCTATTCACTTTTTATACTCAGCTGTATCTACTAGTGCACAGAGTATAATAGTTTTAATCACATAACGGTGGATTGTAACGTCTTGGAATAATTGAGATATGTAGGTAAGGACTGATATACATATATAAAAATGATCAAGGTGAAAAAAGCAGGGTTTGAAATTACTTTCAACTTTTTTTTTCATTTATGTACTTTGAATTTCAATTTCATTTCAAAATTACAAAAATGAACAGCGCAACAAAAGTAAAAAAAATAAAAAATTCTACTGTACTGTAAATATGCAGCCTTCAATTTCCAAAAATTACTGTCGACTGTTGCTGTATTGTGGAAATTTTTACAGTACAGTAAAACAACAACAAAATGCAAACATAATTTTTTTTTACAGGACTTTTGTTGTTTTTTTTATTTATTTATTATTATTATTTTATATGTGAACACAATCGAAATTATAAGGTAAAAAAAAAACAAATTTCAAAAAGCCATACTGAAAATTGAAATTTTTGTTTATCTGCGCTTTGCTGTTAACTGAACTGATTGAAATTACACAGCAAAGCAACAGGACAGAGAAACAAAAAAAAAATGATTCGAATGCTATCTGCTTCGAATGTAGATATTTTCAAAGGAAATCAAAATTCAAAAGTTCTAAAAAAAATAATGACAACTTTCGCAGAACAGGAGCAGCTTATTTTTTGATACTGTTGCTGTTTTGCTGGCAGTTTTTCAAACCCTGGAAAAAAGAAATCGATTGAGCCATGTCCGTCCGTCTGTCAGCCTGTTTGTCTGTACGCACACTAACTTGCGCAAAAATTTAAATATTTTGATGAAATTGAAATGCGAGTTTCTATCCAGACTGGGACGGTTGGTATTGAAAATGGGCGAAATCGGACCATGACCACGCCACTTTCCATATATAGTATATATCGGAAATTTGGTATCTCAGTCACTAATATAGCAAGAGTGATAAGATTTCACCCACGTAATAAGCTCAGGCCCCTATGAAGAAATATTGTGAAATTTTCGAAAGTTGGCGGTGCCACGCGCACTTATTAAAAGGAAAACATTGAAGGTTTTATGGGTCATATCTCAGAAACCGTAGCAGATATTTCGATGAAATTTGGTAGGCGTGATTTACTTACTTACGCAAATGTTTGGACAAAAAATTGCCAAAATCGCCCCATTTTATATATAATATAATATATACTAATTATATAAAATTGATTGTATGGAAAATGTATGTAACGCGATAACTCAAAAACTACTGGACAAATTTTAATAATTCTTTTCTTAGAGGGTCATAAATGGTAAATTTTCGACAACCATGTACTTTTTTTGCACATTTCTGAGACTTTAATACCCTTTTTCCGGTTTTAAATTTCAAAAAATTCAAAAAAGCGCAAGCATAGATAGATTAGTCTAGTCATTTGCCGTGTTCAGTGTCGCAGTCGCAGTCGTGCCAAGCAGAGCAGCGCAGGCGACTCATATGTTTGTTTTTGCACAGTTTGTTGTTTGTATCGGTGCCAATCAAAAACCTACGATATTGGCATCAAATGAAAGGTGTTGAACAGGAGTTCAACATAGAGATGCCTAGACATTCTCCACAGATATGGGCTAAAATGGGGACCCGGATGACTCCGGAATGCTTTGAACGATATTGATATCAAATTAAATGTGTAGAGCAGGGCCTATTTTTAACACAGACCTATTTTTATTGTGATTTCCATGCCGGGTCGTCTGAAATGAGCCAAAACGTGGATCTGGAGGACCCCGTCATGTGCCTCAGTGATATTGGTATCGAATGAAAGGTCTTGATCTGAACTTCAACATATAGCTTTTTTAATACTGATGCCTTGGCCGGGTCCCCACTTATGGGTGAAAACGTGGAACCGGATGTTTTTGTAAGATATTGGTATCAAATGAAAGGTGTTGAGAACGGCTTCAATATAGAGCTATTTTCATTGGGATGCCTAGAGCGGATCATCAAATAGACCCAGATAACCCACGAATAACTTAACTTAACTTGACTTGACTTGATTTGACTTGACTTGACGAATAATTGATATATTATGACGAAACTTTGTATATAAACTTTTAAGAAATTTTACAAAATTGGTTTATGACCACGACTACTTTTTAATAAAGATATTTTTGGAAGACCCGTTGAGAATTTGTAAAGTGATATCTTTGTAACTAGAAGTTATAATGTAATGTACTTAGTTTGATTATTGATACAATTTTTGAAAATGCGCGTGGATACGCCCACT
Organism: Urophora cardui; assembly: GCA_960531455.1. Lineage (NCBI taxonomy): Eukaryota > Metazoa > Arthropoda > Insecta > Diptera > Tephritidae > Urophora > Urophora cardui. Next base: position 81,823,491 of record OY482671.1, on the reverse strand, counting down.
TTATGCGGCACTCGCTTTATATAGAATACACCGAGTTTCAATCAAACGCAAACAAACAATGAAGGAATATAGTGATGGGCGAGTCCGAGAGGTTTAGACAATCGAGAGAATCGCTATCGTTGCAAAATCACAATCGAGTCAAAAGTTGACTCGCTCCTCGACTACACAATCGAGATGTTTATGCGAATGTTCGGAGTCGGCGAGTCGGAGGTTGATTCGATGACATCTCGACTACACAACCGAGATGTTTTTGCGATTGTTCCGAGTCGGCGGGCCTGCTGTTGTTTTGATGATATGTTTTAGTTGATAAAATAAAGTGAGTGAGGGTTGTTGATAAAGAAAGTAGGATTTTTAATGGAAGTGAGGTAAATACATAAATAAGTGAACCAAATTGAAAAATATGCTATACATAGACGATGCATTTTTGCAATCACAACTAAAGAGTGTCGTGCATAATAATAATAACTAATTATTTAAACATTAATACATTTTCTGAAGTGAGACGCTTATGAAATAAATGAAGTTTACGAGTAGCAACAACGGCAATAGATTTGTACCACTTTGTATGTTTTTTAAAGCAATTTTGATATTCAAGCGGCAACAACAAATATTATGTATTTTTTGCAGCGAGTCCAAGATGTTGTAGGGTTGCTTTGAAAACGAGAGGAATCGTTGGCGAGTCCGAGATGTTTTAGCGATTGTTTCGACTGACGGCCATTTACGACTTGACTCGATTACGAATGAAAACCATCGAGAGCATTCGAGATGTTTCAACAATCGAGAGAATCGAATAAAACATCTCGGACTCGCCCATCACTAAAAGAATACAGCTGGGTATCTAATGTTCGATTCCACTCGAACTAAGGCTTCCTCACTTGTAAATTTTTTTTTTTCTCAATTTTAGGCTGTACTGTGCACAAAAACTTCTCCCACCTTTTCTCTTAATTACACCAATAACTTTTGAAGTGCAATTAAAACTCAAATAAAGGCACACAGTTCTTTTTAGCTCAAATGGCATATTCCTTTTCTATTTCTGGCTTTATTGCACACGAATAAAAATAATTAAAATTGCAAATTCGTTGACTACTTCCACGCTGAATTAACAATAGACACCAAAATTTTTCTTTTTTTAATTGAAAGTATTTTGTGGTATACAAATTTTGATTCTGCTATTGCGTTGAAGTGTACACTTATTTTCAGATATGCATACATATGTACATACTCACGTAGATAGAACGCTTATACATATGAATATATTTTTTAAAATAAATAATTGGTAAATGATCGTCGTAACTACTCGTAAATATGTATGTAAATTTAGAAATTGTATGTAAATTTAGAATCATCATTGTTATTTGTAAACGTTTATCACATGTAATTTAAACATACACATATACAACTGTACATATCCACATATAAAACCTCCACCATATGCATTTAAATTAATAGATCAGTAAAATCCCTGCAAATAATGCGGCTAATACAACTTTACATCCCTTTATATGGAGTGAATTGATCGAATTTGTTCGAGCATGTCCTATGAAGAGACTAATTGTTCAATTTGTAGATGTAGCTTAATCGCTTTCATCTCGAGCGGGTAGACATGTACATATACTTATCCGGAACCTTAAAAAACCTCCATTTCATGCCCACATATGGGAATTGCAAATTGGCCGCCGATATCCATTTCAAATATTTTAAGTTTTTAATATGCGCTATATGAGTGTAAAAAACATGTAAACAATTTTTCAAAGTTGTAAACCAAAGCTACTTTTTTATAACAATCTTTAAAAATTATAAATGTTCATGCATATTTAAATAATGATTATATAATAAGTTTTACTTTTGTAAAAAAAACTTTACCAAAAATTTAAATTTTTATAAAAACAATGTTCAATTTAGAGTATGCAATGCGAGTGTAATGTAAATAATTTTTCATTATTAATCACACTGGATCACAAAATAAAATTTTTTGTCTGTACTTTGGACGTGACTATCCTATCTAGTATATGTAAAATCGGTCGCTGATTCCGAAAATCGGGTTCTTTTTTAATTCTATGGGGAGGTTTTTGAGATATCGGCAATTTACCGTTATTTGGCCAATGGCTCCACTTAATCCTGTATATCTCTTTAACTCAGTAAGCTATCTTCCTTAGGGTGACACCAAACGAAAGAAAATTAAATTTTCTTCTCATGGCTCCTATAACATTTTTCTCTATCCAAAAACATATCGTGCAGAGTTGTATTTATTTAGTACACATATGTATAGCCTAGAATGCAACAACAAAATATCATGACTTATGACGATATGACGCAATATGACAGGTTGTGAATCCCCTAATTGAATATTTTTGTAGAAATTTAAAAATTTCTACATTTAATTAATCTAGATTTGTACCCGTTCGGGATGAATTGATCGACAATTAGTCTACATTTATACCCGTTCGGGAAGAATTGGTCGACAATTAGTGCATATTTATACCCGTTTGGGAACAATCGAGGACTAATTGTGGACATATCTCTTTCGGTATTAATCGCAAATTTTAGCAGGGATACTTTACACACATAGATACATATGTAGATTGTGTTTGCAATTGTGATTGTCGTACATATTCGTCTAGCTGTAGTTGGTCATACATAAGTGATATACAATATATGATATTTATGTATGTATGTATTAAAAAGAAGAAACCCCAGAACGAGGAATGGCAATTTTGAAAGAAGGAAGGATTTAAAAACAATAACGTTTAATTCAATATTGGAAAAAAATTTAAAAAATAAAATTAACGATCGCTTATTTGATCTAAACAAAATGGCACATAATCAAAAACGTTAGGGCCATACTTAGATCTTTAAACGCACAGCACGAAAAGCTTTTGAAGAGGAAAACAACAAAAGTCTGGCCTAGTTAGACATTGAAAACAGTGGCACGAACAACAAAATTAAAACTAATTGGAACTACAAATCAATGCGCTCCTTCAGGATGATGAATTTTCACTCTAATTATCCTTGGAGCCAAAAGACAAATAAAATAAAGAATTTAACAGACAAAATTTACAAACTGAACGACCAGAACAATAAGGCAAAAATATACATAGCAGCATTTTACGTAACAACGGATACCAGCACACTCAAAAAAAAATACTCATATTATGGAAAAATGGGAACAGGGACCACATCTTTTATTCCTTTTATAATAAAAGCACAAAGAGAAAATTATTTTTGGAAGATTATTTCTTTTGGACAAAAACTCTCGGTCAACTCGGACTTTTACTTTTTTAAGGACTGCAATAAAAGTTAAATTTGGCGAGATACTTTTACACTGATACTTTAAAATTCATTCTGAACTTCTGGTTTCTTCAATTATTAGCGTTGAATTCATGTATTTTAGTTATTTATGCTTGTACTGTAGAGCTAAAATAAAATATTTATAGGAATACTAAATAATACCCAGAAATTATATTAAGATCTTGACGTATGTACTATAAACCTACCGAAATGCGCTATTAATGAGAATATGGAATTGAAAACGAAATGATAAATACCTATGTGGTTGTGATTTACCCAAATATATTTATTTGCTAGATACTATAAATTTATAAACTAACCATCAAATTTAAATATGTATTCAAATTATAATCACTACACATTTTATTCCAGAAAAGGTACAGAAAAAATGCTTTGTGTTTTTGCAGCAAAAACATTTTATAAGATTTTGTCTCAAAACAAAAGGTTCAGTATCATTGAGATTAAATATTTAATTAATTTAATCAATTAAAAGTAACCGATTCTTCTTATACATATTTATTAGCATTAACATTTTAGTTGAAAGTTTATTATAAGTTCCTGTCATCTCTTATTTTGTCTTTAATAAATACAATTTGCATTTAACACCCAGGTTATTTACATTTTGTACTCGTAGATTGAAAATACAATATTCTTTTCAAGTTTATGTCCACCTGTTAACTTCTAGTTAATAGCCCTGTCCAATAACAAAAAATTTGTACGAATTTTTTGACAGTTCTCCATATGAAAATTACACTTTTTATGAAAAATTCGTAAAAAATTTTGTTATTGTATTTGAGTACACAAAATTACAAATTTACATCTACATACATATATATAATAATATAAACATACATATGTACATATAATTAGTTTGAATTTCAAAAAGTATTTTTTATAGAATTGAGTAGTCCACTTTCGTCCGTGATGAAACGCTGCCAAGGGAAATAAAGTAGCTCTCTACCTGATCCTCCCAACGTAGTGGTTAGAAACATAAGCTCCAAAAGGATGAAATCAAATCGCTTCAGCTTTATTCCATCGCCTGAACAATATAAATTTAAAAAAATATAAGAAATGTTAAATTGTTTTGCGACGGCTGCGTAGGACAAAATAAGAATAAAATATTGTTGGGAATGTTAGGAAATTGGCTAAAAACAAAAGCTCCGGACCATGTTGTGCAGGTAACTGTATATTTCTCATTGTGGGGCATTCATTTTTATCGCCCGATCGCGTTTTTGGCAACAAATAGAGATATATCCGTCCAGTAGAGGTTATTGTGCAGCCCACGGAATATTTTAATATATTTAGGAAACCTGGGACGGTTTTAAGACTTGTAAGCGATTTCCATAGTTATGATTGGAAAGCTGCCGTTAAAGATGTACTGAATGCGTCTGGTTCTTGGTATTTCAAACTCAGCGTTTTTAAGAGGCTATTTTTAGCAAAAAGCAAAACTAGAAAACTTTAATTTAAAGGCTAAACTTCTTACACCTCAGACGAAACCAATTACGGCAACCTCTGCAAGCCAGGCAAATCACTTCGAAATATAAAACCAGTTAGCATGGCCATTGGTATTCCTGTAAATCCTGCTCAGACAGAGGACGTAGTTTCCTGCTTGCAAAGCAAAGGTGAAAATTGGCGTACAAACGATCTTCTGAAATTTTATAACAATTTAGAGGTGGAATCAATTATGGACGAAGAAATTACAGATACGTAATGAACATACTGTAATGAATAAAGACGAAAGTGAAAGAGTTTAAATATTTATGAATATGTTTAGTATTTACTATTTTAGTTTCTCTCTTCACTGTAATTATTATGCGTTTCAATTTCAAAACTACACTCACTTCCACATTTTGACCCATATCTGGGGACTCGGCCTAGGCATCGCAATGAAAATAACTCTGTTGAAGGCCTGTTCAACACCTTTCATTTGATAACAATATTGCTCAAAGACTTGCTGGGTCACTCTGGGTCCACATTCGGGCCTGTATTCCGGGAAGCTCACACTTTTTTTATGAAAATTTCACAAAGATCGGCCGAGTACTTTGGGAGTCCAGAAAGGTCACACACACACACAATATATATATTAGATGCATATGGTAGGTTTAAACCATTCATTTGGTATCGATATTGACCAAAAATGCTCTGAGGCCACCAGGATTCACATATGGAACCAATACCGCACACTAGTACACAGAGTATTATAGTTTTAATCACATTACTGTGGATTGTAACAGCATGAAATAATCGAGATAGATATAGACTTATATATATTAAAATGATCAGGGTGAAAAGAAAAATCGATTGAGCCATGTCCGTTCATCTGCAAACACTCTAACTCCCGCAAAAATTGAGATATTGTTATGAAATTTGGAATGCAAGTTGGTATCAAGACTGCAACGGTTGGTATTGAAAATGGGCGAAATCGGACCATGACCACGCCCACTTTTCCTATATAGAAAAAATCGGAAATTTGGTACGCGTAATGTACTTCGGCAAATGTTTGGACGAAAAATTGCCAAAAGCGGTTGACGATTACGCCCAGTTTTATATATGGGAACTATAAAGGGGCCTAATATAAACATTTTAAGCGATATGTTTGTCGAATATAAAGATATGTCATTGAAATTTTGTGGCACGAATCGAAATACAGACAAAACAAAAACATAAAAATTTTGGAAAATAGGCGTGGCACCGACTCCTTCTGGAAGCAGGAATATACGACATTTTGGAGCTCATAACTCTACAAATAATTAATATAATATGACGCAACTTGGTGCATACACTTTTATAACACGTGGTAATACATACATGTTCGAAATTTTAGCAAAATTGGATGACAACCACGCTTGATTTTATATATGGGTATTATAAAGCGGCCTTATAAAAACATTTTAAGCGATAACTTTGTCAAATATAAAGATAATCCACTGAAATTGTGCGGCGTGTGTCCCACAATAGATCGGAAAGAAAAACCATACAAATTTTTGAAAATGGGCGTGGCATCGCCCCTTTTTAGACAAAGGAATCTCCGAGATTTTGGAGCCCATAACTCGATAAATAATTGAGATGTTTTGACGAAACTGTGTGTTAAAACTTGTATCACTTGTAGTAATACATGTTCGAAAATTCAGAGAATTTGGTTTATAACCACAGCCACTTTTTAACAAAGATATTTCTGGAACACCCTTTGGGAATTTGTAACGTGACATCTTTGTAACCAGAAGTCATAAAGGAATGCAATTTTGCACTATGTGCTTAGTTGGATGATTAATGAAAATATTGAAAATGAGCGTGGCTACGCCCACTTTAATCGGCACTCGCTTTATATAAAATACACCGTGTTTCCAGCAAACGCAAATAAACAATGGAAGCATACAGCTGAGTATCTCATGTTCGATTCCACTCGAACTTAAGCTTCCTGACTTGTTAATATTTGTATGGGGATGAATTCGTTATTTTTTTGGCGTATACGATAAAATATCTTTCTTTGATATAAAAAGTATTACAATTACACTCTCCAGCAGCATTTTTACATCCGAGTAACCACGGTATTTTCCTAAAATAAGACGACATCCTGATCTTGGTGAAGAAACCTATACCCAACTCGTCTGAGTTGTGAGCTCCTCTACCTAAATAACAATAACATACTGTAATTCTCCATTTTAATCTAATTATCATTAGCCTTTAACCTCTAAGTGCAAATTTTCATTCAGATCTTTGTTCGCAAAAATTGATAAGTAAAATAACAGCGTAACCGTTGCAAGAATAACAAGGTACAAAAAATTAAGAAATAAGACTCCATTTTATAAAAACCCTCAACTGAGTGAAAAATTAACTGATTTTCGCCTTCTTAGCAGGTAATAATAATGAACATAAGTTATTTATTAATAACAAGTAAGGAAGCCTAAGTTCGAGTGCAATCGAACATTAGATACTCAGCTGTATGCTTTCATTGTTTGTTTGCGTTTGTTCGATATAGGGTGTATTTTATATGAAACGAGTGCTGCATAAACAGGGCGCAGCCACGCCCATTTTCAAAATTTATATCAATCATCCAAATAAGCATACAAATATTATTGTTAGTGCAAAATTTCATCCCTCTATGACTTTTAGTTACAAAGACTTCACGTTACAAATTCCAAAAGGGTGTTCCAGAAATATCTTTGTTAAAAAGTAGGCGTGGTCATAAACCGATTTCAATACATTTTTGCGTGTCTATTAACACATGTTATAAAAGTGTATAAACCAAGTTTCGTCATAATATCTCAATTATTTGTCGAGTTAAAGGCTAAGAAATCTCATATATCCCTTTGTCTAAAAAGAGGCGGTGCCACGCCCATTTTCCAAACTTTTTTATTTTTTGTTTCCGGTCTATTGTAAAACTCATGTCACAAAATTTCAATGAATTATCTTTATATTTCACATAGATATCGCTTAAAATGGTTTTATTAGGTCACTTTATAATACACATATATAAAAGTGGGCGCGGTCGTCAACCGATTTTGGTAATTTTTCGTCCACACATTTGGCTAAGTAAATATATCACGCGTACCAGATTTCATCGATATATCTTTAACGGTTTCTGAGTTATGGCTTATTAAACTTTCAATATTCGCTCCTTAATAAGTGGGCGTGGCACCGCCCATTTTCCAAAATTTTTGTAGTTTTTGTTTTATGTCCATAGTTGGACTCCTGCCACAAAATCTCAGTGATTGATCTTTATATTTGACAGAGATATCGCTTAAAATGTTTTTATTAGGCCCCCTTATATTTCCTATATATAAAAGTGGGCGTGGCCGTCAACCGATTTTGATAATTTTTCGCCAAAACATTTGACTAAGTAATTATATTACGCGTACCGAATTTCATCGATATATCTTCAACGGTTTCTGAGTTATGACTCATAAAACTTTCAATGTCTGCCCCTTAATAAGTGGGCGTGGCACCGCCCATATTCCAAAATTTTTGTGTTTTTTGTTTTATGTCCATAGTTGGACTCATGCGACAAAATTTCAATGATAGATCTTTATATTTGACAGAGATATCGCTTAAAATGGTTTTATTAGGTCACTTTATAATACACATATATAAAAGTGGGCGTGGCCGTAAACCGATTTTGATAATTTTTCGTCAAAACATTTGTCTATGTAAGCAAATTACGCGTACCAAATTTCATCGATATATCTTCAACGGTTTCTGAGTTATGACATATAAAACTTTCAATGTTTGACCCTTAATAAGTGGGCGTGGCACCGCCCATTTTCCAAAACTTCATCAAATTTCTTCATAAGGGCCCGAGCTCAATACGTGGGTAAAATTTTAAAACTCTAGCTATATTAGTGGCTGAGATACCAAATTTCCGATTTTTTCTATATAGGAAAAGTGGGCGTGGTCATGGTCCGATTTCGCCCATTTTCAATACCAACCGTCCCAGTCTCGATACCAACTTGCGTTCCAAATTTCATCAAAATATCTCAATTTTTGCGCGAGTTAGAGTGTTTACAGACGGACGGACGGACGGACGGACGGACAGACGGACGGACGGACGGACGGACGGACGGACGGACGGACGGACGGACATGGCTCAATCGATTTCTCTTTTCACCCTGATCATTTTGATATATATAAGTCTATATCTATCTCGATTATTTCATTCTGTTACAATCCACCGTTATGTGATTAAAACTATAATACTCTGTGTACTAGTACAGCTGAGTATAAAAATACCAAGGTATTAAAAAATGAGGAATATTTTACCATATTTTCGCCGAATTTCTAATATGAGAAAAGTAAAGCTCCTTTTTAGTGAAGGATAGTTTATTAGCCCGGTAAGTACTTAAAAGGAACTTTAAAGGGAAAATGAGAACATGACCCTTGGACGGTTACTAGCAAATATTATAGGTACATACTTGTATATTGTTACATAATTTAACCTAAATACTTTAAACCGCACCAAATCCTTCGACACTACATAGAAAATGTTTATGCATACATTAGACAAAAAAAAGTTCGGCACACACCAGCTAATATAATGCACATATTTTGAGAAAAATGCCCGAATTTACTTATCTTATCGGATCTTAAAAGTTGGTACATCAATGTTTTTTTACAGGAGCCCATGAACTCAAATCATTTTAATATTATATACCTACTTTTGGAAATCGTTCCGAATAAAAAATATGTTTAGAACAGGGACCGTAATCATTATGAGTTTTATAATAAAAATCGCCATTTAATCATTATATGTTGAGTTTTTTTTATATTTCATCAGAAATAATTATTATTTTTTGAGTTTTATTTTTTCGATCAGAAATAACACTTATTCCTTGAGTGATATATTTATCGCTCAGAAATAATCATTATTATGTGAGTTTTATTTTTTTCGATCAAAAATATCACTCATTCACGAAGTTATATCGATGGGAATTTTTTAGTATTTATGTTCCAGACCACTTCAGAGACGATTTGAGTTTTTCGACCTAAGCAAAAAAAATAAAACTCAAAGAATAATGATTATTTCTGAGCGATAAATATATCACTCAAGGAATAAGTATTATTTTCGATCAAAAAAATAAAGCTTAAAAAATAATGATTATTTCTGAGCGATAAATATATCACTCAAGGAATAAGTTTTATTTTTGATCAAAATAATGATTATTTTTGATTTTTATGGATATCGCTTAAAATTTTTCGATCATAGTGGATTCGGATAGTGCTCTTTCAGACATGCACATACACAAACTCAATACTCTTCTACGATGTTTGCAAGTATTTGATTTTTTTCACTGAAAATATAACGAATAATGATTATTATGGGTCCCTGGTTTAGAATTACCCTAGATGTCGCTTAATTACACTTTTCTTGATATCGTCGAAGTTTATAGTGGGATCTTAATGTTTGATATATCAATGTTTTTGTCCCGAGGAGGGAGCTATTTTTATGGAAGCTCATTAAAAAAAGTTCGCCGGATACCTGCCCATATAATGAATTTTCGAACGAAACAAACATTTTTTATCACCATTTTCTTCACATTTTCAGCATTTATAGGGGATCTTTAAGTTTTGTGCACCAATTTTTTTTTGTCTTGAGAAAGTAGTATACGGAATTACGAATGCTTATTTAACCTACACATGCATGGGCGCGGTTAACTAACTGTCAAGTACCACTAATATGGCATTAGTGGATTTTAAAATTTTTCAACTACCACTACGTGTAGTGGGATTCATTTTTTTTTCCACTACCACTAACAGCGTTTAGTGGTAATGAAACATTTTTCAACTCCAATAAAAGCCAGTTCGTCGTAGTGGAAATTTTTTTAACTAAATCTTCTGGAATTAGTGGTGGTTTAAATCAAATGGAGTGGGAGTAAATTATTTCCTCTAAACCATACTAACATATGCATGTCTGATAGTAACTAATAAAAACTGTTATCTTCAATAAATATGTTTATGTACACATTTATTTAGTCATACGTTGATATACGGTTACAATTAAATTTACTCATGCATTCATTCATATACGGTTACTACCCTGTAGGAAAAATCCCTAGTTGCAAACCAAGTTGCTTCTAGTGCATTTTTCGCAACTACTAGTGCGAGCTAAATCTCTTTTGCATATTATCGACTGGCGAATTTAACTCGGCGATGTCCTAGGCGGTGTCAATTGTCCCCCTCTTCACTTTTCGATTGTTCCGAACTAGTACTAAATTATATCGTTTCCCCTACATCTTTTCCAGTTCATGTTCAGAAAGTTACAATTGAAGTGCAGAAAATTACAATTAAAGTTCAGAATTTCCAATGGAACTTTCTGAACTTAAACTGGAAAAGGTGTAGTTCGTTTATTGGCACATTTTCGACAGTTCTGAACCAGCTGCAAACTCCTAAAAATTCTACAGTTTTACATCTGCCACTTAAGTGCAGCATTTTACACACTTCATGCATATGGCTCGATAACAAACGCATCAGACTTGGAATCGGGCGATCGCGGTTCGATTCCTATCGCTGTCACTCTTCTTAACTCCTACTTTCTTCTTCTTCTTAATTGGCGCTTAACCGTCTAGACAATTCTGACCGATTCCAACAGAGCGCGCCAACTGCTTCTGTTTCGTGCAGAATGGCGCCACTTGGGAACACGTAGGGAGACACCATCGCTGTCCACCTGATTTTCCCAACGCAGTGGAAGTCTCCCTTTTCTTTTGCTATCAGCGGGTTTCGATAGAAATACTTTCTTGGCTGGAGCGGCTTCATCCATTCTCACGACATGACCTGCCCAAAGCAGCCGCTGTATCCTTATTCGCTGACCAATGTCGATATCTGTGTAAAGCTCGTACAGCTCATCGTTAAATCTCCGTCGATACTAGCCCACGCCAACGCGCAAATGTCCATAAATCTTCCAAAGAACTTTCGTCTCCAAGTGCCATCTCATCTGATTTTGACATTGTCCATGCTTCTGCGTCCTGTAGAGTGTGATTTTTGTTTGTCGAGAGAGGACTTTACTTTTCAGTTGCCTACTTAGTCCAAAGTAGCATTTATTGGCAAGCGTGATTATTCGTTGGATCTCCGAGCTGACATCATTCTTGGCGTTAATGCTGGTTCCCAAATAGACGAAGTACTTAACAGTTTCGAATTTACAGCTGTCAACAGTGACGTGGCTACCAAGGCGTCTTGTCGTCGTTAACCGTCAAACCCATTTTCATAGCCTCTTTGTCCAGCTTGGAGAAGGCAGAACATAGGTACGGCGCGAGTGTTAGTGCCAATGATGTCGATATCATCGGCGTACGCCAGCAGTTGCACACTCTTGTGGTATAAGATGCTCCGACTCCTACTTTAGTCTGTGAAAAAAATGGTCTGTGCTCAATTCGTACGTGACTGCCAACATACTTTAGGAGTACATGCGATATACCTAACAAAATTAAGTATCCCGGCATGAACACCCATTGCATCATCTTTCAAATGGGCCTAGTGGGATGTTGTGTAAACACACATACATATGTATGTATGTACCCAGTAGGCCCAAAGGTACTACAAATTTTAAGTACATTTCTGCTTACATTTCCTTTAGGGAACATATCAACTTCCATGGCTATGCCCCATGACTATCGCACGGGGGTGGCCGCCTTCGCATGAATGACTTTGTATAGTAAAGAAACAATGAAGTGAAAATTGTTCGTAAGCGTCGGGCTCCCATTTCAAAACGCTTGCTTTTTATATTTTTATATGGTCGTAATGATACTCTTGTTAGGTATTCAGCACGAATGGTAGCATTATTTTAGTGCTGAGCATACAGCTGTCTACCATTTAATTTTGTTATGTACTTCATTCGTATAAATTTACTTGTTTCACTTCACTCTTCTTAACCCCTACTTTAGTCAGTGGATAAATGATCTGTGCCCAATTTGTACGTGACTGTTAACATACTTTAGGAGCACCTGCGGTATACCTAACAAAAGCAAGTATCCTGGCATGAATAACCATCGCATCATCTTACAAATAGGTCTAGTGGGTATTCACATATATGTATATCGTCGTTTAAATTGCAAAACCGCTTATCGACCAAATACAATACCGCGTAAGTGAAAATGTTTGCCAAAAATGAGATTTCGCAAAAAATACATTACTGGCGTCCGTCCCCATCCATTTATGCAAAAAATTTGGGATTCGGACAACGCAATTCCAAATAACGGCACAGTTCCAAAATCTCGAAAATTTTGGAGCTAATACCGCGAATAATAGGTGCCAGTGCTTTATAACTCTATGTACCAAAGTTTAATATACCTTTCATAAACACGAAATGGATTATAACTTTGTTTTATTGAAAAAAAATTTTCACTTACACCTGCAAAACCGCGCATACGTCACTATTGAACAAAATAAAAGATGCAAGACCGCTTATAAATACATGTATAAGCCAATAACTGCACATTTAACTGCTTTTCGCCATAATTATGTTTGTATTAAAAATATAATCCAAAAATCTACCTTGGTTTTAATTTGGGTTGTAAAATTCCGAAACGTTTTTACTGTCTCCTGTAAAATTAGGGTGGCAGCAGATACCTACGCGGTATTGCACCCTAAGCGACGATATGTATTTCGAAATACACATTTAGTGGAAGCAATGATTTTTCCACTATTTCAATATTGAGAGGGAATATCTATGTTTTCAGCCACTCATTGAATAATAGTGGACATTTTTCAAGCCCCAATCCCAGTAAGCTGGAAGTTGAAGCTCTATCCACTGCCACTAATATTTTTTAGTGGTAGTGGGAGGAGCTTCAACTTCCCCTTACGTTAGTTGTAGGGTTGCCAGTTACCTTTCCCGAAAAAATCAGTACATTGCCTTCCAAAAAAAAAAAACAATATATGCGGAGAAAATCCTCCTTATTACTGGCATTTTGTTTTTGTTTCCGTATCGTTAACTATCAATCATGTTTCTATCACTTTTACCGTTCGCGTTGCTTCCTCCTTCCTAATTGTTTCATGGTTATGCGGTGGTTATGCTTACGAGCAAAACACCGATGAAATTCGGACACATTTTCGTCATCGGTGAGAGGTGGTTACGCTTAAATCGATGATTAGAGCGCACATACACAACATAACAGATTATTACCCCGAAACCTCGGCGCGCTGGGTGCTTATTTCACCCAGCAAATTTGATCGATGTGAGAGTCCGAAAATTCATCCCACTCGTCGGAGTGCACAACAACAATTACACGTTGCTCGTCAACTATTGTCGTAAGCATAACCACGGCATTACAAATGTCAAATGAAAACAGTTGGAAAATTGAAAACAGAGCAGGGTGATAAAAATTAATTTTTTTAATGTCGGCTAAAAATCAGTACAAATCAGTATTTCTTAAGGTTTTAAAACCATCAGTACGGAGCACGAAAAATCATTATTGTACTGATCAAATCAGTACGTCTGGCAACCCTAGTTAGTTGTTTGAAGAATTTTTAAGCCTCACTATCGCGACAGTAGTGGTAGTTAATAGCATAGTAGCGACACGGATTAGTGAACTACGCCCATGTGTGATCCTACATGCACGTTTGGGTGCTTACCATCAAGATCTCAGTTGCTACCGTAATGTACCTTTTAAATATCTGCACATTAAATTAAACAAAGTCAAAAGTCATTAATATTTCCCGAATGAAGTAATTCGCTTGAACAGTAGAACCCAATCAATATAAAATATATTTTATCTTTAGTTGGTTTTTCCATAGTTATAATAACGACCAAAGGCCGTCGCGATGATATGGCACCTCGTCCTTGTCGTCCTAAATAATTTTTTTTTTTTGTTCGGGAATTTCTTCCAAAATTACATTATAAGAACTGCTCTTTTTTATGGTTTTTATTGCACTGAGTAGGGTTAATGAACTTCCATAAAAAAAAATATTTTCTCGAGGGAAAAACGTTTATGCACCTATTACACTTTAAGATCTAACTATAAATGCCGAATGACCCATATTACTTGTATTTCTACAATTATAAAAATGGAATTGTGGACATCTACATAAGGTGGTCCGAAAATAACTTTTTTTCAGAAAAGTCTTCCAAAAACACATTATATGAACTGGTGTCCGGTGAATTTATCTTTTTTTGCCTGTAAAGCGAGGCGGTCTAATGTACGTCCATGGATATGTATGTACACCTACTATACCACTTCCATAACAATAATAAACTTCTAATACATAATGTAAACAAGCGATTTCGCATACAAATTTACTTGCATTTACATTTTTTCCTTGGCGATAACCTTGAGTTCACCATCTTATGTCGTCATACTTACTATATTCGCAGTGTTTTTCTTTGAATCATTAAAACTAATTACCGGTAAAATTATCCTTTCCATCCTAACATATCCTTGCATTAAGATGCATGTCAAGCTTGGTTTTTTTTCTTACACCTTACTAAAAACAAACTTCATTACTCGTGACATCCACACAAAATAATCAATAATTCACCTTATTTCAAATGAAATAGAACCCAAACGAAGAAACCAACAGATTTGTTTGATTTTAGGCGTTGTACTCTTCTCATCGGCGGTTTATTTTGCGGAAGCTGGAAGCGAAAATTCCTTCTTCAAGTCCATACCCGATGCATTTTGGTGGGCTGTCGTTACCATGACAACCGTTGGATATGGTGACATGACGTATGCAAAAAATCTAATTATATCTCATAATAAATACCTTTTCACATAATATTTAATGTTACGTATATTTTTTAACGTTTGCGCAAAGATATGTATATTCATTTGCTCACTATCTACTATGTATGTATGTACATAACTGTATTTGGAGTTGAAAAAAGAAAAAGCAAGAATTGTAAACTTTATTTTTTCCGCTCACAAATGAAAATGAAATACATAAAACTGTATGTAGTATGTACATACATATGCAAAGAAATAATAGAATTAATTAGTTAAAATCAAAGATGGAAAATAATTATAATTTTTAAAAATTTTGATCAAAAAATCAGTGTGTTTTCACTATTACAAACTAATTTTAAATATGTCACTATACTTATCTTTGTGTAATCTGTGGTAATCTGCAATGATTTTTATTTTAAGAGATTTATACATAAAAATCGAAAGTAAATAATAATTACAGCTTGAGTATTATCTTTTTGATCAGGAATAAGTATTATGCTATGATTTTAATTTTTTTACTCAAGTGTAATTATTATTTGATCTTGATCTTGATTTTATTTTTTTAATTATTATGCTTGATTTTTATTTTTTCCTTCAAATCATAATGATTATGTGTAATATTTATTTTTTCATAAAATGTAAAACTTAAAACGTCCTACATCCTGAACCATTAGGATTTTTGGCTTAAAATTTTGCATGCACACACCTTATAGTCTATTCTCACTACTTCCAAAGAGAAATAGTTGAAACTTTTATTATAAATGGTGGAAAAATTGTATTAAAGAATGCATGTAATTTGCTTTAAAATTCTAAGTTAGTTTTACATATGTACATATATTGCCAAGGCGTATACGCAACATTTTTGTATATCATTATGCTTTGAGGGAAAAAATAAGAAAATCAAAAAAATCAAGTATAATAATTATCTTTTATAGAAAAAGTAAAAAATCAAGAAATAATAATTATGCATGAGAAAAAAATAAAATCATAGCATTCCTGATCAAAAAACTAAAATTAAATAACAATAAATTTTGATCGGAAAAATATAAATCGAAGAATAATGATAACATGCTGATTTAAATTATTTCGCTTATAATGATTACCGTCCCTGGTTAAAATACTTTTCTCAAATATTCATTCAAAGTAAACTTTAGTTTTGCTGACATTTTGAAATTTATTCTTGCCGCTGTATTTCATTTTCGTGCGCAATCCAACTCATGCGCGTTATTTTTAATTTTTATTACCTTATTTTGCAAATTCTCACAAAATTATGCCAGTCGTTTCTTCAGAGTACCTAGTAGTTTATAATTACTTCAGTTTGAGTACATAAGTGTTTCACAAATAAAAACAAACCGAAATCACTATTTAATTTCATTTCTGTAAACTATTTCACTAAAAACATGAAACAATAACATTTTCCTTACATTTACATTCATTATCATTTTCAAATAAACACGTACATACATACATACATACATACATACCCACATATTCCTGCATCACAGTAATTCCATATCCATTCACATTCGTATCAAATAAAAAGCTAACTAAAAATGACATGTATTGAAACGTATTTCAAATGGCACTCACCCAATTGCATTAAATCATTATACTCTCATTCATAAAGCGCTTTCATTATTTCATTCAATAATCCTTTTCGCTTAGATTGCATATGTATGTATGTATATCTACAGGCTAATGTGCTGATAATCATATTCTTTCACAAATCAGATGGTTGGCATCTATTAACCCTTGTATTTGCTGCTAATTTCACAGCTTAACTTCCGAGTTAAAAATACAAAAAACTGTATACATACATAGGTTTAGTGAAATTTTATGGCGAATAGTTTTCTAGAACATTTTAATCCTCTATCTGCATTTTTGACATTATCTCAATGTGTTTCCAAAAAGTGTTAAAAAGAGCCATTTTCGTGGGGTTAGAGGGTTAAAGTCTTCTGCAAAGAAATTGCTTATTAAATTCTGTAGAAGAAGTCCAGGATCAAAAACTTCATTTGAAGTAATTTATATAAGATATTTGCCATAAAGTAATTGTACCTCCAGATAAAACTATAAAAATTTAACCCCGCCTAAAAAGACTCATACCCTCTTGACTAGTACTCTGTTAGGCAAAGTTGGTTTGGGAGACATCCTCCTTCATAATTACTGTCGTTTATTCATGTTGAGCTAAATTTGGTTAAATTTGTTGAACTGTGTAATTTGTAACTTTAATATACTTACACGGAAAAAACTATATTGATGTTACCTCCATATATATGGTTAATCCTGTCTGATCCATCCCAACTATGGATGTCATATCCATATAGTGGGTATCATATAAAAAGAAATTTTGTAATATACAAAAAATATGGATACTATGGTATCCACTATATGGATATGACATCCATAGTTTATGGATCACACAGGATTATCAATATATATGGATGTGACATTAATATAGTTTATTCCGTGTAGCGTTCCTCGTTTTTTTCAAGCCAAAGAAGTTTTAACAAATGGCCCACCCCTTTGCATCCCATGATGATCACAATGGTTGTTTTACCACAATTACATATCGACGCCGGAGTAAAAGATCATCCTATTTCAAAAGTTGTTTCAATAACGCCCTATTTCAAAATTTTTTCCAATAACGTCCTATTTCAAAAAGTTATTCAAAAACTACCTATTTCAGAGAAATATATATAGAATTTTCTCTGGAACAGGGCGTTTTTGAATTATTTTCTGAAATAGGACGTCATTTTTTTTTTTTTTTTTTTTAGCATCCAATATATTTTGCCAACTGTATAAATAAAATACATCCAACAATTTTGTGGTTCGTTAAAAGTAATTAGTAATTAATAATGACTTAATAAACATGGTGGGCATGTATGGATTGCTCTCAGTAGCGCATCCATTTATTATAGTGCATCAGCAAAGATCTGTAAATGATTTTCTTTTGAGGCGTACGAAATTGGTTGGTCTTGCCGTCAGGGCTAGGACGAGTGGGTTGGGGTGAGCTAATATTCTCATTTTGTATGATGCAGCATACTTTCTGATTTCTTGAGATATAGTAGGTATCTTTAGGTCACGATGTAGTTGGTCGTTCGTGACGTAGTAGGGCGCATTTACAATCATTCTAATGGTTTTCGATTGGAATCTTTGGAGAATCTCTATATTTGAGTTTGCTGCGGTTCCCCATAGCTGTATGCCATAGGTCCAGATGGGTTTTAAGATAGCTGAGTAGAGCAGGAGTTTGTTGTCGATTGATAGTTGGGAGTTTCGATTCATGAGCCAATAAAGATTTCTCAGTTTTATACCAAGAGCTTTTCGTTTGGTGAATATGTGGGTTCTCCATGTTAGTTTTCTGTCGAGATGCATACCCAGGTACTTTGTTACGTCACTTTGCGGTATATCAATGCCATTGAGTTTTACGGGTGGGCAAGTGTTGCGTCTAGTGGTAAACGTCACTTGAACAGATTTTGATTCATTTGACTTTATCCGCCAGTCTTTCAGCCAATGGGTAATTTTATTTAAACTTCTTTGAAGCTTGAGTGAGGCGACGTTAGGGTTGAGGTCTGAAGCCAGTACAGCAGTGTCATCGGCAAAAGTGCCGATAGTGACTCCTTCTGCTATTGGGAGGTCGTATGTGTAAAGTAGGTACAGTATTGGGCCCATTACACTACCTTGCGGGACGCCTGCTAAGCTCTCGTAAAGCTCAGACTGCTCTGCTCCTTCTTTGACGAAAAAGTAACGATTTTTTAGATAAGATTGTATAAATAGAAAGTAGCTTGTAGGGAGAGTATTTTTTATTTTATAGAGCAGGCCGTCGTGCCATACGCGATCAAAAGCTTGGGATATATCTAGAAAGGCAGCTGTACAGTATTTTTTTTGCTCAAAGGCAGAGTAGATTTTCTCGGTAAGTCTATGTACTTGTTCAATTGTTCCGTGTCCTCTTCTGAAGCCAAATTGGTGATTAGGTATAATGTTACGCTCTTCTATTTTGGGTAGGAGTCTTTTAAGGAAGAGAACTTCCAAGACTTTTGAGACAATGGGCAGCAGACTAATGGGTCTGTAAGACGCTGCCGTATCAGGGGGCTTTCCTGGTTTCAGAATCATTTTCATCTGAGCGACTTTCCATTGAGGGGGTATGAATGCAGTTATTAGTACTGCATTAAAAAGTTGGGTGAGAAATTTTATGCCTTCGTAAGGTAAGTGTTTTAGTACATTGCCATTAATAATATCGTACCCAGGAGCTTTCTTTGGGTTGAGCATCGCTATTACGGTTTTTACCTCCGATATTGCGAATCGTTTTATGGGGAGGTCCATTTGATAGGGATGACTCAGAGTATTTTTCACTTCTGTTGTTGTGCTTAGTGGGGGTTCAATATCATGTGGGGTGAATACTGATTTTCGGTGGCGTGCAAAAGTATTTGCTTTCTCTGCGTCACTTTTCGCCCATTCGTTATTTTCCATTCGTATTGGAGAATTGTAGAAAATCGGCCTTTTTAGCTTACTAGCAGCTTTCCAAAGGGAGTAATCAGTTGCAGCTGTTGCATCAATATTACTGAGATATTGTTGAACTTGTCTGTTGTGTTCAATTTTGAGGATGTTTTTGAGTTCTTTGGTGAGAGCATTCAATCTTTTCTTGTCGTCGGGGTGACGGGTTTGTTGCCATTTTTTCCTTGCGAGTCGTTTTTCTTTGAGCTTAGCTTGTATGTTGTGGGTAACGCTTGTCCTTTTTTGTCTGATGAGGGTGGGAGTTGATTTCCATGCAGCTTGTTGGATGCAGCTGTTAAAATGTTCGACTGCTGCCTCTATATCTTCAGCAGATTTCAGGGCTAATTTGAAGTCAAGATTAGACGTGATGATGTGTCGGAAGTATTCCCAATCAGTCTTCCGATTGTAAAGGCTGCATTGTTCCGCTGCCGGTGTAAAATTTTTATCAATTGTTACCAGGATTGGAGAGTGGTCGGAAGACAATT
The DNA here is from genome assembly GCA_960531455.1 of Urophora cardui. Classification (NCBI taxonomy): domain Eukaryota; kingdom Metazoa; phylum Arthropoda; class Insecta; order Diptera; family Tephritidae; genus Urophora; species Urophora cardui. The sequence continues at coordinate 81,803,084 of OY482671.1, read as the reverse complement.
CAAAGCACGATTTGCAATTTATATCTGAAGAATTCACGCCTTTCACCACGCAGAAATCGATTAAGTCGGGTATTTTATTTTTATCTGTTGGCCAATAAGTGGGAGTTCCAGTAGAGAATGGAGTTAAACTGAGATTGCTAATAGCATTATATAGTTGTCTTCCTTTAGGGGTAATGAGACGAGAGCCCCAGAACGTGTGTTTGGCATTGTAATCGCCCCCAGCTAGAAATCGATTTCCAAGAGTTTTGAAGAAATTTTCATATTCTGCAGTGCTGATAGAGTGCCTCGGCTGGCTATAAATAGCAGAGAGTGTAAGCTGGCCGCTCGGGTCTTCAATGACAATATTTGTGGCTTGTATAGCATTTGTACGGAATGAATTCGTGCTGTAATGTTTAATACTTTTCCGTATCAAGATACCTGAGCCTCCATGAGCGTTGTTACTGGGGTGTTTTGTGTGGTAAAACTTGTAGTTGGGTACTTCAAAGTAGCTTTTGTCAGTAAAGTGGGTCTCAGATATGAGGAGTATATCTATATTGTGGGTCTGAAGTAAAGTTTTAACTTCAAGTAAGTGTTTGGATAGGCCATTGGCATTCCAAATGATAATTTTCAACGGGTTGAAGATGCACAGTTTTTAGTCGTGAGGGTGACGAGGAGGCTCATCATTGATGTCATTTGTTGCATGACTTGTTTCAGTAAGTATATCATTTCTCGCATTTCGTTAGTGTTTTGCGTTGGGGTGTGGGTTTCATTACTATTTGGAATGGCATTATTAGGGTTCGAGCGGGGTGTTACGCCTTTCTTTGCTGCTTGAGCATATGTGGCTGGGTAGTGGTCAATTTCAATTGGGGTTTCAATCTGCATTGGGGTTTGAATTGGCTGTTGTGGTTTCTCTTGGGGCTGTGCAGGAGCTTTTTTCCTCAGAGTTGGGTATTTGGCGCTTTGGATGTTTTTGTATACCATACAGCCTTTATAATTTGCTGGATTGTTGCCTTCACATAGAGCGCATTTGACATCTTCAGATCTTGTCTTTCGCTTGCAATCAGCGGAGAGGTGGTTTCCAGCACATTTTATACATACTGATTTTCGACGACAGTAGGACTTTGTGTGGCCATATTGCTGACAGTTGGCGCATTGCGGTATTTCACGCTTCGGGTGTGGGGGCTCGAAAGCAATTCTTGAGTGCAGGAGACTTTTAATTTGATATATCTCCTTGTTATTGGAGGCGGGTTTGAGTTCAATGATAAACATTGGGAGAGGATTTTTTGTGACTCTGTGTTTTATGTTCCAAATGTTTGTGACTGAGTGACCGAGATCTTTTAGAGAATCCACAATTTCTTTTGTGTCTATTGAGGAGTGCATGTTTCTGAGAACAACTCTGAAGGTACGTTCTTGTTTTGTTTTATAAGTGTGGAACTCTGTGCCCTTCTGTTCCAGTTGTGACACTATTGTTTTGTAAGCATCCAGGGATGATGCTTGTACTTTTACTTGATCCTTGCCTGTGAGCTTTAGATCATAGGAGTTTGGAGCAACTTCTTGTAGTAAACTCATTAGGGGGGGAATGTTTAGAACTTTGTCTATAAATATTGGCGGCGGCTTGGGTATTTTTTCAGTTGGTTGGTTAGTTTCCTCAACTTCAAGGGAGGCAAATCTGTTTTCGTTTTCATTTTCATTTGGTTGGCGGCTTCCAAGCCAGTAATAATTATCAATTTTAGCCTGTTTTTTAGAGGCAGTATTTTTACTTGGGCTTTCGCGTTGGCGTTTGGGATTGACGATCTTCCATTGGTCGGTTGGGGTAGCAGTTGTCAAGTTTCCTGCAGTTTGGGGTTTCTGGGCTTGTTGTTGTTGGGCATAGAGAATTTCCAGTTGCCTTTGGAGGGTTTCGATCTGCTGTTGTACGTTTGGTACGTTGGTACTAGGCAGGCGGGATGGGGTTAGATGTTGGGACATTTGTTGGGGTGTACCTAGGGATCTCGGTGTTTGGTGCTGTAGTTGCACTTGGGCTTGTTGGGCATCTCGCACTTCGACTTGTTGGGAACCTCCTACTTTAGGAGGAGTATGGTTGGGGGGCATCTCGCTGGTGCAAACGAATATTTTAGTCTATATTCATTTGCACCCGGCTGCGCTTGTAATATCTACAACTTTTTATGATTGTAATACAATGTGGTTGCAGCTTTTTACAGCTCTGATACTTATGTATAAACTTTACTCGAATGGTTTGTGTCCACACTAATTCACCACTTAGTGGTGAAAAAGAGGTTTGTGGTGGAGTTTTGTGTGTGGGAGCTTTTGCTATTGTGCGATCAATGCAACAACAATATGCACAATCACTCAGCAATAACACTTAATTTACGCTTTAGAGTTTAAATAAAGCAGTTTTATATTAATTTGATAGCACACTAAATTGCGACACTTTTTCCGACACTTTTTCACAATATTATTGAGTTAAATTGATCAATTATATATTTTTTTTTAGCACAAAAGTACGGAGGAAAAAATTTTTGACAACTTCACAGCGCGACCAGTGTGACCAGATAATTGACGTCATTGAAAGAAATTCCGAAATATGGTGTTATTGAAGAAAATTCTGAAATTTGGCGTTTTTGAAACAAATTTTGAATATGGTGATCTTTTACTCAGGTGTCGATATGCAAATAACTGTTCATATTGGCTTGAATTATGTACATATATACATATGAGCCATTGTTTTTGAAAGTGGCATACATACGTAAGTCCTTTTTTTTTAAGTGCATCGAGATATCGAAGGGGTTACGTTTGGACTGATTTAAAAATATTGGTAACCGTTAATAAGTGTGAGTTTTATTCTTGACGCCTCAAATATCATGCAATAAGAATTTTTCGGTTTTTTTTTAATAATTAACCGTTTTTTTTATAACAAATGGACTTATGCCTGCTTAAAAAAAATTATAAAACATTGTCAAAAGAAAAATTAAGTCCTGGTTTTAATGGCGTAAACTTATATATGTTACAAAACTTGCATTGTGGAATGGGCCCTTATATTTTTGCCGTATATACATATATAAACCCAATATAAGTGCATAAAGTTAATAAAAGTCTTCAACCAATTTTGTATTGTAAATTTTCGACTTTGGTTGCACAAAGTGCATTAACTGATGCAGATACCTCGAAATCGTATAAGAAAAATTAATTTTCGCATTCAGTTTGAATGAAAGCGTTTATGTTACTTTTTCACGTAGAATGACTAATTTCGGAGTTATAAGAAAATAATGGCGCAAAACCATATATCTGAAAAATCGGTTTAATGGTAACTATATGTTATACTGATCCGATTTCGACAATTCTTAGGAATTAAGGTAATATAAGAATAAGACACGTGTAAAGTTTTGGTAATTTATCTTGAAAACTGACTGAGTTATTAACAAATACGTTTAAATTTATGGTATTTTTTAAGTACCGTTGTCTCGAAAACTGTATCCAATTTGGGAAAACTGGAGGTGGAATTGAATTTAGAATGTCCCATTTAAATAAGACAAATGTCAAAATATTTACGCAGGAAAGAAGTTCAAAGCCTGAGCAAAGTTTATAAACGGAAAAAATTAACCCTCAAAGCTCTGAAATGTCTTTCCCAATTATCTCTAAATTAACAATTAATCTGGATTGCTGAAAATGCCATCGTATTATACAGCCAAAAATTAGGTAGATGAGTTTCAGCGTTGGCTGTGATATTTCAAAATTTTAAAATTGACCTACATAGTAATTGAATCTAAGATTTTTTTATTATACATACATATTTATATGCTTGTTGAGAGTGGACTTATGCCACTTTCAAAAATAACGATTCATATATTGAGATGAAAAAGCTACCCAAGAAGTAAATTTTTAAAAGCTTAGGAGAGCGCCGGGGAAACTACATAATATGTTTAATAATATTTTATTATAATAATTATCTACTTTAAAATGTGATGTGAAACTGTAAGATAAAAATGCGTCAAAAAAACACAGTTGTATTTGACTTCTCTGCAAGAAATGTGCTGGATATTTCCTATCACATTCTTAAGGGCATCGGTAACGTTTGTGACCGTTTCATTCATCACGTTCCCGTGTGTGTATTTTCAATTTCCATTCTATCCTTATCTATCTCATTGGTTTTGAACTTGGCTAGAAACACATACGAGTGCAAATGTTTGGTAATACCCTGCAGAAAACGGAACTAGTCCGTACATGCATGTACAAACCAGCCGCTTGTGGCAATCAACTAGCCCAAAACCTGCCACATTCCATATAAAAATATTGGTCCAATTAACATTGCAATGTCCTAGCACAGGACCACATGGTCCATCGCTCGATCGCATCAAACTAGTTTAAAAACTAACTTGCCGTAGCTACTTTGCAAACCGCCTACAAGAGGTTACTTTTTAAACTAGCTACGGCAAGTTACTTTTTAAACTACTCTAAGGAGTTAGTCCAGATACGGAAAACTGCTTTTAAAACTACCCCGAAGGATTATTTTATAGAACACCTATGCTAAATTACTTTCGAAAGAACTTACGGAAGAATAAAGCCGGAATTACAAGAAACACATTTGTGCTCATGCACACATCAGAAAGACATACAAGACCAATTTTATTTTTTTTTTTTAAGGAAAAATTTATGTGAAAAATTAATATTTTTTGGTAGAAGTTATAGATCCATTTCGGAGACCACCACATCTCTTCAAGCAAGTCTTTGTGCTAATTAGTAGAGCTTGTTTATCGGCTGGCTCATCCGATTAAAGTTTACTTTTGGTTTTTTTGGTCGTTTTTATTTTCATAACAACTTCATTCTTGAGCTCTCAAGACCAATTTTTTTTTTTTTAATATTTAGATTAATGCTTCTTGGCAAAACTGTTAATAAACATCGTGCAGCGGTTACGATCGTTAAAACCGATCTTCAAACACGAATCTACATACATACATATATATGAACTGCCCCAATTATTGGCTGCATGTGGCAAGTTCGTAGCTAGTTGAATGTGGCACAAATGTACCATATACGTGAACTAGCCCAATGATTGGCTACATGTGACAAGTTGGTAGCTAGTTGACTGTGGCACAAATGTACCAAGTAGTCCAACAATTTTTACAGGGTATTATATCTTTGTAATAGTGGTGGTACTTGCGGTCACACAATTCTTGCAGGGTTATTGTATCAGTGCTTAAACGTATTATGAGAAAACACATCCATACGCGTATGTACATACATACATGTGGGCAAAATTTCTAGTTCCGAACTAGTGAAAAGGTGTCAAAAAGGAACTAGCGCAATTGTAGTTACACATCGAAAGCGTTCGATTATTAATTGCAGTTAGTTGTAAGGAATTAACCGATTATAAACGGTTTTCGATTAAAATTATTAACACGTCATTAATGCGTCATTTATTCAAGGAAACATGTCGCAACCTAAGATCGGACCACTGGCCCGTCTCTCGATCGCATCAAACTAGTTTATAAACTAACTTGCCGTGGCTACTCTTAGATGTTATACGGGCATGACGGGACAGGTCCTCTTATAGGACAGCGCAATGTTAATTGGACCAATTTTTTTTTTATATGAAATGTTTCTGAGAGATCGGACCACTGGCCCGTCTCTCGATCGCATCAAACAAGTTTATAAACCAACTACATCAAACCAATTCAGAAACCACCTATGAGCATATGCAATTTTCATTTGTAAATTTTTCATTGTTCAATTATTTTATTATTATTTAAGGAATATTTTAATTTGAAATAAATAGCAGTTTAGTAGTGGCCCTGTCCTAGGACATCGCAATTTAATTGAACCAATTTTGTTATATATGAAATGTGGCAGCTTTAGGACTACTTTATTGCCACAAGCGACTGGTTTATACATCCGTGTATGGATTAGTTTTGTTTTCTGCAGCGTATTTATGAAAAAATATGCGATTACACGAATATTTACAGATCATAAATTAATAGTTGAAAACTTAAAATAAGAGTTTTACTATGACAGTCTTTGTTTGTTTTACTATTGTTATTCCGACTGCTTATATATCAAAAACAGCTATTTTTGTGTGCCCCACCAGATATGAAGCTAGTATAGTTTAGCGCAGTTTAGTGTTTGCTTACTTAAAATCACAGTTCAGAACAGAAAGGAATTGAGAAAAAGAAAAGACCAGAAATAGAAAGAAATAAGTAAAAACGACCAAAAACCAAAAGTAGGTAGGAGATTGGGAAGACGAGTACCAACAACAACAACAAAATAGTAGTAGATAGCAGCAACAAAAACGGCAGCATCATCAACAGGAACAACAACAAAATAGTAACAGTGACAATAAGAACAAAGAATTATCAAAAAAAAACTATAGATGCATCTTAATCGGAATAAAACATCTAGAAAAACTGTCGAGTTTCGACAGTAGGCACCACTCTAGTTTTTCTTATTTCTTAAATTTTTAAATATTTTTATTCAATAAAATAACTATTAAAAAAATTATTGGCAGCCACAGGAATTATACCGCGATCGCCCGAGTCCAAGTCAGGCGCGTTAGCCGCTGTGTTATCGAGCCACTTGTATGAAGTGTGTCAAATGCTGCACTTATTTGGCAGATGTAAAACCGTAGTATTTGTGGGAACTTGCAGCTAGTTCATTACTATGGAAATTGTGCCAATAAACGAACTAGTGCAAACTATAGAATTTAGGACTAGTTCGGAACTATCGAAATTGACACCGCGTATGACAAATCCGTGTTAAATTCGCCAGTTTATAACATGAAAAAGAGATTTAGCTCGCACTATTACTTGCGGAAAATGCACTAGAGGCGACCTAGTCCGGAACTAGAAATTTTATCTACAGGGTGTGTATGTATGTGCATATGTAGGTAACTCACATTCATTGCTCAGACTACTGCACAATAATTTCGGCCATTTTTGAATGTTTTTAAAATTTCAATTAACTAACAAAATACATACTTATGTAGGTACTTGTTGCTTGCACGAGTGCATGGATGTAGTATTTTTAAGTTAATTTAATTTTTTACAATTAAATACTTTTTATTTTACTTTTACCGATTGTTCACTATACCTGTACAGGTGTACAATTATTTTTATAGTACATACATATATACATATATACCCTGCAAAAAATGCGATTAGTCCGGGACGTATCCCTGTTTATGCAGTGAATTGATCGCATTTGTTCGAGCATGTCCTATGAAGAGACTAATTGTTCAACTTGTATACCCGAACGGGTACCAATGTAGATCATTCGCTTTCATCCCCAATGGGTACAAATGTAGATCAATCGCTTTCAGCACGAATGGTTACAAATGTAGATTTTTCCAAGTTGTTAGCCAAGGCAATTTTAATCATTGTTATTAAAAGAAAGGGTGTTCAATTCGTTTTACCGGTTGTTCTACAATTTTTTAAATACATTGCATATTTTTGTAAAATTTCTACATTTAAGTAATCTAGATTTGTACCCGTTCGGAATGAAAGCGATTAATCTACATTTATACCCGTTCGGGAACAACTGGTCTACAATTAGTCTACATTTATACCCGTACGGGAACAATCGGGGACTAATTGTGCACCGATTGTTCTCGAAAGAGATCAATCCGGGACAAATCTCTTTCGGGATTAATCGCACATTTTTTTGCAGGGTATATATATATCAGAGCTGTGAAGTACTGAATATACTTGGTACTTGCACTTGGTCCAAGTACCATTACTTGATAATTAAAAAATTCAAGTATCAAGTACAATTACTTTATACTGGTAATTGGTAATTAAGTACCAATTTTTCAATTCTTTCACCAATTACTTTCAATTACCACCAATTACGACCAATTCTTTTCAATTACATGGAGTTTAATCAGTGAATTTATCTTAACTATTGTATTTTATTCTATCCTCTTCATAAGATACATCGGATACTAAATATTACAACCACTAAAAGGAGGAAAATTCCCTTATAATAACTCTTTATTAAATATACATGCGTACATTAGGGTGGGTCTTTTTTTTAATATGGCTGTGGTGCAGTACGTAGAGTGCTTGCCTGCTATGCCAGAGGTCTCGGGTTCAAACCCCAGTCCGAGCAAAACACCAAACAAATTTTTCTAATTAAAAAAAATCTAAGTCAAAGTAAACCACAAAACTATTCTGGCCAGTCCTTTACTTCATCAAATAATATTGCTGAATTTTTTTTGAATATACTATACGAGATTCTGAGATGTAATTTCCATGTTTGAAAATATATATATCAGGGCTGCTCAACGCTCTCGTATTGAAAGTACAAAACTCAATACATCTACAAATTTTGTATATGCACTGAAAAATTTTGTTGCTCATTTTAATTTTTTTTATGAATTCCAATAAAATATTATTTTAGCATTTATTTGCAAATGGTAGTATCACATACATAGACATTTTTTTTATTTTTTATATGAAAATTTTTTGAATACAAATTTTTTACAGTGCTTTCATTTTTTGGATTATTTTTTCATTACACATTTGTTATTGTAAATTTCGATTTCTTACGGCAGTGCTTGAGCTCCTATACAAAGTGCCTTTGCTCTGCACATTCAATATGAATCATAGGCACATTCATATAAAAATTTTTTTATATCTGAGTGCTTATGGGAGTGCAAAGAAAATTTTATTTTCATATTTGAAGTGAAAATATGTATCTGTGCCTATGATTCGGAACAAAACAAAAACAATTGTGCTTTGAGTGCCTATGAGGTGAGCAGCCCTGATATATATATATATATAATCTTAGACGTGGCAATACCAACTTCGGCTTCATCAGCTTCAGTTGAGCGACTGTTTTCATAGCCACCATTATAAATAATCCAAGGAGGAATTCCTTAACTGATATTTCTTTTGAAAATTTTGTACTAATGACAGCTAACTCATCACGTTAAAGGAGTTGCATGCGAAAAATTTGCAAATGTATGCACTCGTTTTAATATTTTATTGTTATTAAACTGTTATCTTATATTTACAATGAAATAAAAAAAAATAAAGAATTGAAAAACAACTGAAAAAGAATTGAAAGTAATTGAAAATCAACTGAAAAAGAATTGAAAGTAATTGGAAAAGAATTGCAAAAGAATTGAAAAATGTACGTACTGAGTATCAAGTACCAGTATAATATACTTATACTTGGTATTTGGGCTTTTCAATTACTGAGTACTGGTAATGGTAATTGTACTGGTACTTGGTTTTTTCCAGCTCTGATATATATACATATGTATATGTATATACTTACATACAAAACACCATCCTTATACACAACTGTCATAGGTTTTACTTACATATATACATATATGTATGTACATGTTTACATACATACATACATACATATCTACAAGGAAAGAAATTTGTATACTTGAACCAAGAAAAATGCTTTCTTGATCTGAATTTAGAAAATTTTTAGAGAAATAGAAAAATTGGCTTAATTATTACTGGAATTAAGAAATTGGGTTTTCCTTAAGTCAGAAAATTATTTTCTTATTCAAGAACACTAACAAAACCTAATTGTGCGTTTCTGATCACTCAGTCTGATTTTTCATTTTCCTTCTTTTTTACTTTTTAAATATTTTTTTTCTTAACTTTTATTCAATATGAATACGGTTACTAGGTTTAGGACATGTTTATTGATTTTAGTAAATACATATCTTCTTATTTACTTCAGCTCGTGTAAAAAAATTTTACTTGAAACAAAAAATTTATTTCTTAAACCAGAAAAAAAACTTACCGCAAGTAGGTAAATGTTTTCTTGTTTATTTCAACTCGTATAAGAAAAATTTTACTTACAGCAAAAAAATGTTTTAAAATCCAATTTTCTTGATATTAAGAAATTATTTTCTAAGTTCAAAATCAGGACTAATTTTTCTTGTCGCGGCATTGATTCTAGTAGAAAATTCATTCCGTGCACAGTTGCCTTTTTCTGGCTTCGAAAACCTAATTAATTTAATTACTCCCAAGGTAATGCATTTGGAATGAAAATGAAAAACTAATGAAATGTTAAAAAAAGAACTTCAGAACGTGAGAAGTTTTTTGTCTGTTCTGTAAGATTTCCAAAAATGGAAGGAGCTGCTTTTGATAGCAAGCGCCTCAATTGTAAAATTATAACAGAAAAATATTAGTGCAAAATCGATGAGAATAAAAGAAGTGGATTATTGCATTGAAACTTTTGGCATTTAAGGATAGATATGTATACGAGTATTATACAAACGGTTTTATTTTCAACGTAAAAATCGTTGAGTCGTTGGTTTATGCTGAATTAGACTTTTATTATAAATAAGGCAAGGTTTTCTTGTTGGCAGGCCATAATCAATCATTAATCTAGAAGTTTTAAATTTATATTTGCTTATATTTTCCATTATCAGTCTATCATTTCTTTGATATTTATCAGGATCGCGTTAAGCTATAAACGAAGTTTTCTATAAGCTTTATGTGAAATAAAATATATTGTCCACATAGAGTTTAATTTTAATGATTTCATAATTTATAGTTGCTGAATGAATTATATACATTATTTATTAATGAATTAAAATAAATAAATCTCTGCTCGTTGAACAACTCAGACTTTTCCAAGATTATTTGACCAGAAATCGGTTAGATATCTAACTAGGTTGGATATCCACAAGACATCTAACAATTTTGTTTTAAGTTTTGCTTCATACGTACACGTAAATGCGAGTGTGATAATTTTCAAACTTGGTCAGTTCCATATTTCCAGCAAGTAATAATAAAACATAAAAATTATTATTTTTTCTTGCACATCCACAACCGTTGCATCCTGCAAACTAGTAGGTTAGTGCTCAATTTAGTTGCAAAAGGATTTGCTTTTCATGCCTGGCAAAATTCATATTTCAGAACCTTTTAGGTTTTAAAAAATAGCGCTCACCACTCCAAATTACTCGTCCTATAACTCATAAGATTTACATGTGTACGAGCATATCGCGCCAGCCTATTATATCTTATTTTTAATTTTTAATGTCAATCAAGGAAAAATGCATGAGTTCCCTTCAAATAAAATCAGATAGTTTATCTAATCTAATCAAATTCAAACTAAAAAATTAAGGGTTATATCGATTTTTCATTCAGTTTTCTATACACCGCAATAGGCTATCAAAAAAGTGCACTTATTTCACTAGTTTCTTTCAGTTCCAGTCGCGTCTCAAAAATTTTATAGAATTATAAGGCATGCATTCGTTGACATTTTACTTAGGTAAAATCTTTATCCTTGATCTTGATGTATCTAATCGCCATTTTAACTGTTCTCTATCTTATACTCAGTGACATAAGTATTCACACTCATTCGTATTATATAAGTTTTTCATATTTACATATGTATGTATGCAGATCGATACACCTACCCTGTAAAAAAGTGTGCGACGAGTCTCTAAAAAGATTTGTCCGGGAGCGCTCTCTTTCGGGTACAATTAGTCTACAATTGTTCCCAATTGTACCCGAACGGGTACATATGTATACTAATTGTAGACGAATTGTACCCGAAAGGGTATCAAACGGGTACAATTAGTCGCACAAATGGATGTGTCGCATTTGCTACCTGTTCGGGTACAAAACGGGTACAATTGTGCGCTTTTGCTACCCGTTCGGGTACAAACTGGGTACAATTAGTCTCTTCATAGGACATGCTCAAACAAAAGAGAACACTTCAACCCATATAAAGAGATACAAATGGGTAGTAATCGCATGCTCCCTTGCGAGTTGTCCCGGATGTATCCCGGAGTGATCGCATTTTTTGCAGGGTACCTTCACTTATTAAGCTTCTACATAAAAACACACAATTGAAGTTGTACAAAATACTATGTATATACATACATACGAATGTATGTACATATATCTGCGTTCATATGGAAAACAGCTTTTTACAGTTTTGAGATATTTATACATACATACATATATCTTTTTTGATAATTTAATTTTTTCGTGAAAATATTGTAATTAAAGTTAAGGATTTAAAAAATTTATAATAACCCCCTTATTCATACAAAATATCAGAGGTGTTTTTTTTTTGATGAATTTTTAAAGCCGAGCTTCTCTCCCAATTCGAAGTGTGCTCCTTAACTTTTTTTTTTATACAAATTGGGCGGACCTACAGTTTTAGGCCGGCTCCGAACGGCGAATGCATTTTTTGTGAGAAGCTTTTCATTGGCAGAAATAACCTCGGAAGGTATGCAGCCCACTGCAGAGGGGTGCTCGCTGTTTTTAAAAACCCAATAATTGGGGTTTAATTAATTATAATTTTTTTTTGTCCTGGCTGGGTTTAGAACCCGAGACCACTGGTATAGTAGGCGAGCACTCTACCCACTACACCACAGTGGCTACATACCGAAACCGAATACTTAACCGGATATTTTTCCGAATACTTTCGAGAATTCGGTAAAGTTTTCGGAATAATATTCGGTTAGGCATTCGGGAAAGTATTCGGAAAAATATTGGGTTCGGATTTGGGAAAGTTTGCGGAAAAAACCATTTACTTGTGTGACTATCAAGAATAATTGAATAACGTGAATAACAATTTTTTCTTTATTAAAAATTATATGAATGACAATACAAATTTTTATTCCTTGCTCAACCTATTTTGGATGAAGAATAAAAATGTATTCTTATTTTATCGTTATTGAACTATTCAAATTTTTAATAATACCCATCCTTGGCACTGATGACACTTTCTGTGTCCATAATAAATAGCGCTAATCGACTAAAGAAAATCAATGAATTAATTTTCTTCGCTCTTATACTTTAGTATATAATAATATAATATAATACAATGGCGCTATTATAACTCTGACGAGTTTTATGGCCGAGCTTCTCTCCCAATTCGAGGTGTGCTCCTTTTTGTTTTTCCTACTAATTGGGTGGACCTACAGTTTTATGCCGGCTCCGAACGGCGAATGCATTTTTTGTGAGAAGCTTTTTCATGGCAGAAATACTCTCGGAGGGTATGCCGCCCACTGCCGAGAGGTGACCGCTGCTCTTAAAAAACCCAATAATTGGATTTTTACTAATTAGAAAAATTTGTTTGGCTCGGACCGTGGTTTGAACCCGAGACCTCTGGCATAGCAGGCGAGCACTCTACCCACTGCACCACAGCGGCCACACTGTATGCCCGATATAAAAAGAAGTACAGAACTCCCATTTACAAATTTCGTTGCTATTTTTCTATCTTTCTTCTATTGCTCCGACATAAATGCACTCTTAGAACGGTACAATGCATATGGCATATCCAAAGTTCAACTACTTATCTGGATATATGTATAACAAATGAAACCAACAGTCAATTTCTAACTTTTCTTTGAACTTGTGCCATTGAATCTTCAACCCGGACACCTAAACAAAAACTGAGTCATTGGTTGGACCGCGACGCCTGGGCGTCTGGCAGCCCAGGTTTGACGATTGATTTTAATGGATTTTTGGGTGCTGATTACGAAAATTATATTGAAAAAGTCCCATCACCTCAGGTTTTAAAGTTATTTAGTTAGTAAATTGTTTCATTGGCCAAAGTAACCTAAGCCCTCCTAGTTTTAATTCAAAATTTTGTTTGTGTTTCTTTTAAACAAAAAACGTACTGAATGGTTGCATTACACATTAGTGAAAATGTTCTCATAAATAGTAAGTAACTTTATTTTCGAAAAAAATGGATTTTTGAATAATTTGCGTAAGACCTTATTTCTAGTAAACTTAATGTTTTTTTATACAGAAATTAACTTACATATATCGTTAGAAGAGAGCTAATGAAGGTAGATGATTTATAAAATTTTTTGGAACGATTTTCCATCATCCCCTAGTTTGGAGACGAACCCTTTATCATTGTGAAGAGTGCCTTAACCGTCGCCTAGTCTTTGTTCTTTTACGTAGATCCTGTTGATCCTGTTGCGTCTCAGATAGCAGGTACCCAGTTGGAATGTTGCGTGACCTTGCGTTGTACGAAAAATTTGCATTAAAGTATGTATTCCAATAAAAAAAAAACTATGATTTCATCTAACCTGTCTGTTGTGTAGCTGCTAACTTATAGAAAATCGGATACAAGTTAAGCGAATATCAGGTATCGGCTCTCAGCTATAACATTGAATCTAGCAACAAAACAATTATGAGAATCAGGTTTTCTATAGTTTTGCTTTTTTACAATGATGTCAGCAATTCACTGATTCTTTTTCGAAAAATCGGGCGTATAATTTATCGTGAAATTCACTTATGATAATTTTCCATTTGATCACAGATATATGCACACACATATGTAAATATGTGCCTTACAAAGAACACTATGCGCAATAATTATGTATTTCTTATCTTATTATTATTACCTTGTCATTTGAATTTTTTCACGTCACATAATCTGTATTTTGACATGGTTGTCAATATTTTTATAATTATTACATGTTATCAACCACAAGAAAAAATTTAGATTAAAAATATGCAGAATTTTACTTTATATTTTTATACATTTATATTTTCGTTTTATTATCGTTCGTTACACATCGTACTTCATCCAAATGCCAAAAAAAAAATAAATTAAAATTAATGAATCTAAATTCAAATTGAAATAAATAATGCAAATAAAAATATTAAATTTCAAAACATAATTGAAAATCAATCCAATCTATTTCGTAATTTTTTCGAATTGACTTCAATCGATGTTAATCGCACATATAATTCACATGAGGTGAATGAATGAATGAATGATTACATAAACTTCTGCAAATGCAAATACTCAACTACACTTCGAAAAATATAACCGAAAAACATTTTTTTAAATAAAATACCTTGTACACATGTACATACGCTTCAAATTTTACGAAAACAAAAACAAAACAATGAAAATTAAAAAACAAAAAAACAGACCTGTCGGTGTTTGGGGAAAAATCGTGGGATCACTATGTGCCATTGCCGGTGTCTTGACAATCGCTCTCCCGGTACCAGTTATCGTCAGTAATTTCAATTACTTTTATCACCGCGAAACGGATCAAGAAGAGATGCAGAGCCAAAACTTTAACCATGTCACTAGTTGTCCATATTTACCAGGTACATTAGGTAAGTATTTTTTATCAAATGTCAGTAAAGTTTTTCAGCATTTAACTTTAAAAAATTTTGAAATTTTACCATTGGTAACCATCTAAATACCTATGGGTCATTCGGTCGGTACAGTCCTGCGCTTGTTTCGACCATTTATTTAAATTTTTGTACAATTATTTGGCTTGGAGGGATTTCTATTTAGCAACTACTAATTAATTCTTTATACATAACGGTAACATGCTTTTATATTTAATTAATTATTTTGACAGGAAATTGTAGATATTTTATTACATGGTGCGTAGGTTAATAAAAATTAAACAATTTTAAACTCCACAAAAACTTTTGGATACCAATATTATTAATTTTGGGTTGAAAGCAACAGTTTTCTTTTTCAACTCTGGTTCAACATTTTCAGAATTTGCAAATACATATATGTATTTTTTTAAAGAACTTTTCTGTAATTGAAGTCAACTCTATTGAAAAGTAAACAAAAAAAAAATCATTTGGTTTTTCATAATTTTCTATCTCAAGTAATGTTAAGGTGGTTATGGTTCATTTCATAGATCGAGCATAAGTAAGTGCCACTGAATTTTGCCGCTCCCACGTTGGGTGTGCAAAATAAATAAATATTTAAAAACTAATGAAATCACTCTCTATACATATATGTGCTAAATACAAACTTCAAATCAAATAAGATTAAAAAAATATTTCTCAAAAAACTTTTGAAATTTTCTGGTTAATTTTCAACCTCTTTTCTTTTTCTTTATCTTAAAATCCTCTAATCCAACCCGTTGAATTTCTCCCTTATATCCCTCCTTATTATGCTTCCCATTTCTTTCCCGTCAATCATAAAATATCCCCCCTAATCGTTAATTCACAAGTAGGTCAGCACTTAAAGAAATCATCGTTATCAGAATCCTCATCGGATATGATGGATTTAGATGATGTTGTCGAATCAACGCCAGGATTAAGCGAATTGCATTCTGTTCGTCCACTGGCTCCATTTTTAGGAGCGCAACAACAGTCGTTCGAAAAGCAGCAGCTGCAGCAACATCAACAACAAGATCAGCACCAGCATCTGCAGCAAGCGTCTTTGAAGAAAACGGCGTCGCCTCAGCAAGCTCAGAAGCAGCAACAACAACAACCAAATGGATGTAAGCAATCAGCTACATGCGTCACCGGTGCCAATTGCCTATCCACCACAACTACACTACGGCATAACAATGCTTTGGCCGTTAGTATCGAAACCGACGTTTGACTACTGGGTAAGTGCGTTAAACGATATCTAATTGTTATTGCAATTGTATCTATTATATGTATGTATATTAGGGTGGGGCGATTAGTATGGAAGGAAAAAAATCTTTATGGGAGCTTCGCGTTTCTGATTCTTGGGATTGTACTGAGCAAAAAAGTCCACTAGACCATATGTCTACGGTCAAAATGGAGCTTTCACTTTTTGACTTGCACTTTTTACCAAGGCTGCAAAATAACGTTATTTTAACAGTAAACAAAAAAAAATTTTGTTTCTGTTGAAATATTCGATTTCATAAACGTAAAAAGCATAACAAAATCCATTTCGTTTCAACTGCTATCAAAAAAAATTATCAAAATTTTTTCTTTTGATAATTATCAAAACAATTATTTCAAAAAAATATAGTTTCAAATTTAAACGAAAAAGTTGACTTTTCAATAATTTCGTTTTCTATGAAGAAAAAAATTTTACATATGTTTGTATGTATGTATATACGTACATGAATAAAAACCAATACAATTGTTTTGATATCAACGAAACAAAATTATTTTGATTAAAGGTTTATTGATAACTTTTGAAACGAAAAAATTTTGTTTCTGATAATTAGCAAAACAAAATAATTTTTGGATATTTTTTAATGATACAAACAAAATTATTTTCTTCATTTCGTTGAGCAGCCTTGCTTTTTTCTCAGACTTTTGTCACGTTTTTTGAATATTTTGGCCTATAACAGCCAAACCATTGAGACTTTCGATCCAATACTAAGATAAAAATTGTAGCCAAGACAATAGTTAAGAACATCGGCAAAGTATTGCAACGCTCCTTCAGGCAGTTTTGGACTTTTGACAGTGGAAATTTTTCGTCAAAATATTGATAAATTATATTGTAGGTTATTTTTTTTTACTTTTGAAATATCACAGCGAATCGTCGAGAGACAACAACTTAATTTTTGGCTGTAGAATGCGATGGTGTTTTCAGAAAGTCAAGGTTTGCTCTAGTTTTCGAGAAATTTAGGAAAGAAATTTCAAAGCTCTGAAGGTAAATTTTTTTCCGTCTATAAAATTTACTTAGGTTTTGAACCCTTTTCCCGCATAAGGATGTTGATGGTTGTTCTTACTTAATTGGGACATTCTAAATTCAATGTCACCATTATTTTTCCCAAACTGGCTCCGGTTTATTTATTTATTTATTTATTTATTTATTTATTTATTTATTCTTACAGCTAAAAATTAAGCCTAGTTTTCACAAATTATGTAAAATATTTCGAAATATAAAATTTCTTATAATCTAAGTCCTATCCCAAACATAGTAAAGCATGTAAGGATAGGTAAACTGTAATGAAGAACAGTAAGCTCCATTCGGAATACATTTTTCACTCAGTAGGGAGTGTTTAATTGATATAGTTTAAGTTTAATGAAATTTACCCAGTAAGGGGTCAGCGTGTCATTAAGGACACTTGAGCCAGAAAGGACTCTGTCGTTTACATTATTTTTTATATATATTTTTTATATATATTTTTTATATATATTAGATAGGAAGGGACTTGCAATAGTTATACAATTTTCTTTTGAATTCATTTATATTACTAGCTTTGACATCATTTGGCAGTTCATTATAACATTTCAATCCCTTGTAGTACAAGTTACATTTATCTGCTTCTGTTTTGTAAGCAGGCAGATTGAAATCATTTCTATTTCTAGTATTTACGGAATGTATATTATTCACATATTTAATGTTACTTTTAAGATAATCAGGTAAATTACCGTTTATAATATTTTTGACAAATTTCATTGTATGATAAAACAATTGTTGTTTAATACTCAACCAGTTCAGGCTTGATAGCATAGCTCTTATTGGCGTGTCATACCGTTTTTTAAGAATGAATCTCATTGCACGGTTTTGTTGCTTTTGCAATTTATGGATTTGACTATCTCTCATAATAAAGAACACAGTTGGACAGTAAATGAAATGCGGTTCAATTATAGACCTATAAACCAAAATTTTGTACCTTCTACTTAAGTATTTGCAGGTGCGTTGCATAAAGTATATTTTTTTAGCTATCTTGCTTACAGTGTAATCAATATACTCGTTGAAGGTCAGTTTATGATCAATTTTAATACCGAGATATTTCATTATGCTAACCCTTTCAATTGGATCATTATTTATACACAGATTCTGAAGCTGCGTATTCTCGAAATTGCGTCTTGATATAACCATAAATTTGGTTTTATCGACGTTCAATTTCAAACGGTTCAAACATAACCAGTTGTAGACCTCATTTAAATCATGCTGTAACTTATTGGATATTTCGGAGATATTGTCCCCACTTAGCATAAGCAGCGTATCATCGGCAAATGTTTATGTTAGAATATTTGATACAATCTTGTATATCATTGATGTAGATGTTAAACAAGATGGGAGCAAGTACGGAACCTTGCGGCAGACCGACTGATACCTGTCTACTAT
The DNA here is from genome assembly GCA_960531455.1 of Urophora cardui. Lineage (NCBI taxonomy): Eukaryota > Metazoa > Arthropoda > Insecta > Diptera > Tephritidae > Urophora > Urophora cardui. Next base: position 81,784,337 of record OY482671.1, on the reverse strand, counting down.
GGGATAGAGAGGATCCGATCGCTGTTCGTTGGTTCCTATTCATAATAAAACTTTCAAACCATTTGAGCTCCATACCATTAATACCAATGTTAAACAATTTTTTTAGTAACAAGTTCTGATCAATGGTTTCGAAAGCGCGTTTTAGATCTAAGAAAACCGCTATAATATGTTTATTTCTACTCAAATCTTCCTTCCAGTCAGCAATAACCAAATTTAGTGCACTTTCACAAGAATGCTTTCTACGAAACCCTGATTGCTGTGGAATAATGACCTTATTATCTTCTAAGAATTGTGTAAGCTGATTTTTTACCACTGTTTCTAGTATTTTTTCATCGCTTGGTAACGTATTAATAGGTCTTATCTCATCGGCTCTGATAGTATTTTTCACTTTTTCTATAGGTACGATAGTAGAAGTTTTCCAGAAATTAGGAAAAGTCCCATTATGTAAACTTTCATTTACTATTAGCGCATAGAAATATCCCGTATAAGTAATCGAGTCCTTGAAGACTCCTTCGGATAAGAGTTTCTTACCACCAATTTTATTTTTAAATTTGCTTACTATGTTTAATATTTCAGCTGTTGAAATTTGCTGAAATTGAAACATAGGCAAGCCACTATTTCTGAATATAATATCGCCTCTTCCAGCGCTGATGTTACTAGTAATTTCCATCACACTGTCTACAAAATAATCATTTAATGAATCAGCTATTTCTTCCTCACATGTAAGTAGCTGATCTTTGATTAGTATCTTATTAAAAACGTTGCTTTCATTTGACATGGGTATGCAATTCTTTAGTTGCTTCCACATTGCTTTACTATCTCCAAGGTTGACAGTAATCTTTTGTTCCATATATTTAGTCTGTTTGATTTTAATTAACCTTTTATATTTACGCTTGGTAATATTATAGTCACTCCAATCACCCGTTTGCAGAGATATATTGTAAAGCTGTAGTTTAAGTTTATTCAGATTTGCGAGATCAAAATCATACCATTTATTCATTAACTTGACGTTAATTTCTTTGGTGTATGTAAGAGAGCTCATAACGATTGAAATACTATTGTTAAGAAATGTAACCTTATCTTCTATGCTCATCTTTAAAAATTCGCTATAGTTAAACTGTCGCAATAGGTTCACAACGTTATCGCTTGAATAGCATTCCCAGCAAGTTACAATTTTTCTTGCTCTCACCTGAAACAATTTCTCCAATATTATTTTGAAGTGAATGGTTTCATGATCTGTGATTTGATAGTCTTTCAGTGTATCGCAAGAAATAGATTCACTGTTTGTGAAAAGTAAATCAATCATTGTCTCAGTTTCCCCGTTTTTCCTAGTATAGAAATCAATTTTTTGATCCATAGCAAAAGACCGAAACAGATCAAGTAGCTGTTTACTATAAGTCGTGTTTTTATATAAATTTATATTAAAATCACCTATGAAAACTATATTATCTTGTGTTAAGCACCTATTGTTTAATACTTCTTGTAAGTAGCATATAAAGTCTGCATCGCTAGAACTAGGTGAAAGGTAGACAAGACCTATTTGGTATTTAGGAAATATAACTTTGATTTTTATTATTATACACCACAAGTTTTTCCTAAACGAGTGGTTATAGCTTGTTGTAAACTCAATAGAATCATGCACATAAGCTAGGACACCACCCGTGATGAGATAAATTGCCCAAAATTTGCACATGACCATATCTTAGCATTACCTAACTTCTTCTGAATGTAATTGAAATCGGGCGACTATAGCATATAGCTTCCATACAACCGATTGTTCAGATATGGACATTTTAGGGTATAACTTCGCTATTTAAAAAGCGAAGGACTTGAAACTTTGGAGAATTTCTACTAGTATTGACCTTAATCTATTCTCTGAAAATCGCCAATATCGGGTCACTATAACCTATAGGCTCCCATACAACTGATAGTTCAGATATATGGTTTTCCACCTTTATTTTTTTATAACTCCGAAAATAGTAATTCTGCGTGAAAAAGCAGCATAAACACTTTCATTTAAAATTAATAGGTGAACAATTTTCTCATATAAGATTTCCAAGTATCTGCATCAGTTATTGCACTTTTGTGCAACCAAAATAAATTTATAATGCTCCACAGGAAAAAAAAATACCTTCGAAGCTCTGAAATTTCTTTCCTAAATTTCTCGAAAACAAGAACTAACTTTGACTTTCTGAAGACGCCATTGTATTCTTCAGCCAAAAATTAAGTTCGGATGTCTCGGCGTTTCGCTGTGATATTTCAAAAGTTAAAAATTTACCTACAGTGTAGTTTATCAATATTTTCTTAACTATTTTCTTGGATACAATTCTTGTCTCAGTATTGGATCGAAAGTCTCAATGGTTTGGCTGTTTTAGGCCAAAATATTCACAAAAACGTGACAAAAATCTGAGAAAACACTGCAAGTCAAAAAGTGGAAGCTCGGTGCAATCCCAAGAATCAGAAACGCGAAGCGCCCATTAAGATTTTCAAATCGCCCCACCCTAATGTATATATATGGCATTTATTGTAACTAACCCGAAAATATTGCATATACAATTGCATATCGTATCATAAAATGCATATCAGGGCCAAAATGTAGGAAATGAATCGTTCGGTAATTTATCGATTAATTTGCCGGCAACACTATGGCCCGGTTTCATCGGCCATACTTAACTTATATCAGTAGCTGGATTCACTAACATTAGACGACAACGCAAATCGAGTTGTTAGCTTAACAACAATGACGTTTGCAGTGACAACAATAGGATTCGCTAACTTATTTTTCACGACATAAAACAGCTGACTTTTAGTATTTATTCAAAATGACAAAAAGCTGAAACTCTGTTCACCTCAACTGTTTGAAACGTTGATATTTACAAAAATTAAAAAAGGAGCATGCAAAAGTGCAAAAGTAAATTTTCTTAATATAAATTTTCTTAGGGCCGGTTTAACTGGTTAGTTTGACGTAAATTGTTTCAGCGAGCTGTCAAATAAATTAATTATCCGGGCAAAAATCTCTGGTTAAGTGCTTAACCGGAGATGTTGAAACCGGCCCTTAATAAATATAAATAAATATGTAAGTAAATAAATATAATTGTTATTAATATATACTAGCCGGACCCGTGCGCATCTTGCGCAAAAAATAACAAAACATACGTGGGGCCAGTCGGTATGTTTTGTGCTGTCACGCCCATTTTAAAAAACTTATTATTTATTTGGTTTTGTGGAACTTATGGAACTTTCAATGAATTACCTATATATGTTTGACAAAGATATCGCATAAAATGTTTTTATTATACCTACATATATAGGTATGTGCATTATATTTTTATATATTTTACATATATTTTTATGTACATATATGTGGTCCCTGCCGACTTGGGTAATTCTTTTCCACACGTTTGCCTTGGCAAGGAAATCAGTGGCCGAAGCTTAATCGATTTATCTGCTACAGTTCCTGAGTTTTGACTTATAAATCTTTGAAAATTTGCCCCTCTTGGCCCATTTTTTTAAATTTCAGCATATTTCCTCATAACGGCATAAGGTCATTGCATGGATGAAATTCCATCACTTGGGCTTTATTAGTGACTTAATTATCATGTTTTACGTGTTTTTCGAAATACATACATATGCCTTATTTTCAACCACAACCTTCTCTGTTCCCATTAGAATCTGTGTACCAAATTTCATTAAAATATTTCTATATTTGAGCCAGTTCGATAATGTACGGCCGGCCGTTCAATAAATTTTTTTGATGCTGGAAAACCCGTATTCAGTGTAAGTAAGAATACACACGTGTTCGCCTAAAATAATGTGATGTTTACATACAAACATACAGCTGAAGCTTATAAAAGTGTTTTAAAATATACACGACTGTTCAACTGGAGCGACATCTACATTTGAAATTTGTGTTTAACTCTGCACTCTAGTTAGAATAAAATAATTCTGAAGGCATAGTTTTAGGCGCAAATCTTTTAATTTAAATTTAAATATTTTTGCAAAATACTATTAAAAAAAGTACCACGCCCAATAAAACACTTTTTCGCATGCATAGCTAATTTATACCTTTAAAACGATGCCTTACTTATTAATTTTGGTAAATTATGTGAGCAGAAAAACGGATATTTGCAAAAAAAACTAATTAGAAATAATATATATGACTAGCTGGACCCGTGCGCATCTTGCGCAAAAAGTAATAAAACATACGGCGCCAGTCGATATAGTTTCTGTTCTCACGCCCATTTTAAAAAACTTATATTTATTTGGTTTTATATCTACAGTGGAACTTATGGAACTTTCAATGAATTACTTATATGTTTGACAAACATATCGCATAAAATGTTCTATTATACCTACATATATATATATGTAAGTGTATTATATATTTATATATTTTACATATATTTTTATATATACATATGTACATACGTGGTCCCTGCCGACTTGGGTAATTTTTTCTCCACACGTTTGCCTTGGCAAGCAAATCAGTGATCCAAGCTTACTCGATTTATCTGTTACAGTTCTTGAGTTTTTAATTATAAATCTTTGAAAATTTGCTCCTCTTGGCCCATTTTTCAAAATTTCAGCACGTTTCCTCATAACGGCATAACGTCATTTCATCACTCGGGCTTTATTAGTGACTGAATTATCATGTTTTGCGTGTTTTTCGAAATACACACATATGCCTTATTTTCAACCCCAACTTTCTCTGTTCCCATTAGAATCTGTGTACCAAATTTCATTAAAATATTTCTATTTTTTTGCAAGTTAGATTGTATACGGCCGGACGGACGGACATGGTTCAATCTTTTTTTTCATCCTGATCGTTTTAATATACTCGTATATATTAAGGTGGAGTGAAAATTTTTGTTTGAAAATTCAATTTGTTCCAAAGCCAGAACTCCACCTTTCTAGCCCAGGAATAAGCCTGTAAAATTTTATTGACCTACCTTCATGTTTGGAGGTGCCCCCAGCCCCACAAAGTTGAAAAAAATAGCACGATCTGGTACAAATGTGAAATTTCTACAATTATGAAATCAAAAAAACGAAGTATAAGGATTGATAAACAGGCTAAGTTGAGTAGATATAAAAGTGAATTTTTTTTTTTTTTGGAAAAAACAACAACCAAAGTTATTAAAGGTCAAAGTTTATATTATGCATTTTTTAAATTGCAATTACTTAAAAACTACTGAACCGATTTCAAATATTTTTATACCATTCGATAGGTATTTTGAATCCCTTTAATTTGATATACATTTATATGGGTTCCATAACACTCCCCGCTGCGGGGGTCAACCCCCCTTTTACCCCCTTACTTTTCATATAAAGTACTACGCCCAATAAAACACCGTTTAGCATGCACAGCTAATTTATACCTTTAAAACTATGCCTTACTTATTAATTTTGGTAAATTAAGTGAGCAGAAAAAGGGATATTTATAAAACACCAATTAGATATAATATATAATGATATGTATTAGTCAAATACTGAGGCATTTATTAAGATGTCCCCACGCGTGTGTACATTAAGCCGTATCACGAAAATAAAGTTTGCGTGTGTCAGTTTTATTTGAACACTTACGTCGAAAAAATATTTATGGTATAAAAATTTTTTTTTTAGGCCCGCGTTAAAAACAGCTAAATCGCGTTTTTTGTAATAACTTCCTTATTTGATATCCGATCTCTATGATCTTAATGTCGCAGAAAAGGTCTCGCTCAGCACTATATTTGGCCCATATAAAGTTTCGACCTCAAAGGTTGTTCTGAGTTTTACCTTTAAAAATTTTGGAGTTACTATCCCTAGATTTTTTTATTTTTATCACTAATACAAAGCTCTCAAAAAACCATGAGGACTCCGCTAGAAAAGTTGTAGCCTTTACTCACAAACAAAAAAGTTATACCGTTTTAAAATCAGAGAACCTGTTTTTTGAAAAATTATCCCAAGTTCTTATTTATATGAGGCAGTAACGCCATATAGTATGAGTTTTTGATTAAAAAGTATTCTAAGTCCTCGCTTGACTTGAGAATGTTGTACCGCGATGGAACAGCTACCAATACTGGATACATGATATGCCAAAAATTATTGATGATTGGACTATTCGTGCTGATCAACGTTATTTATATTGAATGATAATGGCTGTAGTGAAGATTTGGTAAGTATTCAAGTGGGATCTCTAAGCACAACGCGCTGGCTTACAACGGCTTCACGATTTCTGCATCCGTGCGTATCGTAAAATCATCCAAGTTATTTAGAAAAACTGCTATAGTTCGTTGTAAAATTATACGCGCCTAAGAAGAGACAACGGAAGTCTAAATGTATTATCAATACTTGCGCTGGATGCGTCGTCTGCCCCTAGAAATGCAGTTAATTATTCAGCCTACAATTGAAAACAACGCACTTTACTTTAATCCCCAAAACATCTTCTTATCTATGATAACCGAGACCAAAAATGACGATGTCCTCCAAATTTAGAGATATTTATGAAAGCAGTTTCAGAGCTCTGAAAGTGAATTCTTCGTCGCTTATATTACTTTGCTCACACTCAAAAAAAAAATTACTCAGATTATGGAAAAATGAGAATGATTCGCCGCTAATGACATATTTTCATTGTTTTGAATAAAATTTTCTTTCAAAACGTTGTTTTTATTCCTTGATTTAAAGAAAATTGTACATCAAAACAATTAAAATGTGTCTTTAGCGCCGAAACATTCCCATTTTTCCATAATCTGGGTAAGTTGTTTTTTCAGTGCAGGTTTCGAACGTTTAAAACAAATTGGAATTTATGTGCAGGAAATTCTCTTCCTTCCCATATGCATTTTATATACATATATGTACGTATAGTTTTTTCCCCTTTTCTTTATTTTTATTACCTCAACAATAGTTAGTCATACGCCCCCACATCGGATCGCTTTGTATGTGAAAACTGAAAATGTTTTCTTAAATATCTCGAAAATGGGAGTGCATACACTTCACTTCTAAAAACGCCATCGTAATCTGGAGCCAAAAATTAAGTTGACGTGTTTCGCCGCTTCTCTGTGGTAATTTTTTATAAAAAAAAACAAGTGTTTCATTTTACAACGTTATAACTTTTTTGTTTGTGAATAAAGGCTAGAATTTCTTTGGGGGATTCCTCATGGTTTTTTGAGAGCTTTGTATTAATGATAAAAATAAAAAAATCTAGGGATAGTAACTCCAAAATTTTTAAAGGTAAAACTCAGAACAACCTTTGAGGTCGAAACTTTATATGGGCTAAATATAGTGCTGAGCGAGACCTTTTCTGCGACATTAAGATCATAGAGATTCGACATCAAATAAGGAAGTTATTACAAAAAACGCGATTTAGCTGTTTTTAACGCGATCCTAAAAAAAAAATTTTTACACCAAAAATATTTTTTCGACATAAGTGTTCAAATAAAACTGACACACACTAAACTTTTTTTTTGTCCATATAACGTGATACGGCTTAGTGTACATTGTATGTGGATATTGATTCAAAATCAATTCCGGCTGTTTAAATCAAATACTGAGGTATTTATTAAGATGTCCTCACGGTTGTGTACCAATGCAAATGCTTGTGAAAACATTGGTAAAATAATATATACTAGTAAACCCGGCCACGCGATGCTGTGGCTTTCAATTACACTGTGCGACAATTTGAGGGTGAAAGACCACTTATTGCCACATTTGAAAATTTTTTGATATACCTTCATAGTTACTGGTTATTTTTATTTTCTGTGGACCTAGATTTTTTATACAAAGATTTTCCGTATTCTTTCCTCTTTCGCTTCCTTTCCTTCGCCATATCCGTCCCTTTTCCTTTTTCCTCTTCCCTTTCCTTTTATTACCCATCCTCAGTGCTAGGCCTTGCATGACACTTCAAATTGAAAAATGTGATAATGTAGCGCAAAAATGGATTTTTGAACAGGTGGCACCGTTTTTGTAAAAATTTGAATAAATTACTCATTTCCATGCCAAGCCCTTTCATATGACACCTCAAATTTAAAAATCGAACAAACTATAGCGTAAAACTGAATTTTTGAAGAGGTGGCAACCCTTTTTGTAAAATTTTTATTAAATTACTCAATATCAGGCCAAGCCCTTTCATATGGTACCAAAAATTTTAAAATCAAACAAATGATACAGGAAAATTAAAATTTCGAACAGCTGGCAACCCTTTCCAAAAAAGTTAAACCTTCCTGCACATCTACAGGTCAAGCCCTTTCATTCGACACCATACTTTCTAAAATCGGTATAACGGTGTAAAAGTTATGGTGTTTACAAAAAATCGCTTAGCGTAATATATATAAAGATGTATAGTGCTCTTCATAACTATAGCACACTTTTGTTTTTGCAAAAATAACTGCTGGAAAATTATTGTTACATTTTACAACAAAAATAAAAATATGGGAAAGTACAGCTCTTTATCCTCTCCCATTTTAACAACAATACTTTTCAATTTCTCTCTTCATTAAAATTTACCGTTAACAGAAAGCAAAAGTGTTCCTATATTACTGTAGGCGCATTTCTGTCGTACCCAAGCATGAAAAGAATACTCGCTTATTCATCAAATTACCTTCAAAGCAACAACACCAACTCGACTATAAGCGAGTATTCTTTTCATGCTTGGGTACGACAGAAATGCGCCTCGTGTAACCTAATACAAACGCAAGTCGTCAATTAACGCACGCACGCAAATTTTTCATATGCATTTAACTAGGGACACGATATCGAATCAAAAGCATCGATCTGGTACTCATTTAAAATATCGGTTAAAAAGAATCGCGAACCCGATAGTATCGAAACTAAACTACTTGATACTCGAAGTATCGGTATCGAATGCGGTAATTTTCTAGAAGGTGCAACCTTAAAATTTCCTCTAAAATAGTTAAAAGATGCGACGCGTTCTGACCTCTAGATTATGAATTCGAAAGCGGAAATAAAAGATTTTTCCACATTTAAAAGATATTTATTAAAACGTTTAAAGTTGCACCGTCTTCTAGAAAGTTACCAAAAACGCAATAAAACTGCATCCTGAGCCATACGCATATCGCTGTATTAGTGCTAATTCCATGGCATAGTATGCCATGGCTGGTTCCAAAGTTTTGATTTTGACGTAAATCCTTTTCCAACTCATGAGAATAGTTCAAGCTGGTTAAAAAAATTATACAAGTTTATTAAGTTCTTGAAAACATTTTTTACAAACCAACATCTTTTACAAAGCAACAGTGGACCTATTCTGTAACCAATTTGCGACAATTTTCGGATCGGTATCGTAAATTTGCGATCATTTTTGCGATTATGCTATTCTGTACGATTTTCGGTCGAATTCTATAGTATATTTGGACAGATGTTTCCGATAATCATCGCAGAGGTATCGAGGGAAATTTTTGTGTCGGTAGATTTTGCGATTATCGGTCTCAAAATAAGTTAGAGAATTCCAGCACAGGTGTATTTAACGCAATCACAGTTGTAAAAAGATATTTGCAAGATATTTAGTATGTATTTTGAAAAATAAAAATCTTAAATAACATTAACAATTCATTTTCATTGAGATTATATGTATCCGTCATTCAATTTTTTTGGAAATTTGAATTTATCGAAACAAAAAAATGATGAAACTCAAGTGGCAGAATACATGTGCATTCCATGTTATAAAGAGAAGCCATTGCGCAGTATGCTTTTTCTTCCGGACTTCTTCTTTCCCCTTACGGCCAAAGAAGAAGCTTGCAAGAGGCAAATTTAAAATTTATTTTTAATCCATATATTTTAAAAATAATTTATTTTATAATGGTCAAATTGAAACAATTGTCAGAAAAAAAGAGCCAAATGTCAAAAAACCTGCAGCTTGTCACTTCTGCACACTCGACCTATTTTCGGCACTATTTCATGTTGCACAATTTTTTGGACAAATATGATACAATTTTAATTTTGCATCACTGAATGTACTCATTTGTTCGATACCGTGGTTGAATTACTCGATACCAAAAAATATCGTTGCAAAAGAATCGAGTAAAAAGTATCGGTATCAAATGCAAAAAATATCGATTTGGTATCGTATCGTATCGAAATTCGTGTCCCTACATTTAACCGAAATTGACTTGCGTGCGTGTACAGATAAAGAAATAGAAAAATATAGAAAATCAGAGAAAATCTTGTTATTTTGTGGAATATGTATCTAACACACACGATATCAAAAGCAAGTGTCAATTTTTTTGCAAACAATCACCCACAATGCTTAATTTCAACTGTCACGCAAAACAAAAATTGGGCGTCGAGTTTGCTTTTTACGCACGCCGTTCAATTTCGGTTACTCCCATACAAGTTTATGGGCATGAGAAATTTTTGACAGTAAATTGACAGCGTAAATAATAGCTTCATAACTATAGCACTCAGTGCGGATATAACCTTCTACGTGATAACCAATCAATCCGAAACATCCTTTTTTCTTGTTAGGATAAGTTTGAACAAATACAGTGATAACAATGCCTCGTGGAACGAAATTAACTGAATTTGAACAAGGAAAAATTGACAAAAAACGATGTGGAGGGCCAAACGGAAACTTTCCGAACGCGAAAGGCGCAAAATAATAATAAAAACCAGCAATTCCTCACTGAGTTGTTCAAAGTTGGCATCACTTGTGAGAACAAAAGTGAGCAAATCAACAGTTTGGAGAGTTCTCCAAGAAGCCCCAAACATTTGTCGTCAAAAACTAAAGATTGCCCCTCATTTAACAGTGCGGCATAAAAATGTGCGCATTGAGTTTGCCAAAAAGCATATGAAAATGGACTGGTCTCAGGTAAGGTATATAGATGACTTGTTTATATAGGTATCCATTAACCTGTGTTTTGGGTTAGGTCATTTTTTCAGATGAGAAGAAATGGAATTTAGATGGCCCGGACGGAAATAGGTGATATTGGAGAGATTTAGAGAAGGAGCCTCAAATTTTCTCAAAGAGAAATTTTGGAGGCGGATCGCTGATGGTGTGGGGCGCATTTTCGGTCGATGGCATGTTAGAGCTGCAGTTTGTAAGCACAAAAATGAAAAGTTTGGACTACATCAATGTCCTCCAATGCAGTCTTTTACCTTTTTTGCGGGCAAATAGCGGAAAAGGTGGACTTTTCAGCAAGATAATGCACCCATACATGTCAGCCGCGAGACAAAAAGATTTCTTTCTGAAAATAAAATTTACGTCTTGGATTGGCCGGCTTTCTCACCGGATCTGAATCCCATGGAAAATATATGGGTCTTATTAGACAGACGAGTCTTCGCCGAAAACTGCCAATATGACATTACAAGCGAATTGAAATCCGCCATTATTGAGAAATGGGAGCAATTGGATCATAATCTTCTTTTAAATTTAGTAAATTCTATGGATAATAGAATTTTTAAATGTATACAACAAAATGGTAACTTAATAAATTGAATTTGTTTAAAAAACTACATGCCTTTTGGCTTATTCTTTAAGTGATATATAGTTAAGAAGCTATTACTTACGCTTAATATAGGAACACTCTTGCTTTCTGTTAACGGTAAATTTTAATGAAGAGAGAAATTGAAAAGTATTTTTGTTAAAATGGGAGAGTATAAGGAGCTGTACTTTTCTATATTTTTATTTTTGTTGTAAAATGTAACACAATAATTTTCCAGCAGTTATTTTTGCAAAAACAAAAGTGTGCTGTATGTAGTTATGAGAAGCAATTTATGTGAGGTAATTAATTTAAAAAGTTGCTTAATTCAAGTCATTTATTGTCTATTTTATGTGAATATCTATTCAAAACCAATTCCGGATATCTATTTATCAAATATAAGAAAAATATTTGGCTTTAAACCTTTCTCACAAGTTTTCTCACAAATAAACAACACAAAACTACAAGTCGTCAAATCACTGACGTTGACGGCAACAGCTGTTTGTTCGATCGCAAATGTTGTTAAGGAAATAGCTAACGAACATCCAAGGTGACAAAAATATCGTTTATTTCGCTAAACGATAACGCATGTTGTTAAAATTGGGTAGGGAATTCCGCTACAGGTCTCCACATAACGTGTTTCGCTCCTTTTATCTGCATTCGCTCTCTCAATCTTCGCTCGACCTCGAAAGCAGTGTCGAAACTCGCCAATTTCCATAAAAATTTCTGAGAGCGAATGAAGAATGAAACACTTGATTCGTTCTCAATACTCTTTCCAACCCCGATTATATCGATGCCTTCTCTAATTTTGTATCGAAAATTTATCGAAATCTCACAAAGACCAAAACAAAAACGCAAAAATAAGCAAACATTTAAGAAGAACAAGAATGAGAAATGTCAAACTGAATAACTATCAGCTACGTGAAGACGGGTTATTTCGCGAGATGTTTCGCTACATGTTTCGTTGGAGAATCAAGTTATGTGGAGACGGGCTTTTAGTTTAGTAGCAATTTTGATGTGTTCGGTTTCACCACTCGTTCTTAACTTAGACACAAGTTAGTCAGAAGCTACTCAGGTTTTGTCTTGACAAAAACTGAACTATCTTAAGCCAATTCAACAACCAAAAGAGCAAATATGAAAAAATTAACAAATACAGTAACCAAGACAACAACTAAAACATACTATTTGGCAAATAGCTGGCAGGGTTTCTGCGTGCAAAACTAGTTAGACTAGTTGTTGAAACCGAAAAGTTACTTTTGCACGAAATCTGGACTAACTTAAGTCGTGACTAAAGCTAAATCTAAACTTAAGTATGGTTGGTGAAACCAGACCTATGTATAGTCTAGACTCTAGAATGCTTTAAATTTTCTTAATTGATGTTAAGTAAACCCGGTGAACATCTGATTCAAAGTACAATAGTAAAGTACAATTCACGACGAATATATGTATGTATGTACATATGTATACCACTTTATACCCTTAATAATTTTAATAACACAAAAATCAAAATAGATATCATTCACATACGTAAATATACGCGCTTTTTCGCATTTATATATGTAAGTTTTTCAACGATCCAGTTCATTTATAAAGCTATCGCGTAAAAAAAAACACTGAAAGAAATTGATTCCTGGAATGCTCGAATGCTGGAAATAGGAAACGTGTTATGCCACTGGTATTTTAGGCCATAGATATTACTCCGACTAACTACAAACGCCCATTGGTATGCATCTGCGGTATATGAGAGATTTTTTAAGTCGCACACCTTTGAAACGTGGCATTTTCATTTTCTTTTTTTTTATAGATTCTTTGCATTAAATAGCTTAACTATTGTTTCTATTGGCACTTTCATTTTTGATGATTTTATGCATTTTTGTAAGATCTTGTTTGCATATTTTGAAAGTTTGGAGGGTCTTTGGTAACCTTACGAAGGGATATAGCTCAAATCAAGCTCTTCCAACCCAAAATTAGACGAAAACAAATTCAGAACTGTGGACGTGAGAATTTTTTTTCTCTCTCCTGTAAAATTTCCAAAAATGGCTGGTTTTGATAGCACACGTCTGAATCACGCTTTTAAAAAAATGACATTAAAAGTTCTGTCAATAATGACAAAGTTAGCGTCCCTCATATCTACATATGTATGTATGTATGTATATACCCAGGCAGCAAAATCATCGTAAACGAGCTCGTAAACTGATGTTTTCTCGAAGAAAACTCTAATAAAATATCGTTTATGAAATCCGTTTACGATTCGCCTACGAATACTGTTTCGCTTTAAAATGTTCATTGCCTACGAGTGTCGTAAATGTATCGAAAAAGCACTCGTAAACGATTGATTTTCAATAGAAAAAACGACCTTTTGGACTGCCTTAATGACTGATCTTCAATGCGTAAAATAATGCCCATAAACAAAGCTAAATTTTAGGTATAAAGTTTTTTTATTGACTGCTGTTTAATATAAACTAAACAATGGTAATGCATGCGATAATTATAATATATTAATTAACTAAGCAATGCACTATGGTCTGGCGACTACTATTTGCTGGCCAAAAGTCAATTTTTAAAGTATCCATAATCAGAATTTTTTTTGGGCCATCACTCAGCTAATTCGTCAGAGTAAACAACTGCTTACTCAGTTTTTCCTTAAAGTGTTTTCGTTCAAAGATTTCAAGTGTCAAAGTTGTCATTTCTAAAAAAAAAAAAATATTAAATAGTTCGTTATCATTTTTATCGTTTTTAGAATTGAAATAATTCTTCGGTTAGTGGATATATTTAAAAGAAAAGTTAATGGAAGTTAATAAGGAAGGTAAATATATGTAATTAAAAAAAAAAAATCAAAAAATTGTGTTTTTTTAATAAAAAAAAAAAATAGCTTCCAAAAAAGTATCTAATTTTGGTATAATATTCCTCTTTAAGTAGAAATATACTAAATTGTCTGTATTTGTCTGTCCAAAAAACTATTTGAGCACATAATGTACTCAATTGCAAGTAAAGGGACAGAAAATCAAGGTGCAGTTTTGTGCATTTTTTGAATAATAAAATTTTTTCTTAGAAAACTTCTGCGTGCGATTTGCCGTGCTTTTCGATGTATGGAAAGAAGCAGGGAAAAATTATAAGAAAGAAACCGCTGTTTTGAACTTTTTGCTGCAAAACGTAAGTATAGAAAGCACGTCTGAAGAATATGTCACATACGTGAAGGAAAAAGCAAGAATGATATGCATTCACATGGGTGAAAGATGGAATAAATCTCACAGAGTATCCGATTTTTTTATGAGTCAAAACGCTAAATGGCTGCAATCGTATGCAATAATCAGGAAACCAAATGCACTTTCTGTACCATCAACATCAAAAAGGGGCCGTAAACCGCTTGTTTATAACAGGGTTTGAATTTGCTTGCTGCAAAACAGCAATAGCCGATGTTTTTTGCTTATTGCTGAATTCAGCCGAGCCAAAAACGAAAACACGAATCATTCGCTTCAGTTTTCAGCTGAGTCGTGTTTGCTTGTATAGTTAAGCCAAGCAACTCAATTTGAGAGGGTTGCTTTTACTTCCAGCAATTAGTTGAGTAGTAAATTTTTGCTTACAGTTGCTTATTTTGCTGAAACTAGTTTTTAAGCAAAATTCAACATGAAAAGATGTTTACAAATTGACATACATACATATTATGTGTATATACATACATACACATAAGTAAATATGTATAAAAAATCGAAATATGCGTAAACAAATCGTTTCAGCAAAATAAGCAAAAGCAGAAAAAATGCAAAGACACAACTAATTGCTGGAAGTAAAATGAAATCCCCCAAATCGCGTTGCTTTGCTTAACTATACAAGCAAACACGGCTCAGCTGAATACTTGACTGGCCGAGTTTGCTAATTTACTTTTCGTTAGCAAAAGCAAAGCAAAAGCAAATGCAGCAAAAGTAGCTAAGCAATTTCAAACCCTGGTTTATAATGAAAAATCTGAACGATCTCAAAGAAGACAGGCCGCTGACTTGGCAGAAAGGGAAAAAAACGATGTCGATTTAATGCTTCGCGCTAGTTCTACGGCTGCAATAAAAAGAGGAAATGTGGATTTATCTGTAACTTTGAGGTCACTTTGTCAAAATTCCATAAATGCTGCCAAACTAAGAAAAGTTATTGAAAACAAGTCCAAAGACAGATCTCCCATTCCGATGCCTGGACACGAAGCCCTAGCTTTCCTTTTAGATAATAACCACACAAAGGAGCAGTATATGTCTATGCGTTTGGAAAATATTAGACGAAATTGTGATATTTACCCGCCATATCAAGAGATTTTAAACAACAAACGTCTGTGTCGACCGACCCAAATCACTGTAACAGAAAATTATGCAAGAGTTTCGTTACATATGTTACTAAGGCATACCTCGGAAAGAATTGTTGAGTTGCAAAAGGACTTAATCATTGAAACCATGGAGTCAAAAAAAGAGGAAATTTTAGTTGCTGATTTAACTGTCAGTTATGGGTTTGATAGTAGCACGGGCCATTCTCATTTTAAGCAGCAATTTTCGTCATCCTCAACATCATCGCAATTAAACACTTCGCTGCTTGCTACTACAATTACACCTTTATGTGTAAAAGATGCAGCTGGAAGGATTTTATGGTGCAATCGAACACCACAATCCACTAGATTTTGCCGTCCGTTAAAGGTAGAATATATAAAAGAAACAACCGAGGTTATTTTAAATGAAGATAGGAACATTAAAAAAGAAATAGAAGAAATGGAATCTTTACTAATTAAAATAGATGATAATAAAACACTTCAAATAAATTGCAAGCTTTATTTGACAGCAATTGATGGAAAAGTTTTAAATATATTAACTGGAACCAAGTCAACTCAAGCTTGTCCCATTTGCAGTGCAACTCCAAAAGACTTTTTAAAAATAACAGATCCCTTATCAGATAAGTTCAAACCAAATCAAGACAGTTTACGGTTTGGAATAAGTCCTTTACATTGCTGGATAAGGTTTTTTGAATTTGTGCTTCATCTAGGTTATAAAAAAGACGTAAAAAAGTGGCAAGTTCGCAATGAAGCAGATAAGAACATAGTTGGAACAAACAAAAAGAAAATTCAAGATTCGTTTTGGGAAAAACTTGGACTGCATGTGGATAAACCAAGAGTTGGAGGGTTTGGAAATACAAACGATGGAAACACGTCACGACGCGCTTTTTTGAACCATGAAACATTTGCAGAAATCACTGGAGTTGACAAAGATCTTATATATAATTTGCATATAATATTAACATGCTTGTCATGCCAACTTCCGCTAGACTTAGACAATTTTGAACTTTTCTGTTTCCGAACAGCAGAAATCATAAACCAAAAATATCCTTGGTGCCCCATGACAGCAACCGTACACAAAGTTCTTATTCACTCTAAACAAATTATTGAAAACATGGTACTTCCGGTTGGTTATTTCGGCGAAGATGCGTCAGAGTCCAGAAACAAAATTTATAAATTCGATAGATTGCACCATGCTCGCAAAAATAGTCGAGTTAATAACCTTACGGACGTATTTTGCAGAGCGTTGGATACATCAGACCCACTGATTTCAAGCGTAAGTCTTTCTAGGCGGGTCAAAAAGAGGACACGTATGCAACTTCCACCTGAAGTAAGATCCTTGCTGAGCAGTGCTGATTGCTATATACCAACTACAGATGACGAATACAACGAAGAGAACATCGATGTTATGAATTTAGATATCGATCCAAGGTTCGATGAGCTTTTATATAGTTTAGAGTTGGAAAACGAGATGTAGAAATTCGTATTCGTAGCGTTATTTTTTTATTACTCTAGTTACTATTTTACTATTAAAACATTTTTGTAATGTCGTCGATTCGAAAAAATAAAAAATAAAAATACTGTGCAAATTTAGAATTTTGTCGCCATTTTTAATCTTCCGTTATGGTTTTCTAATAGCTAACATCATATTCGAGATCAGAAACCTCGAAAACCCCTGTTATATATGAATTCGAGGTAAAAAGGTAGAAATTAAAAAAATTGGTCGCCATATTGGATCCTCCATTTTGAATTTCAAAGATCTGACATCAGAATCGAAATAAGAGACCTCAAAACTCCTTGCATGCCAAATTTCAAAACTATTTGATAACTTTTTGAATTTTGGCCAGCAAACAGTAGGCGCCAGACCATAGTGCAATGGTGGTGGATACGATAATTATAATAATTTATTAATTTTGTTTTCGATGGTATGCTGCCAACTTGTTTTGCCTCTCATTGGCATATTGAAAGTGCAAAAAAGTAAAAGATTAAACCTAGGAATTATTATTGAAAATGCAACATATGTATGTACATACTTCGTTGCCAAACCAATTGCGCTAATTTTCACACCAGTGCCCCTCCACGAAAAATGCTCGACTACTTCATCGGTAATAAATTTCTTACAGCACGTTCTTACGTATTTATCTACGTTAGCTATATTTAGCTCTTGAAGCTCTACAACCTGGAAATTGTTTTAAAATAAATAGTTTTTAAATAAGATTTTGAGGGCCATCTTCTTATCTACACTTTTCCAAGTGAACTTCAAAAACCGTAAAATATACTCACCGGAATACTATTTTGAAAAACTTGTGTACAAATCAGCAAATCCTTCACCTTCCTGCACGCTAATTATAATTTAAAAGATATATTTTATGTTATTTGTGTTTTTAATTAGAAATTTTACAAACATACTTTTAAAATATTGAGTTTGAAATTTTTCGATTAAAATTTTTTGTTTAAAGTTTTTCGTATTCTTTTTTTTTTTGACATGATAGAAAAAAGCTTCTTTTGTTATTGTTTTCTGATTCGAGAATAGCTCGTAAATCGCAATGTTCATAAAATTTACGGTACCTCGCTGGCTGGGTGTGTATATACATATGTATTAGGGATTCCAATTTTTCCGATTTTTTCGATCCCGGGATTTGTCCCGGGATTTGCACATTAATAATTTTTCGATATTTTGGGTTGAAAAAAGTAAATATATTTTTCGAGGAACGCTACAACTTTAAAATGCAAAGAAAATAATTGAATTTGATTGCCGTTTCTTATTTAACCCCTAATTACTCGCGTGGCGAAAATCCAATTAGTCGCGTGGAGTCACTAAAACTAAAACTTAGAAGAGAAAAAGTCATATGGGGTAAAAGTCATATTTAACCATTATCATGAGAAAAAAATTTTTTTGGTCCTTAACAACCATTATAAAAACCAAAAAACCGTTTTGGGCCAGAATAACCGTTATGGCAACCAAAAAAGTGTTTTGGGGTTGAATAACCGTTATGGCAACCAAAAACTGTTTTGGGCCAGAATAACCGTTATTCAGATTTTTATTTTTTTTTTTGGTCAGCTATAAAAATCAAGCCTATTTATTTGTCAATATTTCTGGACAATATTGGTGTCAAATGAAAGATGTTGAGCAGGGATTGTAGCTCTTAGATTATCTCTTTTCATTTGATACCAATATGGCTTAAAACATTCCGGGCATCCGGTTTTATAATGGTTATTAACGACCAAAAGAAGATAGAGGTTATTTTTGCGTAACCTTTTCACCACAATAGAAAAAATAACCGTTATTTTCGGTCCCTGAATAAAACAAGTAAGGAAGCCTAAGTTCGAGTGGAATCGAACATTAGATACTCAGCTTTATCTTAGGGGAAAAAAGGTACTAAAAACTTTTGTCGGCATGTTTTTGCGCTTCGAGTTTTCGCGGCTTTTGTTTGTACGATAGTTCGTTTTTGCGCTAGAAAATAATATAACGCATTTTTGCACTGGGGTGTACATATCTTCTACGGTTTCTGAGTTATGACTTATAAAACTTTTAATTTTTGCCCCTTAATAAGTGGGCGTGGCACCATTTTCCAAAATTTCACCAAATTTCTTCATAAGGGCCTGAGCTCAATACGTGGGTGAAATTTTATCACTCGAGCTAAATTAGTGACTGAGAGCCAAATTTCCGATTTTTTCGGTATAGGAAAAATGGGCCTGGTCATGGTCCGATTTCGCCCATTTTCAATACCAACCGTCCCAGTCTGGATACCAACTTGCATTCCAAATTTTATCAAAATATCTTAATTTTTGCGCGAGTTAGAGTGCCTACAAGCGGACGGATGGCTCAATCGATTTCTCTTTTCACCCTGATCATTTTGATATATATAAGTCCATATCTATCTCGAATTTTTCATTCAGTTACAATCCACCGCTTTGAAATCAAAATTATAATACTCTGTGTACAGCTGAGTATAAAAATAATAATAGCCCTGTTTTTATTTAAGCGCATATACATCTGTTTCAACGGGGATCAGACCAAGTTGAAATAAAAAAGAAGGTAGACACTCTTGTTAAACTTTATAAATCGTATATTTATTGCATATACTTTAGGGTGGGGCGATTTGTATGGAGGGAAATTAATCGATACCGGGCGATCGAAATTTGGATTCTCTCATTTTTCTGAGTAGAAAACTCCTCCACGACATTTGCCTAAAATTAATTTTGATGTTCCGGAATTTGGTTATTATGAACCAAGACGAATTTTTGAAAATAAAAATTTGGCAAAAATCAACAAAAAAATATCCAGGCCAATATGCACATCGAGTTGAAGCAGAATTTTATGCTGAATCCAGATATGAAATTAAAACTAAAATCGGATGATCTGTTTTCGAGATATAGCCTGATTTCCGGTTATGGAGGCTGAATGCCGAAAATCGCATATTTTCGCGATTATCTCTTGCTGTGTACAATATATCTTAAATTTTTTTGCAAATTTCTTAAAGATAGGTCAATACAATATATGAGCAATATTTTAAAATATTAATTTATCTTCCTGTATAGGAAAACTAGAATGCACTCTTTTTTCCTTAGCCCAAAATCGCAGTATGGGATCTCCATGTTATAGTCATCCGATACCAATGATTTTCGCCGACAGCGCTTTGTGTACAATAAATGCTCTAAATACAAAATTTCAGAATTTTAGGTGCAAAATTTGTTGGATATCTGAAACGCTTTGCTGCAGAAACTATTAGCCTTCATAAAGCATTTTATTCGAACTATTGAATTAAGGCTTTCCAACGCCATCCTGTTTCGAATCTTTGTTTTTGTTGAATTCACTACGGAAAAAATGCGCTCAACAAAAGCATTCGAATGAGGTAATGATAATGATATAAAGGCTAATTTACTTATATTTCCAAACACTTTATTGCCAATGGCGGCTTTCACTCTGTAATCTTTTATAATTTGAACAAATACCTCTATCCGCGCTTAGCAGTCCCTATAAAATTTAAGCGCATATGTATATGCGCTAAAACAAAAACACAGCTAATGTCGACGTCCAAATAAAGAAACAAAAAGTTGAGCAACTCGCTGCTTTTGTTCGTTTCTATCGATATACAAGCTTCGCTTCATTAAAATCGATAACAACACAAAGTGGTTGCCACATCACACTAAAAAATATATTCCACATTATACTTAATTAGTTTTTCGAAGTCGAAATGTTACGAAAGCATTTCCTAGATAGTGAATGCATTTGAAGAAAAAAATCCCACAAAAACAAAAAAGCGCCTAATGCGCTTTTTCAAATTTTAGAGCGCCCAAATTCTAGGAAAAAGCGCCCAATTGGCGCTAAAGCGCCCAATCTGGTCACCCTGTAAGTCAACACGATGACGTAATATAGAGCGATAAGCAAAAACAACATTAAGAATACTGCATACTTAGAATTGCAATACTCCCTCAAAATCTGGAGTTACGGGCCAAAAACCCCTTTTTATTAAACGGTTTTATTTAGCTCACCCCGTTTGTTTTATTATTTATTCTTTATTCTTGGGTCAAATTTAGTAATTCAAATTTCACCCTCTTCCTGTCAACCGATTAATCTGAAATTTTGCACGCATGTATAACCCCGATGACAATGCAATATTATGAAAAAAAAATTCCGCTAGGTGGCGCGTGGGTCGCTATATTTACAAAAATCGCATTTATGGTCCGATTTGGCTGAAATTCGGAACATGTATTACCACCTTGAAAAGAAATATTTTCTTTAAAAAAAAATTCCGCTAGGTGGCGCGTGGGTCGCTATATTTACAAAAATCGCATTTATGGTCCGATTTGGCTGAGATTCGGAACATATATTACTACCTTGAAAAGAAATATTTTCTTAAAAAAAAAATTCCGCTAGGTGGCGCGTGGGTCGCTATATTTACAAAAATCGCATTTATGGTCCGATTTGGCTGAAATTCGGAACATGTATTACTACCTTGAAAAGAAATATTTTCTTAAAAAAAAAATTCCGCTAGGTGGCGCGTGGGTCGCTATATTTACAAAAATCGCATTTATGGTCCGATTTGGCTGAAATTCGGAACATGTATTACTACCTTGAAAGGAAATATTTTCCTAAAAAAAACTTCCGATAGGTGGCGCGTGGGTCGCTATAGAGGCGTTGGACTGCAATAAACTAACGGGCAAGAAACCTTGCAATAATGAAGCACTAAATGAATTAAACAGAATGCGAAATAAAAACTAAAAACTAGAAAATAAAAACAGGTAAAAAAACTTTTTAAGTTAAACGGTTTTATGTTATACATACATTGCAATGTTTAAGATAAATGTACTAAAAACCAAAAAATAATAAAATAGATACAGTCGTGGGAATTATAAACATTTGCATAGACTAGACTAAAATAAAACCGGGGGGCACGTCAATTGTCTACAAATTATCGACTTAATGTGCGATAGAAGAATCGTTTAATTCGTCGTTAAGCAGTTGGCCCGCAGACGGTGAGGAAATTACTTACTATTTTCTTGCTCATGGAAATTCCAATAGTTATACACTCCATGTTAATAAAAGAGATGTTTCAACTAGTTTATCGTTGGACATTCACACGAGGAATCGTTTCACTGCTCGTAGTTTGTCTTTAATCGACAAAACATATGATAAAAGTACTACTCGCTCACCACTATGAAACCCTAAAACTCGCTTATAATCGAGCTTGCTAGCTTTTTTCCACATTCTAGCCCTACTTATCACACGTCCATCGTTGTCGGTTGAACAACTGCCTAATTATAGTGTAACATTACAAAACAAACATTTTAATCAACGATTGTAGACAATTGACGTGCCCCACGGTTTTATTTTAGTCTAGTCTATGCAAATGTTTATAATTCCCACGACTGTATCTATTTTATTATTTTTTGGTTTTTAGTACATTTATCTTAAACATTGCAATGTATGTATAACATAAAACCGTTTAACTTAAAAAGTTTTTTTACCTGTTTTTATTCATAGGTTAAGTCAGTCTGTTTAGTCTATCAACATGATTTTGATGTTGATGTTAAAAATACTATTATCGAAATTTATTATTTTTCCTGAATTTTTCATGTTTCTCGAGTAATTTTATAACCAGTGTGTATATAAAATTATTTCCTGTTAATTCTGTTGTCAAGGATCTACATATAACTGTTGCATATCCGCGAAGGCGGATGATGTGTGTAATTTTTATACCTTTCATGAGAATGAAATGGTATTATAACTTAGTGCCAAAAAATTTTTGTCGAAAGTACCAGAAGGAAGCGTGGGGGACCCACCAAAATAAATACCGATATGATCAGAATCACGAGCTGAGTCGATTAAGCCATGTCCGTCTGTCCGTCTGTCCGTCCGTCTGTGTGAACGCAAACTAGTCCCTCAGTTTTTGAGATATCTGAATGAAATTCGGAATACAGGTATGTTGTTATATGAAGCTGATCATTTGTCGGAACCTGCCGAAACGGACCACTATAAAATATAGAAAACAACCGATTATTCAGATATACATGAAATTTTTGGATGTAATTTGTGCATAACTTCCCCATTTAAACAGCTAAGGACATGAAACTTTGAAGTAGACGTGCCCATTTGGCCCAAACAAGGTTACCGAAAATTGTCAAGATGGAACCACTATAACATATAGTTCTACAACATCCGATTATTCAGATATACACATTTTGGTGTATAACTCCTCCATTTTAACGGCTAACGGCCTGAAATTTTGAAGTATTTGTACCCATATGGACCCAAACGGGATTGCCGAAAATTGTTAAGATCGGACCACTATAACCTATAGCTCCCCTACAACGGATTGTTCAGATAAACACATTTTGGTGTATAACTCCTCCATTTTAACAGCTAACGGCGTGAAATTTTGAAGTATTTGTACCCATATGGGCCCAAACGGGATTACCGAAAATTGTTAAGATCGGACCACTATAACATATAGCTCCCCTACAACCGATTGTTCAGATATGGACATTTTGGTGTATAACTTCTCCATTTTAACAGATAACGGCGTGAAATTTTTAAGTATTTGTACCCATATGGGCCCAAACGGGGTTACCGAAAATTGTCAAGATCGGACCATTATAACATATAGCTCCCATACAACCGATTGTTCAGATATGGACCTTTTGGTGTATAACTCCTCCATTTAAATAGCCCAGGCACCATTTTTTCTAATAAATCCTTCCATAAATAACCCACAGAATTGAAATTATAAATTATACTAAATTAGGCTATGTACATACATAGGTAACTTTTCATTTCCCCACTCATGAATGGTATGAAGTCTTCGGTACGGCCGAAGACAGCCGCGCTTTTACTTGTTCATACTAAAATTGCTAAATTTGTTTTCTACATCAACCCGGTACAAATTTAACAATTTTAGTATGAAAAATTTTACAGAAGAAATTGATTAAAGTTGAATATCCTAGGAGTGGCTACGCGGATATGAAAAAGTTACATATACATAAGACGTTGAAAACAGCAGATTGTTTCGAAATAATTTTATATATATGTATGTACACTTGTTATTCGGGAAATCTGTTATTAAAAATGAAAAAAATTGAATCTTTTAAATTGTGTTTACAATTTCTCCCGGAGTTATCAAGATACATTAACAATTCGTATACAAAAGCAATTTCATCTTTTCAACGAGATCAAAATCATGTTTATGGGGTTAAGAATGAAAGAGTTATGATACAATATATGACTTAACCTATGAAAAAGGGTTTCTGGGCCCTAATTCTAGATTTTGAGGTTGTATGGGAAATTCTAAGTATGCAGTTTCTGTATACTTGACTAGACCTACAACTTGAGGTATGCCTCGCAGAAAGTACTTTTTCCATGTCACATAGTGTAATTTCTAATAAAAATTTGCAGAACTTAATGACGCACTTCGTTTAAGCAAATATTTCCAAGCTATCGGAAAAATTCTGAAAATTATTGCAACTTTCGAAAAAAAAATTAAAAATCGGAGGTACGTAGGACATTTAAATTTAGTAGTAGTGTGAAACTCTCAAGTCTAATTAAAAATTTCCCTGGTTTTGGTAATTATATTTTTTGATTACTGTGCATTTTCTTCCAGTAGCCGTTTTCGATTCACAATTTCTCTGCTCGCTATAAATTTCTATCTGCCAAGTTTATTGTAAATAATAGCGAGCAGAGGGAAATTTTTATCGACCAGTTAGCGAGTATGGATACTACCCATTATGGTTTCGAACATTTTTGTTCGATCCGACCTCGCTTATCGATGGCGAATCGAAAACGCCAATTATTTACATGGGAGAAAATTTCAAAAACCCTTGAGAATAAAATGGCTAAAAATCAGGAAATCGGAGTTATCAAATTAATTTTAACGCAAAAATTCTAAAGATTTTAAAAGTACCTAACGTACATTTCTTACAACGCGTAAGTAATATTAATCCTTACTTTAACTTTTGTTTTTTAGCATCCAATATATTTTGCCAACTGTATAAATAAAATACATCTAACAGTTTTGTGATTTGTTAAAAGTAATGACATAGTAACACTGGATCACAAAATGAAATTTGTTGTCTGCACTCTGAATATGTAAAATCGGTTGCTGATTCCGAAAATCGGGTTCATTTTTAATTCTATGGGAAGGTTTTTGAGATATCGGCAATTTACCGTAATTTGGCCAATGTATATCTCTTTAACGCATGTATATCTCTTTAACGTATTGAGCTATTTTCGTTGAAGTGACACTTGAAGAAAGAAAATTAGATTTTCTATGCATGGCTCCTATAATATTTTTCTCTAGGTCTTATAGTTTCTGAAATATAGATGAGTCAGTTTAAAGCTTTTGAAATTTTTACGAAAATTTGAAGAAGAAATTGAATTTGTCAGGCAAGATTTTTAAAACAAAAGAATTTACCTTGAGTTTTAATCCTTTACGCAAAGCCCCATTCTAGTGGCAAAAAGAAAAACTATCAACGAAGAAAATCGATGGTAAAATGGAAAAGTTATAGGCGATTATGTAAATGGCACTACACGGGTACAACGAAGATAGGTCAATGCGTTAAAGAGATATACAGGATTAAGTGGAGCCATTGGCCAAATAACCGTAAATTGCCGATATCTCAAAAACCTTCCCATAGAATTAAAAATGAGCTCAATTTTCGGAATCAGCGACCGATTTTACATATATGTACCTAGATAGGATAATGGCGTTCAGAGTATTTTTTGGCTGTAGGGCAGTGTAATCGACCAAATTAAGTAATACCGATACCATTACACGTCTAATACTATTATGGAAATACTGTTAATACATTACTAATTCTACCATAAAATCTGCATGTTCTTGCCTACTCATGAGTTTAAAATTGTACATTGTATTTGTTTCTCTTTTATGCCGCCTTCTCAGTAAAAAAGAAAATACATACATACGTGCTAGTGCTTGTTGGCCTAGTGAGGTGTTTCGTTGGATGCCAGAGATTACTGCAAAAGCCGTTTAATTAAATTTAAGTAGACAAATAATTGAATTAATTCATATTTAAACACACTAAAAACATAAAAAGGAGAAAATTGTAATAGTTAAGTACCTACACACAAAAATTAAAAGCATAAATCCAAAAAAACAGAGCAAAACTGCAAAAACATCGAAAATATCAATTGTAATAATAAGGAGATACAAATAAGAAAAAATCTTAACAAATAACAGCTTGTAGATACATAATATGTACATATAGGATAAATTGTACAATGTACGCAAACAAAACCGTAAGTTCAATAATGAAAAATGTAACAGGAAAAACGAGTGAAAGAAAAGGAAAAACGCAGCAGACAAAATAGAGACCGTGGTACACACACACGCACATACATACATACTCAAATACAGAAACACAGAACCAGGGTACACAGAACAAAGTGGCTAAAGAGGAGCATTAACATTTAGTGGGTATCCGCACCCAAATTTGTTATTAACTTATTGCATTCATATTTTAGATTAAATCTCAGCAAATAAGTAAAAAATACAGTCTAGTCTTAAGAAAATTAGACACTGATTCGATTTTTGCATCAACCTAACAAATTAATACATAACAACAGATTCAACCACCTTTAAAGGAATAATATTAATGGGTGAGTTTCTATGACGTAGCGGTTGTGCAAATGTTGAGTGTTTGCCTTAGAAACGCACAGTTGATTAGTTCCGCTCAGCTCAACAGTTGGCAACTTTTCCCCAATTTTTAACACGCTTTTATTAGTTTCACCTGTATGTATGTGGGTATGTAACTTCTAGCTGCTGCCTAAATATATGCAACATATTTACTAATGAGATTAGGTTACAACCACCGCTATTTTCCAACAGATGGCGCGCGTGTATTTATATTTTTAAAATATTCACTTATTCATCAAAAATTTTGCTCGCTACTTGGGTTCAACGTGTTGTGTAAAGCCAAACAGCTGATATATTCATCACGTCGTTTCTAAGACATACCTAGCTGTTTAACTGACTTGCAACCCAACTGTTGACAACTGTGAGCACAACAGTTGCGTAGCCGCTACGTTTAATAGGGTCTATACACGATGCGTCTGATTCAAGAGTCAGTTTAGGTGTATTCGTGAAAATGTGAATGTAGTAGTTACACCGACATGACTCTGGCATGACTCAAGAAAATCAAAACTAGTTTGATATTTTGCTGTGACGAGGCGAGTTAACACATACACAGATGTCTCGCGAGTCAGACGCACTGTGTATAGACCCTATAAGAAATTCACCCAATATTAAAACAACACTCTGTTGTTATAAAGCTTAATTTATATTATGCATGTGGTACTAGTATAATTTATCGATAAACGTCAAAATGGCCTTACAGCTGTTGCACGAAAACTGATTTACAGTTATGAACGATTTTCCGATATATTCACTATAGTCAGAATTTTTCTCACTTGTAATATTTCACAATAGCCAAAAATGAAACTCTCCTGCTCATACACTAATACATATGTACATTAGACCGGCCCTTAAAAATAAATTTTAAACCGCCGGGCTTAGAAAGTTTCCTTTTTACCAAAGTACTTAAATTATGAAATTTGGTGAACATCGGATAAGATTTAGCGGCCGCTCACATCCGGCGAAATATACAAAAAGGTACTTAAAATATAGCTATTTAATAACTTGATTTACTCTTAATTCAAATCTGTGTTTCCAATTAGTTTACTACTATTTCCATTGAAATTTCCATTCTAAAAAGCTATCGAACAGTAAAATCAGATGAAAATTACAAAAGGGAGAAATACGTAAGTTTGTAGTGTCTTAGTTATTACAGATACATAGGTATGTAAGTCAAGCAATAATTACACTGCGTGACAAAAAAAATTTTTAGTACCTTTTGCGAGGTATAAATATAGTATACTAAGTATACAAAAACTGCATTTTCAATATTTCCAAAACACCCTTAAAATCTGGAGTTAGGAGCCAAACACCTCTTTTCCGTAGGTTAAGTCATATTTTGCCCCATAACTTTTTTTGTTTTAATTTGCCTCATCAGCACGGATTTAATGTCTGTGAAAAGACGACATTTTGTCGCTTTTAACTAAGGCGGTCTCGGAATAACCGATGTAATCCCGCATTGCAATATTTAATCAAATAGTCCCGGAAATCGTCTAAGACGTCCCGTATATCCCGCAATCCTCGTTTCCCACCGTATCGCTCGCAAGTGTTCCACATCAAAAATACGAACGACGAGACGCCGCCCGCTGCCGCGTATATATCGCCAAATGCCTTGGAAAATGATTATATTCCTCTGACCGTAAGAAATGAGTTAACAAAATTTGTGGAGGATGGTCAAATCAACAGAGATTATTTTATGGGGCATGTTCGTAACTTTTATCACAACTGCAACCAGTACCTGCAAAAATATATACATCAATACAACGAATTTAAGGGCCTTATTTTGCAAAACGCAACGCGACGCAACGAGTCACCCAGAGTCACTTTTTGTCGTGTTCGTATTTTGTATCTCTTTAGGTGATTGAAAGTGACTGTAAGTGACTCGAAGTGAATGTGTTACGTTTTCTGGTGAGTATGTTACGTTTTTGGTATTTTATAAAACGCAAAGTGACGAAAACGCTCACTTTAACTGTCAAAAGAGTCACTTCCTTTTGTTCGAGTGAGCATTCGATATGGTTTAATTTGCAACGGCTAAAATTAGCCAATTAAAAAAAAAAACGGGGTATCAATCGACACGTTTCAATCTCGCGAACCCGAATATGATGCTGAACTAATTTTTTATTTGATTTAAATAATAAGTTATCAATAAAAACGTTTTAACTTTTGTCTTGCTTCTTGAACACACGCGAACACAAATGCATTTTTTAACATTGGATAACACGTACATATATTTATTTATTTATTTATTTCAATTTCAATTCAATTATTTATATTTTATTCAAAAAAAAACAAACTAAACAAAACACGTATGTATGTATTTACACACAATGTCAACAAATACTTTTTTTTATTTTTGTTGACTTCCCATTAAACACTGAAAAAGAAATTCTAAAACGTTGAGAAAATATTGTTTCTAAATTTGAGAATCAGCATATATGTATATAATTTGAAAATAAACATATTTTCAAGTGTTCATGAAACATTGTTTATCAGTTTTAGAATAACTTACAACACATTTGAAAAAAAAATTGTTTCGCATTTTGTACCATTTCACGAATTTCATCATGTCAAGGTTTCAAGGAACGAAGAAATTTTGTACCTATGTTTGCAAATTTCAATCAGCGTTCGTTGTTTTACGTGAGCAGTCTCTTAACGGTTGAAATTATGATAGTTGAAAATGATTGTGTGTAATAATGATTCCGTATTTCTTACTCTTATTGTATTTGTTTGTTGCTTTTTGTGAAGTTACACAAACTTTATTAAAAACATAGTTTGTTTCTCATATGTATGTACATATGTATGCATATTATGACTGTATAAAAGGCACAGGCGAAATTCACCCACACGGGTAAATGAAAAACATCACATCAGAGTACAAATATGTAATACATATCGTCGTACCATACGAAAACTAACATACGTTTTTTTGTGACTGACGAAAAGTAACAAGTTCGACTTTTGGCTGACGAAAAATAACAAGTTCGACTTTTGGCCGACGAAAAATAACAAAATCGACTTTTGGCTGACGAAAACTATCAATTTTGTTTAAACAACAACAATTTCAATGTAAAAACAGTATATAATTACTGATACTTTTCGTCAGCCAAAAGTCGATTTTATTATTTTCCGTCGGCCAAAAGTCGAACTTGTTATTTTTCGTCAGCCAAAAGTCGAACTTGTTACTTTTCGTACAGAATTTTTTTATTAATAGCTTTCGCCAGAAATTTTAAATATGCTAGTTTTCGTATGGTACGACGATATGTACAGATTAGAGCTCTCGATTTTTTTTTAACATTTTCGTGTAGCCCGAACAATTGTTGTTCAAATGCTCGAACAGTTGTTTGTTTGTTTGTTTATTACCCGTATGTTTGTACGGGCATTTGAACAATTCGGGTATTTTGAATTTTTTTTTTCTTTTGTTTATTATTTTTTTTTTATATGTAGTTTTTTTATTTTTGCTTTTCCCATACACATTTTTTTGTTTGTAAGCTCGAATGCTCGAATGTTTGTACGGGCATTTGAACAAAAACGATCAGATCGAATTTCTCGATACCCGGGTATCTAGGGCTCTAATACATACATCTATTTATTCCGTTCCATTTCTGCGCTCATAACACAAACTCTCTCACTATCCCTCAATTTTTCTGTACTCTAGAGTACAAATATGTAATACATACATACATCTATTGATTGCATTCCCTTTCGTACCAACTTTGAAATTGGAGAAAATGAAATCTATCAAATTGAGAATCAGCCCGAAATCCCATACTAAAAATGTGCCTCAAATGAACCTCAAATTGAAAATGAAAAAAAAAAATGTTTATTGGGTTGCAAGCTGCCAATTTTCCAGGGTTAACCAATCAATAAAACAGTTCGATTAAAAAGAAACACACCAAAAATTACTAAGGAAATGAAGAAAACCAGAAAAGTGGTAAATAGGCTACGTAAAGCGTTTGACAATCGTCGTGACTACGCAACGGAGCGAACGAAAAAACGTAAAAGCTTATAAAATACCAACTTTTAGGTGAAGGTGAAAGTGAGTGAACGTGAGTGACTGCGACGCAATGAGTCACGGCGTTTTGTAAAATAAGGGCGTAAAACTTTTATTTGGATTCAATTAAAGCAAAATCTGAAATGGGCTGACGTACAGCAGACATACCATGGTGCAGATGCCTACAGCTGCAATGACTTTAAAAGAAGATAGTTTGTTCGACGAAGTAAGTTACTTGGCAAATTATGTGAATAAGGAAGTCTTAAAGAAATAGGAAGAGATGAAGAGCAGTGCAGAACAACGATAGATAGAGGTGTTCAAAAATTTCAAAGACAGCGGAATACCATTCCAGAATTGCCTAGCGCTCATCCAGTACCTTCTTTGTTTTCCAGGAACAAACGCTCCTACGGAACGAGTATTTTCCTTAATGAATAGCTTATGGACATCCGAAAAGTCGTCACTAAAAGTAGAAACATTACGTGCAATGCTAATTATAAAATTAAATATGGGCAGCTGTGAAAACTTTTTGAACATTCTAGCCAAAACCCAGAACTAGTAAAAAAAATGACACTCATGTGTCAATGTTAATTCAATAGTAGTGTTGTTTCTTTCTAAATCAATTATACCACCAAGAAATCCTCAGTCTTGTTGTGAATAGAGGTAGGTGTCCCGCATTGATGCATCATAAAGTTGGCCGCCTTACTTTTAACAGTATATGAATTGTTAATGTATCTTCTTATATGCCAGAGAAACTGTAAAAATAATATCGCAAATTAAAATTCCTCAGAGTTGTTCTCTTTTTAAATAACGGTTTTCTCGAATAAATTGTTAACCAGTGTATATAAAAAGCTATTTCTAAGAATCTCCCGTTATTTCTGTTTTCAACGACATATAGATAACTTTTTCATATCCGCGTAGGCGTTGCTAGGTTATTTTACTTTGATCAATTTCTACTGTGAAATTGCGCCTACTACAATTGCTTAATTACGTATGCTACGTTTAGTCCGTTTTTGTATGGAGAGGTGTATGCAGTACTTGTTGTTTTTTCGGTTGTTCTCGTTAATACGGTTAACTTTGGTTATGATATTCAGAAACTATGTAGAAGATTTTCCCAACTTTTGGACTTTAACCCATTGCCTAATGTTAAAACAAAAATGGTTTAACTGGCATCGGCATTACGCTTAAATTGGAGGTTTTTGAAATAAAAAATGGATCTTCACCAAATTTTATATTTTGAGTATTTAGGTAAAAAGGAAACTTTCTAAGCCGGAAAATATTTGATAAAATAAGGGACGGTCTAATATATATATGTATGTTATGATTATAAGACATATTGCTATCTATCCGCATGATTTACGCACCAGTTAATAGTTGTTATTAACCCATATATGACCAGCGCCCCATTTTTAAGACACCTACTACTTGTTAATTATCTAAAAGCGTAGTTGTTTGTTATTGGTCAAACCTCTAGCAGTGTAATTTTGTAATATGCGGCAACACTAAAACGTGTTTTCAGCATAACCTCAGTTACGATGTCGCGAAATAATAAGTAAGTTTGTTTTATTATTTTAATGGAAACGAGTGGCGCCTCCTGTCGACTTTCGACAGTTTTTCTAGATATTTAGGTTTAAATGCGCTATATTTTCTTTTAAGATTTGTTTAGTTCTTTACTTAAGTATATCATCTATTATTTTGTTGTTGTTGTTGTTGTTAGTTCTTGTCTTTATAATTCCTCTAACTCTTTCTTTCTAGCACACAAAAACAAACTACGGAAATTTTACAATACGAATTCTCAAACATGCCCATACATGCAGAGTTCTCTTGAGTTGAGTGCATGCAAAACAACCATACGACTATTTTGTAGTTGTTGTTATTGATGGTTGTTTTTGTTTTTGTAGTTGTGTTTGTTATTGATGTTTTTGTTGTTTGTTGCTGTTGTTTTGTTGCTGTTGTTTTGTTGATGATGATGTTATTGGTGTTTTTGTTGTTACTCATCCTCCTAATTCTTCTACCTACGAACATACTTTTCTCATTATACCTACATATTTTCCTTTCCCTCAATTCTTTATTTATTCTTTCTTACCCTACTTATTCCTTGACTTTGTGTTTTTGTTGTAGTGCTTCTGCTGCTTTTTCTATGTTTCTACTTCTTTGAAAGTACCCACCACTTGCACCCAAACATGTCCAAAATTGCAGGTTAAGTTTCAAAGCATGAAACAACAACCACACTGCAATTTTTCAACGGCGATTGGGGACGCATTTTCCAACCAATTTTAATGAAAATTGTCGGAGTTCTATTTGAGAGTAATACATTATTTATGGTTTTAAAGTCGGTTCAGTAGAATCGACAGAGAAGATGGAACTAAATTTGTGTTAGCGTATTAATAATATAGATAATATGGAAAAAAAATATAGGTAATACACAGTGTTTTATTGTGTTTGTGAAATCTTGTGAGCGATTTTTTGTGGTGCTCTATTTTTGGGGCGCTGAGCATAGGAGCATAATTTGCATAATTTTTTTTAGGTTTTTGACAAAAGTATCGTTACTTTTTTCTTTTAAATTTCCTTTTTGTCACTTTTTCATTATGGTTTTTAGATCCTAATATTAATAAACCTCTAATTCAGACTTTGTCCTATATAATTGACATATTGGAAAATGGGGAGGATATTCTTGACGCCGCTGTATATATTTGTTCTAGCTGAAGGGCAGCTACAGCTCTATAGGAGAATATGTGGCTAAGAGAATATTTTGGTGGCGGGGTGGATAATTCGGATTTTGATGCCTCCGATGCACATAGGGGTATTTGATTCTAAAAGCTGACCAAAAGTCTAATTATGAAATTCGTGATACAATTTACCTTGGTGGTTTTTTGGGCAATAGGGAACCCTCCACATCAGACTGTGGAGTACTAGGCCGGTGGTTCCTTCAGATCTCCTGTCGCATGAGTTCAAACTTGAGTAATGTGAAAATCGAATTTTAATTTTTGTAATACAAAATTTTTATAGTTCTGTTTATTGCTTCGCATAACAGTTCATTTCAGGAATATACATACGTACTTTATTTTACATATATATGTTATTTAAAATAAAACAATGTTTTGATCCATCAATATTGATTCGCATTCAAAAGTATTTTTCGGCCGTTTTTTCATTTGTATTTTTATGGCAATTATAAATGTGAGCTAAGTCGAGTTAAGCTAAGTTTCGTATATCGGTATAATGTACACACCCTTTATGTAGTACTAGCAAATACCCGT
Organism: Urophora cardui; assembly: GCA_960531455.1. Taxonomy (NCBI): domain Eukaryota; kingdom Metazoa; phylum Arthropoda; class Insecta; order Diptera; family Tephritidae; genus Urophora; species Urophora cardui. Next base: position 81,750,231 of record OY482671.1, on the reverse strand, counting down.
CACACTTCGCTGCGACAAATCACACTATGCCACTCCCTTCCCTATCGGTCTCCCCACCAGTCAGCATTTCCCGTTCCCCCTATCTCTTCCTCCTCTTATACTACTCTCTCTCTCTCTCCCCGTCTCACGTTCCTTACCAACAACTTTCCATGGCCATCCGGTGAACATATCGGTGTACATCATGATTACTAATATATTTTGGATAACCGACTGGAAAATTGGAATGGAATGAACTCTCTATTGAAGCTCTGATTGATACCTTTAATTTGATACCAACAATGCCCAAAAATATTTCGGGGGCTATTTAGGTCCATGTTTCGGCCTCAATCCCGGGAACCGATTGAGATATCCGTATAGTGTAAAATATATATGGCTACCCTGATCAGTACCTTTAATTTGATACCAATATTGCGAAAAAATATTTCGGGTCATCCGGGTCCACGTTTTGGTCTCTATCTGGAGAACCGACTGGAAAATTGGAACGGAATGAACTCTCTATTGAAGCTCTGATTGATATCTTTAATTTGATACCAATAATGCAGAAAAATATTTCGGAGGAATCTGGGTCCATATTTTGGCCTATATCTCGGGAAGGGGTTGAGATACCAGGATGAAATGTGGTCATAATTTCAATCTAATACCAGGTGATCATTGTGTCAAAATTTGAATGTAATCGACCCGGTAGTTTCGGCGTCCATAGGGAACAAACAAACAAACTTTCATCCTTATATATATATAGATATCTTCAAAAAAATGTACCACCTCATGGTTTGAAAAAATAAGAAATAGAAAAATTATTATTTCTTTTTTGATGTGTAAGCATCGTTATTTCTGGTACGAGTGATTTCGCAAAAATTGTAACCATCCTATTAGTGTTAGTGCGCTGCTGTGTCCGTGTGAATCCAGTGGTAGGTAGACATGTATGTAGGTACTTACTACATAGAGTTGGGAAACTGTCGATGGCACTATCGATAGTATCGATATTTTATGTTTTTTCAGACTATCGAGGACCATCGATGGTTTTTTCAAAACTATAAAAAACTATCGATGGTAATGTGTACTATTTATAGTTTTACAACTTTTACACAGAGTACCAGCTATTGGCAGGTTTTGAAAGCTTTATGTATTTAGTGTGTACATATTTACAAAATGTTTTGATTTATACATTTGCAGACTGGATAAAAGCGGTTCCAGTTTTATAGATGTTTTGAAAGAAGCAGTTGCCGAAAATTTTGAAGTTTCAGTTTTTGAGCTAAAAAAAAAAATACGCTTACAAATCTGTCAATATCTTCGCTATTACCAGTTTTTATGTTTCGTTTGCGAGGATGAAATACCATTTCCACCAAAGCAAAAATAATTAAAATCGACGATAAAGTGATGGGGTTATGGCGAACCAAAAATTTTTTTATGTACTTTTTTATTAATTTTTTTTCCGACATTTATCTTCTTTTTTGTCATTATTTTAACGAAATATTAAATATTCTCCTGATTTTACACTGTGAGTCAATAGGTTTTTTCAGTAGAAAAATGACAATGTTATAAGAGATTCAGCGAACAAATCTATATTTATATCAATACAATAATACTATCGATGTTTTACTTTTTTGAAGACTGTCGAACACTATCAATAGTTTTTTTTTTTTTTTCAAACTATTAAAAACTGTCGATGGTGGGACTCTCGATAGTTTCCCACCTTTAGTACTTACAAATTCCGACAAAAAAAATATCATCGACATTTGATAAATGATTCCTATGTAGAATTTTTTGCTGATTCCAAATATGTAATCAGATGGTTGAAAAGTAGAACAGTTTTCGAGATATCTTGAAATTTGAAAAAAGTACCTAGGATTACTAATCTGTCAATATTTCCGCTACTACCGCCCCGATAATCCTTTTCTTTTTCTCTACATTTCTCTTCTCCTAGTTTTAAGTTATCATAAATAAAGTTATTTTATATAGTATTGTAAGAACTGTTGCACTACAAAAGACTTTTCTCTTATTCTACTGATATATGTATTATAATAAGTAAATGCAATGAAATGAAATGAAATGAAAAAGTCACGAAAACTTTTCGCCATCGGTTAGTCAGCAATAATGTTATTCATGAAAATTTAGCCTTTTCTTCTAGCCAGACGACATCATAATAAGAGACATAGACAAATAAATACAAGCACTCAAAATAAATAAGGACAGAAAAAAATTCAATTTTTTAAGTTGCACACTGGAAATTCTATATCAAATACTACTGTGTACTTTAAACTGTAAAGTTACTTAAGATCAAGCTAAATTAAAAAAAGGTACCAAAAATAAACTCAAAAGAAATAATTATTATACATAAATGTGTAAGCAGACACATACATATACATGTATTAAATTTGGTTAGAATACAATTAAAAACTTATATATACAAATATTGTGTGAATTCAAAAGCTTTGAATACCGTCCACGCACTCATCCATGCAAACATACATATATGTATGTATATTCAAACACGTTAAAAACATGCATACATATAAACTTACTGTACATACCATGCAAAAAAGCCGTGTAAACGCGATTATAGAGTATTCGCTGTGGATCATTCGACTACTCCAGAATTTACCACATTGCATATAAAAAATATGGTCCATTTAACACGGCATGACACCCGAGTAATTTATGGAGTAGGTACTTACATTAAAGAAAGACATTAAGATTCATTTTGAATTATTAGTAGGTATACTTTTTATACTCAGCTGTACTCGACACAGAGTAGTATACTTTTGATTTCATAACGATGGACTGAACCGCCATGAAATAATCGAGACAGATATAGACTTATGTGTATCAAAATGATCAGTGTGAAAATATAAATCGATTGAGCCATGTCCGTCCGTCCGTGGGCTCTCTGACTGGCTCAAAAATTTAAATATTTTGATGAAATTTGGAATGTACTTATAAGTTGGTATCCATCGGACCATGACCATGCCCACTTTCCCTATATCTAGGCTTGCCATACGTCAGGAATTTGGCCTGATTGTCAGGCATTACATATGTACTTTGTCAGGCAATCAGGCGCCTAACGAATTTTGTCAGGCATTTTGAAAAGTTTTTTGTGTACATTGATATTTTGTATAAATTTTCTTCCGCTTTATTCAAAGCCGTATGAACATTAGATATGTACTCTTGTCGAGTGTAAACACAGCGTAAGTTTAAGTCTTGTTCGACTATCGATAACTTCTTTCTATCTCCTATTCCGTGTCATAAAAGCACATTCAGACTAGGTACATTTTAAATTACATTGATTAGCCGAAATTACGTGCGTTCACACACGCTTTTGAGTAATTTATTTTAGCCATGTTTCATTTAACGCCGATCAGGTGCCAGATAAAAAATTTTACATGTGAATGCAATAACTACGATTTTAGAACAATAAAACCAGATAAATTTCTGGTGCAATATATAACCCCGTTTGTTCGAATTGTCACAATTATTTTTCATTTATACTTGTGCTTTTGGTGCTATTTACTTCAACATAACTTAGATAAGTCATCAACAGAAGAATCTAATAGAATTAATAAGCATAAAAAGACAAATTCATAGCCCCTATTTGACAAAAAAAATATCAGCACTTTTATTTAATTTATGCTACAGAAATAAATTTCTACTTTTCTAAAGGATTTCGGTGCGCTGAATCCGAATCGGAAGTCATATTTTCGGTAATACGTACAGTTTTTGAGATATTCATGTCCAATTAGTAGGAAAAACAATAGGAGCACACCTCGAATTGGGAGAGAAGCTCGGCCATAAAACTCGTCAGAGTTATAATAGCGCCATTGTATTATTATATTATATTAGCACTGTTTTGTTTTAAGCGCATATACATCTGCGCTTAAATTTTGTATGGACAACAAAGCGCGGATAGAGATGTGCGATTAGAAATCCATACAAAATTTAAGCGCAGATGTATATGCGCTTAAAAAAAACAGTGCTAATATATTATAATATTCATTCAGGCGAAAAACGCGTTTTTTGGCTATATTCTTTTCTCAATATCGTTTCAAATACTTACCTTTTTTTTAAATTGATTAAAGCTATTGAAAGCGCGGACATTTCTCTTGAAGAAACCGTTTTAATTTTTCAGATATTTTTCTTCTTCTAATATTGCATATTAAGCCTCATTAGGTTTGCAATATTTTCTCCATACAAATATAATTAAAAATTTTGAAGCACGCTTTTAGGCAGTTTATTATATCATGGATGTACATTAAGCCGTATCACGTTATATGGACAAAAAAAAAGTTTAGTGTGTGTCAGTTTTATTTGAACACTTATGTCGAAAAAATATTTTTGGTGTAAAAATTTTTTTTTAGGCCCGCGTTAAAAACAGCTAAATCGCGTTTTTTGTAATAACTTCCTTATTCGATGTCGGATCTCTATGATCTTAATGTCGCAGAAAAGGTCTCGCTCAGCACTATATTTGGTCCATATAAAGTTTCGACCTCAAAGGTTGTCCTGAGTTTTACCTTTAAAAATTTTGGAGTTACTATCCCTAGATTTTTTTATTTTAATCACTAATACAAAGCTCTCAAAAAACCATGAGGACTCCGCTAAAAAAGTTCTAGCCTTTACACACAAACAAAAAAGTTATACCGTTTTAAAATCAGAGAACCTGTTTTTTGAAAAATTATCCCAAGTTCTTATTTATATGAGGCAGTAACGCCAATTATTATTACAAAAAACGCGATTTAGCTGTTTTTAACGCGGGCCTAAAAAAAAATGTTTACACCAAAAATATTTTTTCGACGTAAGTGTGGTGCAGTGGGTAGAGTGCTCGCCTGCTATGCCAGAGGTCTCGGCTTCCAACCACGTTCCGAGCCAAACACCAAAACAATTTTTCTAATTAGTAAAAATCCAATTATTGGGTTTTTTAAGAGCAGCGGTCACCTCTCGGCAGTGGGCGGCATACCCTCCGAGAGTATTTCTGCCATGAAAAAGCTTCTCACAAAAAATGCATTCGCCGTTCGGAGCCGGCATAAAACTGTAGGTCCACCCAATTAGTAGGAAAAACAAAAAAGGAGCACACCTCGAATTGGGAGAGAAGCTCGGCCAAAAAACTCGTCAGAGTTATAATAGCGCCATTGTATTATTATTATTATATTATTATTAAGTGTTCAAATAAAACTGACACACGCAAACTTTATTTTCGTGATACGGCTTAATGTACATATGTAAATAGCTTCGTAAAAAAATAGTTCTGCGAGCAACTACAAAACTTGATGGCGCCTAAAACATGCTACAAATGTATGGCAAGCCTACCTATATCTATATCTATACTAATTATATAAAATTGATTGTATGGAAAATGTATGTAACGCGATAACTCAAAAAGTACTGAACCGATTTTAAAAATTATTTTTTTAAAATGTCATAAATGGTAAATTCTCGATAACCATTTCCAAACGAACTTAATTATTTAAAGAAAGACCAAAACATACAGTATATTTGTATTATTTATTCATAACGTATACACGTAAAACGCAATTAAAGTTCATGTACATTAAGCAAGAGAAATTTAAACAAAGTTGCATACAACAAATAAGGAAGTAGAGCTGTCAAACTATCGATAGTCACGACCATCGATGTTTTACGATAGTCCTAAGGGTGACTATCGATAGTATCGACCCATTTTATATGTTTTTTCAAATCCATTTATTTTTCGCTGCCTTACTTTTAAAAATACCAACTGAGTTTACAATTCATTAAAAATTTTTTTGTAAGAATAATAACACATCGACTTTTTTTTTGGTTTTAAACTCGACCGCCTATCACTTACAATTAAACCAGCTTTACTGAACATGCGTTCAGACTCTACAGATGATGCCGTGATACAAAAAAAATTTTTTTGCAGGACCAGGCAGAGACTCTAGCTGATTTTCTAACACCCGAAGAGAAAATGATGGTTTCGAATAAATACATATATGTTTTATATCTGTTATAATAATTATACGATTTCCGGTATCTACCTTCCAATACAATAGAGGGTTTGTGTTTGGTTCAGAGTTAACTTGCTCCAAGTACTGGCTCTTCTTCAGGATTACATCGGCTTTTTTTATATCTGTTTTTGATTCAACACTTCGGAAATTTTTGGTTTCTTATACGGCAATGTATTCTCAGTAAAGAATTGTGCTTTGAGAATTAATGTGGAAATGGGTAAATGTCAAATGCGCTGGGAAAGAGTGTACACGATAGTGGCGATAGTAGTAAAACTATTGATAGTTATTTCAAGTAACTAGACCATCGATAGTATCGTCGATAGTTTGACAGCTCTATAAGGAAGCCTAAGTTCGAGTGGAATCGAACATTATTGTTTTTTTGCGTTTGATGGAAAAAGACGGTGCATTTTATATAAAGCGGGTGGCGCATAAAGTGGGCGCCCATTTTCAAAATTTTATCAATAATCTGTAGAAGCGCATAAATATTCTTGTTAGTGAAAAATTTCACACCTCTATGACTTTTAGTAACAAAGATGTCAAGTTACAAATTTCCACAGGGCGTTCAAGATATATTTTTGTAAAAAAGTAGGCGTGGTTACAAACCGACTTCACGCATATTAACAAGAAGTGCCAAAAGTGTGTGCACCAAGTTTCGTCAAAATATCTCAATTATTTGTTGAATTATGGGCTCCAAGATCTCGTATATTCCTTTTCTAAACATAGGCGGTGCCACGCCCATTTTTCCAATTTTTTGTGTTTTTTGTTTGATGTCTATAGTTGGACTCATTCCACAAAATTTCAATGAATTATCACTATATTTGACAAAGATATCGCTTAAAATGTTTTATTAAGCTCCTTTATAATATCCATATATAAAAGTAGGCGTGGTCGTCAACCAATTTTTGAAAATTTTCAGCAAAATATATGCCTAAGTAAGTACATCACGTGTACTGAATTTCATCGATATATCTGCTACGGTTTCTGAGTTATGACACATAAAACTTTCAATGTTTGCACTTTGTAAGGCCCACAACTCATTACGTGTGTGAAATCTTATCACTCCAGCTATGTATATTAGTGACTGAGATACTAAATTTCCGATATTTGTATATGGGTAAAGTGGGCGTGGCCATAGTCTGATTTTGCCCATTTTCATTTTTCACCCTAATCATATTGATATATGTATGTATGTCCACATCTACATATCTCGATGGTGTATATGTACATACATATTTCGTTTTAATTCACTTTAAAATAAAAAATGGAATCATTTCAATGAACAAAGATGGAGTAAAGCTGAATTCGATCACTTTATGAGAAACATATAAGCGTTGAAAATTTATGCTATAAAGATGCAACGATACGATATGGTCCATTTGTGGTAGGTTGGAGTACATACTTTCAAAGTGAGCATTAACATAGCCCTAAAGCAACGACTCATGTATCTGCATCGGCTCGTAGTTAGCCGAACATGGCAACGAAATACAGTACACATCTTTTTGGGATATTATAAAATTTCTTTAATTTTAGTACATACTTAATAAATTAATCCAATGTAGGTACTTCATGGATTACTCCGTTGTAAGGCGGATATCGGAGTATGTGATCCGTGCCTAGGACATTGCCAGGCCCGACGAGAGGGGGGGCTGAGGGGGTCAATTGCCCCGGGCCCGGGCTTTAGAGGGCCCGGGAATCTCAAAATGATATCCAAGTTTTTGCTTACAGAAAATAAACAAACAACACCTTTAATCACCTTTCGTAGATAGCAATCATTTTAAATTTCAACAAATTTTATAAATCTCTTAACGTGTCTGCACCTCACTTAAGGAATTGTTGGTTTTGGCGTCGACTTTGCAGCATAAATTTGAACTCGTTTTCTCTTGCAACAGAAAAATTTGGTATGATGCAAATTCTTATACAGCGATATGGGTATTTCCTGGGCGTTTCGGACGGTATGTTCGCACGATTTTTTGAACTTTTGAGGCAGAACTATTGCGAAATATTGTATCGTTTTATGATAAAAGGAAAGATTTAGGCCACAGCTAATGATTAAAGTATGTTAGCGACAGAAATTTAGTTTAATGCCTCTGTTTTAGCCACTTAAACTGCGTTCCGTACGCTACAAAAACACGTCCATTTTTTTAACATACTTTAATCATTAGCCGTGGCCTAAATCTTTCCCTCTTTCATAAAACGATACAATATTTCGCGATATTTCTGCCTCACAAGTTCAAAAAATCGCATACCGTCCGAAACGCCGAAAACAAACGAAGCTTGCGAAGCTAAAATTTGCTTTGGTGCTTCGTACAGTTGAATTCGATTGCTGTTTCACTAAAGCGTTCAGCAGGATCAGTCTTTTGATATACCAAATTCCTACCAACAAATATTTGTATTCCAATTTAAAGAAATTTATTTCATACAAATAAAGCAATATGTATTTAAACAGAATTCATTCAGACCTATGGTCCCATGGACAATATTACTCAGTATGACCCATAGATTCGGAAACTGGATGCGCCTTTTGAACAATACATTTGACCCACCCTAATATGTATATTTCTATGTAAACATATTTACTTGATCTGTATTAATGTATAAATAAATTAAAGTTCTTAACTATGTACATATATATTCATTGAATTTTGATTTTTAGAATTTGTTCATTTAGTATGGAGGCCCGTAGTTATTTTAACCCCGGGCCCGGATTTTCTCTCGGCGGCCCTGGACATTGCCACGTTAAATGAACCATATTTTTATATGAAATGTGGTAAATTCTGGAGTACTCGAATGATCTACAGCGGGTAACTACTCTGTACATGCGTGCATGGAGTACTCGGATTTTTTCCAGGGAACAAGTACATACATATGTACATGCATTCGATCGAATTAATGATAACGAATGATTAGCGTTTTCTATTCTGAACGAAAATTTTTGCATTATTACATGGCATTACATGCACATTTCATGTAATGAATGAAACAAGAATAATGCAACCCATTTAATTGGGACAGTTTCACATTTTGTCAATGAAACAAACAACCCGAAATCTATGTGGAATAGAACAAAAAAATTTGATAGCCCGAAGAAATGCAAAATAGGTGCGACATTCTTGTCAGAATCGAAAACGCTAATAAAAAATCGTTCTACGAGAAATACATAGGAATCTAAAAGTTCGCTAAATCATTGAAAAAATTTACAATAATGAAAATTGCTTCATAATAAACTTTAGAAAAAATTCGTCGGTCATTAAGTTTTTCAACTTTTCTCCCAGTTTTAAATAAGAATCTGAACCAAGTATCAGCATAAGTAGTGATGCAATGCAACCCTTGCATTCGTTTTATTCGGTTAGTTGATTAAATGTATTAATGCTAAAACTTAACCGGCTGTAGAATATCGGAACAAATGTGTTCAATAGTTAAAAAATAAAATAAAAACTTTACGGAAAAAAGTACTATCTAAAAAGTAATTAAGTGTGTATGTATGAGTTAATCGTTAAAAGTTAAGGTTACAAGCTAAAAGAACTTATCTACGCCCAGAAGAAACTACAAAATAAAAGAAAATGTACTAAAGATTAATTTTTTAAAATATATTTCGATGTATTGTGGAATTTTGATGTATTAGTTTATAAACCAATTTCGGAAATGTGTCATCTTCAGTGTCCATTTTCGTTCTCAAAAGGTTCGAGAAAAATTACTGAAAATGGCACATCGCCAAAACCGGTTTATATCCAAATCAAATTTGACAACGGAAATTCGTTCCAAAATAAATCATAATCCTACCCTGCCGGAAAAACAAACAAGAAAAAGAAATGTAGATATTGTATTTTAGTTAGATATTGTAAATATTTGAGTAGAATATGTGAGTAGGCAAATTAAAAATAATGTATGTAAAAAGTTGCAAGCAAAATGTATATATGTAACTAAATGAAAACAAATTCAGAAAAATAAATAATTATTTAAAACAAAAAGATGGGAGAATTTAAAACCAGTGTTAGTGAATTTCATTTAAAAGATTTATGTGTAATAATTAGATAAAAATATTTCAGATGTAAAGTAAATATGTACATATATATTATTTAGATAGCAGTGTGTAAGTACGTAATTAATTTAAGATCGAATAAGTTCCTTAAAAAGTGTGTAAAGTTTTATACATTCAATTAATCCGTTATTAATTTAGCTAGTATATGAATCCAATTTTTTTCTTTAAATTAGTTTAATATATCTAGTAATAGGGATTATTTTCAATTGATTTATTATCGAATCTAAAAAACGTACTTTGTAGAAAAAATTATTGTATATAGTAAAACGGGTAAAAAACATAACACAGAGCACGTATTTATTTTAAATATATGTATATATAAACTTCTCCTTGAAATTATTTCTTTTTTAAGTGGCCAGATGTCGCATATGGGCCCCTCCATCATTTCGAAATGAAATGTGGAAATATGTTCAACTAATAACTTTTTATTATCCAATATTTTCAATTCTCAGGACATAACAAACGATATAATTGTGTAAGGTTATGCACTGATATCTCTAAAAGGTGGCTTTAGTTTTCATCGTATATTTTTATGTTCTACTGAACATTTTTTTAAATTGTGTGTGAAACGCCAATTTGAATTTTTCAATAATGGCCCAAGCACAGAACACTTAATAAAAATTGCAATATATAGAGAGTTTTTAAAGTGTATTTAACAAAATAAAAGGTGAAATTTCAAGCAAAACTGTCATGGTAATGAACAATATTCAGAACTCTGAAGCAATAAAAATTAAATTAAGTCTTTTGTAAACTTGTTTTAAATCCAAAATTTCAAAATAATTTTTATAATTCCGTATCTTCGCATGCTTTCACTGTAACATAGTAAAGTTTCATTGAAATAGGACAAACTGAATAAAAATTTAATTAAATACAGTATCCCCTTCATTATCGCTATCCCTCTGCCTAACCCGATCTCTATTACACTTCTTTCCTCCCCTGGTTAATAGCTTTATTATTTGCGATACATGAAATAAAAATGAGTTCACTAGTTTAATATAATATTCAAACTCTTTGCAGAAAAACTAGAAATAACAGCGCATAATTACATACATATCGTCCATGCGAATAAAAAAATAGTTATGTATTTTTCAGTAACTTTGCAGTAGAGCAAAAAAACTGATTCCTGGCGTCCATTGACAAAATTTAGCAAACTTTTAATTCAGAAAGGATGGTACGCAATGAGTTGGGCTAGTAAAAAATGCACTAAAAAAGTTCCTAAAAATTTACATAACTGTTTTTTTATTCGCAGGGACGATATGTATTTAAATAATCTGAATTTGTCATTTTTTTAATTCAATTAATTCGTAGAGTTATATATATTCGTGCCAATGTATTATTCTTTTACTACCCCGCAGTAAATATATTTCACTGCTGAATTATCTTTATTGAAAATTCATCAGACGGTCATTACTGAGTGTAATTTACATATTTTATAGCTCTTTTCTCTCACATTTTCGATAAAATAGAAAATTCACATTTTTTGAAGTTTGTGAATAAATTTTTTTCTTAAAAAGAAGAAAAAGAAAAAAATATATATTTTATTTTGGTTTACTGCGGATATTTCATCAACAATTTATTAAATAATCAGCAAGCCCTCTCCCATTAGAAATCATTAAGTAATCATCACACATTCAGCAGTGAATTATTCCTATTTTCGAAATCTCTTTTTCAATTCGAATTAGAGCTCTCCCAAATTTTTTTTTTTTGTTTACTGCATACCGTTCATCAGTAGTTCAATTTTTATTTATTTTTTGTTTTTTTTTTTTACTGAGGAAAGCTAACCATTTATATGAAAAATTCATGAGTCTTTATATGAAAGTATTCACTGATGCCTCCTCGTCATAGTTGAATTGTATCAGTGATTCATTAAGGATTCATTACGGATTTTTACTGCAGGGTATATTTCAAACATATCAATTGTATGTATGTACAGTAGAGTTGCCCTTATTGTCGGAAGTCCGAAATTTGCAGGTGCTACCCCTGGTATGGTTTTGTTTAATAAAAAAATAATACCGTGAAAATGTTGGCCCGATTGAACAACTCTAACCCGTGCCACAACGAGTTGAAGTTGAAAAATTGGCAACATCACTTTTAGTAAGCGCTAGGGCTGGGTCGTCTTGGCAAAAAGTCGATTTTATCATTTCGACTATCGCAGTTGCCTAGTCGGCTATTTTAATCGATTTAAGTCGACTTTTCGGGATAGGGATAGAGATAGAGATAGATATAGATATAGATATAGATATAGATATAGATATAGATATAGATATAGATATAGATATAGATATAGATATAGATATAGATATAGATATAGATATAGATATAGATATAGATATAGATATAGATATAGATATAGATATAGATATAGATATAGATATAGATATAGATATAGATATAGATATAGATATAGATATAGATATAGATATAGATATAGATATAGATATAGATATAGATATAGATATAGATATAGATATAGATATAGATATAGATATAGATATAGATATAGATATAGATATAGATATAGATATAGATATAGATATAGATATAGATATAGATATAGATATAGATATAGATATAGATATAGATATAGATATAGATATAGATATAGATATAGATATAGATATAGATATAGATATAGATATAGATATAGATATAGATATAGATATAGATATAGATATAGATATAGATATAGATATAGATATAGATATAGATATAGATATAGATATAGATATAGATATAGATATAGATATAGATATAGATATAGATATAGATATAGATATAGATATAGATATAGATATAGATATAGATATAGATATAGATATAGATATAGATATAGATATAGATATAGATATAGATATAGATATAGATATAGATATAGATATAGATATAGATATAGATATAGATATAGATATAGATATAGATATAGATATAGATATAGATATAGATATAGATATAGAGATACAGATAGAGATTGAGATTGATATTTAGATTGAGATAGGGATCGGGGGAAGTAAGTTTGTCGCGGAAAATATAACTATATAACTTTTATTCAGGGAATAGACAAATTTTTTTATCATTCACAGTCATTAAGATGGACTCTGAGATAATGGTGAGCAATACGGTAATCAAAGACTTTTCTTTAGGCTTCATAGGAATAAATTTTAGCAGAACGTCTGCCGGGTCAGCTAGTATACATTAAAAATTTCAATTTTCTCAAATTGTTTGTATATATGAGTAAATAACGATCCATGACATTTCAGAACTTCAATGTATAGAATATCAATATCTTTTGTTTATAAATCATTTATTTGTCGAGCCTAATAAATAACTTCACATGGCACTCTAATAGAATTCAAAAATAGAAGAGAATATAACCGTGCACCGAACGATATAACCCTTGTTCATTATTTCAACACATTGTAGCACGCTTTAACGTTGACCAATCGAGAAAATATTAAAGGGGGAATGAAGCATTTCAGGTGACGGCTGAGTAAAATATAGATCAAACATTGTTTCAAAAACGCCCTATTTCAAAAATTGTTTCAATAACGTCCTATTTCAGATTTTGGTTCATAAACGCTCTATTTGAGAGGAAATTCCATATACATATGTATGTATGTATATTTCTCGGAAATAGGGCGTTTTTGAATAATTTTCTAAATAGGACGTTATTGCAACAAATTCTGAAATAGAGCGTTATTGAAGCAAGTTCTGAAATAGCGCGTTTTTGAAACAACTTTTGAAATAGAGTGATCTTTTACTCAGGCGTCGATATATCAAAAAAAAAATAAATACCCTGAAGAAAATGCGACTAATAAATGCAACTTTGCATCCCTTTATATGGAGTGAATTGGACGTATTTGTTCGAGCATGTGCTATGGAAAGACTAACTACACTAAAAAAAAGTGCTCTCGATCAAAGACATATTTTTCCTTATTTTGCACACGCGTCCCAATACAAAAATTTCTTCGTTTTGAGTAAATTTTCTGAAAAATTTAGAAAAAACATCCAAAATATTCAAACAATTTCGTTGTAATGGTGATTTTTATGGGAATTCAACTTATAAAAATTAAAGATATCAAATCTTCGAAACGGGCAAGTTGAGAATGGAATGGCGCTTAAGAAATTCTTCCTTATTTTCATTTATTAATTTCTTTAAAACAAGTATATAAAACCATGGTAACGTATTTAAATAACTTTATTTTACATTTCACATGTTTTAGGGAAAATTGAATCAAAACAAAGAAAACGGCGTTCAATAAAATTGAATCAATATACGGAAGCAATTTCTGAAAATTAAAGAAATCAAGTCTGCAAGACAAGGGCAAGTTGGGAATGGAATGGCGCTTAAAAAATATTTCAGTATTTTCATGTATGCATTTTTTTAAAACAAATATATGAAACCATGGCAACGCATGTAAACAACAATATTTTATAATGCTTTTAACATGTTTTAGGGATAATTTACTCAAAACAAAGAAACTACTGTTCAATATAGGGAAGCAATTTCCTTGACCCCTCCATATATATTTTTTTTTTTTTTTTTTTTCAAATATATATGTATGTAGATTACCCGTTTTTATACTTACCCGGGACATCCATTTCACGCAAATTGGTTAACTTTTCTCACACCTTTTATTCTAATGTGTACTTCTGCTGCACAGTGTTGCGAGTCCATAACATTAACGTTAATTTTTACCAAAACCCGAAAAAAAAATTTGTTTTCAATTCAACTTTGAAAACTTTTAACTTACAAAAAAAAATATAGCTTTGATAATTATCAAAAAGAATTTCGGTTTGTTAATAATCCAAAAAAAATTATTGAAAAAATTTCGTTTCGGTAGCCAACAAAACAAAAAATTATCAAACAAAATAACGTTAAAGGCCTATACGCAGCTCTCAAGAAAACCAAAAATCTATGTAATTTGACGTACAAGAAATGCTCAAGAAAAATTTCTTTTGTCATATTTTCTTTTGCGGTACGCAGTTCTAAAGAAATTATACTACTATTTTTTTAAGATTTTTTAGAAAAAGTGCACAACTGAACTCTGGTTCCGCCAAGAAATAATGAATTTTCTATTATTTCTTCAAGAAAATTTTACAGAAGAGGTAAATAAACTCAAATGTGACATTTCGTTTGAAAGTATAATTACTTTCCTACTACCATTTCAACGCTCAAGAAATAATGAAATTTTTTTCTTGAGCGTTTTCTTGAGAGCTGCGGAGAGGCCTTAATAAAAAAAAGAAAAAAATTCAAAGTAAAATGAAGCCGTAAGCCCGAAACAATTTTTTTGTTTGATATTTTGTTTTTTGATGATCAACGAAATGAAATAATTTTGATAATTTTTTTTTTTTGATAATCAACGAAACGAAACAATTTCAATAATTTTTATTCGATATTTAACAAAACAAAATTTTTATGTTAATTTTAATTTGATATTCAACAAAACAAAATTTTGATTATCTAATGAAAAGAAAGACATATCATTATAACCCTATCAAAGAAATCAAGTTACCGTAACCATACATATGTACATATTTATATGAGCTTCAACCAAACTCTTGTCTTACCAGTTTATTGTTATAAACAGCTGTATTCTAAGATTATCCAAATATTTTTATAAAACTAAGTACGTATGTATTTTGGATTATCACATACATTTGCTGTTTTGAAAATAGAGGAAACTTGATATTGAACACTCTTACTTTCATATATGTACACAGTGGCGCACACAGAAAAATATTTTGGGGGAGGGGGGGAGGGGGATTTCAATATCCAACGGAAAATTTAAAAAAAAAATACTTAAAACTCGTCCTACGTATGCACACATTAAACAAAGGCACCTTTTCATGTTCTCTGTATTTAAACTAAAACTAACAAGTAGCCTAAGAAGCCTAAGTTCGAGTGGAATCGAACATTAGATACTCAGCTGTATGCTTTCATTGTTTGTTTGCGTTTGATGGAAACACGGTGTATTTTATATAAAGCAAGTGCCGCATAAAGTGGGCGAAGCCACGCCCATTTTCAAAATTTTTATCAAGAAATATCTTTGTTAAAAAGTAGGTGTGGTCATAAACCGATTTTGCCTAATTTTTTGAGCATGTATTACCACAAGTTATTAAATTGTACAAACTGATTTTCGTCATAATATATATATTTTGTCGAGTTATAGGCTCAGAAATCTCGTATATTCCTGATTCTAATAAGAGGCGGTGCCACGCCCATTTTCCAAAATTTTCCTGTTTTTTCTTTTATGTCTATAGCTGGACTTCTACCACAAAATTTCAATGATATATCTTTGTAATTGACAGAGATATAGCTTAAAATGTTTTCATTAGGCCACTTTATAATTCCCATATACAAATGTGGGCGTGGTCGTCAACCGATTTTGGCAGTTTTTCGTCCAAGCATATGCTTAGGTAAGTAGATCACGCGCACCAAATTTCATCGATATATCTGCTACGGTTTCTGAGTTATGACTTATAAAACTTTCAATGTTTGCCCCTTAATAAGTGGGCGTGGCACCGCCCATTTTCCAAAATTCCACCAAATTTCTTCATAAGGGCCTGAGCTCAATACGTGGGTGAAATTTCATCACTCCAGCTCTATCAGTGACTGAGATACCAAATATCCGATTTTTTCTATATAGGAAAAGTGGGCGTGGTCATGGTCCAATTTCGTCCCAGGCTCGATTCCAACTTACATTCCAAATTTCATCAAAATATATCAATTTTTGCGCGAGTTAGAGTGTTTACAGACGGACAGACGGACGGACGGACGGACATGGCTCAATCGATTTCTCTTTTCACCCTGATCATTTTGATATATATAAGTCTATATCTATCTCGATTATTTCATTCTGTTACAATCCACCGTTATGTGATTAAAACTATAATACTGTGTGTACTAGTGCAGCTGAGTATAAGAAACCTCAGCTAATGTCTAATATATCTGAGTATCTATCATGCAGTTCGCTAGAAATTCAGCTTTCTCACTTGTTCTCCCATACAAGAAGTTCAAATTGAATGTCCAGATGATCTTAGAAAAATATTAACAAAGTTGTACATATGTATATGTATGTATACTAAAAAATATGTATATATATATATTTAAAAAAGACTGGTAATGCAAATATTAAAAGTCCAAATACATATAAATACAATTACATATATAAATTAATAACATTGAAAATTAGTTTCTCTCTTTTGATTAGTAAAAATAGCTGATATCAAATGAGAGTGGCATATATTACAAGGAGGTTTCAAGAACTTTTCTCGCAATAAAACCATCACTTCAGATATGTAAGGAAATTGCTTCATATTCATATATCCTAAGAAGCGACAAACAAATTTCCAAATGGGTCCGAACAAAAAATAAATATATAAATAAATAATAAATGAAAGTAAGCGCGAATTTTAAGGCTCACCTCAAATTTGCATTTTGTTGTACTAAAATTCAATGAGCTAGATCCATCACTTGATTATTATTAATTCTGACTAAAATTAATTGTAAATTTTCGGAAATAAGTGTTTTCTCTAAATGGCTACAATCACTGACCCGATCCACATCGATTTTTGGGCTGTTTTGCAGCCGACTCATCTGTCAGAATGATGTAGTTATATTGCGAATTTTATATAATGTTCGAAACAGATACTTTCATTCACCAAAGCTTCAGTTGTTTAGGTTTACTAGCTACAGCTAAACGAAAAAGACGCTGACCGGCATACCAGTAAAAACAATATTATTTGAAAAGTTTAATGAATAACATCTACACATAACCTAACCATAAAGTGACACAACTTACAAGCAATTATATGGCAAAGGTCGCGTATAATGGTTATTTTTTACTCAAAAGAGACACTGAAGGAAAAGGTTTTTTGGCACTCGGTAAAGATATATTCTGTGTACCGATTTATGAAAGAAACCCGATTCCAACAAATTTTGAGTTGTGTTACTTTATGACTTAGGATGAGATATGTGCGCTAAAAACAAAAGCAACAACTTCATATAAAATAACCATGTTGAATATTCAGTATATATGTATTTATGTATATGTACAAATGTAAATATACATATTTTTGAGCATGTATGTATATAGAAACTTTACGGACAACAAAATGCGCCGGACGAATGTAATTATTTAACGCCATAACGCTTAAAAGTGAATAAGTGTGCTTTGCTGTAATTGCCAGAATACTTTAACTTCTGAACATACATAAAAAAAAATTGATTACAATTCATCAGCGACAGATAGACGTACCTATCTAAATAAAGAGAGAAATAAAAATTAATCATTGTTAATCGTGTAAATATTTTGTAAACATAAAAAAAACTTATTAAAATATCAAAAAACAATAATATAGGAAAACCAATAGATAATAAAAAACAAAAACGTTTCTTAACAGTCGAGATTTTATAGCATAAAAAAGAGTAAATAATAGAATGTAGCAAATTCAAAATATTGTGAATATTTCATAGAATCTAAATATATTAAAAAGTAATAAAATTTATATTTTAAACATGTAAAAACTATTTCTATTTTTCTTTTATTTTTGAATAGCATTAGCACTTAACGAAGTACTTATTTCTATAAGCAAAACAAGTCGTAGAACAAAATTTTAGGAAAAGTATAAATATGATTAAAATAACACAAAAAGAAAGAAAACAAATGGCAATAAGACAAAAAATATAAGAATACAAAATTTTAAAAATTTAAACTATTTGTTTTTTTATAAGTTGAAACAATTACGCATAACTAGTTTTAATAACAATGCAATTTTTTTTAATACTGAAGCATCTTTAATTCATTCATTTTAGATATGCACCTTGACTTGTAGATGTTAAATCGATTATTTTTGTAAATAATTGAGTTCTTAATATTCATTAGTGCAATTATGTATATAAGCCCATAATACTTTTTTAAGGTTATTAGAGTAGATTGACGTATTTTAGCATTTTGACAGTATTTTTTCTCACTTCCATATAATTACCTTCAAGCGTTAACGATGTAAAGTTACATTGCAAACGATCTCAAAAGTCAATATTTAAATTTCAGGAGCGTACTCTCCATATCTAACAATTAAGTTAATTTTCCATCACATTTCATACATCGCAATTAAATTTAATAAAGAAGAAAAATGTGTTCACAACTGGAGTGGAAAAAAGACGTTAATTGAATTTGTAAAACAATACTTATGTACACGTACATATTATGTTAAAATAAATAATTTTTTGTATTATAAATTCCATTTTTCCCCTGCAGGAAGTGCATCCAACTTAAAACTAACTTTGAACGTTTTACAAAGACACTAGTGGTGACTTTTAATATTTTTTCTTTGAAAAAGGCTAATTACTTTTGCATGGCAATGGCGATAAAAAAGTCAGTCCTGTATACTTCTGCATTACTTTTTTTTGGGTGAAATGTAATTAGTCCTAGAATATAAAATTATTCATTAATTATACAAAAAATAAACGAAATGGTTGCATATGTAGTTGCTATGTAGTTGCTACATATGTATATATGTACATTAGATAGGGTCGAAAAAAATGTTGTAAAATTCTGCCCCTAAATTTGAAGCTTATGTTGAGAGGGTTAAGGGACAAAAAAAAAATTTTTTTTTTGATCCCGCGAAATACCGCCGAAATCGTTTTTTTATTGTAACTGTGTTATTTATCATCCGATTTTTAAAATTGATACGTCATTAGTTTCGTATTTCACATAGTTGGGTCAGCTAACTTATTTGTAAGTCCATGAATTATTCTCTTTGTATTGCTTCAAAATTCATGACAATGTTGCCTTGAAACGGTTTTACTAAATTAATAAACAAAGAAGTTACGTCACAAAGAAGTTATTTAACGTAGCTATTATTTAACTAATTTTTTTAAGCAATTCAGTATATGTAAAGTTGTCAAAGTCCGATCCTAAATTTGAAGCTTATATTGAGAGGATTAAAAAAAAAATTTTATTTTTTTTCTGATTCCGCGAAATACCGCCGAAATAGTTTTTTTATTGTAACTTTGTTATTTGACTTCAGAGTGGAAAAGGACATTAGAAGAAAATATAGAGCTTCGAAATACGAAAATAATGGCGTATCAATTTTAAAAATCGGATGATAAATAACAAAGTTACAAGAAAAAAACCATTTCGGCGGAATTTCGCGGGATCAGAAAAAAAATTTTTTTTTTGTCCCTTAATCCTCTCAATATAAGCTTCAAATTTAGGGGTGGACTTTCACAATTACATATACTGAATTACTTAAAAGAAATGAGTCTACATTAAATATTCGTAGTGACGTAACTTCTTTGTTTACTAATTTAGTAAAACCCTTTAAAGGCAACATTGTCATGAATTTTGAAGCACTTTCATTTGGCAAAAATTCATGGACATACAAATAAGTTAGCTGACCCAACTATGTGAAAACGGCTTCAGAGCTCAAAAGAGCATTAGAAGAAAGTGTAGAGCTGCAAATAAATGAAAATATGAAAATAATGACTACACAGAGCCAAAAAGTTCACCTACAATCAAAGAGACTGCCACCTAAAAAAGCTATTTGGCCGAGGAGAGGGAGAGGGGACAAAATTGAAGAAATTTTTGCTAGAAATTCTTCTGGATTTTAGCTTGAATTTCTTCTTAAATTTATTTAAAAGGATATCGTCTGAAAACGAGAAGATAACTTCTTGTTTATTAATTTTTTATGTCATTTTGTAAAAAAAATTAAATTGTTAGAAGAAATCTGCTTGTTTTTAGGAGAAAATTTTTATAAAGCAAATCAATAAGGACATCCTCTAATTTTTACTTGAACCTTTTTGAATTTATTAAAAAGGAAAACTTTTTATTTTTGAAAGAGCCCTTATTAATTCAAATTTTGCTTTAAACGTCTTAACATACGTACATACATACATATGTACATATATACTCGTACATACTAGAAGTATGCATAACAGTTATTCCATCAGCCACGTTTTATGCGTGCAATTACATGTTCAAGAAATTAAAAGGGAGAACTTTTTATTTTTAAAAGAGCTCTTATGTATTTCCTCCGTTCGTCAATTTCACTACGGCTTTGCACATTTCTACAATTCTCAAACGATTAATGAAGCACTTGGTATAAAGAGTTTATTATGTCCATCTGCACTTATATGAAATGAAATTTTGCCCTTTGTCTGAATAAGTCCTAGGAAAATACTAGTTGACTAATTATGTTTTCCGATGAAAATCAAGATTCTCTTCTTAATAATAGGCGCATTTCTGTCGTACCCAAGCATGAAAAGAATACTCGCTTATTCATAAAATTACCTTCAAAGCAACAACACCAACTCGACTATTTTTAAAATAGTCGAGTTGGTGTTGTTGCTTTGAAGGTAATTTGATGCATAAGCGAGTATTCTTTTCATGCTTGGGTACGACAGAAATGCGCCTAATATTAAACAGGGTTTCTTCTTAATTTTACAGGTTATCTGCTAAATTTATGTGAAAAGGTTTCCATATTTATTCTAGGAGTCATCTTCTAAATTTTATTTAATAGGTTTTCACCTTAGTTTTATAGGTTATCTCTTAAATTTTTTACTTAAAATGATTTCATCTAAAATCCACGGGTCATCTTCTTAATTATATTGAAAAGGTTTTCATATTAGATTTACAGATTATCTACTTAGTTTTATTAAAATGAAATATCCAGTAATAATAAGACGGGCATCTTATTGGAGAGAAAGCATAGAGAAATCCGCTAAACTTTGTTCTAATTTATAGGGCATTTTAGGTGGTATTTTGGCTCTGTGTATCAATTTTAAAAATCGGATGAAAAATAACAAAGTTACAATAAAAAAACGATTTCGGCGGTATTTCGCGGGATCAAAAAAAATTTTTTTTTGTGTCCCTTAACCCTCTCAACATAAGCTTCAAATTTAGGGGCGGACTTTTACAACTTTTTTTTCGTATGGAGACCAACCCTATCTAATGTGCATACATACAGGTTTACATTAATGGAATTCACAAATATTTCGCTATATTTCCATTGCTTGGCTTTCCAAATCCAAAAAAGAGGAATTTTCACAGCAAAATTCTTTCAGTTGAAATATCTTTCAATAAAAATATTTTCATCAGGCATTTGATAGCTTTTGTCAATGCACACTTTACGCTTTTTTGGACTTTGACTAACTAAAAAACTGAAAATGGGTGTCTTGCTGTGTGATACAAATTGATTTTTTTTTTTAATTGTCTGCAAATAGCCAGTTGAAAGTCAACTACTTTTAGGAATTGATTTTTTCCTTCCTGCAGGGTCGCTTTGATCGAAGTTTTTACCTTCCAATGAACTTTTAGCTACCTTTGTAATCTTAAGATTTTAATTATGTAAATAATTATTAATCACTGGAAAATAGGTTATTAGTACTTTTTTATCAAAAAAATTTAGCTGCAAGTTCAAATTTTCTAAACTAATGTAAATTTTAAAGAAAATTAAGCTTGCTATAATTAATGATTATATGTATTAGAGCTCTCGATTATGTTGGACCATTTTCGAGTAGCCCGAACAAGTGTTGTTCAAATGCTCGAACACTCGTCTGTTTTTTTATTACCCATATCTTTGTTCGGGGATTTGAATAATTTACGTATTTGAAGTTTGCTTTCTTTTCGAATGCTTGTATAGGAATTTGAACAACAAACGGGCTTCAAACAAATACAAGCTGTTCGAATTGCTCGATACCCGGGTATCTAGAGCTCTAATATGTATGTAGGTACATATGTATCTAGTAGAAAAAATTATAATTTGTAAAATTTTAACATGCGTAAATAAAAACTAAATGAGGTAAGTAATATGTATGTATATACCTATATATTTTATGTTGTAATGTTTGAAAAATTGTGGATTTTTTCAGTTTTTCAAAAACTTCGTACACCAAGTCTTTTTCTTACTAAATATGTACCTACATTAGGCCGTCTCGCCTCATATAATGTAGTGCTGAAAGACATCTCTAAAAACATTGTTTGCCTACACTAGATATCTTTTAATTTCATTTTTATGATAAAAATAATACAGAAAATAATGACCCTTATGTATGTTCGGCATTTATAGTCGGATCTTAAAAAAGCATTGATGCATCAAACATTAAGATCCGACTATAAATACCTAAGAAATGAAGTATATAAAAAGCCACTGCTATGTTGATCAAAAAAAAATTTGCTACTGGTGTTGGTATGTGGATTGTAATAAAAGGAAAATTGAAGTTTAAGCGAAACAAAGCTGACGGCGGTGGTAGCTCAATGGCATGACATTGGATTACCAATCGAAACGACTTAAGTCGATCCTCGGTTGAGGCCGCTTGAAGAAGTCTGATGAGGGGATGTGGTGGTCTCCGAAATGGATCCATAACTTCTACCAAACAAATTTTTTCAATTTTTCTTAATTTAAAACTGGCCAATAGCTCATATAAAATTCACATAAAAAAAAATTAGTTTTTTCCTTTTCAAAAATACATTATATGAGAAGCCTTCCGGCGAGCTTTATTTTTTGGATTCTGTCTAATGTATATACATATTTACTGCTACTTCTTGATGTGTGACTGTCTGTGTATGACTATTATGTATCGCCAAGCAATTACATGTTCATTCAACATTCATATTAACATATTCTAGTCTATTTTATTTTTATTTACGTAGTACTTCGTTAAATTTTTTAATTTAATTTTTCTTCTTTTTATAATTAATTTCAACTGAATTCTTTGCCCAACTTTTTAAGTTCATATTATATTTTTTAATATTTCATGAAGAAGGGTGTATGTTTTTATAAAATTTATTTTTAATATTTTTCTGAAGGCATGGAGCATGTTTTGTGCTTTAAATTTCTTTGACAAAAGTAAGCGTTTTATATTTTTTATACAAACAGCTATCCTAAAGGCATAATTTAAATCACTAACTTCGATTCTAACACAAATATTTATATTATTATATTTCTTTGTCCAATTTTTTAAGTTCATATTATATTTTTTAACAAATCACACTGTGTGACATTGAAAATTTTGAAAATGTACTTTTGGCGAGACATACCTCAAGTTGTAGGTCTAGTCAAGTATGCAAAAACTGCATACTTAGAATTTCCAATATACCCCCAAAATCTGGAGATAGGGGCCAAAACCCCCCTTTCATAGGTTAAGTCATATATTGTACCATAACTTTTTCTATGTTCATCCTATCAACATGATTTTAATGTCGTTGAAAATATGACATTTCACCGCTTTTAACAGTGTAAGAACTGTTAATATATCTTGATAAATGTCAGAGAAAATATAAAAATAATATCGAAGAGTATAATTTTTTTTAATTTTTCCACAAATCTCCCACTAATTCTATTTTCGACGACATATAACTTTTTCATATCCGCGTTTTTCATATTCCTAGGATATTCTACTTTAATCAATTTCCACCGTGAAAATTTTCATGCGAACAGAATTAATAGGAGATTGTTCTAAAATAGTTTTGTATGTACACTGGTTAACAAACTCACCGGGAAATCCGTGATTAAAAAGGAAAAAATTTAACAAAAAATTTAATTTGTGATATATTTTTTACAGTTTCTCTGGCATTTATAAAGATATATTACGGACTGTTAAAAGCGTTAAAATGTAATCTTTTTAGCTACATTAACCCTAGAACCATAACGATATTTCATACTACGTTATTACTAATGTACGTAAATTTTACGTAGTGATTAGAATCCGCCTAATACAACTCTCATTGTTCTCCATTTTGCAGCCAAAGTTGATTACACTACTTTACAAATGGTTAATTTGAATAAAATACTAAGAAATTCCTGATCTCAAAACTTTTTTTTGATTTTTCTATGGTTATACATATGATAATGCGTAATTTTGTGTTTTTCTGGGTATCACTTCATTCAAAAGTATTTTTCGCTAAAGTTACAAGAGCGATAACCACAAGCAGTACCTCGTTCGAAAGGAAATTAAAATACGCTTCCAATGACATACAACTTGTAGCGGTTGAACAAAACCTCGCTGAGCGATAGCTGGTCAAAATTTTTTTAATTTCTTGCGATTTTTTTTTAAATTTTTTTACTAATTTTTGTTCCAGGTCCAGAGATATAGGTCAAAACGTGGACCCGGATGACCCCGGAATTTTTTTGAGCAATATTGATATAAAAAAAAAGGCTTTGAGCAGGGCTTTTACATGGAGCTGTACTCATTATGATTCCTAGGTTGGGTCCCCAGATATGGGTCAAAATGTGGACCCGGATGACCCCGGAACGTTTCTGAGCAATAATAATATAATATACTGTCGCGTTATAAAAAAATTACATGAGAATATTACACTTTCGTATTAAATACCATATCCTATTTTTTCGCTTATTACTAACTATACGTAAATTTTACGTACACGATTTTTTCGCTTATTACTAACTATACGTAAATTTTACGTATAGGGATTTGCGCCAATCGCTCTCACACCTTCAAATGACAACATTTGTTGTACTTTTATATTCGTGTATACGTAAAAATACATGCTGCAAGCACTGCCGGAGTTAGGTACCGTTACAGTATGTTATACTTGTGCAATCACAATTTGAAAATTCTATATACGTAAAATTTACGTACATTATGGTTCTAGGGTTAAAATCATGTTTCTAGGATAAACATTAGGGCGGAGTGAATTGGGGCTTTTTTTGAAATCATTATTGCTCGGACTGCAGAAAGTTGCCTTTCTAGTACAAAAGTAAGACTTCAAAATATTATTGACCTAGTCCTTTATTTGGAGGAGCCCCAATTCCATTAAAGAATGGACAAAATGCTCCAGATGCATAACTCATTACTTAGATAACATTAATTTGCTAATTTCTCATAAAAGTATACGTAATTCTTCCATGGAAAATGTTTAAATCAGCGTCTCCAAGCTTACACAAAAATTCTGAAAATTCGAGAAAACTTTTTGAACATTTTTGAAATTTCCTAAAGGACTAGGCCAATAATATTTTGCTTTTATACTAGAAAGGCAACTTTCTGCAGGCCGAGCAATAACGATTTCAAAAAAGCCCCAATTCACTCCGCCCTAATAAACAGAGAAATAGTTATGGTACAATATATGACTTAACCTATAAAAAGGGGTTTTCGGCCTCAAACTCCGGATTTTGGGGTATACTGGAAATTCTAAGTATGCGGTCTTAGTATGCATGGTAAGGCCTATAACATATGTCAACCTCGAACAAAGCACTTTCAGTTTTTATAAAATATATATTTTTATAAAATTTATTATTAAAATTTTTCTGAAGGCATGGATCATCTTTTTTGCTTTAAATTTCATTGAAAAAATTAAACGTTTTATATTTTTTTATACAAACACCTATCTTAAAGGCATAATTTAAACCACTATCTTCGATTCTAACACAAATACATATTTAATTAATTATCATTATTTTTCCTGTCAATAAAGTTAACTTTAATGATTTGAAGTTACGACATCAATTTTACATTAAATATGTTTACCCTTTCTTATAACACATATAACTATAATAAAATTATTCTAACAATATATTATTACATACATACATATGTACATAAGTATACATATGTATACCCTTGTACAAAAAAATACATATTCCTGTAATAGCCAATTTCCTCAAAGCAATCATTATGCAACCATTTGTCACTTATATATGTAGGTTCATATGTACATAAATAGTACCTAAATGTTCTTTTCCCCACTACTCATACATACCACTATTATAGTCATGTACATGCTCTTATCCATTTCATTCCTATTGCCATACAGCTTTCTCATTAGCTCATCATAGATCACCAATCTTACTCATCTACTTCACCGCCATGGAAATCGACTTTAATTTATACACACATACATACATACATATGTATATCATTATTTTTTTACTTATTGCCATTTTAATAGAAAATAAACCTAATTTTAATTGGTTAATCACCTTTTTTTTGCAATTGACGAAAAAACGGGTTCATAAGTTTTTCTGTCAATGTAACCAACACTTTATTTATTATATGCAAATCCTCTACTTGATATACATACATACCATTAATTATTTTAAATTATCTAATAATAAAATATTTGCTCTTTTGAAATATATAAAATTAAAAATAACAAATATAATACATATAAATAAATAATAATAATAAAATACATCCTAAATAAAATTAAAAAAAAAAAAAATTTAAACGATCCTGGCAATGTTCATTACATCGGAAATATTCACGATTACATACATTGGAACTCAACTCAACTAAAAAGGCCCGTTGGATTCTGGGGCAAAATTGTTGGCTCGCTGTGTGTAATCGCTGGTGTATTGACCATTGCACTGCCCGTCCCCGTTATTGTTAGCAACTTCAATTACTTCTATCATCGCGAAACCGATCAAGAGGAAATGCAGAGTCAAAATTTCAATCACGTTACAAGCTGTTCATATTTGCCTGGTGCACTGGGTAAGTTGAACGTTATGTACATACATATAGTTACTAAAACAATGGCCTTTTTTAAAATGGTTAGACGATCTAGGAGATCATTATTTTTACTTTGAAATGTCTTAATTTTTTTGCATTAATATCACTGGATCACAAAATTAAATTTGTTGTCTGTACTTTGGACGCCACTATCCTATTGTATATGTAAAATCGGGCGCTGATTCCGAAAATCGGGTTCATTTTTATATTCTGTGTGAAGATTTTTGAGATATCGGCAATTTACCGTAATTTGGCCAATGGCTCCACTTAATCCTGTATATCCATTTAACACATTGAGCCATATTCATTGGTGTGACACCAAAGGAAAGAAAATTAAATTTCCTTTACATTGCTCCTATAATATTTTTTTCTGGGTCATATGGTTTCTGAATGTATGTATGTAGATGTATCAATTTGAAAATTTTCAATTTTTTACGAAAATTTGAAGAAAAAATTGACTTTGTCAGGCAAGATCTTTAAAACAAATGTTTTTACCTTTAGTTTTACTCCTTTATGTAAAGCCCCATTCTATTGATAAAAAGATAAGCTATCAACGAAGAAAATCCATGGTAAAATGGAAAAGTTATAGGCGATCATGTATGTAAATACAGCCACGTCGCGCAATGCCACTGCACGGGTACATTATATGCATGTTGTACCGGTAAATTGGCTTGTATCTACTGCGCTGCTACTGCACTGCTACTGCACATGTGTAGGTTTCTGTTTTCTCGTTGTATCATAATGGGTCTCCATACTGGCCTAGGTTTGCCGCTATGGCGGCAGCCACTCCAACCTAACAAAACTTTTAGTAGGATCACTGCCCATAGCAGGAATTTTGACTTAAAGGAGGGCAGCGCAACAAATATTTAAGCACTGATTCAATGACTCCAATTTTTTTTTTTTTTTTATTGAAACACTACATAAAGTATAATATATAATATTTCCTTGCACAGCAACTAGTCACAATTGGCCAACGAGCTGTTTATATTTAATAAAATATTGGTTATGAAAAAAAATATTACAAATAATATTATTGCGTTAGTGACATGAGATCAAGAGGTTTTATGCGTTGCAGGCGTCGTTGTAGGCTACTTGCGTCGAGCAACTTGCTTGCTTCTACATTAGTGTGCAGTTGGAGTCTTGCATGATGAGCATCAGCCAGTTTGCTTATTTCGGTAGAGATAGTCGGTATATTGAGATCCTTGTGGCGGTCACTGTTACGAATGTACCAAGGGGCATTTACAATTGTGCGAAGTGTCTTGTTTTGAAAGCGTTGAATCGCTTCAATATTGCTCTTGCTGGCACAGGCCGCCCCCCCCCCCCCCCCCCCCATACATCCATACAGGTTTAATTATTTGGAGTGGTCACACTGGTCGCGCTGTGAAGTTGTCAAAAATTTTTTCCTCCGTACTTTTGTGCTAAAAAAAATATATATAATTGATCAATTTAACTCAATAATATTGTGAAAAAGTGTCGGAAAAAGTGTCGCAATTTAGTGTGCTATCAAATTAATATAAAACTGCTTTATTTAAACTCTAAAGCGTAAATTAAGTGTTATTGCTGAGTGATTGTGCATATTGTTGTTGCATTGATCGCACAATAGCAAAAGCTCCCACACACAAAACTCCACCACAAACCTCTTTTTCACCAGTAAGTGGTGAATTAGTGTGGACACAAACCATTCGTGTAAAGTTTATACATAAGTATCAGAGCTGTAAAAAGCTGCAACCACATTGTATTACAATCATAAAAAGTTGTACATATTACAAGCGCAGCCGGGTGCAAATGAATATAGACTAAAATATTCGTTTGCACCAGCGAGATGCCCCTCAACCATACTCCTCCTAAAGTAGGAGGTTCCCAACAAGTCCAAGTGCGAGATGCCCAACAAGCCCAGGTGCAACTACAGCACCAAACACCGAGATCCCTGGGTACACCCCAACAAATGTCCCAACATCTAACCCCATCCCGCCTGCCTAGTACCAACGTACCAAACGTACAACAGCAGATCGAAACCCTCCAAAGGCAACTGGAAATTCTCTATGCCCAACAACAACAAGCCCAGAAACCCCAAACTGCAGGAAACTTGACAACTGCTACCCCAACCGACCAATGGAAGATCGTCAATCCCAAACGCCAACGCGAAAGCCCAAGTAAAAATACTGCCTCTAAAAAACAGGCTAAACTTGATAATTATTACTGGCTTGGAAGCCGCCAACCAAATGAAAATGAAAACAGATTTGCCTCCCTTGAAGTTGAGGAAACTAACCAAACAACTGAAAAAATACCCAAGCCGCCGCCAATATTTTTAGACAAAGTTCTAAACATTCCCCCCCTAATGAGTTTACTACAAGAAGTTGCTCCAAACTCCTATGATCTAAAGCTCACAGACAAGGATCAAGTAAAAGTACAAGCATCATCCCTGGATGCTTACTCTGAAAAAAAACGTTGTAAATACAAAGACTTTTGCAGTTAAATGAACAACTTTCCGCAGTTGAAATGTGCCCAACAATGCTCCGTTGTTGTTTCAAAGATGCGAGCGTTTTTGATTCAAATACTTTTCGTATTTAAGTTAACAACGGAAACTGTTGAATGAAATACTTTTACATTTAAGTTAACAGTTTTTGCTTTTGAATTAACAGCAAAAAATTTTAGTCCAAAAGCGAGCACTGTTGATTCAAATACTTTTCGTATTTAAGCTAACAACTTTTGCTTTTGAATTAACCGCAAAAGTTTTTGGTCGAAAAACGGGCACCATTGAAGCAAATACTTACGCATTTAAGTTAACCTCAAGAAGAATGTAAAAATAATATTTTTTTTTAATATAATAGATATTATTTTATTTTATTTTATTTTTTTTTATACATATAATATATGTATGTATGTTTCATTATCGAGCCCTAACCGCCATAAAGTGTATCCAACAAAATTATCGATTTTAGCGTTTTTAATCACTCCCACAATTTCATAGACTTAGGGCCGGTTTCACCACCTCCGGTTAAGCACTTAACCAGAGATTTTTGCCCGGTGAACCAATTTATTTGACAGCTCGCTATACAATTTACGTCAAACTAACCAGCGATTAAATTAACCGCAGATTGTGAAACTGGCCATAAATAAATTTCAAGGCTGATTACCAACTGTATGAAAAGAAAATAAAAAAAAAACTTCCTGTAAAATTTAATTTTTGTTGGATACACTTTTTGGCGGTTAGGGCTCGATATGTAGTAATATTAATACTAAGGCCCGCCGTCACCAAACGAACTTTAGTCATTCATCCATTCACCATTTCCAAACGCATCAGTACATCTGCAGACAACTCTCACGACATCAAAAAAAGCTGAGTTTATGAATAGATATTAGTTTTTGTTTAATTAATCTTTTTTATTTATGTATGTATGTAAGTATGTATGTATGTACATTAGAGTGCGTTTAAAATTCAAATTAACGATATTTTACTGTATCGCCCCCTCAATCTGTAGTAACATGGTCAAAGATATCACACATAAAGTTTGGTCCCGATTGGTGGCGGTTAAGGCGTGGCGCATTGAGGTCAAAGTTCAGAAAACTCTATGAAGGGTCAAAAAATCAAAACATTTTTTTTAATTATCTAATACCCAAAATTAATACTTCTATACCCAATGATAACAAATATAAATTTTGGTTCCGATTGATGACGGTTTAGTGGTGTTTTAAGGGGCTCAATGTTCAGATTGCCATAGAAGACTTACATTTTTAGTGTCGCATATGGTAATCTGAACTTTGACTTAAATCAAATACGGAGATTCAACAGCGGAAAGTTGTTGATTTAACTACGGGTATTTTTTTCAGAGTACAAAACCATAGTGTCACAACTGGAACAGAAGGGCACAGAGTTCCACACTTATAAAACAAAACAAGAACGTACCTTCAGAGTTGTTCTCAGAAACATGCACTCCTCAATAGACACAAAAGAAATTGTGGATTCTCTAAAAGATCTCGGTCACTCAGTCACAAACATTTGGAACATAAAACACAGAGTCACAAAAAATCCTCTCCCAATGTTTATCATTGAACTCAAACCCGCCTCCAATAACAAGGAGATATATCAACTTAAAAGTCTCCTGCACTCAAGAATTGCTTTCGAGCCCCCACACCCGAAGCGTGAAATACCGCAATGCGCCAACTGGCCACACAAAGTCCTACTGTCGTCGAAAATCAGTATGTATAAAATGTGTTGGAAACCACCTCTCCGCTGATTGTAAGCGAAAGACAAGATCTGAAGATGTCAAATGCGCTCTATGTGAAGGTAACCATCCAGCAAATTATAAAGGCTGTATGGTATACAAAAACATCCAAAGCGCCAAATACCCAACTCTGAGGAAAAAAGCTCCTGCACAGCCCCAAGAGAAACCACAACAGCCAATTCAAACCCCAATGCAGATTGAAACCCCAATTGAAATTGACCAATACCCAGCCACATATGCTCAAGCAGCAAAGAAAGGCGTAACACCCCGCTCGAACCCTAATAATGCCATTCCAAATAGTAATGAAACCCACACCCAACGCAAAACACTAACGAAATGCGAGAAATGATAGACTTACTGAAACCAGTCATGCAACAAATGACATCAATGATGAGCCTCCTCGTCACCCTCACGACTAAAAACTGTGCATCTTCAACCCGTTGAAAATTATCATTTGGAATGCCAATGGCCTATCCAAACACTTACTTGAAGTTAAAACTTTACTTCAGACCCACGATATAGATATACTCCTCATATCTGAGACCCACTTTACTGACAAAAGCTACTTTGAAGTAGAGCTGCAAAACTATCGATGGCACTATCGATAGTATCGATAGTTTTTTTTTTGTCTCACTATCGATAGTTTTTTTCCACTATCGATGGTTATCCCTATTCATTCTTGTAGTTTTGTCCAAGAGAAGAATACTGAGTGTTAGGGAGGAGTTGGATTTCGATATCAAATTGGTCAAATTAATACCGAAGCGGGTTAGGGGGCTCAGAATATACCCGTGGTAAAGAATGTCTGTCGTAAGAGGCGACTAAAATCCACGCTTCTAACGATATACAACTTGTAGTAATTGAACCACACCTCGCTAAATGATATCTGGTCAATGTCAAAATTTTTAATTTTTTCCGATTTTTGAAAGTTTTGATTTTCAAATTAAGTTTTTTATAAAAACTTGTAAAAATCAGAAAAAATTAATTTTTTAAAAATTAGCTTGTTTAATTGTTAACGTAATATCAAAGATATCTGATAAAACATTATTTTTAGCGATTTCTTTCATGTGAAACAAAAGGAGATTTTATGGACTAAAACTTCGGTTATATGACTCATCCGTGTATAGGGCGTCGTTTTACAACTTTTTTTTTGCAAAACACTATAGACTTCTTGCGCGGCCTTAAACTTCTCATATTCAATAGTACTGCCTTTAAAATAAGAAACAATTTGCTCGCACAGCTAAATTCAATGTAGGTGCAAAACACGGTAACTCGCATGGAACATGCTGCGGAGTGATTTGTATCTGACAGCAGCTTTTGTGTCTACAGTACAGCTACTCGCAATTTGAAATCTTCTGATATAAAATGACAAGCAATAGTTAAGTAATTTTCATTATTCTTTTTTTTTTGCTTGGTTTTCAGACGGGGTAGGAATATGATGTATCACTAGGCATGACGAAAGATCGTTCCACAATACATAAGTATCTATATCTTTAGCTTAAGGGCCGTTTACTTAACCTCTGATTAACGCTAACCCTATGAGAGGGTGAAGTCACAAACAAATTTTATCTTTTGTCTATACACGGATGAATCATCTAACCGAGTTTTTCGTCCATAAAATATCCTTTTTGTTTCACATGAAAGAAATCGCTAAAAATAATGTTTTTATCAGATATCCTTGATATTACGTTAACAATTAAACGGGCTAATTTTTAAAAAATAAAACTTTTCTGATTTTTACAAGTTTTTATAAAAAACTTAATTTGAAAATCAAAACTTTTTCAAAAATCGCAAAAAATTAAAAATTTTGACATTGACCAGATGTCATTTAGCGAGGTGTGGTTCAATTACTACAAGTTGTATATTGTTAGAAGCGTAATTCCAGCGAACATAATTTTGAATATAGTGATAAAAAAAAACACAAAATTACCGTTATCTCAAAAACGTAACCATACAAAAAATTAAAAATAAAAAAAAAAATTGTTCTGTGCTCAGCAGGCCCATACCTATCCTCCCCCATAACTGAAATTCTTCGTATTTTTTTTGTTTTTTGATTTATTTAAAGCATAGTGTATTCTACATTAATGAAATGTTTAAACAGTGTGCATTTTGATTATCGGTATTTTACATTAATGAAATGTTTAAAGTTTAAACAATGTGCCTTATGTATTAGTCAGCGCCAAAGATGCTAAAAAGCAAATGTACTACTTTTAGTTTTATTACTATAGCGTTTTCAAGTCAAATGAAACCTTTTTCAAATCACGTGCAAATTTTAAATTGAAAAAGGTTTAATTTATCCAAAAAATGCTATATATATAAGTGAAGTATTTAATTCCTATTTGTTGTTCTTTTGTTAATTAATTAATGTTATGCGTTAACAAAAAATTAAAGACTTTGAAAAGGAAAATGTAAACAAAACCATCCCTCTTTAAGGTTTAATTTAACCAGAAAATGCTATATACATACACAGAGAAAAAAGTACAATGGTTTTTTCAATCAACTTCTTGGTTAATGTTTTATTGGTTGATTTATTCATGTCAAAAGGAAAAAATGTAATATGTATGTACATTTTCATTGTACCATTAACCAATATTTTGGTAACAATCAGAAGGTTGGTTTCCCCAACGTGTATATTTGTTATATTAACGAAAATATTGGTTAATTCATATCTAAAAAAAAGTAAAAATATTTACGAAGCTTTATGGCTTCGGCTCTGTTGTTACCATCGCCTTCAACACCATTTGTGCTTGACGAAGTTGAATGGCTGGACCTGAATTGCAGAGAGCGAGAGAGTGAGTATTTGGAATTTTCTTTGTTATTCAGTTAACATATTAACACTCTCTTATAGATCATACATAGCAGTGCTGCTACTGGCATAAAAATATAACCAACAAATTGTTCAATAGTAACAAGAAATTGGTTAAGATTTGAACGAACATTTTGTTATATCAACAAATATCATGTTTAATATAACCAAAAACACTGTCTAATATATCAACAATGGTAATGGTAATATTAAACAAAATTCACATTGATTCCATTTCAAGTGTGAAATTAGTACTATTAGCCAACTTTTGGTTGATTTTTCTCTCAGTGTAAGTGAAGTATCTAATTCTTATTTGATCTTTTATTTAATTATTGTTTTGCGTAAAAAATTAAAGACTTTTTGGAAAGAAAACTGTAAACAAAACCATCCCTCTTTTTATTTTAGTGAAATATTCATAAAAAACTATCGATAGTATCGATAGTTTTTTTTTCGACTATCGAAACTATCGAGTGGTCCGACTATCGATGGTTTTGCAGCTCTACTTTGAAGTACCCAACTACAAGTTTTACCACACAAAACACCCCAGTAACAACGCTCATGGAGGCTCAGGTATCTTGATACGGAAAAGTATTAAACATTACAGCACGAATTCATTCCGTACAAATGCTATACAAGCCACAAATATTGTCATTGAAGACCCGAGCGGCCAGCTTACACTCTCTGCTATCTATAGCCCGCCGAGGCACTCTATCAGCACTGCAGAATATGAAAATTTCTTCAAAACTCTTGGAAATCGATTTCAAGCTGGGGGCGATTACAATGCCAAACACACGTTCTGGGGCTCTCGTCTCATTACTCCTAAAGGAAGACAACTATATAATGCTATTAGCAATCTCAGTTTAACTCCATTCTCTACTGGAACTCCCACTTATTGGCCAACAGATTAAAATAAAATACCCGACTTAATCGATTTCTGCGTGGTGAAAGGCGTGAATTCTTCAGATATAAATTGCAAACCGTGCTTTGAATTGTCTTCCGACCACTCTCCAATCCTGGTAACAATTGATAAAAATTTTACACCGGCAGTGGAACAATGCAGCCTTCACAATCGGAAGACTGATTGGGAATACTTCCGAGACATCATCACGTCTAATCTTGACTTCAAATTAGCCCTGAAATCTGCTGAAGATATAGAGGCAGCAGTCGAACATTTTAAC
This sequence comes from Urophora cardui, assembly GCA_960531455.1. Classification (NCBI taxonomy): domain Eukaryota; kingdom Metazoa; phylum Arthropoda; class Insecta; order Diptera; family Tephritidae; genus Urophora; species Urophora cardui. The sequence goes on along the minus strand of OY482671.1, from coordinate 81,714,543 downwards.
AGCTGCATCCAACAAGCTGCATGGAAATCAACTCCCACCCTCATCAGACAAAAAAGGACAAGCGTTACCCACAACATACAAGCTAAGCTCAAAGAAAAACGACTCGCAAGGAAAAAATGGCAACAAACCCGTCACCCCGACGACAAGAAAAGATTGAATGCTCTCACCAAAGAACTCAAAAACATCCTCAAAATTGAACACAACAGACAAGTTCAACAATATCTCAGTAATATTGATGCAACAGCTGCAACTGATTACTCCCTTTGGAAAGCTGCTAGTAAGCTAATAAGGCCCATTTTCTACAATTCTCCAATACGAATGGAAAATAACGAATGGGCGAAAAGTGACGCAGAGAAAGCAAATACTTTTGCACGCCACCTAAAATCAGTATTCACCCCACATGATATTGAACCCCCACTAAGCACAACAACAGAAGTGAAAAATACTCTGAGTCATCCCTATCAAATGGACCTCCCCATAGAACGATTCGCAATATCGGAGGTAAAAACCGTAATAGCGATGCTCAACCCAAAGAAAGCTCCTGGGTACGATATTATTAATGGCAATGCACTAAAACACTTACCTTACGAAGGCATAAAATTTCTCACCCAACTTTTTAATGCAGTACTAATAACTGCATTCATACCCCCTCAATGGAAAGTCGCTCAGATGAAAATGATTCTGAAACCAGGAAAGCCCCCTGATACGGCAGCGTCTTACAGACCCATTAGTCTGCTGCCCATTGTCTCAAAAGTCTTGGAAGTTCTCTTCCTTAAAAGACTCCTACCCAAAATAGAAGAGCGTAACATTATACCTAATCACCAATTTGGCTTCAGAAGAGGACACGGAACAATTGAACAAGTACATAGACTTACCGAGAAAATCTACTCTGCCTTTGAGCAAAAAAAATACTGTACAGCTGCCTTTCTAGATATATCCCAAGCTTTTGATCGCGTATGGCACGCCGGCCTGCTCTATAAAATAAAAAATACTCTCCCTACAAATTACTTTCTATTTATACAATATTATCTAAAAAATCGCTACTTTTTCGTCAAAGAAGGAGCAGAGCAGTCTGAGCTTTACGAGAGCTTAGCAGGCGTCCCGCAAAGTAGTGTAATGGGCCCAATACTGTACCTACTTTACACATACGACCTCCCAATAGCAGAAGGAGTCACTATCGGCACTTTTGCCGATGACACTGCTGTACTGGCTTCAGACCTCAACCCTAACGTCGCCTCACTCAAGCTTCAAAGAAGTTTAAATAAAACAAGTAAAAGCGCGGCTGTCTTCGGCCGTACCGAAGACTTCATACCTTTCATGAGTGGGGAAATGAAAAGTTACCTATGTATGTACATAGCCGGATTAAGTTTAATTTATAATTTTAATTCTGTGGGTTATTTATGGAAGGATTTATTAGAAACAAGTAAAAGCGCGGCTGTCTTCGGCCGTACCGAAGACTTCATACCTTTCATGTGTGGGGAAATGAAAAGTTACCTATGTATGTACATAGCCGGATTAAGTTTAATTTATAATTTTAATTCTGTGGGTTCATTTATGGAAAGATTTATTAGAAAAAAATGGTGTCTTGGCTATTTAAATGGAGGAGTTATAAATCACACCGTTAGCTGTTAAAATGGAGGAGTTATGCACCAAAATGTGCATATCTCAACAATCGGTTGTATGGGAGCTATATGTTATAGTGGTCCGATCTTGACAATTTTCGGTAATCCCGTTTGGGCCCATATGTGTACAAATACTTCAAAATTTCACACCGTTAGCTGTTAAAATGGAGGAGTTATACACCAAAATGTCCATATCTGAACAATCGGTTGTATGGGAGCTATATGTTATAGTGGTCCGATCTTAACAATTTTCGGTAATCCCGTTTGGGCCCACATGTGTACAAATACTTCAAAATTTCACACCGTTAGCTGTTAAAATGGAGGAGTTATACACCAAAATGTCCATATCTGAACAATCGGTTGTATGGGAGCTATATGTTATAGTGGTCCGATCTTAACAATTTTCGGTAATCCCGTTTGGGCCCATATGTGTACAAATACTTCAAAATTTCACACCGTTAGCTGTTAAAATGGAGGAGTTATACACCAAAATGTCCTTATCTGAACAATCGGTTGTATGGGAGCTATATGTTATAGTGGTCCGATCTTAACAATTTTCGTCAATCCCGTTTGGGCCCATATGTGTACAAATACTTCAAAATTTCACACCGTTAGCTGTTAAAATGGAGGAGTTATACACCAAAATGTCCATATCTGAACAATCGGTTGTAGGGGAGCTATATGTTATAGTGGTCCGATCATGACAATTTTCGGTAACCCTGTTTGGGCCCATATGTGTACAAATACTTCAAAATTTCACACCGTTAGCTGTTAAAATGGAGGAGTTATACACCAAAATGTCCATATCTGAACAATCGGTTGTAGGGGAGCTATAGGTTATAGTGGTCCGATCTTAACAATTTTCGGCAATCCCGTTTGCGTCCATATGGGTACAAATACTTCAAAATTTCACGCCGTTAGCTGTTAAAATGGAGGAGTTATACACCAAAATGTGTATATCTGAATAATCGGATGTTGTGGAACTATATGTTATAGTGGTCCGATCTTGACAATTTTCGGTAACCTTGTTTGGGCCAAAATGGGCACGTCTACTTCAGAGTTTCATGTCCTTAGCTGTTTAAATGGGGAAGTTATGCACAAATTACATCCACAAATTTTATGTATATCTGAATAATCGGTTGTTTTCTATATGTTATAGTGGTCCGATTCGGCCGGTTCCGACAAATGATCAGCTGCATATAACAGCATACCTGTATTCCGAATTTCATTCAGATATCTCAAAAACTGAGGGACTAGTTTGCGTTCACACAGACGGACGGACGGACAGACGGACAGACGGACATGGCTTAATCGACTCAGCTCGTGATTCTGATCATATCGGTATATATTTTGGTGGGTCCCCCACGCTTCCTTCTGGTACTTTCGACAAAAATTTTTTGGCACTAAGTTATAATACCATTTCATTCTCATGAAAGGTATAATTACCCATTGGCTGAAAGACTGGCGGATAAAGTCAAATGAATCAAAATCTGTTCAAGTGACGTTTACCACTAGACGTAACACTTGCCCACCCGTAAAACTCAATGGCATTGATATACCGCAAAGTGACGTAACAAAATACCTGGGTATGCATCTCGACAGAAAACTAACATGGAGAACCCACATATTCACCAAACGAAAAGCTCTTGGTATAAAACTGAGAAATCTTTATTGGCTCATGAATCGAAACTCCCAACTATCAATCGACAACAAACTCCTGCTCTACTCAGCTATCTTAAAACCCATCTGGACCTATGGCCAGTGATGGTAGATACTTTTTTGGAAATTCCCTACAGAGCAAGAAAAAAATCCCTACTTTTCCCTACGCTTGTTTCAAATTTTCCCTACGTAATTCCCTACACTTTTTTTTACTTATTTCCATGCTAGAACAATGAAGAAACCGCACGGCAGTAGAGGAACGTTTTTTCTTTTACTAAATAATGAAAATCGGCTGTTCTACTGCATACTGCATACACACTGGCTCTCAAAGAAATCAAAAAAAATTACAATAAAATACTGATGATTTACTGTTTTGAACAATTATTATAATAAAAAAATATATGTATTAATGCGTTTTATGTAACATATATATCGCACGTTTTATGCAATAGGGATTTTCCATATCGTCGCTGCGCCAACAAAAAGAGCTATACGTTTTTCAGCAACTTTTCAGGAGAGCAAAAAAACTGTTTTCCGGTGATCCTAGAGAATATTTTTTCTAGTTTGAATTGTTAACTAATGATACTACACATATGTAATACTTAGATTTGTGCAATTTTTTTTTTTACTTTTTTTGACCAACCACTTCGCATGAAGCATTTGCGCCGTTTTACAGCACATAGCTCTTTTTACAAATTATTTAAATTTGCTAGTGGGGGTAAGAAATCGTGAAAGATGTGTATACAATTCTTCGCTAGGGTCCGATGCAATTAGCGATAGCTTGGAAATGCATTATTTAATTGACCCGTGCCCCTCCTATTTTGAAAATTGGTCACATACGCTTTTTATACTCAGCTGTACTAGTACACAGAGTATTATAATTTTGATTTCATAACGGTGGATTGTAACATAATGAAATAATCGAGATAGATATGGACTTATATATATCAAAATGATCAGGGTGCAAAGAGAAATCGATTGAGCCATGTCCGTCCGTCCGTCCGTCCGTCCGTCCGTACGCACGATAACTCGCGTAAAAATTGAGATATTTTGATGAAATTTGAAATGCAAGTTGGTATCGAGACTGGGACGGTTGGTATTGAAAATGGGCGATATCGGACCATGACCACGCCCACTTTTCCTATATAGAAAAAATCGGAAATTTGGTATCTCAGCCACTAATATAGCTAGAGTGATAAAATTTTACCCACGTATTGAGCTCAGGCCCATAGGAAGAAATTTGATGAAGTTTTGGAAAATGGGCGGTGCCACGCCCACTTATTAAGGGTCAAACATTGAAAGTTTTATATGTCATAACTCAGAAACCGTTGAAGATATATCGATAAAGTTTGGTATGCGTAATTTGCTTACATAGACAAATGTTTTGACGAAAAATTTTCAAAATCGGTTGACGGCCACGCCCACTTTTATATATAGGAACTATAAAGGGGCCCAATAAAAATATTTTAAGCGATATCTCTGTCAAATATACAGATCTATCACTGAAATTTTGTGGCAGAAGTCCAACTACGGACATAAAACAAAAAATACAAAAATTTTGGAAAATGGGCGGTGCCACGCCCACTTATTAAGGGGCAAATATTGAAAGTTTTATAAGCCATAACTCAGAAACCGTTAAAGATATATCGATGAAATTTGGTATGCGGAATTTGCTTGCTTAGACAAATGTTTTGGTGGAAAATTATCAAAATCGGTTGACGGCCACGCCCACTTTTATATATGGGAACTATAAAGGGGCCTAATAAAAACATTTTAAGCGATATCTCTGTCAAATATAAAGATCTATCACTGAAATTTTGTGGGAGGAGTCCAACTACGGACATAAAACAAAAAATACAAAAATTTTGGAAAATGGGCAGTGCCACGCCCACTTATTAAGGGGCAAATATTGAAAGTTGTATATGTCATAACTCAGAAACCGTTAAAGATATATCGATGAAATTTGGTACGCGTGATATATTTACTTAGCCAAATGTCTGGACGAAAAATTACCAAAATCGGTTGACGACCACGCCCTCTTTTATATATGGGTATTATAAAGTGACTTAATAAAACCATTTTTAGCGATATCTCTGTGAAATATAAAGATAATTCATTGACATTTTGTGACATGAGTTCTACAATAGACCGAAAACAAAAAATAAAAAAAGTTTGGAAAATGGGCGTGGCACCGCCTCTTTTTATACAAAGAAATCTGCGAGCCTATTACTCGACAAATAACTGAGATATTATGACGAAACCTGGTTTATACACTTTTATAACTTGTGTTAATAGACACGCAAAAATGTATTGAAATCGGTTTATGACCACGCCTACTTTTTAACAAAGATATTTTTGGAACACCCTTTTGGAATTTGTAACGTGATATCTTTGTAACTAGAAGTCATAAAGGAATGAAATTTTGCACAAAGAATAATATTCATATGCTTAGTTGGATGACTGATAAAAATTTTGAAAATGGCCGTGGCTACGCCCACTTTATGCAGCACTCGCTTTATATAAAGTACACCGTGTTTCCATCAAACGCAAACAAACAATTAAAGCATACAGCTGAGTATCTAATGTTCGATTCCACTCGAACTTAGACTTCCTTACTTGTTTTAAATAATTTTTTTACACAAAAATAACCTGAAATCAAAAAACAATTATACGAAAATAGATGTATAACTGATTTTACAGAGCATTTCTATTACTGAGAGCATATAGCTGTGTTTGATAACTTCTAACCAAAGAAGGATATCAGAAAACGGGAAATGGAGAAATGTGGCTAGCGGATAGCGCTAATTAAATATGTAATAAAAAAAAATCGAAAAAAAAACATATAACTGAATTTGTTGGCGCAGCGACGATATATTTCAATAACTGGGTCATGCCTTTGAGTCTAGTCTTATAAAATACTCAAAACGATAAAAATGGCGGAAATAAAAGTGATTTTGTAGTTAGCCGTAGAAGGAAACTCTTTGAAATTATAAGAGCCTATACACACTTGCGACTCAATCGATTTAGTCGAATTGGGCTGTCGTATGCAAATCCAATTGTTTCAGTTGTTCGACTAATTGAATGTAGTGTGAATGCTTCCATACATTCCCATGCAAATCAAAGCCCGACTAAATCGATTGAGTCGCAAGTGTGTATAGGCTCTAAAAGTTTGTTTGCGTTTTCCCAAAAAAAATTTTTTTAGTTAAATCCCTATTGAATAAAACGTGCGATATATAGGTAGGTAGACGTAGGCATATAAATATGTAAGGGAACGAAACATTTCATTGATACTATCATAGGTACAGCATTTCTCTAAAAAATAATAAAAAAAAAAGTTATTGCGTCAACTACTTTGCTTTAGCCCATATGACACTACGTTTTTTCTGGTATTCTACAAGGCTTTTTGTGTGAAGGAGATGGTCAAATACAGTTTTGCGTTGGTGTAAGCGAGCAAGCTATATTGAAAAAGCCAAACGAAATACCAACAAAATACCATCTAGTTGGTCGTAAGGGAAAAAAATTCGGAGCTAAGAGCGTAGCCAGAGCAAAAAAACTTTTGCTCCGATGCCCTGATTAAAAGTATCGTGTATTAGATAGTTCACTATACGGTATTCCCTCTCCAATTACGTCATTGAAGGGTTCGCGATTTAACTCATCTTCGCAGCATTTTCATTATTCAGATCGACAGTCAGTGTTGAAGTGAAAAAAAGTTCTGAAATTTTGATTTGACTTTGCCAAAAAATCCCTACATTTAGCTATTTTATAAAAATCTGTCCTTCTTTCCCTACGGTCACTTTTTTCCGACTAAATACCCTACATGTAGGGAATTTTCCCTACGTATCACATCACTGCCTATGGCATACAGCTATGGGGAACCGCAGCAAACTCAAATATAGAGATTCTCCAAAGATTCCAATCGAAAACCATTAGAATGATTGTAAATGCGCCCTACTACGTCACGAACGACCAACTACATCGTGACCTAAAGATACCTACTATCTCTCAAGAAATCAGAAAGTATGCTGCATCATACAAAATGAGAATATTAGCTCACCCCAACCCACTCGTTCTAGCCCTGACGGCAAGACCAACCAATTTCGTACGCCTCAAAAGAAAATCATTTACAGATCTTTGCTGATGCACTATAATAAATGGATGCGCTACTGAGAGCAATCCATACATGCCCACCGTGTTTATTAAGTCACTAGCAAATACCCGTCCCGCTTCGCAGCGACAAACAAAAGCTTTTATGTTATAATATGTCTCTCCCTTTACCTTTACCTTTACCTTTACCTTTACCTTTACATTTACCTTTACCTTTACCTTTACCTTTACCTTTACCTTTACCTTTACCTTTACCTTTACCTTTACCTTTACCTTTACCTTTACCTTTACCTTTACCTTTACCTTTACCTTTACCTTTACCTTTACCTTTACCTTTACCTTTACCTTTACCTTTACCTTTACCTTTACCTTTACCTTTACCTTTACCTTTACCTTTACCTTTACCTTTACCTTTACCTTTACCTTTACCTTTACCTTTACCTTTACCTTTACCTTTACCTTTACCTTTACCTTTACCTTTACCTTTACCTTTGCCTTTACCTTTACCTTTACCTTTACCTTTACCTTTACCTTTACCTTTACCTTTACCTTTACCTTTACCTTTACCTTTACCTTTACCTTTACCTTTACCTTTACCTTTACCTTTACCTTTACCTTTACCTTTACCTTTACCTTTACCTTTACCTTTACCTTTACCTTTACCTTTACCTTTACCTTTACCTTTACCTTTACCTTTACCTTTACCTTTACCTCTACCTTTACCTTTACCTTTACCTTTACCTTTACCTTTACCTTTACCTTTACCTTTACCTTTACCTTTACCTTTACCTTTACCTTTACCTTTGCCTTTACCTTTCCCTTTACCTTTACCTTTACCTTTACCTTTACCTTTACCTTTACCTTTACCTTTACCTTTACCTTTACCTTTACCTTTGCCTTTACCTTTACCTTTACCTTTACCTTTACCTTTACCTTTACCTTTACCTTTACCTTTACCTTTACCTTTACCTTTACCTTTGCCTTTACCTTTACCTTTACCTTTACCTTTACCGGGACCATCCATCACCATCCGGGCTCACTACTTGAACCATCTCTGGGAAACCGACTCAAAAAATAACAATGAAAATATCTGTATGTTGAAGCCTTGCTCGACACCTTTCATTTGATACCAATATCGCTTAAAAACATTCGAGGGTTATCCGGGTCCACGTTTTGGCCCATATTTGGGGACTCTGCCTAGGCATTCCAATGAAAATAACTCTATGTTGAAGGCCTGCTCAGCACCTTTCATTTGATACCCATATTGCTCATACACTCGCTGGGTCACTCTGGGTCCACGTTTTGACCCATATCTGGAGACCCGGCCTAGGCATCGCAATGAGAATAACTCTATGTTGAAGGCCTGCTCAGCACCTTTCATTTGATACCCACATTGCTCAAACACTTGCTGGGTCACTCTGGGTCCACATTTGGGCCTATATTCCGGGAAGTTCCCACTTTTTCGAAATTCTATCTACCCTATTATGTGCGCTAATACCATACGAATCTACTGTGAAAATTTCATAAAGATCGGTGATTACTTTGGGAGTCCATAAAGGACACACACACACACACACACACACACACACATCCATTTTTATATAATAGATTATTAATTACTAATTACTTTTAACGAACCACAAAATTGTTAGATGTATTTTATTTATACAGTTTGCAAAATATATTGGATGCTAAAAAAAAAAATTATTTGGTTGTATATCAATAGTTTACAATGCACGGACAGAAATGAATTTCTGCTTATAAGCCATTGTAGGTTACGTAGTTTTATGTCGAGCTCATTTGTTTTTAATTTTTATATGTTCTTTCCATCTAAGTTTAGAGTCGAGCGTCATTCCAAGATACTTTGCTGTATTGGAGTAAGGAATCTGGTTTCCAAAATGGTGATAGGGAGACCAGTTGCTGTTTTATTGGTGAAGTTTATATATGTTGATTTGGTGTTGTTAAGCGCAATTTTCCATTTTATGGTCCAATCGCTTATTTCGTTTACTGCAGTTTGCAAATATGTTGGGGCTTCGGCTTCAGTATTTGCAGAAGAAAGGATTGCAGTGTCGTCAGCAAAAGTTGCAATAGTGGAGTTCTCTCGAGTTGGAATGTCAGAGCTAAACAGCAAATACAAGACAGGACCAAGTATACTTCCTTGTGGGACACCTGAATTGAGAGGTTTCAGTTCGGAGAATTCTCTCTCATATTTTATACGGAAAACTCGATCGGATAAGTATGATTCTAAGATGTAGCAATAGTTTCCGGGAAGAAAACCTCCAATCTTTTTAATGAGTCCTACATGCCAGACCTTGTCGAATGCTTTAGCAACATCCAGGAACCAGGAACACGGCGGAGCAAACTTGCTTCCCTTCAAGGCACTTTTCGATTATGTCAACAATTCTGTGAATTTGTTGAGTTGTAGAATGTTTGGCCCTAAAGCCAAACTGATTATTGGGTATGAGGTTTAACCTTTCAATAAGAGATTTAAGGCGTCGTAAAAGCAGTTTCTCAAACACTTTCGATATTATAGGCAACAGCGAAATTGGTCTATACGACGATGCTTCATTTAGATTCTTCCCAGGTTTAGGGACCATGATGACTTCCGCTACTTTCCAGTTAGATGGTACGTGTTTAGTTGAAAAAGTGGCATTAATTATTTGTGCTAGTCTAACCATTGGACTTGGTGTAAAATTTTTTAAGACCTCAGCAGTCATTAAATCTAAACCGGGTGATTTGTTATTTTTTAGCTCTGTTTTAATTAAAAGCTCGACTTCTTGCACCGTTACTTCAGAAATATTTTCATTGCTTACATTATTGCAACTGTTAGGGAAAATCACGTAATCAGTTGTTATTGCGTCAACTGATGAGAAGACGTTTGATAGCTCTTCTGCAAAAACGTTTGCTTTATCTAGAGCAGTTCTAGCCCAGGTACCATCGGTTTGTCTAATTGGGGAAACGTGTTTTATAGGACGATTCAGTCGCTTTCCTGAGCTATTTGGTTTCTTATTTCTATTGGGCAGTTACTCCCAGTTTGTTTTGTTTTAATCAGAGGCGTGCTTTTTCAAGCTGCTTTCTGAATAGCATTTGTAAACTTTAGCGCTTCATCTTCAAGATCATCTTCGTCGCATATATTTAGTTCGTAATCAACATATTCATCAAGTTTAAGCCGAAAATATTTCCAATCAGTTCTTTTATTAACTAAATAAGGATTTCCTTCTTTTAGTATTACATTATTACTCAGAGTGAGGTACACTGGGGAGTGGTCTGAGGTAAGATCCAATCCCTCATCAACATGTAGGTAATTAAATGGTATATTATGTATTAAAAAGAAGTCTAGCAGGTCTGGTACTTTCCTGTCATCGGTAGGCCAATATGTTGGTTTTCCAGTAGACAAAACCGACCAGCCCGCTGAGTGCAGCGCGTTTGCGAGTGCTCGGCCTTTAGTGGTATTTAGTCTGGAGCCCCACATGGTGTGTTTCGAATTAAAATCTCCGCCAAGGATGCACTTGCGTTGGTAACGATCTAAGACCTGTTTGTATGTATCAGTTGTTATTGTATGCCTAGGTGGGCTATAAATTGCTCCAACTGTTTGATATTGCTGTTTTGTTTTGATGCTTACATTGGTAATTTGAAACTTATCAGTGACTCCAATTGAATTCAATAATCATATCTGGCAAACAAGATCACCCAGATCGTTTGACCCATTGAATTTTATAGAAATTTTATATTACTCGGTACAATACCTAAGTATTAATATGTATTTGCATGTAAAATTTAAGCATTATCTTTATGTTTTTATATTGTTAAAAAAAACGATATCATCGATAAAAACCCGAAAGCAGCTTATCTTATTATTTTTAAATTTCTTTTATAATTTTTGGGTGGTACGAAAAAAACCATGAAAGTATAAATAAGGGTCTTCATTTAAAGTGATAAACTGCTGGTAATGGGGTAAAGTGATAAAATAATAATTGTGAAATTATCTGTCAAAGTTTGTCACTTCAAGCTTAGTACTGAGTTCGAGTTTCACGTGAAAATGCTGTCAAAATCCATACAAAAAAACTGGCTGTGAAACATGTGTGAAATTTCACAGATATTTCACGACAAAGTTGTACTGAGTTCCTGCCGTGAAAATGTTGCACAACAGCTAGCAACACCATGCCAGCAACATTTTTCACGCCAATTTAAATATACAATGCCATTTATTTTCGAGTGAAAAGTGACATTTGTTGAAATTGAAATTTATATTTTGTCTAAAATTTTTTTTATTGGCCAAAATTTGAATGTTGGTTCTGAGGCGATGCTCCAAATTTTTTCTTTTTACATTTGTACAGTTTTCGTTTTGGCATTTATTCTCATTTGACAAAAGAATTTTCTTGAAACATTTCACGTTAAAATAAATGCATGTTGCTGGCGAAATTTCACGGCTGTGAACTCAGTACTAGGCTTTACCGAACGATTTTGTTGGGTAAATTTATAAATTTCGGTAAAATTAAAGTCTGACACATTCAGTTTTATTTTTTCAATTTAAAAGAAGAAATTGTATTTCGGTGTTCTGATTTTTTGACAAAGTCTAAGAAATTTACGTTTCGTGCTTTCTTTCGGCATTTTAGCAGGAAATAATTTCTCCAAAAAAAATTTATTTGCAATTTTTTTATGTTATTGGGTTTTTTTTATTTTTTATTAATTAAGTTGACAGCTGACAAAAGTTTAAACAATTATTTACCAAGGTGCGTTCATGTAAGAATGCGGATAAACTGATAAATTTTAGCCATTTATTACAATTGGCGTTTTCGATTCGCATCATACAAGCGAGGTCGGATCGAACAAAAATGTTTGTACCCATATGAGTAGTAGCCATACTCGCTAACTGGTAGATAAAAATTTCCCTCTGCTCGCTATCATTCACATATAAATTTGACAGAAGGAAATTTATAGCCAGCAGAGAAATTGTGAATCGAAAGCGGCTTATATCACTTTAGATGAAGACCACTAATTTGTGATACCAAATTTTTTGAGGCTGCGGCAATACTGATCCACTCTCCTACATTATATCTAATCACCTCTTCAGTACCTCGGTGATTGTTGGCTGAGCTATTTTTACGTCGCGATCTTCCCAAACACCATGCTGGTACCCACATAGCATTTGGAAGATTGTTTTATGGAAACTGACTATACCGAGTCTTTTTCGATCCCATGCTAAAGATCGAAATGTGATCGTTTGCTTTGCTATTTTAGAAAAAAAAATTTAGAAAAAAGTTTAAGAACATTTTATATTAGTCCAATAAACACAGAAGCGACTATGATATCGCGCCGAATTCGAGGCGAGTTCGCGAAGGCAGATATTAGCGAACGTAATTTCTCGGACTCGCCTCGAGCTCGCGACAAGTTCGAGAAAATAGATTTTCGCGATATCATTTCTTCTATTTTCTTTAAGTTGTTTTGCACTAAAAAATCAATATAGTTGTGAAATTTTACATTTAGACCTTAGATGAGTTTGATATTGATAGAGAATTAAAATTGCTCATATGCATACAAAACAATCATAGGTACATACATATCGCCCGTTTTATGCAATAGGGATTTAACTCGAAATTTTCGATTTCTGGGATTTTGCCATATATTTCAATAACTGGGTCGTGCCTTTGAGTCTAGTCTTATAAAATACTCAAAAAGATAAAAATGGCGGAATTAAAAGTGATTTTGTAGTTAGCCGTAGAAGGAAAGTATTTGAAATTATAAAAGTTTATTTGCGTTTTCCCAAAAAAAAATTTTTTTGAGTTAAATCCCTATTGCATAAAACGTGCGATATATGTGTACGAGTATATCGTGGCGTATGAGTAACAATTTTCAGGTAATAATACGCACCGAATTATTCGAAATTTGTGTATACAATTGAATGTATGTATGTAGAATCCCCAACAAAAACCCTGCAGTAAATTTGTTTCACTGCTGAAGGATCATTGATGATTCTTTGTTGAATATTCATCACTGTCGTCATAACTCAGTATATTTTTATTTGTTTTTGTTTTTTTTTTTTTCTGAGGAAAGCAAACCATATATATGAAAAATTCAGCAATCTTTATATGAAAGTATTCACTGATGCCTCCTCGTCATAGGTGAATTGCATCAGTGATTCATTAAGGATTCATTGGGGATTTTTACTGCAGGGAAATTAATTTACACACATACATACATAAATTTTGAATAAAATTCCTATTATTACCTTGAATTGGTCCTGCTTCCAATGTAGCGAAAATAAATTGTGACTGATGGGCGTCCAACTCATTCGAAACATCTTGATTGGAAGAAAAGCCTAAATCTGTCATACAATTTGTGCAAAATATTGCTAAGGAAGTTTTGAGTTTTTACCTTCATTTTGGGTTGCATCAATTACTGTAGGGTACAATGGAAATTTTTTTAACGTACTTTAATTTTTCCTGAACTTATTCTTTTTTTAATTAAATATAACTTCAGAATTATTTTATTTTGTTATTATGTACATATATATTTTTCAAGGCTTTCTGATATTTTAATTTCTGATCAGCAAATAAAAGCAAATAATTGTTTCCAATTTATTAAAAAGACAACATATTGGCAAGAAGAGAAGGGGAAACATACATATGTTTCTGATTTTTTGTAATAAGAAACCGATACGTTGCTGCAAGAAATTAGAAATTTTGCCGATTTCTCACAAAGGCGATTCGCCAATTTGTTGCCATAAACCATTATTGCCTATTTATCGAGCTTTGCATCGTGGTTATATGTATTTAAAACGACCCAAAAAATATTCGAAAATGATCCGAAACATGATTGAAAAATGACCCAAAAAAGATTGGAAAGCCAATCGAAAATTATCAGAAAAACGAAGAAAAATTACCCCAAAAAGATTCAGATACGATTCCAAAATGAGCAAAATGAGATTAAAAACGAAAAAAAAAAAATAAAATCTAAAGGGACTCGCAAATTACTAAAATACGATCAAAATAAGACTCGAAAACGACTCCCCAAGAAGAGTCGGACGGACGATACCATTTTCTACCAACAAAAGGCTCTTTTATGATCAGAAAATGAGCGTATTTATGATTATTTTAAACGCGCACAGGGGTTGAAAAATGCTATGTGGTGTATCTCTCACAACGTGTTATAGTGCTGTTACTCCAAATTTGTGACTTGGCGCTAATATGCCACCAACCACATACATATGTACCTATAAATACATCTTTATAAAATTGTAAAATAAATAATTAATTAAATAAATACTTTTTGGTTGCTTGTTTTTCCGACAGGGTAGGAATATGATGTATTGTGGAACGATCTTCCGTCATCCCTTGTCAAGTTTGGTTTGGAGACAAACCGGTTTCGGCTAATATGCGCCATCTTCAGTGTCTTTTTTCGTTCTGAGTTATTTTGTGTAAGTTCGATAGTACTCATAGTAACTAACTTCCAAGTCGTTTTCCCTTATGTTGTATGTGGAGAATTTTAGCTGTTTTTCCTATTTTCATGGGTGTACATTTGTTTTCTGCCATGTGGTTGGCGAAATTTGATTCCACTGTCGTTGATGATTTCCTTATTTTCTTATTGTAATCTCTTACGTGCTCTCGATATCTCGTCTTGATTTGGCGTCCTGTTTTTCCTATATAGCTATTTTGGCATTCGTAAGTCAATTTGTATACGCCTTGTTTGTCAAAGGGGTCTTCCTTGTTAATGTTGTTTCGTAGAAGTTTTTCCATGCTGTTCCTCGTTTTAAATGCTGCATTAATGTTATATTTTTGGAAAACTTTAGCCAACTTGTAAGATGTTGCTCCGGTATATGATAAGACTGCCCATTTCTTCCCCAACTTTTCTTTGTTTTCCGATTTCCTTGAAGTTATGTTTTTCTGTATTCTCTTCACCAAACTTTTTTGATATCCGTTGTTCTCCGCGATTGTGTATATTGTGCTGAGTTCCTTGTTGTAAGCTTCCTTTTCTAACGGGGTCCGTTCAAGTCGTGTTAATAAATGTCTGAAAGCGGCGTTCTTGTGTTGTTGAGGATGGCTAGATTTATTGTGTATTACTGTATCCGTTGCTGTGGGTTTTCTGTATATTTTGTAAGTAAATTTGTTAGTCTCTTTGTTTATTTTAATTGTGAGGTCTAGGTAGTTGATTTGTCCATTTTTCTCTGCGTCCATGGTGAATTTTATATTTCTGTGTTGGCCGTTGAGGTATTCCAAGATTTCTTCTTCTTTATTTTCTGATATGAGGCAGATGATGTCGTCTACATACCTGGCATAAAAATTTACCCCCAGATTTTTCGCCAGTTCTTCCATGTAACTTTCCTCCAAATGTCGCATAAATACTTCCATAAGGATGGCTGATGTGGGGTTACCCATTCCCAGTCCGTGAGTTTCTCTGTATATTTTATTGTCAAATTTGAAATAATTCTGGTCCAGGGTTACTTTCAGTGTATTTACGATCTCTGTTGCAATGTCTCTGTTCGTTTTTTCTGTCAATATTTTAGTTAGAGTTTTTAGTGTTTCTGTCAGTGGTATCGAAGGGTATAGGTCTTTCACGTCAAACGATACCAGTTTCGAGTCCTTAGGTACGTTCAGGTTGTTCAGTTTTTTGACTAGTTGTCGTGTTCTTGATTATGGTTTACTATTGGTCGCATAGGTGTTCCTGCTTTGTGGATTTTAGGTAGTGCGATCAGTGACGGGGCGGATGGATTCATTGCCGTGAGAGTGTAGGCTATCTTGTTGTCTACTATATTTTTTGCCTGTTTTATTGCACGCTTTATTGCCATTTGGTATTCCTCCGTTGGGCCTTTCCTCATCACTCGGCAGCCCATTTCTTTGATGAGTTGGTCTGTTTTTGTGGTGTATTCCTCTTCGTCCATTAGCACCGTTGTATTTCCTTTCTCTGCTTTTGTTGCTATTATTTTATTCTCTATTCGTTTTTTCCTCAATTCTTTTACCGTTTTATATACGTTTGCTACCATTTTGTTTCCATCAGCTTTTATGCTCTTTTCGATTATGCGTCTGCATAGATGCCTTGCGTGCTCCTGTTCCTCGTTTGGTATTAGTAATATGGCCACCTCCGTGTCCGCAATGGTGTTCTCCACGTCTTTTTTCCTATCGTAGCTTTCGATGTTGTATTTCAAACCTTTTTGTAGTAGCTGTGTTTCCTTGGCGTTGATAGGAAGATTTGTTAAGTTAAGTTAACAAATCTTGGATCGAAAGGCGTTCTATTCTGCTGTGGGCCTTTTTTGTTGTTGTTTTGTTTTGTGTCAAGGTCGTCCAGTTTTTTTTTGAGTTTTTTATACTTGTTTTCCATTGCTCCTTTGATCTCTTCCTTTATTGCATCTAACGTTTCCAGAAGGGAACTGACTGGAATGATTCCCATCAGCTCCAGATGGATGCGTAGTAGTTCCTGATTCATGCGCTCCTTCTTTGCGTGTTGGTTCCTGATCTCGCATCTAATGAAGCTGTTCTCCACTATCCTTATAATTTTGCGTTTATCCTCATTTTGCATTTTGTGTCCTATTTGCGCGAATTTTGGAATGAGTTTGCTCCAGGGACCGGGAGTTTTATTCCTTTTATAATAAAACACCAAAGAAAAAATTTATATTTGGAGGAATATTTTATTTGGACAAAAATAATCAATCAACTTGGAGTTTTATTTTTTAAAGACAGCGATAAAATAAAAATTTGGTGTTTTATTTTTTAGCACCAGCGATAAAATAAATACTTGGTGTTTTATTTTTTAGCTCCATCGATAAAACAAAAACCTGGAGTTTTATTTTTTAACTCCAAAATAAAACTCCAGGGCCAATAACTAGCGAACCCCTTAACCGAATTGCATAAATTTGGTATCAGATGAAAGATAATTCAGTAAGCTTTTTGATGGTGCCACCCATGCCAAGGTTACCACTCAAACCAAGGTTGCCACCTATTTTTTTAATTTTTTCCAATTTAGTATAAGTGTCATCATTCAAAAGCTTACTGAATTACCTTTCATCTGATACCAAATTTATGCAATTCGGTTAAGGGGTTCGCTAGTTATTGGCCCTGGAGTTTTATTTTGGAGTTAAAAAATAAAACTCCAGGTTTTAGTTTTATCGATGGAGCTAAAAAATAAAACACCAAGTATTTATTTTATCGCTGGTGCTAAAAAATAAAACACCAAATTTGTATTTTATCGCTGCCGTTAAAAAATAAAATGCCATATTTTTATTTTATAGCTGGTGTTTTTAAAAAAAAAATCAGTAATTTTAATAGAGCCCAGGTTATTGATCCTGGAGGTCCTGGGATGAAAGTAAAGTTAATAATTTTTCCCAAGGACTCAATATAGCCCTTGAGTTTTATAGCATCGGAAAAAAAAAAATAATTTTTATTTTCGGTCCCTGGTTTGCTCATTAAACATTGTTTATTAAACCATATGTTGGCTTTGGTGTTGTGTATTTTCTGTAGTCGCCTTTTGTATGCTATCAGTAGAATATTTGTCCGGATTTGATTAAACATTTGACCTTTATTACAAAAAGTTGCGCCTAGGGTGACATAATCCCAACTTTTTTACTTGGGCTTATGTCACCCTAGGCGTAGTGACATAATCCCAATTGGGATAATGTCATTTTCAAGCCCAAAAAAACATTTCAGATTTTTTCTAGGATTTTATTACATTAAGCAAAAAAATTAAAGCTGACAATAAAGTTAATGTTGTTATACAATAATACATTGAGTATATGTATAAGATGAAATATGTATGTACTTAAATACACATGTTCTCAAAACATTACTTTAAAACTAAAAAATTACATTAAAATTAAATATATTTACATATATACAGACTTTTTTCAATAAAACGATAGGAATATAAATATTTGTGTACACTGTATATATGTCTATAAAAAGATGAAAATTTGGAAGAAAAAATCGCGCGATTAATAGATCGATAGGTGTATACATATGTATGTACATATGTCTATAAAAAGATGAAAATTTGGAGGAAAAAATCGCGCGATGGTGAGTGACATAATCCCAAATTTTAAAATTTGGGGTTATGCCACTTGGGATTAAATCACGGCACCTCACACGGCTGCAGGTCAACAACGAATTGAGCTGTACGAAAAATTAGATTAGAAAAGTAAAAGAAAGCAATAACATTTTGTAAATTAAGGTTTTGGCCCAATGCACGCATACTCCCCTCAAAACGAAATTAAATAACGTAAAAATCGAGACGGTAATGGCGGAGATATTTATTAATTAGTAATCCTACTTTTTTTATTATCTCAAAAATTGAAATTTCAAAATATCTCGAAAACTGTTCTACTTTTGAACCATCTGATTACATATTTGGAATCAGCAGAAAATTCGATGGTGGCACCTATAGACGATATTCAAATTGATCGCACAACCACCTTTAAAAATTGCCATTTTTTGGGACAAATTTGGCACAGTTTAAAATAGTAATTTTTCATCACTTACGTACACGGGAGCTTACAAACCGCTGTTATAAAAAACCCAATAACTGGTTTTAAATTTATTAGAATTGCTCAGATGGGAGCTCTTTAACCTTAATTATTATTATCATTATTATAAAAATGGAATTGGGCGACATCTAGGGTGGCCCAAAAGGATTTTTTTTTTTTTTGGAAATGTCTACATATGTATGTTACTACATACATACAAATGTATGTACATATATACAAATGTACATATGAACATACATAAGCATACTCAATAAATATTTCCTTCTCTTAGGCCAACATATGAAGAAGTCTTCCATGTCCGAATCATCGTCTGATATAATGGATTTGGATGATGGCATCGATGCTACAACAGGTTTGATCGATAGTTCTGGTAGACATTTGGCACCATTTTTGCGAGCACAGCAATCGTACGAAAAACAACAATTTCAGTTGCAACAGCAACAAAATGGCTTGCGGGGCCAATCGAATACACTACAATTGCGTCACAATAGTGCCATGGCGGTCAGTATTGAAACCGACGTCTGACTACTGGGTAAGATCAAATAGAGAGCCAGAACTCACCGTGAGTAACTTTCATTCTGTTTGAGGATAAAACAAAATAAATTTGAAGCACTTGGTGGGTCTAATTCAGACCTGTTAAATTCCGATGAAAATTAATAATGATTCATTTTTTTGGATTTTTTAATTTTCATGACTATTTTAATTGTCTTACATTAACCGGACAATTAATAATCGATTAAATTAAAAAATTGTAAAGAAAAATCATGTTACTAACCATTAAAAAAATAATCGGAAATAATCATATAATCACATAACTTTTTTTAATCGCATGATTATTTTTAATTGCCCAATTATTTGTAATTGTATGATTATTTTTAATTGCTCGATTATTTTCAATTGTGCGATTATTTCTTTTAATATGATTATTTTAAATTATTTTTGAAAGTAGGTATGTGTAGGTATGCACATATATATATATATATACATGTATGTGTGTTTGTATGTGTGCATGAATGTGTGTATGCATGTATGCATGAAATAATCAAATAATTGTATTAATCATGCAATTAAAAATAATTGAAAATAATCTAAATAATCATGGAATTAAAAAAAATTAATCGATTAATTAATTTTTTTATATAATTTAATTAACTTTTAATCATTAAAAAGGTGAAAATAATTGTAATTAATCATTAAAGAGTTACAAAAACAAAACATGCTTTAATTAATAGTCATTAAAATTTTTAATCATTAAATAACAGGTCTGGTCTAATTAGACTGGTCGACAACGAAATCCTCGTTTTAGGTTTAAAGATAGATTTTGGAGCGCTGATTGCGAAAATCATATTGAAAAAATCCCATCATGTAAGGTTTCAAAGTTACTTAGCAAAAAATAGGTCTTCCTAGTTTTTAATTTATATTATTTTTTAATCGTTTCTTTAAAAAAAACGTAGTGAATGGTTGCATTAGACATTAGTGAATAAGTTCCTATAAATACTAAAGTAAATATAACTTAAGTAACTAAGTGGCATATATATATATTCGAAAAAAAATAAAGTGAATTTTTAAGTAATTTTCTTATGAGCTCACTTCTGGTAAACTTTGAGCCGATTTCATAAAAGAGCCGTTTAAAATTTCTTTAAAGTCGGAGTGATTTCATAATAATATAATATTAAAAGGCTCGTTTAACGTCAAATGATTGTCATAAATTTAAAAATATTGAAATTTGACCTTTGTTTTTTTCTGAAAATAAATAGATAAATTTGTTCATTGTGGCTTTATTTTATTATTATTTTTTTTTTTGAAAAAAGACAAAGAACAAAGAAGCATAATTTGGAAACGCAGTGCAGAAAAAATAGGAAGCGGTCATCGAACCTCACAAAGAGGAAGGATTGCGCGCTCCGTTTCACAACTTATTCCATAAAAAAGTTAATAATAATTAGATTACGCTGTGGGATATTAAAATTGATTTTTACCAAAAAAAGAGGCCAATCAATGTCACCTCTAATATGATGTTGAAAACAAAGGAAAGTGAGAGGACTGATCTTCTTGCTGTCTTTAGATTAATTAATAGCAGACGGAAATTATATAATGGCATAGGTTCATTGAATTTAAGTGACCATAGAGCAAATTAGAGAAAGACTTTTTGAACCCGCTCAATCCTAGAAATATTCTTAGAGTTGAATAAAGTAACATCTCATCCAATTTTAATTCTGATTTCATGTTCGAATTCAACATAAAATTTTGATTGAATTTAATGTGCATATTGCCTTGGTTAATTTTTTGGTGATTTTTGACAATTTTTGATTTTCAAAAATCAGTCTAGGTTCATAAGAACCAAATTCTGGAACATGAAAATTAATCTTACACAAATGTCGTGGAAGGGTTTTCTATTCAGAGAAATGAGAGGAATCCGAATTTCGATGGAACGATATACATATGTTAGTAAATCGCCCCGGCCTAATATACATATCCATATATAAAATATTCTTGTTTTTATTTTTAATTTTTAAAATTATCCTTTCATATATAAAACTTTTAGGGAAATGCTTGAAGAGCAGCCTGGATTGGCAAAGGAAAATACTGCGTTGGATGCCAGAAAAGTCATCAAAAGCAGTCTAATCGTCCCTTTCACGGCATAGTGAAAAGTCATACTACTCAGTGGAAATTGGAAAGTTAATTAGCTTTGGAAAGATTTATAAAATAAATAGAACGAAGTAATAAGTGTAATATAAGCAACGCAAGTTACGAAATTGAATGATTTTTCTAGATCACACTTATCAAATACGATATTAAGCCATAGAAAATTTAACAAAATTAAAACATAAATAAGCAAGAATGTAAAAGAAAAGAAACAAAAATTATTCAAAGAGCTGAAAAATATTTTTCGTTTGGTATTTTAAAATCATAAAGTAGGGAAATGTTGTAAAATGATTTCAATTCGACTATTTGTTAAAATTAAATAAGCTCGATTCATAAAGCTTTTTAAACATTTCCAATTCTTCCATATATGTATAAGTTTAACGCAGCATATGTTGCAGTTTCACCTATAACCCGGAAAAATTATCTTGAGGCAATTGTTGAAATGTATGCCGATCCTATAATTTATAAAAAATTTCGAGTTAGGTTAAATACCTATACCTATGTAAAAATATTTTTGAGTATTGATATATTCCCCGCAAACAATTTTACCAGACAATTTCTGATTCAGACAATTCTGAAAAAAATCTGAGTACAAAGTTGACTATGTAGACATATCTTATGGATTTTTTATAGATTTCTATCAGATATATCTGGGGAAATTTACTTTTTTCCCATCCGACAAATCTTATAGATATCTGAACGATTTCGTGCAGAGTGCCAAAATATTTTAATTTGTTTCGTGCGTGAAAATTTCAATTGAAAAAATACAAAAACTAGAAAAATTAATTTAAATTACAAAACTTGCTCGATATAATAAATAATAACAAATAAAACAGAATTAAATAAAATACATATATAATTAATAATTAAAGATAAATAATATGTCGCGTCAGGCTTTTAGACAACGGGTCAAGCGAAACGCGAAAAACTTATTAACGACTCTGATTGAGCCCGGCGGAAGTGTCTTAAATATAATAGATTGTAGTAGAAGTAGTACTTCTAACAATATTAACGCAAATAACTTTATTAACAATAGCAGTGATGAAAATATTAATAATTTTAATACAAATGAGCGTAGACATAGTTCCCAAATGTTAACGAATGAAATGGATAAAAACTGCCATACTATGCGTGACCTAAAAAACTTTTTGCGAAATTGGTCAGTTAAATATGCAATACCAGGCATTGCTATGAACGAGTTATTAAAAGAGTTAAAAATAGATGACGATAGCTTGCCGATAGATGTGCGAACCTTAAGAGAAACGCCAAAAAATACAGCAGTGGAAGAAATGGGAAAAGGGTCGTATTACCACTACGGCTTGAAAAATTGCCTGACAGACTTTCTTTTTATACTCAGCTGTACTAGTACACAGAGTATTATAGTTTTGATTTCCTAACGGTGGATTGTAACAGAATGAAATAATCGAGATAGATATAGACTTATATATATAAAAATGATCAGGGTGAAAAGAGAAATCGATTGAGCCATGTCCGTCCGTCTGTCCGTCTGTCCGTCCGCCCGTCTGTGAGCACGATAACTCGCGCAAAAATTGAAATATTTTGATGAAATTTGGAATGCAAGTTGGTATCAAGACAGGAACGGATGGTATTGAAAATGGGCGAAATCGGACCATGACCACGCCCACCTCCCCTATATAGTAAAAATCCGAAATTTTGTATCTCAGTAACTAATAGAGCTGGAGTGATGAAATTTTACCCACGTATTGAGCTCAGGCCCTTATGAAGAAATATGGTAAAATTTTGGAAAATGGGCGGTGCCACGCCCACTTATTAAGGGGCAAACATTGAAAGTTTTATGAGTCATAACTCAGAAACCGTTGAAGACATATCGATTAAATTTGGTAAGCGTGATATACTTACTTAGGCAAATGTTTGGACGAAAAATTGCCAAAATCGTTTGACGACCACGCCCACTTTTATATATGGGTATTATAAAGTGGCCTAATAAAAACATTTTAAGCGATATCTCTGTCAAATATAAAGATATATCATTGAAATTTTATGGCAGGAGTCCAACTATGGACATAAGACAAAAAACACAAACATTTTGGAAAATGGGCGTGGCACCGCCTCCTTTTAGAAGCAGGAATATACGAGATTTCTTAGCCCATAACTCGACAAATAATTGAGATATTATGACGAAACTTGGTGTGTACACTTTTATCACTTGTGGTAATAGACACGCAAAAATTTATTGAAATCGATTTATGACCACGCCTACTTTTTAACAAAGATATTTCTGAAACACCCTTTGGGAATTTTTAACGTGAAATCTTTGTAACTAGAACTCGTAAAGGAATGAAATTTTGCACAAATAATAATATTCATATACTTAGTTGGATAACTGATAAAAATTTTGGAAAATGGGCGCGGCTACGCCCACTTTATGCAGCACTCACTTTATATAAAGTACAACGTGTTTCCATTAAACGCAAACAAACAATAAAAGCATACAGCTGAGTATCTAATGTTCGATTCCACTCGAACTTAGGCTTCCTTACTTGTTTCAACTAAATTAAGTAGCGAAACAACTAAACTAACATTGAATTTTGGAATTGATGGTCTTCCCATTTTCAAAAGTTCAAAAAAATGTCTATGGCCAATCATGATGAGTGTGACAGGCTACGCACCAGTATTTTTAGTGGGCACTTATATCAATGTTGATAAAAATGGAGCAACGTATACATTAACTAAGCCAGATAATCCGAATTTTTATTTAAAGTATTTAGTTGATGACCTTTTAAGTTTAAAAGAGAGCGTATTTTATTTCCAAAATAAAAATTTTGATATTGAAGTGGGACATTTTGTATGTGATGCACCTGCTCGAGCATTTTTGCTGAAGGTTAAATCACATTCGGGATATTACTGTTGTACAAAATGTATACAAAAAGGGGATTATTTTAGTGGAAGGATAATATTCCCACAAACCAGTGCAATTTTACGGTCGGACGAGGCTTTTAAAAACAGAGATTATCCTGAGCACCACTTAAATTTAGAACCCCTGATATTAGAATCTGTTGGCGTGGGGTGTGTTACACAATTTCCACTCGATTATATGCACGTCTTATGCCTAGGAGTTACCAAACAGATTATAAGAATATGGATCAAAGGAACAGGAGGAATATTTAAACTTGAAAGTAACAAATTAAGACAAATTTCGGATGGTAATACTGCTTTATCCAAGCAGTTCTGCCATGAATTCAATAGAGTTCCTAGAAGCCTTGACGAGTTTGATAGATGGAAAGCAACTGAATTAAGATCGTTCCTAATGTACAGTGGTATAATTATTCTGAGAAACGTTCTGGATGATCGTAGATACAACCATTTTTGTAAGCTGAACGTTGCAATGAGAATATTATGTGACAAAGATATTTGCGTGCAGAATAATGCTGAAGCTCAACTTTTAATTAAAAATTTTATAGAGGAAATACCTGAACTCTATGGCAAACACAATTTAACATACAACATGCACTAATTGACGCATTTAAACGAAGATGTATTAAAATTTGGATCTCTTGACAATTTCAGCGCTTTTAAATATGAAAATTATTTGTACAATTTAAAAAAAAAGTTAAAAATGGAACAAGTATATTAACTCAAATTTCAAATAGAATTATTGAGCAAAGTATGTATCTTAAGACGGCATGCAATATAAAAAGTTTTCCAATATTAAAGGGCTGTTTGAGTAAAAATAAATTTAAAACTTTATATACGGAAAGGGAGAAATTTTCTATATACCCCCCTGATAACTACTTAAAAACTAATAATGCACTATACAAAGTAAAATCTATTCAAAAATAAAATAATCAAATACTACTAATTTGTAATAAAATAACCGGCCCTGAAAACTTTTTCAATAACGATCAAAATATCACATTGGGAATATACAAAACAACAAACGAGCAACTGAATAATTTTGACGAATTTTTAAAAATCACAGACATTTTAAAGAAATACATACGATTTAATACAGAATACATAACAGCATTTATACCGCTTTTAAATTAAAATGGAGCCAGAAAATGGTGAGAAATAATAATTAATTATAAATCTGTTTATTAATATGTGTATTTATATATATGTATATACATACATATGTACATATTTTTTTTTTTTTTATTTTCAGTTTACACATTGGTCGAGGATACCAGCACAGTTTCTTTAAATAGTAAGTATAAAAAAGAATTTTATACTGACAGATCGGATCGGGAAGGGGTGAATAATTAGTCAGTAATTAATCTCGCAAAAATTAACGATTTCCTTTAAGTATTTATTGGAATTTTGGGGCGCATCGCTAACTTCATACGCCTTTCTAATAACTCTGACTAACTTTCGGTTATAGAATATGAAAAAAAATATAAAAACCAAGTTGTTTTAAATAAGTCTACTATTCTTATAATTCTTATTATACTGTTTGTATCAGCTATACAAGATTTATTAGCCACGGTTGTTGACCAAAATAAAATACTTACGGAAGAAGTAATTAAACTAAAAGACGAGAACCGTAAGATTTTGGTTCATTTTACTGAAGAATTTATAGCCCTCAGGAGACACGTGGAAAGCGTACTAATCGAATTGAAAGCGCAAAAAGTACTTATTGGACGGTGTGATATAAACCTAGAATCGCCGAATGATATTATTACGTTCGATAATGAATTAAAAGAAGATGAAGAAAAAAGAATGAATTTAGTAAGTTTCTTCTTAAATATATGTATATATGTATACTTATATATAACCTACTTTTTTATAAATACAGCTTAAGGGTATTCTTTTATACTATCTGCCTAATCGAAATTACCATAGCGTATTTTTAATTACTTATTTTGCAGCTCAATATTAAATTACACAAAAACAAGTGAATGCTACGGCGTATGAGTAACATTTTCATGAAAGATGCACGGGTAATTGCGGTTAGGCAGCCTAGCATACATAAATAGAATCCCCTTAGGCTATCTAGCAGCCAGTTTCACGAAAATTCATATAAAGTTCAAGTAAAAAAAATTAAATTAAACTTAAGTTCTTTCGTGAAACTGGCTGTAAGTATATTAAGATTAAAATTTTTAAATTTATGTATTCGCAACTTGTCGTAACTCATTGCAAAATTGTAAACCATATCAATTTCAGATTTTACGATTTTGCAATGAGTTATGATAAATAGTGAATCCCTTAATACCATTCACAATATTACTAATATGATGATTAACTTTAGATATCACGATTCAGCAAGCAAAGCCATGATAACATCAATAAATTCGTGTTTGAAAACTTAAAGTTAATTTTTAAGGATGACTCTGTAATTGCAAAATTTTCTTGGAGTGCGGCGAAAAACAACATCGCAGTAAAAGATTTCACACTAATTAAAATCCTTAAAGGTACAAACGTTATTCTTTAAAATTATGTTGTTAATTTATTTCCTTTCAATAGATTTGGCTTTGGAAAACATTCCGCAGACTACAACTTCCCACGTGGAATATTTAATAAAAAAATTTTTCACAATGTCAAAAGACAGGAAAAACAAGGCGGAAAAGAGAAAAATCGGCGCGGATATACATTGAATATACATATATGTACATAGATACATGAATTGTATTAGATTTTTTGTACATATATACGTATTAATTTTTTGCTTTTGTTTTTTTTATTGATTTTTTTTGGTTTCGTTTCTGTTTTTTTTGTTTTTGTTTTGTTTTTTGTTTTTGCCTTTTTTGTTTTTGCCTTTTGTTTTTTGTTGTTGTCTTTTTTTCGTTTTGGTTTTTGTTTTTGCTTTTTTTTTTGGTTTCGTTTCCGTTTTTTTTTGTTTTTCTTTTTTTTGTTTTTGCCTTTTTTTGTTTTGGTTTTTGTTTTTGCTTTTTTTTTGGTTTCGTTTTTTTTTTTTTTGTTTTTTTGCTTTTTTTATTGTTTTTGTGTTTTTGTGTTTTGTTTTTTGTTTTTGCCTTTTTTTGTTTTGGTTTTTGTTTTTGCTTTTTTTTTTGGTTTCGTTTGTTTTTTTTTTTGTTTTTTTGCTTTTTTTGTTTTGTTTTTGTGTTTTTGTGTTTTGTTTTTTGTGTTTTGTTTTTGCCTTTTTTTGTTTTGGTTTTTGTTTTTGCTTTTTTTTTGGTTTCGTTTTTTTTGTTTTTGTGTTTTGTTTTTTGTTTTTTTGTTTTTGCCTTTTTTTGTTTTGGTTTTTGTTTTTGCTTTTTTTTTGGTTTCGTTTCTCTTTTTTTGTTTTTGTGTTTTGTTTTTGTTTTTGTTTTTGTGTTTTGTTTTTGTTTTGTTTTTTGTTTTTGCCTTTTTTGTTTTGGTTTTTGTTTTTGTTTTTTTTTTGGTTTCGTTTGTTTTTTTTTTCTTTAAAAAAAAATGTAATTTATATGTTTATAATTTTTTAATATCATGTTTTTCAATTCCCTGTTTAAAATAGTATTATACCTACACCAAATAATCACTTACGTTGTTTATCCATTGAAATCTTCGAGCATAACACTGCTCTACAGCCAAAAAATACTCTGAACGCAACCATCCTTTCTATATGTAAAATCGGTCGCTGATTCCGAAAATCGGGTTCATTTTTAATTCTATGGGAAGGTTTTTGAGATATCGGCAATTTACCGTCATTTGGCCAATGTGTCCACTTAATCCTGTATATCTCTTTAACACAGTGAGCTATATTCCTTAGGGTGACACCAAACGAAATAAAATTAAATTTCTTTTTCACGGCTCCTATAACATTTTTCTCTAACTCTTATAGTTTCTGAAATATTGACGATTAAATTTTAATTTTTTCGATTTTTTACGATTTTTTGAAGAAAAAATTGACTTTGTCAGGCAATATCTTTAAAACCAATATTTTTACCTTCCGTTTTACTCCTTTTCATGAAGCTCCATTCTATTATCAAAAAAATAAGCTATCAACGATGAAAATCCATTGTAAAATGGAAAAGTTATAGGCGATCAAGTAAATACAGCCAGGTCGCGCAATGCCCCTGCACGCGTACATTCTATGCATATTGTACCAATACCTACACATCTGCAGTAGCAGCACATTGGCAGCGCGGTAGATACAAGCCCATTTACGGGTATAACATGCATAAAATATACCCGTGTAGAGGCATTGTGCGACTTGGCTGTATTTACTTGATCGCCTATAACTTTTCCATTTTACCATGGATTTTCTTCGTTGATAGCTTATTTTTTTGCTAATGGAATGGAGCTTCACGTAAAAGATTAAAACCGAAGGTGAAGACATTGGTTTTAAAGATATTGTCTGACAAAGTCAATTTTTTCTTCAAAAAATCGTAAAAAATCGAAAAAATTAAAATTTAATCGTCAATATTTCAGAAACTATAAGAGTTAGAGAAAAATGTTATAGGAGCCGCGAAAAAGAAATTTAATTTTCTTTCGTATGATGTCACCCCAAAGAAGATAACTCACTGTGTTAAAGAGCTATACTGGATTAAGTGTACCCATTGGCCAAATAACGGTAAATTGCCGATATCTCAAAAACCTTCCCATAGAATTAAAAATGTACCCGATTTTCGGAATCAGCGACCGATTTTACATATAGATAGGATAGTCACGTCCAAAGTACAGACAAAAAATTTCATTTTGTGATCCAGTGTAATTAATTAATTACATGTACTTATTTAAGTTAGTTTTAATTTAATAGATACTTAATTATGAATTGAAATATTCGACCATCTCTATGCTTTATTAATATAATAGATACCTAATTATTTAAATATGTACATATGTTTATCCATTGAAATATTAAATCATAATTAATTTGCAAGTGACACCACAAATTAGCTGAGTTTTATTTATAAATCTGTAAGATATGCATCAGGGTCGTCGGCAAATATTGCAGAATTCTGCGCGATTTTCTTCAGATATCTTTAAGATATCCATCAGATTCGTCGGAAAATATTGCAGAATTCTGCACGATTTTCTTCAGATATCTTTAAGATATCCATCAGATTCATCGGCATTTAAACTAGAAATTCTCACGATTTTTCTTCAGATATCTGTTAGATATCAGTCAGATTCGTCGGAAAACAATAGAATTTCCCTTCATAGTTCCTTCAGAAATCTGTTAGATATCTGTCCGAATCGTCGGTTATAAACACAGAATTTCCCAAGACATGTCTGTAAGAATTCCTGTCAACGTCTTCATACGTTTCTCTTGAAGAAGTCGTACAGAAAACTTATTGATTTCGGGTTTTTTTGCCGACAATCTCATAGAAATCTAACAGATTTCGGGTAAAATTGTTAGCTGGGTTTATGTGCCATATACATACATACCTACATACATATATATGTAAAATCATTAGAAGCTATTACACTATCCGACAAAAAAAAATATCCTCGCCATTTGATACCAAGGCTGCAAAATAACGTTATTTTTAAAAATAAACAAAAAAAATTTTGTTTCTGTTGAAATATTCGATTTTATAAACGTAAAAAGCATAACAAAATCCATTTCGTTTCAAATGTTATCAAAAAAAATATCAAAATTTTTTTAGTTTTGATAATTATCAAAACAATTATTTCAAAAAAATATTGTTTCAACTTTAAACAAACAAAAAAATAACTTTTTAATAATCTCGTTTTCTGTGAAGAAAAAAAATTTTACATACATATGTTTGTATGTATGTACATACGTACCCAGTTGGAAAGGGTAATGTTTGGTAATGCGCAAAGGTAATCTATCTCTACCATCATTTATACATTACAACATGCATGATTCTTGACACAGCAAGTGTCCTTTTGCATTACCTCTTCGTATATAAAAAGATACATTGCCTTGTGCATCACCTCTTCGCATACGAAGAATTAAATCAAATAATCAAATATTATACATTTAAGTTGCTATACATTTTCAGAATTATGCATGTACATACATATTTTTCACCAATTCAATTTATTTATATTATTTTTTCAAACTGTAACCTTCATGCGACAAAAATACATTTGAGTTATTTCAAATCATGTTCAGAGATATTACCTCCTCGTTTACATAGGCATGCATGTTTTCGTATGTTGCCATTCATTGATGAATTCGTATTTGAAAAAGGTAATGCATTACTCACTTTCCAACTGGGTACATGAATAAAAAAAAATTACATATATTTTTTGTTTATTTTTTTTAAATAAAAAACGAAAAAAAATTTATATTGATAAAAGTTTATTGACAGTTTTTTAAACGAAAAAATTTGGTTTTCGATAAGCAACAAAACAAAATAATTTTTGGATATTTTTTATTGATATTTTTTGAAACAAAATTATTTTGTTCATTTCGTTGAGCAGCCGTGTTTGATACATGATTCCTATGTAAAATATTCTGCTTATACATATGTAATCAGATGGTTCAAAAGTAGAACATTTCTTGAGATATTTTGAAAAGAAAAAGGTAGGATTACCAATCTGTCAATATCTCCGCCATTACCGTCTCGGTATTTATTTCATTTCATTTCGTTTTGAGACAACAAAGTAATAATTAAAATCGATGTTAAAATGACGGAGTTATAGCGAACAAAATATTTTTTTATGCAAATTTGCAGTTTTTTTTCGAAATTCATTTTCTTTTTTGTATTTTTTTTACGAAATATTAAATAATCTCCTGGTTTCACACTTTGAGTCTTTCTTAGTGAACATTTTGGCACTTTCCGGATTATAATCATTAGAAAAATAACACTTTTATAAGAGATTAAGGGCCGATATCATAATGAAACTCTTAAAGCTCTTTTTGTTGAAGGTGGCTATTAGTTAAAGAGCCATTTACGTAAATGTACTTTAAAGTAGGAGTGATTTCATAATAATGTGATAACAAAAGGCTCTTTTAAGCAAAAATGGTGTAAATGACAATGCTGTCCCCGACAGTATTACGCAAAATGATTGTCATAATTTTAAAAATATTGAAATTTTGCATTTGTTATTTCTGAAAATAAATAAATTTTTTGATTGTGGCTTTAATTTTTTTGAAAAAAAAAAAAAAACAAAAATAATGAAAGATAATATGGAAACCCAGTGCGAAAGAAATAGTAAGCGGTCATCAAACTTCACGAAAGAGTAAGAACATGAATATTGCATTATAGGACTCAACAAACAGAATAACAAAAAAGATTATTGATATATATTTGATTTTGACGGACTGCATAAATCACATTTTTTCCGACAAAAGAGACCTTTAAACACTTAAATGCCCGTTTTTGGGTATTTAACTTTAAAGGTACATTTATCTTCAAAAGGACTATGAAATTGATCAGCAAATTAAATGCTCCTTTAAATTTTAACGGAACTTTTCATTTGCATCGGCCCCAAGTGAATAAACATATCCATATTTATTTATATTTTCATGGAACTTCCAAATCTTGCAAATTTAAAAGGTGAATCTTGACAAATTCTTGTATAAAAATTCAAGTATATTTGGTCCTTCGCTCGAACAAACAACATTTCATTGATACAGATAAAATGAGCCAATCTCACCGCCTCTTTAGGAGCATTCCATGGAAAATGGTAAATTTGTCCCGTACAAGCATTTCGACTTCTCACACATATGTACATATACCAGTTTTCAAATGCAGGCTTCTGGGCCTTTGTTTAGAAATTAGCCACACAATATTGATGTACTAGAAACTTTGTTTGATAACCTTTTTGTTTGTTTGTGAAGTGTAAAGATTTATTCCATTTGTCCCGTACAAACAATGTAAAAAATTACATTACAGCATTTTTAATTCTTTTGGAATAACCTTATTTCTAATCTTTTTTTCTTATACAATTAATTTGACGAAAATTGCACCTGGTTCGCATAAACCAAGGATCATGGTAGACCAGCCCTGTCCCGTACAAACTCATAACTTTTTTAAGATTTTTCAAACAGTAATAATGCACCAGATATTTTGTTGGTTAACATTTTGGTGTGCCTTTAATTCAAATCCAAAACTGTAAAAATTCGTACAATTTGTCCCGTACAAACCATGGAATGCTTCTTTACCGGTTGTCCTTTCCGAAAATGAAAGAGCTCAATGCGAAATTTCTAACATGCTGGAGAATGATATTATTGAAGGATCCGACTGGGCTTTGCCAGTTGTAATGGATGATTTCCTACATTCTGCCAACAGCACTAAATTTATGACGACTTTGGATTTGCAATGTGTTTACTTTCAGATAGCAGTCGTCGAAAAGGACTCAGATAAAACTTGCCTCATAAAAACGTTTAGTACTTATCTTTTCAAAAGAATGCCTTTCGGACTTCGAACGCCCCTGCAAATGTGAAAATACTTGCGTACTTGGGTGATATTATTACACTACGTTACAGCATGGGCCTTCTGAGCTCGGAACTATTCTTATTTTTTATTTTTTTATGGTTAGGTTTTTAAGATAACGGTAATTTTGTGTTTTTTTGTTTACCACTTCATTCCGAAATCTCGTATATTCATGCTTCTAACCAGAGGCGGTGCCACGCCCATTTTCCAAAATTTTTGTGTTTTTTCTTTTACGTCTGTAAAACAAATGATATATATCTTTATATTTGACAGAGATATCGCTTAAAATGTTTTTATTATGCCATTTTATAATACCCATATATAAAATTGGGTGTGGTCGTCAACCGATTTTGGCAATTTTTCGTCCAAACTGTTGCCTAAGTAAGTAAATCGTCATTGGGTTTTTTAAGAGCAGCGGTCACCTCTCGGCAGTGGGCGGCATACCCTCCGAGTGTATTTCTGCCTTGAAAGGGCTTCTCACAAAAAATGCATTCGCCGTTCGGAGCCAGTATAAAACTGTAGGTCCACCCAATTAGTAGCAAAAACAAAAGGAGCACACCTCGAATTGGGAGAGAAGCTCGGTCATAAAACTCGCCAGAGTTATAATAGCGCCATTGTATTATACCTATTATTATTATAAGTAAATCATCATCAAATATTTCAATTTTGCGCGAGTTAGAAAACGCACAGACGGACAAACGGACGAACATGGCCCAGTCGATTTCTCTTTGCACCCTGATCATTTTGATATATATAAGTCCATATCTATATCGATTATTTCATTCTGTTACAGTCCACTGTTATGAAATCAAAATTATAATACTCTTTTTACTAGTATAGCTGAGTATAAAAACCAGTGCCATCCAAACTAAGGTAAAAAAGAGACACTAGACTAGGAATTTTGTATGAAAATTTTTAATTAATTAAAAAGGTAAATTTGAATAAAAAATATCATAAAGTTAAAAATATTTTTACGTTCTGGAATAGCTAAACTACTAGAAAGCTGTCGACTTAAGATAGTAGCGTGCACTCCTAGTATATTAGAAAACATGGAAATATACAAACAGAAAACATTCGTAGGAAATATAATAAACGAGCAAATAAACACCGCAGCAGATACATTGTTCGAACCTCTCAGGCTACTATACCAAAAAAGGACAGGAAACCTAAAACTGACATAAACAAAACATCTAACAAGAAGACAATAACGGACTTTTACCTACCTTCGTAACGACGCTACGATCATGAAAAATTATCAAATGCATCTCTTCCGATAGTAACACGAACGAGGATAATTCAAGTGTTAAAAGCATATAATTTAAAATGACTATTTGCGGAGTTAGGAACATATAAAGGATCAAAACCATATATCTGAACAATCAGTTGTACAGGGACTATATGTCATAGTGACCCGATTTCGATTATTTTTATAAATAGTTAAGGTAATGGATATAGTCACGTGCAAAGTTTTGATATATTAGCTCAAAAGCTGACTGAGTTA
This sequence comes from Urophora cardui, assembly GCA_960531455.1. Lineage (NCBI taxonomy): Eukaryota > Metazoa > Arthropoda > Insecta > Diptera > Tephritidae > Urophora > Urophora cardui. The sequence goes on along the minus strand of OY482671.1, from coordinate 81,680,286 downwards.
TTACCAGGGGTAAATGGGGTATGGTAAAGTTTAATTATCTACCGTTATCTCGAAAACCGAATCCAATTTGGGAAAACTGGAGGTGGCATTGAATTTATAATATCCCAATTAAGAAGAGAGCTATTAAAATCTTTTCGCGGAAAAAAGTGCGAAGCCCGGGTAAAGTTTACAAACGAAGAAAAATTTACTTTCAGAGATCTGAAACTTCTTTCCTAAATATCTCAAAATCAAAATTTAATACGGATATTCTGAACACGTCATTGTATTCTACAGGCAAAAATTAAGTTAACGTGTTTAGGCGTTTCATTTAGACATTTCAAATTTTTTAAATATACCTGTTGTAACATAAAATAATTGGGAGAAATTCTAAAGAAGGGGTTTGGAAAATGTACATATGTATTTCCCTAAAAAATAATCAAATTGATCTAATTTTGCGATTATGTGTCGGCCGTTGAATAGGTTCAACTAAATTTTTTTAAGAAATATAAAAAAATTCTTTAGGGATGAATGTATGTATGTACACATGTCGTCGTTTAAAGTGCATTTTCGCGTAAGAGAAATTTGCATTTTCGCATAGCGGACGGTTGTTGAATTTTACAGGAGAGCAAAAAAACTGTTTCATTTCAAAACCGTTACTTATTTCTGCGTACAAACTTAAATTTAAATAGTTACGTAGATTAGTTTGTTAGCTAAAACATCAACTTAGTGTAAAAAAAGAAACAAATTGAATTATTACGACTCTTTTTTTCATGTGCGGTTGTGCAATTTTTATTTGGCACAAAAATCACGTATATGCGGTAATGAAATGGCAAAATGTTCAATATAATTCCTTTTTTTAGTATTTTATAAAGAAAAAAGTAAAAAAAAAAAAAAACATAAAAATATTACATTTTAAGCTAAAATTCATATTTTTAATTACGAAAACGTAATTTTGTTTACACATACACTGCTATTCCGAGCGTTACCGGAAAATTACTTTACTGGTAATTTATGTTGCTGAAAATTGTTACCATCTTTTCAATTGGCATTCTGGCACAAATGGTAACGCTGTCAAAGCATTTCCATAAGAACGGAATTGAATCGGGCTGAAAATGGTAACAAAATGTTACCACGTATTGAGGTGGTAACTTAATTTTCTGCTGCCAGAATACGAAAAGAGTGTTTCTTTATTTCACCAGTAAAGTAAATTATGTTACCACACCGGAATAAGGCCGATAGGTGGAAAATTCTTAAGGTAAATGTGGTATGAAAATCGTAAGGCATCATTCGTTTTAAGTGTTTTAAATGTTGATATTTACATTTTGTAATTTTGTTGTGACCTTTGTGGATTGGATTAGGAACATTCGTGTTCTATCTGGTTTGTTTATAACCTGGCCTGAATGTCTTATAAATTTTTGCATAAGAATCATGGCCTACAAAAAATATTTTTTTATCGCAATGTAATACATTAATTTTTATACACAGCTGTAGTAGTACACAGAGTATTATTCACCTAACGGAGGATTGTAACACCATAAAATAATCGAGAGAGATATGGACTTATGTATGTGTATCAAAAGTATCAGTGTGAAAAAAGAAATTGAATGAGCCATGTTCATCTGTGTCTGTCTTTGCCCTCAAAATTTAAATATTTTTATGAAATTTCGTATACAGATTCCTATCCAGACCGGAACGGTTGAAAATGAGCGAAATCGGACAATTACCACTCCCACTTTTATATATTGGTATTACAAAGGGACCCAATAAAAACATTTTGAGCGATATCTTCGTCAATTATAAGGATAATTAAATGAAATTTTGTGGCATAAGATAGGAAACCAAAAACAGAAATATTTTTGAAAATGGGCGTGGCACCACACTTTATGCGGCACTAGCTTTATATAAAATGCACCGTGTTTCCACCAAACGTAAAAAAACTATGAAAGCATACAATATTTGGTTCCACTCGAACTTAGGCTTCCTTTCTTATTTTTTTTTTTTTAATTTTTGATACCTTTAGTCATAATTTTGTTCGGAAAATTGTAAAGATTGTAGCAACGAAACGTAGTCTCAGAGCTTAGAAATTAATAATAATAATATAATACAATGGCGCTATTATGACTCTGACAAGTTTTATGGCCGAGCTTCTCTCCCAATTCGAGGTGTGCTCCTTTTTGTTTTTCCTACTAATTGGGTGGACCTACAGTTTTATGCCGGCTCCGAACGGCGAATGCATTTTTTGTGAGAAGCTTTTTCATGGCAGAAATACACTCGGAGGGTATGCCGCCCACTGTCGAGAGGTGACCGCTGCTCTTAAAAAACCCAATAATTGGCTTTTTACTAATTAGAAAAATTGTTTTGGTGTTTGGCTCGGACCGTGGTTTGAACCCGAGACCTCTCGCATAGCAGGCGAGCACTCTACCCACTGTAGCACAACGGCCACTTACAAATTAGCAACTTCATTTAGTTTGTTTAAAATAATTGTGTGTATCACCAACGCCGTCGGCGGCACCGAAATGCCGAAAGCCACGGTGCCGAACTCATCGAAAATGACATCAGCAACCCCGACGGTTCGAAGTTCAGTGTAGCCAAATATATGAACTGTGTTCGAATCAGTGTTGCCAAGTACTGATGCGAAATTCAAGACAGGTAGGCGCAGCGGCGAATTCAGAAACTACTTTTTTTATTTAGAAAGGTACAGTGTAATGTCAAAATCAAAGCAAATTCACACTATGGCCCACAGGAATGGGCGAGTCCCAAGCGAATACAGATTTTAACCAAGGCGAAACATTATTTTGACATTAAACTATACCAATTACAATATTAAAGTTCTGAATTCACGTATGCGCCTACCTTTCTAAATCTGGCTGGCGGAATTGAGCGGGATTTTCTGACGTTTCTTATCTTTTTGATAAAAGCAAATACATCGTCAGTTTATTTTACTAAAAACTATTTATTTAAATAATAAAATAATGGATTCTATTGTGATAGCTGCTATATTAGTGGAGGAAGAAGAGCAAAGGAATCTGATAAACGAGAGAAAGTTTTTGAGGGATCATAGCAATCCTTTTACTTTAAGTAAACAAGCATAAATTTAATTAGAGACTGAAAATAAAAATAATAGTCTTAACTTTGCGTGAAAGAAACCTTTACCTTGTCCTTTTTTCTGTTTTTCATAGAATTATTTTGAACTACATAAAAGCAAAATGTATACAAAAACAGGGGAAAATTTCAATAACAATGTACCCGGCACCGGAATTTTTCGTTTATTTTTTTTGGCGATAGATCACTAAAATGCAAACGAAATCTTGCGGAAACTTATAATTCATTAATAACACAATATTTTTGCATAGAGCACCCTTATGCACTGCGCCGCGCTTTGAAAAGTAGCCCTCAGCCGACAGAACTACCTTTCTGGAGTTAGATCTGGAGAGATTTACAGTAATTTTGCGTAGTCGGGAGTGTTATAACTAGTAAAATTATCATTCGCAGAAATTTTCCTGAAGGATTCATTGAAACATTCTTAGTGGTTTGAAAATAAATATGGCGGGCGCATTATACTGAAGCCGACCTTCCACCACCTGCAATATTTGTTTGAATGCGTCTTTATTGAGACGAAAGTTTTTACTGAAATGGTAAATTGTTGGTAATACACATTCATAATTCGTTAGTTCCTTTTTTATAGTAGTCAAACAATAATTATCAACTTCAGAAAATGCATTATTATTCTTTGGTGAAAATATATTTTAATTTCCAAAACCTACATACACACGTATTTATTATCATTGTTTCACAATTTTTTCTCTGAAGTTTTTCTTTGCATATAACAGCAATTCAATCTCGGTGGAAAATGCAATGGACCCACGCCATGTTTGTGGCTTCTCGCGACCGGTTGATTAATATATTTACATATATTCACACTTATTAACACTTATTCCAACTTCATACATGCATATACACAATTTACTTAAACTTTTATTGTAATTTTTTGGTATTTTGTTAATATCGCCGCAACCAAATACTTGCGGCAAATTTCGGCACGAAAAACTGTCAAAATGTTCGTTCATTCGGTGTTCATAATGCCGATTTACCGAACTTCGAAAGATTCGGCGGGCCGTCGGTTGTCATAATTCCGATTTGCCGAAAACGTCATTTCGATACCACCGACGGTGTTGGTGATAGTGGCAAATATCTTTTTGCTATTTACCTAACATTATTTGTTGAAATAAGTTAACTTTTACTCCCTTTCATATAAATTCGCCGTTTAATTTATTTATCTAATAACATATATGTACATAACTCCGCTTGTATTAATGAACTGAAATCATACGCGGTAATGCTGCCAAATTTTAACAATACTCTTCATAAGCGATTATGCAATTTACTGTTATTATGCGTTTTTGTTGTTAGAATTGCAAAGTTTTGGTATGGATCGATAGAGCTGAGCGTCAGGAACTCAGGGTTGGCAAATCTCATTTTTAGCAAAAATGTCCCTTGCGCGAAAATGCAAATACCTCTTACGCGAAAATGCACTTTAAACGACGATGTATAAATATGTTTAGTAATTCCCTGCAAAAAAGTCGAATACTCTATGCACGCTTGTATAGAATACTCGCTGTGGAGCATTCGAGTACTCCGGAATTTTCAATATTTCATATTAAAAATATGGTCAATTTAACATGGCGATGACCTAGGCACGGATCACATACTCCGATAAACTCTTTTAATATATCCAAAAATAAAAAAATAAAGTTAAAAACAAGATTGTGATAAAAAATAAACGTAGGTTTGTTCATTAAATCTCTTATATCATTGTAATTTTTCTACTGATTATAATTCGGAAGGTGCCAAAATGTTCACTAAGCAATAGGCTGTTGACTCAAAGTGTGAAAAAGTTCGAAAAAATAATATGTATGTCGAAAAAACTGAAAATTTGCATTAAAAAAAATCTTTTGCTCGCCATAACTCCGTAAATTTAACGACTCTTTTAATTATTGTTGGAAAGGGTATTTCATCCTTTCAAAACGAAATTAAATAACGTAAAAATCGAGACGGTAATGGCGGAGATATTGACAGATGAGTAATCATATTTTTTTTCTTAGTTCAAAAACTGAAAATATCTCGAAAACTGTTCTACGTTTGAACCACCTAATTACACATTTGGAATGAGCAGAAAATTCTACATGGGATTCGTGTATACAATGTCGAGGATATGAAATTTTTTTTAATTTTGTTGGGTAGTTTAATCCAAAATTAAGTGACAGTCGTAGGCACAAATGTTTTCAGAGATTATTAAATTTCTTTAATTTAAGTACCCCATAAGTTAGTACAAAGTACGTACTCCGTGATGATCCGTGCCTAGGACATCGCCATGTTAAATGGACCATATTTTGTATATGAAATATGGTAAATTGTGGAGTACTCAGCTGATCCACAGCGAATACTCTATAAACACGTGCTCTGAAAAAAAAACGTTGTAAATACAAAGACTTTTGCAGTTAAATTAACAACTTTCCGCAGTTGAAAAGTGCCCAACAACGCTCCGTTGTTGTTTTAAAGATGCGAGCGTTTTTGATTCAAATACTTTTCGTATTTAAGTTAACAACGGAAACTGTTGAATGAAATACTTTTACATTTAAGTTAACAGTGTTTGCTTTTGAATTAACAGCAACATTTTTTAGTCCAAAAGCGAGCACCGTTGATTTAAATACTTTTCGTATTTAAGCTAACAATTTTTGCTTTTGAACTAACAGCAAAAGTTTTTGGTCCAAAAACGGGCACCATTGAAGCAAATACTTACGCTTTTAGGTTAACATCAAAAAAATTGTAAACAATAGTAATTTTTTTTTTTTAATATAATAGATATTATTTTATTTTATTTTATTTTATTTTATTTTTTTTTATATAATATATGTTTACATAGTAATATTAATACTAAGGCCCGGTTTCACCAAACAAGTGATGGTCATTTGATACATCATTTGCACAACGCGATTGATGAAAAGAGACATGGACACAAAGGTTTTCATCACATTTTTCACACTGTCCATATAAAAATTATGGAAATTTGTAGGCAGTGTGTGACAGAATTATCCATCAATCGTGCGCCTCAAATGATATATCAAATGACTATCACTGTCTGCAGGGCTTTTTACACAAACACAAACACATAAACTCAACTTATTTTTTTTATTATTTCATAACACATTCTTTATTGTTTGCCGACCGCCACATTTGTAGGTTTGCGGAATTTTATCCTGTCGGCGATGAGTTCTTTTTTATTTAATATTTCGTCGATGTCGTGGGAGTGCATCATTGCAAGCAGTTCAATATTTTTGATACCGCATTCATTGAACTGCATCAATGCACCTGTACATAACTCCCACGACAAGAATAACTTCATTATTTTCTTATCGCCGACAAGTTTTACCTGCAGATTTGGCTCGTTCGATTGCTCGCTATCGGAAAAACGGGATAATCAAACATATTTAATCTGAAAATACAAAATAAATTTTTCAACGTATATATGTATGTATGTACATATAATTTTAATATATTATAATAATATATAAATAATATCATTATTGTGACTTACCTTTATTTGTAATTATATATTGCATATATGTACATATATATATTTTTCCCGAAAATTTAAATTAATTTAACGTGTTTGAAAAAAAAAACAATTTTCTATTTTTTATTTACTTCAAAAGTTTTCAACAGCAAGGGAGTTTTTGAATCAAAAACGCCCGTCTTTGAATTAACTATGGAAAGTTGTTGAATCAAAAACTTTGCCGTTAAAACAAATAGTTTTGCTGTTGAATCAAAGACGGAGATTCAACAGCGGAAAGTTGTTGAGTTAACTACGGGTATTTTTTTCAGAGTGCATAGTGGAAAAATTATCTACATACATACATATGTTATTTAGAAAAGATTGGAGGGCTGTGCGTGTTAATTATTATAAAGTTAAGTGCATACAGATGATTTTTAACCATTAGTAGTTTTATAATAGTTGTAATTATTATTATTTCTTCTTAATTGGCTCGTAACCGTCCAGTCAATAAAGCGCGTCAGTGGTTGCTGTTTCGTGCAGCATGGCGCCACTTGCGAATACCTAGGGAGGCAGCATCGCTGTCCACCTGATTTTCCCAACGCAGTGGAGGTCTCCCTTTTCTTCTGCCTTTTGCGAGTTTCGATAGAAATACTTTCTGGGCCGGAGCACCTTCATCCGTCCACACGACATGACCTTCCCAACACAGCCGCTGGATCTTTATTTGCTGAACAATGTCGATGTATGCGTAAAGCTCGTACTGCTCATCATTAAATCTTCGACAATACTTGCCGTCGCTAACGAGCAAAGGTCCATAAGTCTTACGAAGAAGATTTCTCTAGAATACTCCAAGTGTTGTCTCATCTGGGGCCAAATCGTCGTAGTCGTGAACGCAGTGGAACGCTCTTTTGCGTTGAGCGAGTTTCGATAGAAATACTTTCTTGGCCCGAGCACCATAGATTTTCACTGCTATTAAATGACGAGTGGTAGTGCAAATCAATTTTTCACTACCACTCATCATTGATTGGGTAGTGCAAGGTTGAATGCAATCAAAATTGAGTGCACTTTGCCCAACCCTGGTATGAATAATTATAGGAATAAAATTAATATGCTTCAAAAGGCATAATAGCCAAATACATGTTTGAACACATAAACTTGGCTAGAAATATGATACCGAATGGCGAAGCTTAGGGCACAGCCAAACGACGCAAGTAATTGCTTTCGGAAAGTGAAAAAATAAAATTTTTGTATTTGTTGCTTTTAAAAAAACAAATAGAAAAATTTAAATTTTTCGCTTTCTGAAAGTAATTTCTTGCGTCGTCTGGCTGTGCCCTTAATGGTGAATGTGCCCCTATAAAAGATGCTAAAGCATGGCTTGAGGTACCTATATATAAATTTTATCATGCAATTTTTTCACACCTTTTAGGTCCTTGCTGACCAAAAACCTAATGTCAAGAAGTGGCCATTTAACGAGGAGTCGAAGAAAAGAACTTGCGGGGCCCTAAGGGGAAAGACTCTTAACGGCGACAAATGAGCAAATCATGCAGGTTTCTGGAATGGATGTTGCTGTTGATGGAATGATTTCTGTTAAACGATTCGGAAATACATATATTGCCCCAAAGCAGCAATACCGCGGCGGCAATAATCGAAACTAATCCCATACGATTGCTCCTATCGCGAATTTGTACATATATCTTCTTACGATTGCACAGTTGTGTTCATCTTCTGACTCCGAAGAACTCATAAGCAAAAGAAGTATGTACATATGTATATTAATAAATTCTTCTTTAAAATTAAAAATGTGTACCAAAATTTACTTTTTTTTAAATAATTTTCCTTCAATTTGACATATGTACATACATATATATGTATGTGCATTTGTTTTGTTTTTTATTTGTGGAATATAAGTTTCGATAATAAAATGTCGATACGAACTGTTTCGAATAGGACAATGCAGCCAGTCGATACGTTTCTAAATTTTATTCGTTTAGAATGCTCGCTCGTTCACGACTGCCACGATTTGGCTCCTGATTTTGACATCGTCCATGTTACTGCGCTGTACAGTCCTCATGTAGGCGTGATTTTTATTCGTCGAGAGAGGAATTTACTTTTCAATTGCCTACTTAATCCAAAGTAGCACTTATTGGCAAGAGTGATTCTTCCTTGGATATCCGCGCTGCCTTTATTTTTGGTGAAAATGCTGGTTCCCACATAGACGAATTCCTTAACTGTTTCGAATATTTATCAACAGTAACGTGGCTGCCAATACGCACTGTTTTTTGTGATGACAGGAGTTACTTCGTGTTGTCCTCGTTAACCGCCAAACCCTTTTTCATGCGTTTTCTCCAAGATTTGGCGTATTGTGAAGATCTGGTTGATGGTGGAAGTTGCTATGTCTCCTTTTTACGCAAAAAATGGTTTATCAATTTCTTAACGTTTTTTTATACTCAGCTGTACTAGTACACAGAGTATTATAGTTTTAATCACATAACGGTGGATTGTAACAGAGTGAAATAATCGAGATAGATATAGACTTATATATATCAAAATGATCAGGGTGAAAAGAAAAATCGATTGAGCCATGTCCGTCCGTCCGTCTGTCCGTCCGTCCGTCCGTCTCACAGTGCTTCGTCCCATAGGCAAAATTAAGATAAAATAAACTGCGAAATATATTCAAGTAATATATATTTTTGTGAAGCTAACATATCACCTGGAATAAATTTAAAAATAGGATTTATAATCTCATGCTTTTGTGGCCAATAGAGGTCGCCAAAATCAGTACAATTTTGAGGCAAAACTGTTTTAAGGTAATACGATTTTTAGTGTGTTACAAAAAAAAATTGCCAAAAATTCATTTTATATCGTATTACTCTGAAACTTTCCACATTTGATTACCATTATATGCCCAAATAGCTGAAATAACTTCTGATAAATAATTTATTTCAGAAAGGTGATTAGTTTCATCGAAAACATTTGCGACTTTTTTATTGGAGTTTAAAAAATTACTAAAGTTTGGTGGAGTCAAACAAAAAATTAAAAAAGAACGACTATTTTTTTATTTGCGAATTTGGTTAACTTTGAAGTGGTCTAGTAGAATCTGTAAAAAAATTTCACTGTTTTTTGCCGGAAATGTTGAAATTGTACGATTTTGTAAAGCCATATTTTCAAAATTTTAGAAAATTCTACAGAACCTTATACATATGGAATGGAAAAAATTTACCAAAATTAATATATGGAACTATTTTTTCTCTCATGCTACAGGAAATTAGCCTAATTAGGATAAAATATACAGTTTTTATAAATATGTGACAAATACTGACAAAAAACATACATGTAATACTAGCTTTTTAAGGTGAGACACAAAAAATTTTACAAAGTTTGAAAAAATTTAAAAAAAAAAACAAGAAAAAACGACTATTTTTTTATTTTAATTTTCGATTCTATGCTAGGGGGTCTTGCTACCAAAAAAGAAAAAGGTTCAAAAATTATGCCGGAAATCGCTAATTTGATACTTTATTTAACACCCCAAAAATTTTATTTTTTACATGGAAAAATTTTATAATAAAAAATTGTTTCTATGTTAACTCTAATAATATTGCGCTTTTAAAAGTTACAAATATGTGCCAAAATCATATTGACATTTTGCAACAAAATAGTGCATTAAACTATAACAACCAACATATTTTCTGAACAAATTTAAAAGTAATTTTCTTTAGAACCATTTTTTGCAATAACTATCGGGAGTAGTCCATCCTTGATTCTAAAAGGATAATTATATATGTTATAGTTCGTTTTTAATGTATTGTGAATACATGTTAATCTAAAAATTACTTTTTGTAAAAAAGGATATATGGGAGGTAGTCATGTCCTTGCACTTAAAAGGACGAAACTTGTCACCTAGTTTAAAAACATAATTCTATAAACATACACCAAATTTCATTTCATTCTGTCTGAAATTGAAGTTGAAATCACAATTTTAAAATTAAGGATATATGGGAGGTGGTTATATCCTTTCACATAAAAGAACGAAACTTATAACCTAGTATAAAAGCATAATTCTATAAATATATACCAAATTTGATTTCATTCTGTTTGAAATTGAACTTGAAATCACAACTTTAAAACGAAGGACATATGGGAGGTAGTCATGTCCTTGCATCGATGTAGTCAAAACTTCGTTTTTATCTTATCTCTAGTATTTTATGTCTGTACACAAAATTTCATTGTTCTGCGACTACTCTCCTAATTTTGCCGATTCACTATATGGAGACTGGAAGCACTGTGCGTCTGTCCGTCCGTCTGTAAACACTCTAACTCGCGCAAAAATTGAGATATTTTGATGAAATTTGAAATGAAAGTTGGCATCGAGACTGGGACGGTTGGTATTGAAAATGGGCGAAATCGGACCATGACCACGCCCACTTTTCCTATATAGAAAAAATCGGAAATTTGGTATCTCAGTCACTAATATAGCTGGAGCGATGAAATTTTACCCACGTGTTGAGCTCAGGCCCCTAGGAAGAAATTTGATGACATTTTGGAAAATGGGCGGTGCCACGCCCACTTATTAAGGGTCAAACCTTGCAAGTTTTATATGTCATAACTCAGAAACCGTTAAAGATATATCGACAAAATTTGGTACGCGTGATTTGCTTACTTAGGCAAACGTTGGGAAGGAAAATAGTTAAAATCGGTTGACGGCCACGCCCACTTTTATATATGGGTCTTATAAAGTGACCTAATAAAAACATTTCAAGATATATCTCTGTCAAATATAAAGATATATCACTGAAATTTTGTCGCATGAGTCCAACTATGGACATAAAACAGAAAACACAAAACTTTTGGAAAATGGGCGGTGCCACGCCCACTTATTAAGGGGCAAACATTGAAAGTTTTATATCTCATAACTCAGAAACCGTTGAAGATATATCGATGAAATTTGGTACGTGTGAATTACTTACGTAGGCAAACGTTTGGACGGAAAATTGTTAAAATCGGTTGACGGCCACGCCCACTTTTATATATGTGTATTATAGAGTGACCTAATAAAAACATTTTAAGCCATATCTCTGTCAAATAAAAGGATATATCACTGAAATTTTGTCGCATGAGTCCACCTGCGGACATAAAACGAAAAGCACAAACAATTTTGAAAAAGGGCCGGGCCCCGCCTCTTTTTAGAAGCAGGAATATACGAGATTTCTGAGCCCATAACCTGACTAATAATTTATATATAATGACAAAACTTGGTGTGTACACTTTTATTACTTGTGGTAATAAATGTGGCCGCTGTGGTGCAGTGGGTAGAGTGCTCGCCTGCTACGCCAGAGGTCTCAAACCACGGTCCGAGCAAAACACCAAAACAATTTTTCTAATTAGTAAAAATCCAATTATTGGGTTTTTTTAAGAGCAGCGGTCACCTCTCGGCAGTGGGCGGCATACCCTCCGAGTGTATTTTTGCCATGCAAAAGCTTCTCACAAAAAAATGCAATTGTATTATATTATAATCCATGTTGAAAATTTTAGCCAAATCGGTTGACGTCCACGCCCACTTTTATATATGGGTATTATAAAGTGGCCTAATAAAAACATTTTAAGCGATATCTTTGTCAAATATGTATAAAGATAATTCATTGAAATTTTGTGGCGTGAGTTCCACAATAGACCGGAAACAATAAATAGAAAAATTTTGGAAAATGGGCGTGGCACCGCCTCTTTTTAGACAAAGTGATATACGAGATTTCTTAGCCTATAATTCGACAAATAACTGAGATATAATGACGAAGCTGGGTTTATACGCTTTTATAACTTGTGTTAATAGACACGCAAAAATTTATTGAAATCGGTTTATGACCACGCCTACTTTTTAACAAAGATATTTCTGGAACACCCTTCGGGAATTTTTAACGTGACATCTTTGTAACTAGAAGTCATAAAGGAATTAAATTTTGCACAAAGAATAATATTCATATGCTTGGTTGGATGACTGATAAAAATGTTGAAAATTGGCGTGGCTACGCCCACTTTATGCAGCACTCGCTTTATATAAAATACACCGTGATTCTATCAGACGTAAACAAACAATGAAAGCATACAGCTGAGTATCTAATGTTCGATTCCACTCGAACTTAGGCTTCCTTACTTGTTTTGTTTGTTTGTAGGTAGGTACACCTTTTATGAAAAAAAATTTTTTGTCGACTTCTTACCGAATTTTTTTTTAAGATTTTTGTATGTCTCCCTCTTATAAACCCAAAAAATATGTACACTTTTTACTGACAGTCTTTCATATATACATTAGATGCGTTTTTTAGATCTTCCCTCCGGCACCGGAATATGAAAATAGGGTGTTTTAGTGTAAGCAAACTGTAAAAAAATTTTAGTTTTCCAAAAACTGGAGCTACACCAAAAACCGCGCCCAGAATTTCAAGGTATGCTTAGATTTAAGTATGAATGAAAAAAGTTGGAATTTGCAGAAGAAAAAAATTTACATCTACCAGGTAATATCATGACATGAAGGAAATTTTGACCGTACTGAACAAACAACATAAGAAAATGCAGTTCACCACTGAACTAGAATATAACCACAACACCACCACAGCGTCTATTACGGCAAGTTATAAAAGTGTATACACCAAGTTTCGTCATAATATATCAATTATTTGTCGAGTTATGGGCTCCGAAATCTCGTAGATTCCTTTGTCTAAAAAGAGACGGTGCCACGCCCATTTTCAAACAATTTTTCTGTTTTTTCTTTCGGTCTATTGTGGAACTCATGCCGCAAATTTCAATGAATTGTCTTTATATTTGACAAATTCTTATATCGCTCAAAATGTTTTATTACACTCAAAAAAAAAATTTCTCTCGATCAAAGACATAATTTTCCTTATTTTGAACACGCGTCCCAATACAAAATTTTCTTTGTTTTGTGTAAATTTTCTCAAAAATGTGGAAAAACATAAGAAAACATTCAAACAAATTCGTTGCCATGGGGATTTGTATGGGAATTTAATTTCTCAAAATTAAAGAAATCAAGTTTTCAAAACAAGGAAAGTTGGGAATGGAATGGCGCTTAAAGAATTTTTCATTATTTTAATGTATGAATTTTTTCAAAACAAGTATATGAAACCATGGTAACGCATGTAACAACAATATTTTATAAGCCTTTTAACATGTTTTAAGGAAAATTTACTCAAAACAAAGAAAGTAGTGTTCAAAATAGGTAAACAATTTCTTTGACCCCTCCATATATTTTTTTTCTCTCAGTGTAGGCCCCTTTATAATACCCATATATAAAATTGGGCGTGATTGTCAACCGATTTCGCTAAAATTTTGAATATGTATTACCACAAGGTGCATATGTAGATATGTATGTTTGTACTTATGTAGTATATCTGTCAAAAGTGAGTCCGAAATTGTTTTATTCTTTCTTGTGCAATTGTTAGTGATTTAAGTATCGTCGCCCGGATAAATTAAATTCGTATGTTGCATTTAAAGACTTTTGGGAAAACAGGTTTGAATCTACCATCGACCAGATCTTCACAATACGCCAAATACTTGAAAAAACCCATGAAAAAGGAACCGACACACACCATCTCTTTGTCGATTTTAAAGCCGCTTTTGATAGCACGAATAGGAATTGCCTATATGCCGCAATGTCTGAAATTGGTTTCCCTGCAAAACTTATTCGGCTATGCCAAATGACGTTGAATAACACCACCAGCTCCGTCAGAATTGGGAAGGACCTCTCCGAACCGTTTGAGACCAAACGAAGTTTCAGACAAGGTAACTCTTTCATGTGACTTCTTCAATTTGATGCTGGTAAAGATAATACGAGCCGCAGAACTTAACCATACAGAAAGCATTTTATACCACAAGAGTGTACAACTGCTGGCGTACGCCGATGATATCGACATTATTGGCACTAACACTCGCGCCGTATGTTCTGCCTTCTCCAAGCTGGATAAAGAGGCTAAGAAAATGGGTTTGGCGGTTAACGAGGACAAGACGAAGTACCTCCTGTCATCACACAAAGAAACTGCACGCCTTGGCAGCCACGTCAATATTGATAGCTACAAATTCGAAACTGTTAAGGACTTCGTCTATTGGGAATCGGACTAAGTAGGCAACTGAAAAGTAAAGTCCTCTCTCGACAAACAAAAATCACACTCTACAGGATGCTCATCGTTCCAGTCCTCATGTACGGCGAAGAATCATGGACAATTTCAAAATCAGATGAGATGGCACTTGGAGTATTCGAGAGAAAAGTTCTTAGTAAGATTTATGGACCTTTGCGCGTTGGCGTGGGCTAGTATCGACGGAGATTTAACGATGAGCTGTACGAGCTTTACACAGACATCGACATTGTTCAGCGAATAAAGATCCAGCGGCTGCGTTGGGCAGGTCATGTCGTGAGAATGGACGAAGGCGCTCCGGCCAAGAAAGCATTTCTATCGAAACCCGCTGAACGCAAAAGAAAAGGGAGACCTCCACTGCGTTGGCAAAATCAGGTGGACAGCGATGTTGCCTCCCTAGGTGTTCCCAAGTGGCGCCATGCTGCACGAAACAGAAGCAATTGGCGCGCTCTGTTGGACTCGGCCAGAATCGTCTAGACGGTTAAGCGCCAATCAAGAAGAAGAAGAAGGTTTGAAGTTTGGAACAAGGCTGCACAACGATATCAACAAAAAAATTTTTTTTTTGTTGAATATCAAATAAAACTTAACAAAAAAAACTTTGTTTTTTTGAATATCAAATAAAAAATATCGAAATTATTTCGTTTCGTTGATTATCAAAAAAAAAATTATCACAATTATTTCGTTTCGTTGATTATCGAAAACAAAATAACAAGAAATTATTTTAATTTTGTTATACATAGATATATTGTTTATTATTTTGGAATTTTTAAAGGATTTCCTTCAGTAAAATTTTGTCGTATGTTACCTTTAGCAACAGTTTTGCAGGAAATGTGTATAACGTACGACAAAATGGGCTCCCAATTTGAACTAAATTAAAGATTTTTTAAATTAGTTAAATATTGTTTTTTATTTTTCATATAAGTAAATAAATTAAATAATTCACAGCAAGTAAAAGCACATTAGTAACACTACCCGACAAAATTTAAAAAATTTTCATATCCTCGACATTTGATACATGATTCCTATGTAGAATTTTCTGCTGATTCCAAATATGTAATCAAATGATTCAAAAGTAGAACAATTTTTTCTCTTGTTAAAAAGCCTAAAACTTTCTTCATATATAAATCTAAACATACGTAGAAATTCTGGGAATTTGCGCGGTTTTTGGTGTAGCTCCATTCAGTTTTTGGAAAAGTTAAGTTTGTTTTTTCAGTTTACTTACTCTAAAACACCCTATTTTCATATTCCGGTGCCGGCGGGAGGATCTGAAAAGGTTTAAAGAATCTCATACAAAATTGCATCTAATATAGTACATACATCTGTAAATATCCGCTAATATTTGTAATTCAAAATGGACAAATATATTTGTACGTACATACATAGATGGAAGGAAAGAAGTTAGACAATTTTGATTTTAGTTATTTAAAAGCTTTGAATACCGTCCATGGAATGAAAAAAAAATACTAAAATTACAAAAAGGAAAATCTCAAAATAGTATTTATGTACATATAAATACACGTTTTATTTTTCAAGACAAGCAAATAAATTCTTCTTCGTACTATAACATAAATAATATCTTCTTTCTCATATTATGCAATGCATCAAGAGTAGCACTTTATTTCTTTATTTAATTTTTGTATGTGCCGTTAATAATTAATTAACTGAAAATAACATATCTATAGAAAAAAGTTTGTCTAAAATACTTCAGTTTATTTTTGAAATGTAAAAGTAATTTAAACAAATGAAAAACTCCTAAATATAAAAGGACGTTTCTTAGCTAAGCTATGATAACTTAAAAAAGACATTAGAGGCGTGAAATGTTTAATGTGGCTTTTTAATTAAAAATATCCTAAATAAAAAAATATACAAAAGCAAGCAATCATAAGCAGATAAATGTACATCCTTAGTATATAGTACCTATATATGCACATATGTATGTAAGTGTAGATATCAAAATATGAAAACGCTGCTATAAAATAAACGAGAAAAACAAACAAGAAAAACAAAAAAAATTAATGATCGTGATTTGTTTAAAGTCTTGCCAAACTAAAATCAAATAATTATAAATATATATGAATCTAGCGCAAGTGCTAATTACAAAATATTTTAGTTTTTCATAAAACAACAAGTAAATAATAAACAATCTAACTCAATCAAAGCCAATGTAATTAAAAACAATACAATGCTTTAGTAGAATTAAAGTTTATATATTTGTTTTTTTGTCACTCTGTAATTACATAAAATATCAATTTTTTTAACCTCTTTGAAGCAAAAAGTCATCTAACAAAAGACTCGCAGTTTTTTAAACGCAGTAGGTACTATGTATTTATTTCTAAAAATATCCTTTAAGCTTTCAACAGAATCAAGACGAAATCGTTTGTAATCAGGATGCTTCCTTACCTCTTCCATTTACTCTTCTCTTCTGTCCATATTTTAAATTTTTTCCACATCAAAAAATCTCCATGTATTTTTGTTTTATTAAATTTTTTTTATCAGGAATAAGTCTATTCTGATGAATTTTCGTCGGGCGAGTTTCGCCAGCGTTTTCGTTCTGTTCATTTTCATATACTGTCGTGTCTTTTAATCCTTGACAGAAAGTCCGTCGCTGATTCTGTTTAAGCTATACTCAATTATATTAATCTGCATATGTTGGAGCATTGATCGGGTTTCAAACGCCTAACACATGTTATGATTGTTTTACATTTTTTTTTTAATTTTCGTGTTTAAAAAAGCCTCCCCTGCAAAATCGAATTCCTTTTACAGAGCCTTTATTGCTGGGCAAAACTCAAAACTGAAATCGCTTTTTTCCTACCAGTTTCAACCGGAAAACTTTCTCTATAAATAACAAATGCATTTTACTTTAATAAAATTTTAATTATTCTTAAGTTAGGATCACACGATATGTACAAAATTGGCACAAAATTTGTCAAATTCTTATGGGAATCAAAAAGGATATATAAGAGACAAAGGAGTAATATTAGAATTTAATACTTTAAATCAGGGACCGAAAATAATGGTTATTTTTTCTAGTGTTGTGAAAAGTTTACGCAAAAATAACCCTTATCTTCTTTTGGTCCTTAATAACAATTATAAAAACCAAAAAACCGTTTTGGGCCTGAATAACCATTATGGCAACCAAAAGACTGTTTTTGGCCTGAATAATCATTATTCAGATTTTTTTTTTTTTTGGTCAGCTATAAAAATCAAGCCTATTTATCTGTCAATATTTCTGGGCGATAATGGTATCAAATGAAAGGTGTTGAGCAGGGCTTTTACATAGAGGTGTATTTGTTAAGATTCGTAGGTCGGGTTCCCAGTTATGGGTGAAAAAGTGGACCCGGATGTCCTTGAATGTTTTAAGCAATACTGGTATCAAATGAAAAGAGGTAATCAGAGCTACAATCCCTGCTCAACACCTTTCATTTGATACCAATATCGTCCAGAAATATTGACAAATAAATAGGCTTGATTTTTATAGCTGACAAATAAATAAAAATCTGAATAACGGTTATTCAGACCCAAAACAGTTTTAGCATCGGCTTATTTGTTTTGTTGATCAACATATGTGAAAATCACCATTTCATTTAAAATACCCAAAATTTTGTTCAAATATACCCTCAGCCAAAAACTTTTGATTGGGCAACGCTATCCTAAATTTTTTACTTAAAATAAGACGTCAATAATCCATATTATAATCTAAAATGACAAAGTCAAAGTGAAATGGAACTACCTTGTTTGTTTGTATCATGATTACTAGACTGCGGATCTTTATGCAATTGCATATTTTTAAGGAAAAGAGATAGCGATATGGTTCCAAAGAGAAAAATGAAAGTTATTAACAAAATATTCTAAATTTTCATATTTATTTCTGCATATTTTGCATATTGCATATAACTTGCATATTGCATATAACTTGCATATTTGCATATAACTTGCATATTTGCATAATAATTGAGGTTTAGCAGTTTTAATCCACAAGTTAGAGTCTCGCGGAGTTCTAATGGCCCTAATAACAGAAGCTTTTGAAGGACTTGACGCTACGTCAGGATCATGTGGGCCAGTGGCGGATCCACGGGGGGGTTTTTGGGGGTTCAAACCCCCCCTTGTGGTTTATCATAGATCCCAAATTAATGCCTTTATAGATTCTGCGCCCAAATTTCCCAAACTGATCAAGGAAAGCAATGGTTGGATGGGTTTAGCTGTCCAAAGGCAAAACTCGACATTTATTTTCATTTATT
Source organism: Urophora cardui (assembly GCA_960531455.1). Lineage (NCBI taxonomy): Eukaryota > Metazoa > Arthropoda > Insecta > Diptera > Tephritidae > Urophora > Urophora cardui. The sequence goes on along the minus strand of OY482671.1, from coordinate 81,661,384 downwards.
TTCAGATTATATTTTATATGCACATATCCACAAGGTGGAACAGGTACAATTGAATCAGTTCATTAAAATAGTTGTCCTTGTAGGCAATAATAACATACAATTACAACTTATAGTTAAATAGAAAATACCCGAAATTTAGAGGAATTAAAATTCAACAACTATTTACATCGAAGGTTGAGTGTATAGCTATTTCACGAAAAACCATTTTCGATCATCAGCACTCTTTCCGGAAGTGGATGCTACCGGGGATTGAACCCGAGTACATTCCATCTTCAGCCTCAATGACCCAACGCATAAACATATTGAAAATGAAAAAGGCAAAAGTGGGGAAAATCCAACAGGTTGCACAGAGTCTCAATGGCCGAGTGTGTTTATGCATTGGGTCATAGCGGCTGAAGATGGAATGTACTCGGGTTCAATCCCCGGTAGCATCCACTTCCGGAAAGAGTGCTGATGATCGAAAATGGTTTTTCGTGAAATAGCTATACACTCAACCTTCGCTGTAATTAGTTGTTGAATTTTTTTCCACTTACCCCAACAATTAAAAATTGAATTAAATAAAAATTTCGTGCTGAGCACTAAAAAACTCTTTCAAGTAAAAATTAGAGGAATTAAATCTAATACAATAAGCGCGTACTATACAATCAAATCAACCACCAAAAACAAGAAATAAAACGACTACGAAGTTAAAATACTACAAGCGATTCATTCATAAAATTGAAATGTTTCAACAAAGGATAAAAAAAGTGGCAACAGAGCTTTTCATCAGATCAAGGTTTTTATAAAATTCTAAAATTTGCAGCCCGGCTCATTTTCAACCATCTTTGCAGTGGCGGTAGAGTATGAATAGAAATAATAACTAAATGTCAAGCAAAAGAAATGTCAAAATAAATTTATTTTTCGCCGCGAAAAAACAAACGAATTCGAGCTTGAAAAATGATGGGAAGGAACTCGCGAAGTCATCATCTTTTTTTGACTAAACGATTTCCACCTCACTCGGTCAAAATACCGAATTTTCCCTTCCTATTCTGAAAAAAAAAAACGTTGTAAATCTAAAGACTTTCGCTGTTAAATCAACTACTTTCCGCAGTTGAAATGTGCCCAACAACGCTCCGTTGTTGTTTCAAAGGTGCGAGCGTTGTTGAGTTAAGTCAATAACGGAGATTGTTGGAAAAAATTTTCACCTAAAAATTAATTTTTGTTTGCATTTTACTATTCATCTTCTCTCCGCCCGGGTCCCAACTGCAAATATGTAGCCTCCGCTTGTTCTCCTATTCTTCTCTCCTTCTTATCATTCACTGGTTGCTATCCTTATTTCTTATTCTGATTTTTATACTCAGCTGTACTAGTACACAGAGTATTATAGTTTTGATTTCCTAACGGTGGATTGTAACAGAATGAAATAATCGAGATAGATATAGACTTATATATATCAAAATGATCAGGGTGAAAAGAGAAATCGATTGAGCCATGTCCGTCCGTCCGTCCGTCCGTCCGTCTGTCCGTCTGTCCGTCTGTACGCACGATAACTCGCGCAAAAATTGAGATATTTTGATGAAATTTGGAATGCAAGTTGGTATCAAGACAGGAACGGACGGTATTGAAAATGGGCGAAATCGGACCATGACCACGCCCACCTCCCCTATATAGTAAAAATCGGAAATTTTGTATCTCAGTAACTAATAGAGCTGGAGTGATAAAATTTCACCCACGTATTGACCTCAGGCCCTTATGAAGAAATGTGGTGAAATTTTGGAAAATGGGCGGTGCCACGCCCACTTATTAAGGGGCAAACATTGAAAGTTTTATGAGTCATAACTCAGAAACCGTTGAAGGTATATCGATGAAATTTGGTAGGCGTGATATACTTACTTAGACAAATGTTTGGACGAAAAATTGCCAAAATCGGCTGACGACCACGCCCACTTTTATATATGGGTATTATAAAGTGGCCTAATAAAAACATTTTAAGCCATATCTCTGTCAAATATAAAGATATATCATTGAAATTTTATGGCAGGAGTCCAACTATGGACATAAAACAAAAAACACAAAAATTTTGGAAAATGGGCGTGGCACCGCCTCTTTTTAGAAACAGGAATATACGAGATTTCTTAGCCCATAACTCGACAAATAATTTATATATAATGACGAAACTTGGTGTGTACACTTTTATTACTTGTAGTAATACATGTTCAAAATTTTAGCGAAATCGGTTGACGACCACGCCCACTTTTATATATGGGAACTATAAAGGGGCCTAATGAAAACATTTTAAGCGATATTTTTGTCAAATATAAAGATAATTCATTGAAATTGTGTGGCATGAGTTCTACAGTAGACCGGAAACAAAAAGTATAAAAATTTTGGAAAATGGGCATGGCACCGCCTCTTTTTAGACAACGGAATCTACGAGATTTCGGAGCCCATACCTCGACAACTAATTGAGATATTATGACGAAACTTGGTTTATACACTTTTATAACTTGTGTTAATAGACACGCAAAAATTTATTGAAATCGGTTTATGACCACGCCTACTTTTTAACAAAGATATTTCTGGAACACCCTTTGGAAATTTGTAACGTGACATCTTTGTAACTAGAAGTCATAAAGGAATTAAATTTTGCACAAAGAATATTCATATGCTTAGTTGGATGACTTTATGCAGCACTCGCTTATATAAAATACACCGTGTTTCCATCAAACGTAAACAACAATGAAAGCATACAGCTGAGTATCTAATGTTCGATTCCACTCGAACTTAGGCTTCCTTACTTGTTCTTCTTTATTTTATATTCTCCTGCGGATTCGAACAATGACATCAACCTGAAATTCTATTCAATCATCACATAGTGGAACATTCAACATTATATTGAATTGTAGTAACCTATTTATACTTCCATTTCCTAAAAAAGAATCCATGAATTATTTGAATCATTGTAAAAACAAAATTTAAAAAAAATATGTTCTCATTAGTTTTGTTTACAGCGGAAACTGTTGGGTCAAATACTTTTGCCTTTTAATCAACAACGGGGAGAAAATTGTTGCTAAAAATAAACTTTTTTTTGGATTTTTCTCTTCATCTTCTCTCCATCATTTTTTTTTTTTTTGTTGATTTTCTCACAAAAAAATATTTTCTCACAAAAAATATTTTAAAAGCAAGAAAGTTTTTGAAACAACAACGGCTGTTTTTGAATAAATTGTTGGGTCAAAAACTTTGCTGTAAAAACAAATACTTTTGCTGTTGAATCAAAGACGGAGATTCAACAGCGGAAAGTTGTTGGTTTAGCTACGGGTATTTTTTTCAGAGTATACAACATACGTTCTTTGGTTGCACGTTTGAAAATTTAGAACACGCAGTAGCGACCTCGCGCTTCAAATTATATCATATACTAACTGCTACCCTTCACTAGGTGTCGCGCAGTGGTCAAGTTTATAATAAAGTAGCTTCAGAGCCATCTGAAGGCCTAACACCCGCATATGCCGGCTTTTTTAATTTATGAATTTATTAAATACATGTACGTTATACATGTTATTTAGAACTTCAATTGAAATCTCCTGCACTTTATGTGATGACATAAATATTGTTAATTTGGAGGGTTTTGAGTTTGGTGTTTTTAAGGTGCGGGAAATGGTGCAACTAGTATATAGAATAATAATAGTAGGTGGTATTAGTCCATATTTTCACCAGCGTCTGCCCTTAAAAACATCTTCCAAAAAAAATTTTCAAAACCCCCCCCTTGCCGAAATCCTGGATCCGCGCCTGATGTGGGCAAATAGTTTTGGTCAAAATTGAAGCTATTTCAAAAAAGAACCTGCTTTTGAAGTCATATTAGGAGTAGCCAAAATACTTTCAGGTGACAACAAAATATTAGAAACTGGAATACAGATTCCCAGTCAATTTTGGAGCGAATTTAAGTATGCTCCGGTTACATCTTGTGATGTTGAGCGTTCATTTTCAGCATATAAACGGATCTTAACCGATAAGCGTCACAATGTTTCCATTGAAAATGTGGAGAAAACACTTGTAGTATATTGTGGTCTTAACTACAACTAAAATTACCTCTTTTCATTAAAAATTATTATAATAAAAATTAGTTCCCATTTGCAGTTTGTTTTTGGGTGTTAATGGGTTTTATATTTGCATAGCACAAAAGATTCAGCATAGAACATATGATTTTTGCATTCAACTATACTTTACTTATTGTGTATATCACTTAAAATTCCATATCTGATGTAAAAATGTAGTTATAACTTGCATATAACCTGCATATAACTTGCATATATTTTGCATATCCAAAACAGAGCAAGAAAATTCGCTTTGGAATGTGAATATATAGTTTTGAATCAATATAACTCTTAATAAATCATTTTAAATTTTTTGCATAAAGATCCGCAGTCCAATGATTACAATATAAATAAATAATAGCTTAAAAAACTAAAAAACACGCTTTAATCTTAAAAATCGTACTAAAACTTGAGAAATAATTTAATTAGAAACAAAATGATGAACGAAAATATAAGTATTTAAGGAAAAGCGTGGGGTGCTCAGTATGTCAAAAAATATTTAAAATCGGTGTTTTTTTACTAATAATTTTATTTTGACTTTTTTGAGATTTCATATATCGTACTCTTTAATTTCGCAACTAGGTATATTTTTGTACTAGTTGTACGAATCGAATATTTTCATGTTCAAATATTATTGAGCAGCCCCACGCTTTTCCTTAAATACTTATATTTTCGTTCATCATTTTGTTCCTAATTAAATTATTTCTCAATTTTTAGTACGATTTTTAAGATTAAAGCGTGTTTTTTAGTTTTTTAAGCTATTATTTATTTTTGAATTTTTAGTGAAATTTTTCATTAAAGGACGTTTTATGCGGACGCAAGAATAAAAGTAAAAAGAAGTCTGATGGGATGTGGTGTTCTCCGAAATAGATCTACATACATATGTATGTATTTATAACTTCTACCAAAAGTCCCAATATGCAGTGTAGTAAACTAGCTTATTATGCAATATTTTCCAAACCCTTTTATTCAAGGTTTTCCAAACTAGTTTGGAAATACAAAATTTCCCAAACGTTTTGTTATATTTCACAATCAGAAAGTGAAGAGAAGTTGAGGTGAAACATTTGAAAAGAACAAAAAAAAAAGAAACCTGATTGAATAAATTCGAATTTAGACTATAAAGCTCCGAATACGTTTGTAGCGTAATGGTGAGGTATGCTGCCTACGGACCAAGGAGCTCAGGTTCGAGTCCCGAGTGGCGCATTTTTTTTTATTTTTTTTATTTTTTTTCTTTATTTTTTTTTTTAGAGAAATTTTTTTCACCTCACGTTTACAAAACGTATAAAAATGTAATTAGGGTTCCTTTTCGTTAATTCAGAACTTACTATTAAATGAATTACAAACAAAACCAGTTCTTGCTTTGCATACATATGTATGTACATGCGATTGTTTTTATTGCAAACACAACAATGGCAAAACAGAATGTTGTTACACAAAACCAGTTCTTGCTCTGCATACGTATGTATGTATGTACATTGTACATGCGGCTGATTTCATTGCAAATACAACAAACCCAAAACAGAAAGCTACAAGCTTCATTTTTGAGAGAATTTATGCATTGAGTTTATCGCCATCGCTATGAGCGATCGCTGGCTGTTGAGCGTTAGTTCGCTCGCTATTTGAGTGGTTATACGTTTTTCTTTGAACATTTGTTTGTGATTTGAGTAGAATGTATTTTTGAGCGTTCGTGAGTGAGTTTTTCCGTACCCTGCAAGCTTGTTACTTATTGGCCTGTATACGGGAGTGAATTGAAATTCATTGAGGCTATTTTGAAGAAAGGTAACATAAAAGCCGCAATGAAGCATAAAATATAATGTTGAATGTCCTACTATATGATGCCGTTGGGCTGTTGATGTCATGTTTCGAATCCGGAGGAGAATAGAAATAATAAAGAGAACACAAAAAAGTGAATGTTTGAAAGATATAATAATTTAGTTAATTTAGTTAAATGTTTACAACTTTTAGGATGGGATGAAGTTACATACATACATACATACATACATACATACATACATACATACATACATACAGGTGAAACTAATAAAAGCGTGTTAAAAATATGCAAATTCCTTCAAACTAAAAGCTGTTTTGCGGGAAAGGTTTTTTATTCCTTACGAAAATTGTAGTAATTTTTGTAGTTTTCATACAAAAGCTCATCGTTTGCCTCCATAGATGCGTTTTTTTTTGTAATATTCCCTACGGCACCGGAATATGAAAATAGGGTGTTTTAGAGCAAGTAAACTGAAAAAAAGTCCACTTTTCCAAAACTGGATGGAGCTACACCAAAAACCGCGTTTAGATTTATGTATGAAAAAAGTTTGGATTTTGCACAAGAAAAATAAATGATATCTGCCCATGCGTAGAACTAGCCGCTAAAGTGAATGGCGTATTAAGTTTTTGGTACACTCCCCAGGGAAGGTAATATCGCGGCCTAAAATGATAATTTTCTTTTTCTTTTCTCATGAATCTGCAACTTCTTGCCTTATACTCTTCACGAAAGCGGTCATTATTGTGTAATTAAATCACACGGTAGGCTGTGTTATTTAATGCGATTTCCAGAAATGTATATATAGCTATTAAAAATCAAATAATATTTGGATGAGATCATCAAGTTTAAGTGAGGTAAAGTCGGGTATATAACATAGCTTAAAATTTCTCAAATTTTTTAGCCATTTTGCTCTTGAAGGCGGTTTTTGGGTTATTAGTGATAGTTTTATGTGGATGGATAACTCATACATAAATCGAAACATACGTTGATATTCTGGGAATTTCCGCGGTTTTCGGTGTAGCTTCATCCAGTTTCTGGAAAAGTGAAATTTTTCTTTCATTTTACTTACTCTAAAACACCCTATGTGCCGGAGAGAGGATCTGAGAAGGTTTTTTGCGTTTATTGGAATATGTACTACATGTACGGCGATCATACATTTATAGTGAAAAAACCAGGGACCGGGAGTTTTATTCCTTTTATAATAAAACGCCAAAGAAAAAAATTATATTTGGAGGAATATTTTAATTGGACAAAAATAATCAATCAACTCGGAGTTTTATTTTTTAAGGACAGCGATAAAATAAAAATTTGGTGTTTTATTTTTTAGCACCAGCGATAAAATAAATACTTGGAGTTTTATTTTTTAGCTCCAGCGATAAAATAAAAACCTGGAGTTTTATTTTTTAGCTCCAAAATAAAACTCCAGGGCCAATAACTAGCGAACCCCTCAACCGAATTGCATAAATTTGGTATCGGACGAAAGGTAATTCAGTAAGCTTTTTAATGGTGGTACCCATGCCACGGTTACCACTCAAATCAAGGTTGCCACCTATTTTTTCATTTTTCCCAATTTAGCTGGTTTCTTACGGTCCATATAAAACACCAAGGCCAATAACTAGCGAACCCCTTAACCGAATTAAACAAAATTGGTACTAAATGAAAGGTAATTGAGTAAACATTTTAATGGTATCTATGCCAAGGTTGCCACCTATTTTTTAATTTTTCACATTTTAGCAAGTTTTTTACGGTCCATATAAAACACCAAGGCCAATAACTTGCGAACCCCATAACCGATTTAAAAAAATTTGGTACCAAATGAAAGGTAATTGAGTAACCATTTTAATGGTGTCCATGCCAAGGTTGCAACCTATTTTTTAATTTTTCACAATTTAGCAAGTTTTATACGGTTCATATAAAACACCAAGGCCAATAACTTGCGAACCCCATAACCGAATGAAAAAAATTTGGTACCAAATGAAAGGTAATTGAGTAAACATTTTAATGGTATCCATGCCAAGGTTGCCACCTATTTTTTAATTTTTTCACAATTTAGCAAGTTTTCTACGGTCCATATAAAACACCAAGGCCAATAACTTGCGAACCCCTTAACCGAATTAAATAAGTGTGGTGTCAAACGAAAGATAATTAGATAAGATTTTTAATGCAGTCGCAAATTGCCACCTAGTTTTAAGCTTTTGCTAAGTTTGATAATTTTTTGCCGAAGTTAATCTTTTCATAATAGTAGTTTTTATTAAACACAATTGCTAAATACACTACTATCAAAAAACGATGTATTATAAAACAAATCAATAACAGTTGGACTATTTATCTAACATACATAGAACTGTAATTTACATACATACATATGTATGTATATAAAAAAGCGAATCCTTACCTTTCACTTCCACTTTAAATTTTAGATCAGATTTTTACTACTTTATGAAAGCTTAAATATTTTTTTCTATGAATTGCTCAGGTTACAAAAGGCAAACGAAAAAGTACATAAGCTTCGCCCTCGAAAAACAACAATTGAAAAAATTTTCCGCTACACAGTATGCGAATCGCTTTCGCTAGCGGTGGAAAACTCAAATTTTAAAGATGAATAAACCGATTTTTTTTTTATTTCCTATCGATTGCAGATACTTCAATTAGCTTATAATGGAATTTTAATAGCCATTCTTAATTATATATCAGCAGCTGTTCGTGGCCTTGGTGTTTTATATGAACCGTATAAAACTTGCTAAATTGTGAAAAATTAAAAAATAGGTGGCAACCTTGGCATGGATACCATTAAAATGTTTACTCAATTACCTTTCATTTGGTAACAAATTTGTTTAATTCGGTTAAGGGGTTCGCAAGTTATTGGCCTTGGTGTTTTATATGGACCGTAGAAAACTTGCTAAATTGTGAAAAATTGAAAAATAGGTGGCAACCTTGGCATGGATACCATTAAAATGTTTACTCAATTACCTTTCATTTGGTACCAAATTTTTTTAAATCGGTTATGGGGTTCGCAAGTTATTGGCCTTGGTGTTTTATATGGACCGTAAAAAACTTGCTAAAATGTGAAAAATTAAAAAATAGGTGGCAACCTTGGCATAGATACCATTAAAATGTTTACTCAATTACCTTTCATTTAGTACCAATTTTGTTTAATTCGGTTAAGGGGTTCGCTAGTTATTGGCCTTGGTGTTTTATATGGACCGTAAAAAACCAGCTAAATTGGGAAAAATGAAAAAATAGGTGGCAACCTTGATTTGAGTGGTAACCGTGGCATGGGTACCACCATTAAAAAGCTTACTGAATTACCTTTCGTCCGATACCAAATTTATGCAATTCGGTTGAGGGGTTCGCTAGTTATTGGCCCTGGAGTTTTATTTTGGAGCTAAAAATAAAACTCCAGGTTTTTATTTTATCGCTGGAGCTAAAAAATAAAACTCCAAGTATTTATTTTATCGCTGGTGCTTAAAAAATAATACACCAAATTTTTAATTTATCGCCCCGGAGTTTTATAGCATCAAAACAAAAAATAATTTTTATTTTCGGTCCCTGGAAAAAACATGAATTATTTTTTTATTTTTTATTAATGGAAAAATATTTACCAACATGAATGAAATTTCACTGCCCTGCAAGAACTGTGTCATATGACCGGCAGGCATGACCAAAAGTTTTGGGATATTTCCTATCACATTCTTAAGGGCATCGGGAACTTTTATGACCATTTCATTCATTACGTTCCCGTATGTTTATTTTTAAATTCCATTCAATCCTATTCTATCTCATTGGTTTTGCGCTTGGCTAAAACACATACGAGTGCAAATGTGTTGGTAACAGTGTTTAAAAAACTGGCATAAGTTTCATTTCTGTTGATTTTGATTTTGATTCCGCTTTTAAAAAATCAGAAGTCGCAGTTAATCAATATGAAAAAATATGAAAATGAACGATTTTCCCTGATTTTGATTTTGCGCTGATTTCATATTGCTCAAAATCAAAAGCAGCCAAATATCAAAATTAGCGAATTTGCCTGATTTTCATTTTGCGCTGATTTCATATTGCTCAAAATCAAAAGCGGCCTGATTTCAAAATGAACAATTTTGCCTGATTTTGATTTTGTGATGATTTCATATTGCTCAAAATCAAAAGCGGCCTGATTTCAAAATGAACAATTTTGCCTGATTTTGATTTTGTGCTGATTTCATATTTCTCAAAATCAAAAGCGGCCTGATTTCAAAATGAACGATTTTGCCTGATTTTGATTTTGCGTTGATTTCATATTGCTCAAAATGAAAAGCAGCCAAATATCAAAATTGGCGATTTTGCCTGATTTTCATTTTCTGCTAATTTTGATTTTGTGCTAATTTCATATTGCTAAAATCAAAAGCAGCCAAATATCAAAATCAATGCTTTCACAGTTTTGCTATTTACGCTTACATGCGCATATATACACATGCCCAGCAAAAAACACGATTACCTCGGAAATGAAAGTAGAATGGAAATAAACTCTGGCAATCGCTTCCCCACTCGCTTACGGAATCCATTATTTTAACACGGGCATGTCATTGGCGGTAAGGTCTAACTATCACCTTACGTGGAAGCGGAGACGGAGTGCCTTGATCTATAGATCGGAATCTTATTCTACTATGCATTACTGGTAATGTGTAAAAGAAGGGAGACAATGTTCAGGCATTCTATGGCAATGCATTCTGTCATGCAATACATGCAGCAGCGATTACCAAATTTTTGCTGGGTGTATGTATACAAACGTACGTAATACAGAGGGTAAGAAATTACGTACATACACACATGTGTTCATGTAAGCGTAAATAGCAAAACTGTGAAAGCACATGGTATAAAAAATACAGGTATGTGCATTGTCATTTTGACGCTGTCTTTTTGATTAAAAAGCAGATTTTTGAAGTTTGATCTTATGTCAGTTTTGGAGTATAGCGATACCAGACTTTTATTTTTTGAATGCGTAGATTTTTGTGTGAAAGTTTGGGTATTTCAGGAATCAAAGGACAGAAATAGAAAGGGCACTCGTGAGCGGATTTATGGAACTTCCGGTAGCTCCTCTTCGCTCACTCCACAAATCTTCATCCACTCTCCGCGAATAAAGGGTATCGTCGCCATATTTGGTATTATTGCACCGCGGAAATAAGCAACTCATATTAAGGTTGTTCTCTCTCTGTGATTTTGGCCTGGCAAATTTGCCGAGATGACATAAGTGTGATAAATTTGCCGAGCACAACAACAAAATACACGTCTTGTAAAATTTGGAGCTTCGGCAAATTTCTCATACCCCAATCCGTGATATGTGATATCATGAGAAAAATATCACGGGAAATGCAACCATGTTATTACATTCACAATGGTCTTCTATGAGAAGTGAGTTTCAATTTATGTTTCTAGTTCTTTTTTTTAAGTATTTTATTTTATTCAGATAAAAAATTAATTAATTCGAAGTTGAAGCAAGTAAAGCAAAGCGACAACAGTTGTATAAAGAGTGGAAAGCATATGACTAACATGCTAGTTCACAATGAAGTCAGTTAGAATTTTATTTTCTTAAAGGTGCGCTCTCTCTGTGTGGCAAATTTCTCAAGATATGATATCTCGGCAAAAATATTAGACACAGAGAACAACCTTATTGTTAAAATCTAGGGTACATATATTTTTGTAATTGGATTGGACATATGTACATACACACATATATAGACTGAAATGCTCACTTGGTATGGTGGTGTACATACATATCGTCGTTTAAAGTGCAAAACCGCGTGACATTTTTGCCAAAAATTAGATTTCATCAAAAATACATTCTTGGCGTCCGTCCCCATCCATTCATGCAACAATTTTGAGATTCACACAACGCAATTCGAAATAATGACACAGTTCCAAAACCGCTTTTTTTAAGGAAATTTTTCGAACCAATACCGCGAAAAATAGGTGTTATTGCTTTATAACTGTACTGCAATGTACTAAAGTTGATTATACTTTCATAAACACGAAATGGATTATAACTTTGCTTTATTGAAGAAAAGTTTTTAAGTACGCCCGCAATCCCGCCTATACGTCACTATTGAACAAAATAAAAGACGCAAAACCGCTCATAAATACATAAGTAAACCAATAACTGCACATTTAACTGTTTTTCGCCAAAATGATATTTGGATTAAGAATATAATCCAAAAATCTACCTTGGTTTGGATGTGGGTTTGCAAAATTCCGAACCATTTTGAATTAACAGTTTTTACTGTCTCCTGTAAAATTTGGGTGGTAGCGGATACGCGGTATTACACTTTATGCGACGATATGGAGTTATAATAGATCAATCTCCAAAACTTCCCCAAACTATATACCAGAGTGATCACAAAGCCTAAATTAAGTGACCGTAACTACTAAACTAAATTAAAAACTCACCGAGAATACCGGAAAGGGGCTACTTTGTAGTACAGCTAAACTGATATTCCGCGAAGTAAAAATGCGAAATGAATCTTTTATGAATCACTGATGAAATTCATCTATGACTGAGGAGGCATCAGTGAGTATTTTCAAATAAAGACTGCTGAATTTTTCATATAAATGGTTTGTTTTCAAAAAAAAAAAATAATAATAATAAAAATTGTACTCAGAAGAAACATCAATGATCATTCAGCAGTGAAACAAATTTACTGCAGGATGTGTAATTTTTTCAAATTGAAAAAATTTCTTTCAATTCAAATTGAAAATATTCGTTACTATGAATACCATGGTTACAATTTATTTTTAAAACAAAGCAGTGAAAAATATCATTAATGGAGGATTTTTATCATTGAGTATGGCAGCACGAAATGTCATAATCTGCTTAATTGTCAGGTGGTTAATATGGCGACGAAAACTTGACGTTTGTTTTACCTGGTATACTTATACCATGGTGAAAGCATTGATTTTGATATTTGGCTGATTTTGATTTTAGCAATATGAAATTAGCACAAAATCAAAATCAGCACAAAATGAAAATCAGGCAAAATTGTTCATTTTGAAATCAGGCCGCTTTTGATTTTGAGCAATATGAAATCAGCGCAAAATCAAAATCAGGCAAAATTGTTCATTTTGAAATCAGGCCGCTTTTGATTTTGAGCAATATGAAATCAGCGCAAAATCAAAATCAGGCAAAATCGTTCATTTTGAAATCAGGCCGCTTTTGATTTTGAGCAATATGAAATCAGCACAAAATGAAAATCAGGCAAAATTGTTCATTTTGAAATCAGGCCGCTTTTGATTTTGAGCAATATGAAATCAGCGCAAAATCAAAATCAGGCAAAATCGTCATTTTAAAAAGCGACGAATATCAAAATCAAATAAAATCAAACATTTCACGACTTTTGCTAATTCCGACTGCAGTTTTTTAAACACTGGTTGGTAATATTATATTTTTGTAATGGTGTTGGTACTTTCGGTCACACAATTCTTGCAGGGTGGCTTTGATTTGGTTTTGAATCCGAGACGATTCGCTTCTCTGATTACATTATTGCGGCGATACTTTGCGACGATAGATCGGCGAATCCGAATTCCCAGGCGAGCCACTTATCTTTGGCGCATTTGTATAGTTATTCTCGGATCGTTGGCGATTCGAAATTAAGGCTCATTGTCGAACACATTCTAGAAAATCTTCTTCGCCTCGAATTCGCCACGATATCATCCATGGTGGAACTATATATGGTGGATGCAAATGAAGTTATGCTTCTTACTTATTAATCAGCTGATGTACAAATGTGCCAAATTTTCAGCCATTATTGTTTTGCTTTATGTCTTCTATACATATTTCCGAGAAAAGTACTGAAATCGCGTATGCAACTTAGTTTTTCTGAGGCTATTATTATATTATTATACACTTTGTTTGATTTCTGTGTTGATAATTATATAATTATTTTTCATTATTTCAAGCGGTGAACGCTTGTCATCTATTTTGAAGAAACTTTTCAAGCCGATTCATAAATTGCACGAATTTCAATAAGTAAGACAGATCTGTACATAACAGTAACAGATCAGTACATAACAGTAAATTTTGTTGTTGCCCATTTACCACCACCATATATAATTCCACCATGGATATCATCCTAGCTTTTGAGAAGCTTGAGTAAAGATTTAAATGGTAAATTTAAGACCAATAAGAAATGCTTTCCTGCAAACCAAGATTTAATGAAATTAATAAATGCTACCCAATGCTAAAAATCCTCCATTTATGTTATTTTTGTTGCCATGGAAACCATGGTATTGATTATAACAGAACGAAATTTTTCTAAATTTGAATATTGATATAAGTTAATAAAAATACGTACATTTGTGTATTAAATTTTTCATAATATCAGATCACAAATAATTAGATATACATATAAAAAATAAGATTCATTCTTAATATAAGTTTCGGCAAGTTTGAGGAATATAGTACATACTATAAACGAAAGTTAAATATACGAAATAATATATTTTTGTAGTCTCAATTTGGCTCGCCGTGCTACAAAATATGTAGCTCATTTCCCGGAATTCTCGGTAAGTTTTTAATTTAGTTTGGTGATCAAAACCACTTTAAATTTACGTTGTGCGCTCACTTCAGTGTATAACTTGGAAGGTTTTGGAGATTGGTACACCTGATCATTTTGATATCGTCGTACCATATGAAAACTAGCATAAATATACTCATAGGTCCATTTTAATGTATCTTGATTATTTTATGGTGTTACGACCAACCGATTCGAAGTTAAAATTATAATACTATGTTTACTACATACAGCCTAGTATAAAAAAATACGTACCCTAGATTCGTCGAACCCCGAGCGGAGAATGTAAGCCAACTTTGCTGTTCTGTTTATAAAAAGTTGATTTCGGAATAAGTTCACTGCAAACTTGACTTTTTTCAATCATGTTTTAAAAGACAAATTATAGGTTTGTTTACTGAGCTGCTCTAGGTTACTCTAGATTGAACTAGATCACAAAATTGTGTTTAATGACAATTTTTCGTACTCTAACTTGCTCTGATTTACTCTACATATTGCTTCATGAGCCTGCTCTAAACAGGTCTAGAGCACAATTTTTTGATCTAACTATTTTTGTCGAGTAAGTTAGAGCAGTAAATTTTGACAACTGTCAACAAAATAAATAAATAAAATTTGGAAAAAACAAACAAAAAATGGAAAATCTGCGTATTCAAAATAAAAAAATTAAAATTGTGGACATAGAGTGTTGTTTTTTTCTCAATTTTTTGCTGCATTTATGTAAAGTGGTATTGAATTGGCAATCAGTCAAATGTTTTCGTAACTGCTGCCTAAAAAGTGTTTCATGAGATGTTTGCTCTATTTGTTTTTCGGCAGCTGCTCTATTTTGATCTAACTTCAGCTGCTCTACTCTATTTTTGGTCTCATAAAACAAGCCTTATATAACGTTATTTTATTTGGATATGCCCTGTAGGGCTCAACTTCTATTACCGTTCAATAGATATATGGGCACTTCCATGGTAACTCGCGTTACATCAGAGGCAAAAATATAGCATTTAAAGAAATCAAATTCTCAAAACAAGAACAAGTTGGGAATAGCGCTTAAAAAAGGTTTCCTTATTTTCATGTATGAATTTATTTAAAACAAGTACATGAAACCATAGCAACGCATGTAAATAACTTCATTTTATAGGGTCTATACACGATGCATCTGATTCAAGAGTCAGTTTAGGTGTGTTATTGAAAATGTGCGTGTAGTAGTTACACCGACGTGACTCTGGCATGACTCAAGAAAATCAAAATTAGTTTGATATTTTGCTGTGACTCGCCTGACAAATTTTGTCAGTTAATTGCCAAGCCGTTTAAAAAATAAATAACGAAAAGAAAAAAATATATTTTATTTTCAAAAATGTTTGCCAATAAGTTCTATATAGTATATGAAGGAAGCATGGTGAAATAAAAATAGGTGATATCACGGCCAATGACAGCAGTTTAACGTCTCACTCTTATTCCGGTCATGCATTTGAAGGGAGTAGAAAAGGGGGACAAATTTAGGAGTAGTTTGGTACTTTTTTACTACTTTGGTGTGTTTTTATATGACTAAAATTGTGAAAGGGGAATATTTTTAAAATGCTTATTACGTAAGCCATGATGCAACTAGAAAGGTGGTATCGGCAGACCAGCTGATATGTAATCTTTTTCGCCGCAATGATACATAGTTGTCAGATGTAGCTGTTCAGAGCTGTTTCTTATTGGCTGGGTCAAGGCAAATTCATTATGGTAATGGCAGGGCGAATTCGGCAATATTCGCCTCGATTCGCTTTAAGTTTTTGTCCATCAGAATGTCAAACTCAAAGTCAAATTTTTCTTTGTTTGACATTCTCCTGTATTCTTCTGTACACGGCGAGTTAAAAACGAGAAGAAGAAGTCAGCTGTTCACTTACCATTACCATATGAATGAATTTGCCTTGGGCTGGGTAAATGCATGTCAAACCAATGTTTTTGTTTACATTTATATGTTTATTTACATTTACCGTTTGAGTTTGAATTTTCATTGTGTGTGCATACACATATTTTTTGCTTTAAGAAATAAAATTGATACATAAAATTAAAAAGAAAATACCGCCAGTATTTGCAAATTGTAAATTCTTATCGAATTTTAGCAATGAAGGCCCTCATTGTAATTGGCATGCATTATGTCGTACCAAACGTACTATATAACGCATAGCATTACCTACATATGTATGTATGTGCATACATGTTTTTTGTTGTTTTTTTATTAGTCCAACTTTTTCAAATGTGTTACAAATTGTAGTATAGTCTACTAGTAGCACATCCGCCTATGCTTGCGCCGCCACCATCAACATGGTACCGACGCATCCGAAAACCAGCAGAGCCATCCGGTCCGCGTGGCAACTTAAGATGCTTTCTTGTTATTGTTGGTGTTGGTAGTGCTGCTGTTGCCTTAATGCTGCGAACGATACGCTGCCACCAACACCTGACGACCAAGTTTGATGTTGTTGATATTGTTGTTGCTGTTGCTGTTGCTGATGTTGCAGCGTAGTTGCTAATGGAAGCGGTAACGGCAACTGCGCTGACATTGAACATTATAAGTGGTTGGTGTTTTTTTGTTTCTGCTGCTGCATGAGATAGGGTGACTGTTGTTGTTGCTGCAGTCGATTATAATAATTATTGTATGGACTTAAAGGTGAACCAGAATTTCTGAGGCCAAAATCGTCCACAAGTAACACCGCTATCGAGACCTTTGTTAGAATTGTTTGCGCTGGCAGTTGTACTGATAGAAACTGCGGTTGTTGGAAGTGGACGGTGCATTCGTAAAATTTGATATTCTGCATAAACAAAAAAAAAAAATCTGCAATAAGAAAAATAAAGGAGCCAAATTTCACCGAACTCACACCATCTTCGGGATTTTTCGCCGAACCTATATACACAAACGTGCTTCTCCGTATTCCTTTTAACGCTGTTGCAACGTTTTGATCGGCTTAATAACATTCCTGCGCGGCTCCATTGATTGCGTTTGTCGACGCAATTTCTGTGATGACGCATAGGTTGTCGATGGATATTCGTCGCCTGGCTTGTTCAGCAACACCATTACCGGTTGCAAAGATGCAGCCAAGTCATCGGGCGGCGATGATTTCACCCTTGCAGTTCCACCTGCTTTCACAGACATGTTACCATCATTGCGAGCTGCACCAACTCCACCACCAACAATGCCACCACCCGGACTTGTAGCGTTTGTTGTTGCATCGCCTTAACCAATATTGTGTAGTCGATTGGTTAATAATTGTAAATTAGATTTCGCCACGGTATTTCAAAATGTAACTGAATAAAAGAATTGGGATTAGAGGAAAAGAAGTCTCGTCATTGCGATCTTTAGCTTACCTGTAAAACGCGATGGTAAGAATGGTGAGACGAAGGCACCAAAAAAAACAATCAACGGGGCTGTTAATTAATTCTTGTTTCCTAGCGGAATTTCGAAATGTTATAAAATTTTTTCACATTTACATATGTATGTATTATTGAAAATATATGTATATCAAAATTTCAAAACAAAACAAAAATATAAAAACAGTAATGCCTACTCAATAAAATACTAAAATGGGAGTCAATATATAATTTTCGTATGGAATTTCGGTACGATTTGTAAAGAAAAAAGCCAAGAGGGGAACATTTTTTTATAAGAGTGCGAGTGTTGTCAAAATGCACCGCCATTTTGTTTTATTGCAAACACCTTTTCTCTTATTTCACCATGTGAAGGAAGATAAAAATTTTTTACTTGAATTCATCGAAGTATACAGGTCGTGTGAGATATTCATTTCGAACCTTCTGCAATGAAAACTATTCACAAATGAATGACGCAAGTGAGCCCAGAATCACGGCGAGTCAACACGTACACAGATGACTCGCGAGTCAGACGCACTGTGTATAGACCCCATTACATTATTAGGTATGTTATTGTCTAGCACGAAATTATTATTTTTAATTTTAATTTTTCGACTACTGATGGTTGCAGCGTAGGTTCAAAGCCTGGTGTGCTCCCGAAAAGATGTCTGATGATGAAGAAAGTGGTTTTTCTTCGAAATAGCTATCATATCTACCATCGCTGTATGGGCTAATTGGATTTTTCCGCTTATCCCAAAGTATAAAAATTAAAATTAAAAATAATAATTTCGTGCTAGACACTAACATACCTAATAATGTTAAATTATAAATTGTGCTGTTGTACATACAACTACTGTACACAGCGCCCGCTATCTGTCAGCTGCCAAAGCTTATTCAAAACTTGCATAGCAGATGTACGAAAATCGTACACTAAAGGTCCGTTCGGCGGCTGCATTTTGCAGCAATTTGCAATCAAATAATAATATGTCTTGCTCTCCGAAAGAGAGAAACTTATGCAAATTTACTGGCATTTCAACGAACAGAACTTTGTCAAAATTTGCAGCAAATCAGCTGTTTGCCTTTATTCACAAGTGCATAACAAAATTAAAATTTTACGAAATGGAATCGAAGGGAAAGCTAAATGTATTCTACACAAAAGCAGTGTGGATTGGTCCAGGAATAAATCCCGAAAAGGAATTCTGCAGGCTGAGGGTTAACTTTTTAAAGTGCGGCCCAAGGCCGTCAACGCAAAAAGGTATTTCCCCGGTAATAGTGCGCAGTTTTGGTGTTTTGTTTGGTGGATTTTACAACAAATATCTCATAAACTAAGTTTCCGGCAAGTTTTTATTTCTGTTATGATATCTGTGAAAAAGTTATTTTTTCGGGGCGTGCGTCATTAATGGACAATTTTCCTATTTAAGTAGTATACTACCTCCTATTTGCGATTCAACAACGCAGAATCCCGAGAGTGCAGACGATGATCCCACTGCGCTGTCATTAACACGTTTTCTTTTAGCTGGTACCTTATTAACAAATTAAATCATTTAAATAAACTTTATAAATTAAAATAATATAATTTTCTCACTTCATTTTCTATTGAATAACATATATTCCCGATTTTCTTAGTTTTTTGACTTGAAATCACTTTCGACTCTTTTTTAAATCATATGTTTTTTCAGTCTACAGAACTTTGCAACGACAAATTTTGTCAGTAAAACTTTGCAGCTTTCTCCGTCAATGAACTGTCAAAATTGCGCTCTCTTTTGACTGAGTTTTTGCCTAAAAAAAACGCGGTTTTGCAGTTTTTCCTGCAATTTGCAGCAATTTGGTGCCGCCGAACGGTCCTTAAGTGAGGTTAGATTGAATAGAACAATGGCATATATAAGTGAAAAATCCAACAGGTCAGCAGGACCATCGGTAGCCACGGTGCTTAGCGTTTCGCTAATATTGGACTACTGATGGTTGGAGCGTAGGTTCAAAGCCTGGTGTGCTCCCAAAAAGATGTCTGATGATGAAGAAAGTGGTTTTTCTTCGAAATAGCTGCTCTGAAAAAAAAATTTAAATCTAAAGACTTTCGCTGTTAAATCAACTACTTTCTGCAGTTTAAATGTGCCCAACGACGCTCCGTTGTTGTTTCAAAGGTGCGAGCGTTGTTGATAGGGATGGCAACAATAACCGGAAAAACGATTATAATCGGTTAATTTCTTTCGGTTAACGATTAAAATGTATCGGTTTTTTCCTTTTGATTATTTTTTCGATTAACCCTTTTCCTCTCAAGTCGAAAATAATCGAAAGGAAATAATCGAAGTTGGGAATTTCCCCCTTTTCATCCGAGTCCGAATTCGGTTACCGACGGTTTTGTGAGTATATCCAAAAAAACGCAATAAATGTTCCCACCAGTTCCCGAATAGACGATTTTATCGTCATTTTGACGATTTTTCGTAATAAATTATGATTTTTTTTCGTTTATTATATATTTTTTTTAAGGAATAATTGTAATCGAAAAACGGTTGTAATCGGTTAGTTCCCCACAATTATTCACGATTAATAATCGAACGCTTTCGATTAACCTAAAAAACGGTTAATCGGTTATTTTATTTTTTTTGCCATCCCTAGTTGTTGATTTAAGTCAACCACGGAAACTGTTGAATCAAATACTTTTGCCTTTAAGCAAATATGTGCAAATATGTAGCCTCCGCTTGTTCTCCTCTTCTTCTCTCCTTCTTATCATTCACTGGTTGCTATTTTTATTTCTTATTCTGCTTTTTATTTCTTATTTTATATTCTCCTCCGGATTCGAACCATGACATCAACCTGAAATTCTATCCAACCATCACATAGTGAAACATTCAACATTATATTTAATTTTAAACCGCCTTTTATACTTTCTCTTTCCCGAAAAAGCATCTATAAATTATATGAATCATTGTAAAAACAGAATTTAAAAAAAAAATATTCTCATTACTGTGTAACCTAAATCAAACGCACGCCGTCAATTTACTGTCAAAAATTTCTCATGCCCATACAACTTGTATGGGAGTAACCGAAATTGAACGGCGTGCTTGCGTTTAAAATGTTTGTATATTTCCAATTGAAATTTTTGTGATAATATATTTTTGACACTTCTATTTTTTTAAAGCTGCTAGTAGTTGCAAGTGAAAATTTTACTTGCAGCGTTTATCAACTCTCTCGAGGTCTTACTCTCTCAATTTGGCTCTCTTTTGCGAATTTTTTGGGTTATTGAACATAAATTCGTAACTATTCGTAAAAATATGTAAAAGTTTTGAGATATTGAATACTCCTAATAAATGAAGATATTACTGAAAATTAAAGCAAAAATTCTATTTATCCACAATGGTGGCTGTATTTTCTTAATTGATAACTCTTGGTGGTCTTCTTCTGCAATTTTTCTACATTAAAAAGTTATAAATTGCCACAATAAATCTGAGTTTCTGTAACAAAATCAATTAAAGTGATGTCACACTAATACGATCCACACTTTGTCACCACCTATTTATACTAGAAAAGATATGAGTTACAGAAACTCAGTACAGATTTCTTAATTAAACACAGATTTTTGTGAGAATCTTGTTGCTTCCCAATATAATTTTTTTAATGGATTTTCAATTGTAAATTTAATGTTCTGACTGTGTTTTTTGTTATTTTATGTTTTAGCCCTTGATAACTATCACCAAGGTGTGATGGAAATATATTGGGCAGCAACAAAATTACAAGAAAAATGTGTTTTAATTACCAACTAAGCAGTAAAAAAGTAACTAAATTATTAAAAAAAAGTCGTCAACGACAACTTTAAAAACGATTAAATTAGTATTTTCTTGTCATTTGGCAAATAATGCACAGTTGTGTATTGAAGAGTAATCCGCATAACACTTTGAAGATTAGTAAAAATCTTGTTTGCTCAAAAATGACTAAATGGCAACCCTGCCAAAATGTAAACAAACTTTATATATATGTAAATATGTGTGAGTAAAACAGCTGATTGCTACGGGCTCAAAAAATCCTAAAAATTGCATACGGGCGTTTGCGTCAACGAGCGGACCACACGTTCTCGACTAACTGGGCTATAAATCAGGCCCAGGCAGCTAGTGGTACAATTGTACCAAAAATTGAGAACCAAATTCACACAGATTATTACGCTCTTTGTTTGCTTCGCTTGTGTGAGCGCTACGAACAACCCTGTAGGGAAAATCTCTAGTTCCGAACTAGGTCGCTTCTAGTGCATTTTTCGGCACTACTAGTGCGAGCTAAATCTCTTTTGCATGTTATCAACTGCCGAATTTAACACGGCGATGTCCTAGGCGGTGTCAATTGTCACTCTCTGCACTACATTTTCGATAGTTCCGAACTAGTACTAAATTCTACAGTTTACACTAGTTCGTTTATTGGCACCATTTCGATAGTTCTGAACTAGCTGCAAGTACCGACAAATTCTACAGTTTTACATCTGTCGCTTAAGTGCAGCCTTTGACACACTTCATGCAAGTGGCGCGATGGCCGACTGGCTAATGCATGTGCCTTTCAATCTGAGGGGCGCGGGTTCGAATCCTGTCGGTGTCAAGGTGGATGATATTTCTATTTTTTTTTATTTTTTTTTAACTAATATTTTTTTATTTTTTTATTTAGTAAAAATTTACAATAATATTTAAAAAGTAATAAAATAAAAAAAATTAAAAATAAGCCTGAGGGATCGGAAAAGCATAATTAGGGGAACATTTCATTTCATACAAGATGGAAATAGAAAACTCTTTATATAAAATGCTTCACTAAACATCTGAGAATTGCAGAAATATACAAAGCCGACGGCAATTGAACGAACGAAAAATTTTCATAGAATTTTTGTCACTTCGAAATCAAATCAAAAAAACTGGTGAGGGTCTAACTACAATTGATCTAGTTCAATTTTGACACCTTTTCACTAGTTCGGAACTAGAAATTTTGCTCACTAGTTATTGAGTTCCCTGCAGGGAATGAAGTGCTGTCGTTTGTTTCTGTTCAGTGGCTTATTATCAAGTAGTGATGGGCGAGTCCGAGATTTTTAGACAATCGAGAGAATCGCCATCGTTGCAAAATCACAATCGAGTCAAAAGTTGACTCGCTCCTCGACTACACAATCGAGATGTTTTTGCGATTGTTCCGAGTCGGCGAGTCGGAGGTTGTTTCGATGACATCTCGACTACACAAGCGAGATGTTTTTGCGATTGTTCCGAGTCGGCGAGTCGTAGGTAGGGATGGCAAAAAAAATTTAATAATCGATTAACCGTTTTTTAGGTTAATCGAAAGCGTTCGATTATTAATCGAGAATAATCGTAGGTAACTAATCGATTATAACCGTTTTTCGATTACAATTATTGATAAATTAATACGTAGTACCCCAAGAGGACAAACAAGCAAATTTTTTATACATACTATGTATGTGTGTTCGTTTTTATTATAATGATAAAAAATTCAACATTGGTCAAAAGAAAAAAAAAAAACAACACAATTCAATTGTTATTAATTTATAAATAAATATTATGTTTGCATACATATACATGTGTACATACACACATATTGCTAAGTTATAGTACAAAGTGGCTAAGTGCCTTTTTTCAAACTTTACAAGAAAAACAATGAACAAAAAACAAAATTGTCAAAATTTGTCAGAAAAATTAGGTGAAAAAAATAGGTTCACAACGTCGTTTTAGCTGTTTTTTTTTTTTTTTTTGTTAAGCATTGCAGTGCAAATTAATTTCAGTTGATGTTATGTTTTATCTTTCAATATTTTTTATCAACGACTGGCTTAATGTATGGATATGATGTAGTAGGTACCTACATATGTATGTAGACGCGCAATTGCACTTATGAAAAAATATGCGATTACACGAATATTTACAGATTACACTGGATCACAAAATGAAATTTTTTGTCTGTACTTTGGACGTGACTATACTATATATATGTAAAATCGGCCGCTGATTCCGAAAATTGGGTTCATTTTTAATCTGTGGAAAGGTTTTTGAGATATAGGCAATTTACCGTTATTTGGCCAATGGCTCCACTTAATCCTGTGTATCTCTTTAACACAGTGACACCAAACGAAAGAAAATCAAATATCCTTTTCATGACTCCTATAACATTTTTCTGAAGCTCCATTCCATTAGCAAAAAAAAAAATAAGCTATCAACGAAGAAAATCCACGATAAAATGGAAAAGTTATAGGCGATGATATAAATACAGCCAAGTCGCGCAATGCCAATATACGGTACATTCTATGCACACGTAAAGGAGTAAATCGAAAGTGGTTTTAAGGATATTGCCTAATAAAGTCAATTTTTTCCTAAAAAAAATCGTAAAAGATCGAAAAAATTCAAATTGAATGGTCAATATTTCAGAAACTATAAGAGTTAGAGAAAAATGTTATAGGAGTCATGAAAAGGATATTTAATTTTCTTTCGTTTGGTGTCACTGTGTTAAAGAGATACACAGGATTAAGTGGAGCCATTGGCCAAATAACGGTAAATTGCCGATATCTCAAAAACCTTTCCATAGATTAAAAATGAACCCAATTTTCGGAATCAGCGGCCGATTTTACATATAGATAGGATGGTCGCGTTTAGAGTAGTTTTTGGCTGTAGAGCAGTCTTATCAATAAATATTTCATAACTTAAAATAAGGGTTGTACTATTACAGTCTTTGATTTTTTGCATTACATGCCTTAATCTACTTCAATACATTTAATCTTATATGTAAATTATACTTTGTCACATCTTTAAAAAGTTTAAAAAAATTAATAAAGACATCATATACTCTAAGCACATTCGAACGAGCAAGCGACAAGCTGCAACCCGTTAAAATTGAATTACACACGTTGCTATGAGCGCAAGAATTTTAGCAGGGATTGCAAATAATCGTTATTTTTTAAATTTTGACGAAAAAAAGTTACTGAAGGAGAAATGCTAAACGCAAAAGAAGTACACAGATGGAATCACCGTAACGCAGACTACCTCTAGGTGTATTAACTTTTATTTTTTCGATTTTTATAAAAAAAAAGTTGATTTTTAATCATTTTTTGAGTTTTATTTTTCGCTTAGAAAATAAAAGTTTTTTTTAGTTTTATTTTCCCTCAGAAAATAAAAGTTATTTTATGAGTTTTATTTTTCCCTCAGAAACTTATTTTTTGAGTTTTATTTTTCGATTAGAAAATAAAAGTTATTTTCTGAGTTTTATCTTTTTGCTCATAGAATAAGTTTCTTCAGTGTAATTTTAGCTGCAGCTGTCGATTTTGTAACATTAATACGTAGGTAAAGTTTATAAATAAAAAAAATTAAAAATTTATTTACATATATATGTACTTTACCTCTTTATATGGCGAAATCTACAATTGCAGCCAAAATGAAACTGAAAAACTTTTATTCCCTGAGAAAAAAAAAATAAAACTCAGAAAATAACTTTTTTTCTAAGCGAAATATAAAACTCAAAAAATAACTTACTTTCTGAGGGAAAATAAAACTCATAAAATAACTTTTATTTTCTGAGGGAAAATAAAACTAAAAAAAAAAAAAAATTATTTTCTGAGGGAAAAACAAAACAAAAAATAACTTATTTTTTGCTCGAAAAATAAAGCTCAAAAATAACGTATTTTCTAAGCAGAAAATAAAGCCCAGAAAATACTGATTAAAAATCAACTTTTCCAATTGACTTGGTTTATATTTCTCTTGAGTGCGCGTTTCTACAATAAACCATATGGTCGAAAAAATTTGTTTAGTTACTCTGTACGACAATTTCAAGTTGCAGTTGCAGGTCCGAATGTGCTTAGACTTATAGAGCTACAAAAACTAGTTCGTGAGGACGGAATTTAAAAACAACAACTTTGATAGGAAACTCGTTGTAAGCCTGTTCCTCTTATCGGTTGCGGTGCTACCCGCTTTCGAAAACAGGCGTTCTGAAGGAACAGATGTTCCTATTAGATAACAGTATTTGTGGGACAGTTCATATAATTTAGGATACACCGACCTCATTTCGTTCCAGGCGTCAAATATGTTGCGATTCAAACTTATGACAGGAGCATTAAGGAAGAAAGTTAATTCATCTTGGGGTTGCTGGAGATTGTTGTCGTTTTTCTTGCGTTTATGCACCAAAGACTTATGGTGAGCCCATAGATCAAAATCATTTTCGCCCATAGATGAATTCTCCTCCACGCTACCAGAGCTTTCATCTGCTTGGCCAATTTCGGACATTTCTCGTCTTAGACGCTTCATTACCGTAGCTAAATCTAGAGGATCTCGAAAATGGATTTTTTTAAATCTGGGGTCTAGCAAAGTCGATGCTGCGCATAGAAATGAATTCTCCACTTCTCGAAAGCGGTGGTTGAATTGAGACAAAATGGCACGCTGTAGTTGTTTTGCCACTGACAATGTGCAACAAACTTGCTCTATTTGTTGGCGCCCACAATTGGTAAGGGGGATAACTTGGCTTAATGTGGCGTATTTTTGCCCACTTACTTGAGTTGTCATAGCCTCAAGCGGTCTTAACAAAGAAATTATTTCTTTAATTTCTTTCTTATTTTGAACTGTTATCATAGGCGGTGAATCGGAAAATTTTATCAAAATTTGGCTTATGTAGGAAATAATTTTAACAAAACGATCGAGCATATAATATGTAGAATTCCATCTGGTTTTCACGTCTAATATCGGTTTTAGGAATTTACCTTCCGGGATGCCAGCGTCCTGCTGCAGCGAACGTAAATAACACTGGATCACAAAATGAAATTTTTTGTCTGTACTTTCAACGTGACTATCCTACCTATATGTAAAATCGGTCGCTGATTCCGAAAATCGGGTTCATTTTTAATTCTATGGGAATGTTTTTGAGATATCGGCAATTTACCGTTATTTGGCCAATTGCTCCACTTAATCCTGTATACCTCTTTAACGCAGTGAGCTATCTTCTTTGGAGTGACACCATACGAAAGAAAATTAAATTTCCTTTTCATGGCTGCTATAACATTTTCCCTAACTCTTATAGTCTCTGAAATATTAACGATTCAATTTGATTTTTTTCGATTTTTTACGATTTTTTGAAGAAAAAATTGACTTTGTCAGGCAATATCTTTAAAACCAATGTTTTCACCTTCGGTTTTACTCCTTTACGTGAAGCTCCATTCTATTAGAAAAAAGATAAGCTATCAACGAAGAAAATCCATGGTAAAATGGAAAAGTTATAGGCGATCAAGTAAATACACCCAAGTCGCGCAATGCCTCTGCACGGGTATATTCTATGCATAAAACCGAAGGTGAAAACATTGGTTTTAAAGATATTGCCTGACAAAGTCAATTTTTTCTTCAAAAAATCGTAAAAAATCGAAAAAATTCAAATTGAATCGTTAATATTTCAGAAACTATAAGAGTTAGGGAAAAATGTTATAGCAGCCATGAAAAGAAATTTAATTTTCTTTCGTTTGGTGTCACTCCAAGGAAGATAGCTTACTGCGTTAAAGAGGTATAAAGGATTAAGTGGAGCAATTAGCCAAATAACGGTAAATTGCCGATATCTCAAAAACCTTCCCATAGAATTAAAAATGAACCCGATTTTCGGAATCAGCGACCGATTTTACATATAAATAGGATGGTCGCGTTCAGAGTATTTTTTGGCTGTAGAGCAGTGTAATCATTAGCTTTTACATGTCGTTTAATCCAAATGACAATGTCTCTGCATTTGTTAATTACCAGACTAACATCTTCCACCTTTAATGCAGTTTCACAAACGAGATTTAATGTATGCGCGAAGCAAGGTATATGCCTATTTTTCCCGAATGTATCCGTTATTGCCTTTGTTATGTTGCTACCATTGTCCGTTACGACAGCCATAATATTGTCCTTGCTGATGCAAAATTCTGCCAATGCATCTGTGAACACTTCTGATATGTGCGCAGCTGTATGGGCTGCAGTTAGTTTGAAGACACCAATTGTGCCAGCCATTTCTTTGCCTTGAAATAACCAATGGACTGTAACACCGAGCAAGCTATTCATTTTGACGTCAGTCCAGATGTCAGTTGTCAAACAAAGATTTGAAACTCCCGACATAATTTTTTTGTAATCAAGAGCTTCTTTTTCGTACATCATCAATCATTCATTACTTAATACTAATTCATAACATTTTGCCTTGAAAAACAATTTACAAAATATAAGGATTTATTTCATGAAGATAATCATTTAATTATTGCACTGAGATGGCTTAAATTTTTAATAATGCCACTTTCCTTAAAAAAATATATGTATAATAAACGAAAAAATCGTCATTTAATAGGAAAAATCGTCAAATCATTGCATAGAATAATCGTCAAAATGACGATAAAATCGTCAATTCGGCAACGCTGGCTGGAGGGAACATTTAATGCGGTTTTTTGGATATACTCACAAAACCGTAGGTAACCGAATTCGGACTCGGATGAAAAGGCGGTAACTCTCAACTTCGATTATTTTCTTTCGATTATTTTCGACTTGAGTGGAAAAAGATTAATCGAAAAAAAAAATCAAAAGGAAAAAATCGATACATTTTAACCGTTAATCGAAAGAAATTAACCGATTATAATCGTTTTTCCGATTATTGATGCCATCCCTAGTCGTAGGTTGTTTCGATGACATCTCGACTACACAAGCGAGATGTTTTTGCGATTGTTCCGAGTCGGCGGGCCGGCTGTTGTTTTGATGATATGTTTTAGTTGATAAAATAAACTGAATGAGGTTTGTTGATAAAGAAAGTAGGATTTTTAATGGAAGTGTGGCAAATACATAAATAAATTAACCAAATTGAAAAATATGCTATACATAGACGCTGCATTATTGCAATCACAACTAAACAGTGTCGTGCATAATAATAATAATTAATTATTTAAACATTAATAAATTTTCTGAAGTGAGACGCTTATGAGACAAATGAATTTTACGAGTAGCAACAACGGCAATAGATTTGTACCACTCTGTATGTTTTGTAAAGCAATTTTAATATTCAAGCGGCAACAACAATTATTATTAATTTTTTGCAGCGAGTCCGAGATGTTGTAGGGTTGCTTTGAAAACGAGAGGAATCGTTGGCGAGTCCGAGATGTTTTAGCGATTGTTTCGACTGACGGCCATTTACGACTTGACTCGAATACGAATGAAAACCATCGAGAGCATTCGAGATGTTTCAACAATCGAGAGAATCGAATAAAACATCTCGGACTCGCCCATCACTATTATCAAGCAACAAGACAACAGCATATGCGGATACCATGAATGATTATAATTATTTTATGTTGATGAATGCGTTTGAGCAAATGCAATGCATATTATGCTACAAATCTTTTTCATGAAATGTTTTCTCAAAAGCATTTATCAACATAAAATAATTATAATCATTCATGGTGTTATAATTACGTATTTATTGCGCATTCATGATATTCTTCCTCATACGCTGTTGTCTTGTTGCTTGATAGTAAGCCACTAGTGATGAGCGATATATCGCAAACGGTGATTTTTTCACTGTGAATAAAAAATCACAAATCGCAATTGCGATCACTTTTTCAAAATAGCAGTTCACTACTTATTGGCAACTGCTATCGATGTAGCAAGTAAGCAGTTCACCTGTGTGAATCGCAATCGCAAAAGCATTATAAATTTATTTTTGTTTACACTTTTGAGCAGACCACATACGTACATATGTATATAGAAATATAAGAAAAAAAAATTATTGAATTTACAATTTGTCTTTGAAAAATATTTACAAACAGCGATATTACTGCGGAATACGTTGTTATTGCTATCATTTTGTTAACATAAAATAAAGACAGGTTATATCGCTCAGAAAACGCAAAATTAATCTCTACCGGTAACTGATGATTTTATACCAGTCCATGCAATCGCAATACCAGTTTAAAATCACAGTGATTTAAAAATAGCAATCACCGAAATCACAGATATCGAAAAATCGCAGTTTCGCTCATCTCTATAAGCCACTGAAGTTCAGTGACTGAACAGAAACAAACGTCAGCATTTGATTGGTGCGCTCACTGCGCTCTTACTAACACTACCTCAGTTAGAAAAATGCCTGGGCCTGCTTTAAATCAGGGCTGTCCAAATGCGATTCACTACCACAATCAAGCAACGACCGAAAAATGAATGTGTGTTGGTGCGCCTACCGTATGCCAAAGTGAAAAATTACTAAAAATAATCATAGCCCAGTTAGTCGAGAACGTAAACCCGTGTACCGTGTCAGCTGATCCAACCAATTTAATGGGATTTGTATGTAACCGATTATTCAACGACGTACGACGCAGAAGCCCGTACCGCAGAAATCAAAATCATTTTGATTTTTTACGTAAAAATGTGTCAGCTGATCGCTCGCATGGTTGCAAGGTAGAAGGGTTGCCAGTTGAACATTTTTAGTTATTAAATATTTAAACAGTAATTTTCACAGCATTATACAACTAACTCAACAAGATTGTAATTTGTTATCGAATATACATATATGTGTTCACATGGAAAAAATAGTATGTCTACTTAAACGAACCATTTATTATTACTTTAATTTTTAAAAAGAGAGGAAATAAAACGTTTATAAATTTTTTTTAAATCCCAAACAAAATGTAAATATATATAAATATATATATAAATTAACAACAAGATAATAGCTTTGTTCAACAACTTTACTTGCAAGTACTTGCAAAAAGAGCGTCAATGTCAAATTAAGAGTAAAAACGAGAAAAAGAGAAAATTATCAACCAAAGTAATTGAACACAAAATCGTAAACATTCGCAAGAAAACAGCTGATACGCTGTTTTGACAATTTGATTTTTAGGTTAGGTTGTAATTGAAATTTTTGAAATTGGAAATGAATGGAAATAACTGAATTAGGAAAACAAAATTCTACTTTGGCTATTCCACAACATCATCAAGATTCGTTTTTGCGCTAACTTATTTAGTACACAATTAGAAATTTGCGTTTAAAATGTTTGTATATTTGCAATTGAAATTTTTGTGATCATATATTTTTGACACTTCTATTTTTTTTAAAGCTGCTAGTAGTTGCAAGTGAAAATTTTACTTGCAGCGTTTATCAACTCTCTCGAGGTCTTACTCTCTCAATTTGGCTCCCTTTTGCGAATTTTTTGGGTTATTGAACATAAATTCGTAACTATTCGTAAAAATATGTAAAAAATTTTAGATATTGAACACTCCTAATAAATGAAGATATTACTGAAAATTAAAGCAAAATTGTATTTATCCACAATGGTGGCGGTATTTTCTTAATTGATAACTCTTGGTGGTCTTCTTCTGCAATTTTTCTACATTAAAAAGTTATAAATTGCCACAATAAATCTGAGTTTCTGTAACAAAATCAATTAAAGTGATGTCACACTAATACGATCCACACTTTGTCACCACCTATTTATACTAGAAAAGATATGAGTTACAGAAACTCAGTACAGATTTCTTAATTAAACACAGATTTTTGTGAGAATCTTGTTGCTTCCCAATATAATTTTTTTTATGGATTTTCAATTGTAAATTTAATGTTCTGACTGTGTTTTTTGTTATTTTATGTTTTAGCCCTTGATAACTATCACCAAGGTGTGATGGAAATATATTGGGCAGCAACAAAATTACAAGAAAAATGTGTTTTAATTACCAACTAAGCAGTAAAAAAGTAACTAAATTAATAAAAAAAAAAGTCGTCAACGACAACTTTAAAAACGATTAAATTAGTATTTTCTTGTCATTTGGCAAATAATGCACATTTGTGTATTGAAGAGTAATCCGCATAACACTTTGAAGATTAGTAAAAATCTTGTTTGCTCAAAAATGACTAAATGGCAACCCTGCCAAAATGTAAACAAACTTTATATATATGTAAATATGTGTGAGTAAAACAGCTGATTGCTACGGGCTCAAAAAATCCTAAAAATTGCATACGGGCGTTTGCGTCAACGAGCGGACCACACGTTCTCGACTAACTGGGCTATTAATCAGCGTTGCGCAGCCTCTTGCCCGCGGGCAGACCAGCTGTTTGCGATTCACACGTATACACACCGATTGTCACTACTACAGACAAATAAAGAGCGTAAAACGAGCGCTTACGATGGGACCAGGCTTAGCAAAAATAATTAATTTGCCTTCGACTGTCGTGAAAGCAAGTGGTCGCTAGGTGACTTGTATACGTACTAGGTACTTGTATACGTATGTTGTTTCATAATTTCGCAAAGCGTGCGCAGCATGACCC
Source organism: Urophora cardui (assembly GCA_960531455.1). Lineage (NCBI taxonomy): Eukaryota > Metazoa > Arthropoda > Insecta > Diptera > Tephritidae > Urophora > Urophora cardui. Next base: position 81,629,414 of record OY482671.1, on the reverse strand, counting down.
TGCTCGCTCAACATCTGCACAGTGATGCCAATATTCTTGGACCAAAAATCCCTACGGCATGCCAAAAAATTCCCTATTTTTCCCTACGCTAACAAAATTTTTCCCTACATATTTCTATATTGAAATAAACACACACACAATTGATGCAAATAAAGTTTTTATTCAAAAAACCACGTGACCTAATCAATCCTTATTACTTTTTGGTTTTTGGTCTTTTTTTTATTTTGATAACTACTTTATTATTGAGCTCTCAAGACCATCTTTTTGTAAGGAAAAATTGGTATGAAAGATTAATACTTGTTTGGTAGAAGTTATAGATCCATTTCGGAGACCACCACGTCTCTTCATCAGACTTCTTGTTGTCTTGCTTGTATTAATTTTTCTTTTCATTTTTTCCTTTTTTTTTTTTACAACCTACCATCCAGCAACAGTGACCTTGCCGACGTTATCGGCAAAACAAAAAAAAAAAAAAAAAAAAAAATGGTCTTGAGAGCTCAATAATAAAGTAGTTATCAATCCTTATTACGCTTTTTTTAATAAAATTCTGAGTCAGCTTATAAAATATTTTAGTTGACTCCAAATAAATTTCATGTATTAACGGCTTTTTGGCTTGAAAAAGTGTCGGTTACCCCTAACTGCAAACCATCTAATGGGTACGGAAACGCATAACACCCTGAATTGGATTAGGGGTTTTTGTGTGAGCGAAGCTGACGAAACAAAAATTTTGCTCCGAAGCCCTGTAAGCAGGTAAAAGAATATATTGCCAGATCAGAATAAAGTACAATTATGAAATATTAGGCATGGGTAACACTGCGCTGCGCGGCGCAATTGTGCTAGCGCCAACTCTAACGCTATTGCGCTAACTCCGATTTGGAAAATGCGCCAACTTAATATAGCGCCAACTCTAGCACCGGCTCCAATATAGCGCTGGTGTAAAATTGGGCCACCACAACGCCAATAACACACAGCGTATACGACACCGTCACAATTATGTATGTATGCTAACGCCAACACCGAACCATCGCTAATACGAAAGGGTATTGATATTTTACTTTCACAAAGAAAGAAGACAAAACTGACATTATCTGTAAATAAGAGAGAAATATGTAATAAAAAAATTAAATAATATATTTATTAGCATATAGTAAAATTATTTTTGTTACCCATGGTAAATGGTAAGGGGAAATTTCGATATAATGCGCTCGGACCCGGAATTTTTCTGTTTAATAGGGTGGAGCCGACCCTCGTATTCCATAATGAATATGCAGCTAAACGAAGACTCCAGCATATTTTAACAAATATATGCAAATGATTTTTAAAACAAAATTTAATTGTGGCACAATTATTGTGACCACGTGTATGTAATCAGAATTGCGCCAAAAGAAATAAAACGGGGATATCAGACAGTAAGAAGCGAACAAGTGTTATTTATCTATTACTCCATGTCAATTGCGCTAAAGGTGTTATTGCGCCAGAACCGTGCGCTAGCGCTACAGTTGGCACCATTACCCATGCACCATTACCCATGGCTACGAAATATTGCATTCAAGCATGCAGAAACATTTTAATTGTAGTTATTAAAAAATTTTAGGTTCTTCGAAAAAAATAATTCGTTGCAAAGGAAACGAAAATTTTTAACTTCAACATTTAGCTAATATTTGAAAATCTGTCCTTTTTTCCCTACACTGCAAATTTGAGGTCAAATTTCCCTACATGTAGCCTCTTTTCCCTACACTTGGCATCACTGCATCTGCATGCAGACTGATTATTGTTTGTCGTTTTCCACTTTGGCCTACAGTAGGCGCACCAACACACACTAATTTTCGGAAATTGTTTGAATGTGTTTGTGTGCCCATCCCTGCTTTAAATCAACAACGGGAACTTTTGGAGAAAATTTTCTGCTAAAAATAAACTTTTGTTTGGATTTTTCTCTTCATCTTCTCATCTTCATCTCCATCATTGTTTATACTATATAGTTTGGTCACTCAAATGGTCTTCTTCTTCTTGAATTTAAAAAATGCGTATGTGTTTGTGCGAAAATGAAGAGAATGAAGGAATCAATGTTGTGCAATTTCGTAGAATTGCTGTTACTCCCAAAATGGGAGCAAATTAGTTAGGGTTTACTCCGTTTCTATTGAATTTCTTTCTTCACTACGAAAACGATTTTAATAAAAATATATCACATCCTAAATAATAAAGTGACACAATTCAAAATTTTTTTAAATCGACTTTTCATCATAAACCGGTACACAGAACATATCTCTAGCGATTGCCAACAAAAAAAAACCTTTCATTCGGAGTCTCTTTTGACTGAAAAATAGCCATTATACGTGGCCTTTTGCCATGTCATTGCTTGTAAAGGAAAAAAGTTTTTTTGCTCCTGAAAATTTTTGAATTTTGAGTTGTGCCACTTTATGATTTAGGGTGCGATATATATTAATTTTTTTTCGCATATCGGCGCATGTGCACACAAAATAACAAATAAATGTGTAGAAATAACATTAAAATAGTATTGAGTTTTCCTGTTGATTTTACATTTTAACTAGATAATTTTGCAATTTAAGCTAGTTAAATTAACACGGAATGGTTGTGTTAAATTAGCAATAATATCTTTTTGATTTTACCTTAAATTTATTGTTAAATTAACTGGATTGATTTTACAATTTACAAAAATACAATATATGTACATTCAATAAAAAAAAAAGTGCTTCGTTATTGCGAGATACGGCAGTACTCCTCCTGGTAAGATTGCAAACTATGAGGAAGAAGCAAATATTTTACATTAAAAAATTTTAGAAATAAAAATGCGTTTCACCTTTAAGTCACCTGCAAACTGAAAATATAAATGGAAATGCCATTATCACTCACTTCCAATAGCGCTAAACACTTCCCACGGCACCGCACCAGATTTTATTTTTATTTAAAAAATAATAATTGCGTTTTGCACGAACAGCAGGACTCCAAATGTTAAAAAAAAAATTGTATATGTTTGGACGTTCTTTTTTTTAACATTTAGTTTATATTGACACTATCATCATGTTAAATAAACCAAATTCCAAATGACATTTAGGAATAAAATTTTATATTTGAATCATAGTGTATATTTTAAAATTGCCCAATGTTGCATCAACACTAAAATTTGGTTGAATTTACCAAAATGTCAAATGACAAAAGCTGAAATCATGTTTCAAAAATCGTGTAATTTGAAAAAAATTGTTGCTGTTCTATGTGTAAAGATCCATCGTGTTAATCTTACATGAATTAAAAGTTGCATATACGCGAACGAAGTAGTAAAGGCATTGGTATCCGTACATTCCCTTTTCTATATTTCTAGCAAAAATGTAGTAATAGAGTAGTACGAGAAAGTGCAACCCTGCTTATACGAAAATGTTCAAAAGGAATGAAAAAAATTTGAATTCAAACGGCCATTTTGCATGGCGAAACCCAACAAACATTTAGGTTAGATATCGGTTTGAGAATGACTCAAGAACTAGTCCTTTTCTAAAATCTCTAACGTTAGACGACGACTCGAGAAGCAGTCGAGAATCATAGCGATTTCAAACAAAATGGGACATAATTCTCAAATTTAGAAAATTATATTTTCCGAATTGCAATGCAATGTAGTTTTCTAATGGGATTCTAAGAGAATTCGCAAATACTTATTTTTCTAATCAGTCTCCAATTTATTTCAAGTGTAGTTTTCTACCTTCGCTTTGGATTAGAGATAAGTTTGAGAATTACACTCTATACCAGTAGAGATTGTGTTTGCTGATAAAACGCTGTGCAAATTCATACTTTTTAATTAATGCCTGGATGCCTTTGAACGCTTTGGTTGCTTTTAAATTTGGATAGATCCCAATTAGCGCGAATCCAATGTTGGACAAAAGTCTCAATTCTCAAGTTTTTATGCAACATGTTTTTATACTTGAGGTGCAACACTTTTCCAAACTGTACTGAGAGTATAAATAGTATGAATTAAATTCAATCATATTAGCAATAAGTAAACTAAAAATAAGTGAAGAATAAAATTTAAAAAGGAATGTATAATTCAACTAATATTTGTGTATAAAATGTTGTTACTATTTTAAATGCATAACAAAAAAGTGAGGAAATAAGTTAAACAGACAATCATAATTGTTACATTTTTGTTCCTTTATTTCAATCGGATGAGCGTTTGTTGTTCAAAAACTTTATCCTGACGTTTGATTTTGGTTGGAGAATATCGATAGAATTCAAGTCGAATTCCAATATTTTTTTCAAGTGGAGAAACAGAAACATTTTTATATCAAAAAAAGCCCCCTTTTCCGGAAAATGGGTTGTTTCTGCAAATGATTTCAAGCTAAAAATTATTGTTGGAAATTGGAAAATGGATTTGATCTCAAATGAAATCCAAATGCATTTCCCACAAAAATGTTTATTGGGTAGCAACGATTTGCATCATGGATATTTCATTTTTGTTTTGAATAAATAAATGTGTATCTATATTTTTGACACATACAGTGAGTCGCAGTGAAAATGAGCCACGTTATGTTGCCCGAAGATTTATTAAAATAAAAACTTATACACAAACAAAATTATATACTTAGGTATATTTTATAATAAACCGGAATTTAGTATTTCAAAAAATATTTGATTGAAAAGTTAATGAAACGGGCTCACAGTGAAAGTTAGCCACTAAGAGGAATATGACTTAAAACGGTTTTAATACTTTGTTGCCTTGTTTCAGCAGTTCAATTACTCTATCCCTAATGAATTAAATATAATACAAATTTTATTAGCATGAAATGTGTTTTATTCATCTAACAAAACGCGATTTTTACGCGATCTAGCGTATATTGTCTGATAAGTACACCTTTTAAAATCGAAAAAAAAAATAATTGCCTGAATCCCCTTTTATATAGATTTTGTATACCTATAATTAACACATAAAGTAAAATATGAACTGTAAAAATATATAAGAGAAAAATAATAATTCTTGAGAGAAACTTTAAGTATTTAAATTAGAGCTGCTAGAAGAATTACTTTGATTGTTTTTGTTTTTCATCATTTCTGGCATGTTGTTGAAAGTTTTCCGTTGCAAAGAAATTAGGAGAGTCAAGTAATTGTTAACAAAGATATTTAATAATAAAAATTTGTGAATAAATGATGGCTCACTTTCACTGTGACTCACTGTATTCCCATCAAAACAAACTTCAACCATGGGAATTGTTGTTGCAAAAAGTGACAGGCACATTATGTGTCAATGGGAGAATGGGAAACTAAATAAACCAAATGTGAAGAATAATCGACCACAGTATTGTATTCAAACGTAGTAAAATATTCACAAGAAAATAGCCAAAATTGCCAATAAAATCAATTAAAACTCAAAAATATGTTAATTTTTTGTTATTATCGCTACAAATATAGCATTAGAAATTCAATTCACACAATAATTTCAAAGATTTAAAGATTTCAAAATTCATTTGAATTTTTGTTCTGTAAATTTTACACAGCACTGCATGGTGACAGGCACAACATGCCAAACGATCAGCTGAGAGTGTCGCAACTTATAGATATAAACTATGATCTCCATCATTATTGTTGTTGTTGGTTTTCTCACAAAAAAATGTTTTCTCACACAAAAAATTTTAAAAGCAAGCAAGTTTTTGAAACAACAGCACCCGTTTGTGAATAAATTGTTAGATCAAAAACTTTGCTGTAAAAACAAATACTTTTGCTGTTGAATCAAAGACGGAGATTCAACAGCCGAAAGTTGTTGATTTAACTACTGGTATTTTTTTTTTTTTTTTCAGAGTATCACATCTACCATCGCTGTATGAGCTAATTGGATTTTTCCGCTTATCCCAAAGTATAAACTTTATTTTACATTTAACATATTTTAGGGAAAATTTAATAGAAATTATTCGAAAAATCCGTGAATAAAAATGAAAAAAATTGAAATAATTTCACAAAAAATTTAACTTTTGAGATTGTTTTTACAGTTTCTCTGGCATTTATGAATATAGATTAACAATCCATTACATATGTAGGTACATACATTACCATACACCGGCGGAAGCGGAGAAATTTCGTTTTTTCAGCGACAACAAACATGTGTTGATAGCAGTGTTTAAAAAACTGCAGTCGGAATTAGCAAAAGTCGTGAAATGTTTGATTTTATTTGATTTTGATATTCGTCGCTTTTTAAAATGACGATTTTGCCTGATTTTGATTTTGCGCTGATTTCATATTGCTCAAAATCAAAAGCGGCCTGATTTCAAAATGAACAATTTTGCCTGATTTTCATTTTGTGCTGATTTCATATTGCTCAAAATCAAAAGCGGCCTGATTTCAAAATGAACGATTTTGCCTGATTTTGATTTTGCGCTGATTTCATATTGCTCAAAATCAAAAGCGGCCTGATTTCAAAATGAACAATTTTGCCTGATTTTCATTTTGTGCTGATTTCATATTGCTCAAAATCAAAAGCGGCCTGATTTCAAAATGAACGATTTTGCCTGATTTTCATTTTGTGCTAATTTTGATTTTGTGCTAATTTCATATTGCTAAAATCAAAATCAGCCAAATATCAAAATCAATGCTTTCACAGTTTTGCTATTTACGCTTACATGAACACATGTGTGTATGTACGTAATTTCTTACCCTCTGTCCCAGCAGGGTTTTTCCATATTTTGGTAATGGCTTGAAATTGTATGAAATGAAATGAAATAACGCATTACAAATAGCTAAGAAACACTCCTTCCCTTACTTTGCTTATTACTTGTAATGCGACAGTTTTAAAATTATTATTTTTTCGCTTACTGGTAATGCAGAAAATAATCGAAAAGGTTTGGAGTACTGCCGTTATTTTTTTGCAAACGCTTTGCTTTAACTGCTATTTTTCTACGAGTAAATAGCAGTTTTGCGAAGCAATTTACCCTCATTCTCGTTTATTTCGCCAGTTTTCATTATAATCTGTCGTGGTTAGTCGCGTTATTCCATCGTTGAAAATTTTTTAAATAAGCCAATAGCTGTCAAATACATAATGTAATAATTAGACTGCTCTACAGCCAAAAAATACTCTGAACGCAACCATCCTTTCTATATGTAAAATCGGTCGCTGATTCCGAAAATCGGGTTCATTTTTAATTCTATGGGAAGGTTTTTGAGATATCGGCAATTTACCGTTATTTGGCCAATGTGTCCACTTAATCCTGTATATCTCTTTAACACAGTGAGTTATATTCCTTAGGGTGACACCAAACGAAAGAAAATTAAATTTCCTTTTCACGGCTCCTATAACATTTTTCTCTAACTCTTATAGTTTCTGAAATATTGACGATTAAATTTTAATTTTTTCGATTTTTACGATTTTTTGAAGAAAAAATTGACTTTGTCAGGCAATATCTTTAAAACCAATACTTTTACCTTCGGTTTTACTCCTTTTCATGAAGCTCTATTCTATTACCAAAAAAATAAGCTATCAACGATGAAAATCCATTGTAAAATGGAAAAGTTATAGGCGATCAAGTAAATACAGCCAGGTCGCGCAATGCCTCTGCACGCGTACATTCTATGCATATTGTACCAATACCTACACATCTGCAGTAGCAGCACATTGGCAGCGCAGTAGATACAAGCCCATTTACGGGTATAACATGCATAAAATATACCCGTGTAGAGGCATTGTGCGACTTGGCTGTATTTACTTGATCGCCTATAACTTTTCCATTTTACCATGGATTTTCTTCGTTGATAGCTTATTTTTTTGCTAATGGAATGGAGCTTCACGTAAAAGATTAAAACCGAAGGTGTAGACATTGGTTTTAAAGATATTGTCTGACAAAGTAAATTTTTTCTTCAAAAAATCGTAAAAATCGAAAAAATTAAAATTTAATCGTCAATATTTCAGAAACTATAAGAGTTAGAGAAAAATGTTATAGGAGCCGTGAAAAGGAAATTTAATTTTCTTTCGTTTGGTGTCACCCTAAGGAATATAACTCACTGTGTTAAAGAGATATACAGGATTAAGTGGACACATTGGCCAAATAACGGTAAATTGCCGATATCTCAAAAACCTTCCCATAGAATTAAAAATGAACCCGATTTGCGGAATCAGCGACCGATTTTACATATAGATAGGATAGTCACGTCCAAAGTACAGACAAAAAATTTCATTTTGTGATCCAGTGTTATTATTCAAATAGTGTTTTTTTTTTAAATACATTTTGCAAAGAATGTTTTGATTCTTTATTCATTCTGTTTGCTATTTGTTTTCGGCATAATTTGCTAACTCATAGTTTTAAAATTATTTTTTTCGCTTACCGGTATTGCATATAATAAGCGGAAAGATTTGGAACACTGCCGATACATTTTGCAAAGCCTACATTGATTTAAATTTTTGTAACTAGCAATTTTGTAAAGAAATTTACCCCCATTCTCGTTTATTTTGCCAGTTTTCATTATAATGCATTATAGATTACTATACTGGATTGTGTGATATATGCAATTACTTATACCAGTGAAAGAACTTATTACTTGTAACAGCTTACTTTTCTCAATATTAGTAGCGACTTTATAATGCATTACTGTCTACCATATTGTAAGACAATACCGCCAATGACATGCCTATGTTAAAGTAATGCAATCCGTATACGAAAGTGTAAGCGATGAATTAAGATTTCTCGATGATTTTACCCATTACATGTAAGTGAAAGCCCTGCTGGGGTATTGCGTTTGTATACATACATATGTATGTATGCGCATGTAAGCGTAAATAGCAAAACTGTGAAAGCATTGATTTTGATATTTGGCTGCTTTTGATTTTAGCAATATGAAATTAGCACAAAATCAAAATCATTGTTTATACTATATAGTTTGGTCACTCAAATGGTCTTCTTCTTGTTCATTTTTAAAAATGCATTTGTATTTGTGCGAAAATCGAGAGAATGAAGGAATCAATGCTGTGCAATTTTGTAGAATTGCTGTTACTACCAAAATGGGAGCAAATTAGTCAGGATTTACTCCGTTTCTACTGAATTTTTTTCTTGACAACGAAACGATTTTAATAAAAATATATCGCACCCTAAATCATAAAGTGACACAATTCAAAATTTGTTTAAATCGACTTTTCTAGCGATTGCCAACAAAAAAACTTTTCATTCGGGTCTCTTTTGACTGAAAAATAGCCATTATACGTCGCCTTTTGCCATGTCATTGCTTGTAAAGGAAAAAAGTTTTTGGCCTCCTGCAAATTTTTGAATTTTGAGTTGTGCCACTTTATGATTTAGGGTGCGATATACATATATTAATTTTTTTGGTCATATCGGTCCAGTTGCGCACAAAATAACAGATAAATGTGCAGAACTAACATTAAAATATTGAGTTTTGCTGTTGACTTCACATTTTTAACTAGATAATTTTGCAATTTAAGCTAGTTAAATTTACACGGAAGGGTCGCGTTAAATTAGCAATAATATCTTTTTGATTTTACCATAAATTTATTGTTAAATTAACTAGATTGATCTTACAATTTACAAAAATACAATATATGTATGTACATTCAATAAAAGAAGGTGCTTCGGTATTGGGAGATATGGGAGGATATCCTCCTGGTAAAATTGCAAACTATGAGGAGAAAGAAGAAAATATTTTACATTAAAAACTTTTAGAAATAAAAATACGTTTCACCTTTAACTCGCCTATAAACTATATATTATCACGCACTTCCAATGACGCTAAACTCTTCCCACGGCACCAGATTTTCTTTTTATTTAAAAAATAATTAGGTGATTCACAAAGTGTCATAAAGTCATATGTCATATTAAAATATTGTACGGAAATAGTTATAAAAAGCTTTTCCGAAGCCCTGTGAAGAAGTAACAAAAACAGCTGATCAAATACCACGACCCAAAAACATATCTTGCAGAGTTGTATTTATTTAGTACACATACAGCATAGAATGCAACAACAAAATATTATGACTTATGACGATATGACAAGTTGTGAATCCTGTAAATAATTCCGTTTTGCACGAAAAGCAACACTCCAAATGTTCAAAAAAAAAAATTGTGTATGTTTCAAAATAGTTTTGGCGTTCTTTTTTTTAAATTTTTTAGTTTATATTGACACTATCATGTTAAATAAACCAAATTCCAAATGACATTTAGGAATAAAATTTTATATTTGATATGATTCATTCATTATTTTAAAATTGGCTAATGTTGCATCAACACTAAAATTTGGTTGAATTTACCAAAATGTCAAATGACGTTTTAAAAGTATAAATCACGTTCCAAAAATCGTGTAATTTGAAAAAAATGTTTGCTGTTATATGTGTAAAGATCGATCGTGTTAATCTTACATGAATTAAAATTTGCATACACGCGAACGAAGTAGTAAAGGCATTGGTATCCGTATATTCCCTTTTCTATATTTCTAGGAAAAATGTAGTAATAGTGCAGTACGAGAAAGTGCAACCCTGTTTATACGAAAATGTTCAAAAGGAAAGAAAAAAATTTGAATTCAAACGGCCATTTTGCATGGCGAAACCCAACAAACATTTAGGTTAGATATCGGTTTGAGAATGACTCAAGAACTAGCACTTTTCTAAAATCTCTAACGTTAGAGGACGAGTCGAGAAGCAGTCGAGAATCCTAGCGATTTCAAACAAAATGGGACATAATTCTCAAATTTAGAAAATCATAGTTTCCGAATGGAAATCAAATTTAGTTTTCTAATGAGATTCTAACGAGAATTCGCAAATATTTATTTTTCTAATCAGTCTCCAATTTATTTCTAGTGTAGTTTTCTACCTTCGCTTTGGATTAGAGATAAGTTTGAGAATTAAACTCTCTACCAGTAGATATTGTGTTTGCTGATAAAACGCTGTTCCAATCCATACTTTTTGATTAATGCCTGGATGCCTTTGAACGCTTTGGTTGCTTTGGAAACTCTACATTCTCCTACATTTGGATAGATCCCAATTAGCACGAATCCAATGTTGGAGAAAAGTCTCAATTCTCAAGTTTATATCCAACATGTTTTTACACTTGAGTTACAACACTTTTCCAAACTGTACTGAGAGTATAATTAGCACGAATTAAATTCAATCATATTAGCAACAAATAAACTAAAAACGAGTGTAGAATATAATTTAAAAAGGAATGTATAATGTTATGGTTCACGTTTCGACTATCGAGTGGAGCAGCAATGCATGGCGGTCGGCATGATCTAGGGTTGCACTGTGGCTAGTCATTGTCGGCTGGGCGGGGTTCTTGCCTACATTGCTGTCCTGCGCCATAAACAGAAAAAATTCATATCATGCCTTTTCAAACCAAAACGAGTAAAATCAAACGAAAACAACATCCGGTTTTAGCCGGATGCCACGGACGGACCGTTGAAAAATTCAAAAATTCAAAAGATAACCCGGAAAAATCAAATTCAAAAGGCCAGACGTCAGTTAAATTTAAATAAATACGAACCGAGGGAAAATGTCGTTAAACTTTGAATAGGAATTTTGAATGTACGTTAAAGTCAGACGAACGTTGACAAAGCAATTAAACCAAAATTTAAGTCGGACGGAAACACTGACATCAACGGAAAAATTTTAAAATAGATAAGCGGGCGTTAAATTTAAATAATCGCGGACGGAAGAGAAAAGATTTAAAAATTTAAATTTGAACGTACGTTGAAGTCGATGTGCATTAGAGTTGAATAAACATTATCAAAAGAAACTGTCAGTTAATTTAAATTTGAATATATATATCGCGAGAGAAAAAAAAAATCGTTAACTTTGATTTTAAATTTGAATCAACCGGAACGACCGGTTATTAGCGGGCACCTGAAAATACAAAAAAAAAGCTGAAATTTAAAATATATGAACAATCAAAAAAAATTAAAGGCCGAACTCACAAGGGGGTGGCACTGCTGATGTTGTTGCAGCGCCGGTGCGTTTTGTCCCACCTTAATCCATGGTCACTGTCGCACCCGGGTATCAGGGACCCCTTACCTGTGGTGCGCCGCTGGTGTTGTTGCAGCGCTGGTGCTTTTCTACCCACCCTAATCCATGGTTACTGTCGCACCCGAATACCAGTAACCCCTTACCTGTGTTGCGCCGCCGGTGTTGTTGCAGCGCTGGTGCTTTTCGACCCACCCTCATCCATGGCCATCGGTGCACCTTAAATTCGATGACCCCGTTCCTGAAATCCCTAATGCCTTTTTAAATGAAGAGAATCAGCACTCCCATTTTAAATTCACAAATTTATTTACAATTCATTTGTAAAATTCATCAAAAATACATATGTAAGTAAATTCTTACAGTCTACATATGTATATGCTAGGTTTTACTTACACTTAATCAAGGAAAAATACCCTGCAGGAAGCTTAAAACTAACTTTAAACTACTTACAAAGACACTAGTGGTGACTCCAAAAAAAAAACTAATTACTTCTGGGTCGGAAAAGTCCCGAAATATAACGATATAAATTTTTAGAAAATTGTACAAAATTTATAAGGGAATGATGGCATATGTCGTTGGTACATACATACATATTCACATTGAAATTTTCCCGCTTGACAATGCAATTACTTAACAATGGGTTCCTTGCTGTTCAATAAAAATTGATTATTATCATTAATTTCCTGCAGGGTAGAGAACCAGAAATACACATGTACATGCGTATATGTATAGATATGAGGCAAAGTTCGCCCAGAACGCAGGTATATGTGTATAATTATATACTAAGAAAAAGGTACGAAGAGGAAATAGAAGGAATCAAAAAAAATGTTCTCCCTTTTTTCAGCTGGGAAAAGGAGTTAGGTGGCGGAAACTTTTTGGTTACTGGGTAGTATGTTATATTATTAGTGGCCTATATATGTATTATTTTCATTGTATATTTTATTGAGTTTTGCAGTTTACGATGGTTTAATTATAATTTCCCTACACAGGTCTCCCCCTCCCTCTCTGTTATATTTGCAGAAATATATGCGAATTGCTAACGCACATACATATGTATGTATATATGCATATAGGCATGCATGTACATATCAATCCCTTTATATCTTCCTTTTCCCCTCCCCTTTTTTTTTTTTTTTTTTTTTTTTTTTTACAAGAAAAACTCGCTAAATTTCAAAACGTGAATCTCTGTATGTACACATGACTCAGATACAATTAATTTTTGTTGGGAATTAGCTGATATCATTCAAGAAAATTAATAGCAAATAAGTTTAAGTCTACACATAATTTTGCTTTACATTAAATTGTGTGTGGCTGTTTTAAATTCACAAATCTTATTATCGTCACTACAGGTTAATTTTACACTCACTACCCAGCAAGCTTTTGATTACCAACTATTCAAATGAATTAATTCCCAGATGATCAATATGTCAATACAAAATGTTGATGTTAAAGAAAAAGGTTTATCTAAGAGAAAATGTATATATAATTTTAACCCCCCTTTTTTTTTTTGTCTAATAAGACGCGTCGTAATAGTTTGGAGTATCAAAATCAATTGTCTTCTTTATTTTCATTTACTTCCTTATATACTAAAAATTATTACAATAACTTACACTAATACATAGATACAAAAAGAAAGACTTACACTAATACAAAAGAGAGAGTGTTCACCATATGCTGACGCAGCATGTCAGCATATGTGAATCATAAATATTTCGTCGGTGCACATTGACAAACTGACGCTGTCGCTCAGTTGGTCATTGTGACCGCTCGGGCAATGCACTTGACAAACTACAACAAATGTAACCTGAGAAGCAATGTGCAGCGGTGTGTATATTTGATGTTAAGCTCCCGCTGGGGTTTAACGGAGCTAATTTGGGTCAGTTTGGTTTTGCAACGTCTGCGGTACATGTGTACACAATAAATTATGTGTACATGACAATAACTGTAAGTGCGGTGTATTTATGTAATGCTACACCTTCCCCCTTAAAAAAAATAGATATATATGTTTGTATTCAACTATATATATCTATTTGAATGACTTAGTGACCCACTTAACGTTTGTCTGAGTTGACAAAAATTATTAATTGCTTTTCGGCTCATATTGCCTTTATTGTATGAAATTTTTTTCTTTGTTACATTTGCTTTCTGTTTGCCTGCATTGCATTTTTATTTGAATGTGAACGTTATTATTGTTTTCTTTTTTTTTTTCTTTTTACATTTGGTTCGGATTGTGTATTTATACATATGTTACATTTGATTTTTTTTTCTTTCTTTGGCGTGTGCCTGTTTATTAGTTTGAGTAAACTGGAATGCTTATGTATTTGCTTTATTACTAACTTGTAATTATTGGATAAAGTGCAGTGCCTAATTTTTTAAATTTGTTTAAGCCTATTCTTATGAATTATGATTTCCTTATTGTTTTTATTCCTGTCTCCTATGATATTTGGGGTTAGAGTATAATTATTATTCCTATCAATACTTTTAACTTTATAGTGTCCTGTATATCTATTTTCTAACTTATGGGAGGCCTCTTCTCTAACTAAAACTAAATCTCCTAATTTCCTTACTGTAATTATTTTTGTCGTAATTGGTCTTTAGTTTCTACCTTTCTCTCTTGGCAGTGTTTTCACATCAGCCTTGGCAGTGTTCTCACATCAGCCGTATACCTGTTTCTCTATTGGCAGTGTTTTCACATCAACCATATTCCTATTTCTTTCTATTGGCAGTGTTTTCACATCAGCCTTGGCAGTGTTTTCACATCAGCCGTATACCTGTTTCTCTATTGGCAGTGTTTTCACATCAGCCTTGGCAGTGTTTTCACATCAGCCGTATACCTGTTTCTCTATTGGCAGTGTTTTCACATCAGCCTTGGCAGTGTTTTCACATCAGCCGTATACCTGTTTTCTCTATTGGCAGTGTTTTCACATCAGCCTTGGCAGTGTTTTCACATCAGCCGTATACCTGTTTTCTCTATTGGCAGTGTTTTCACATCAGCCATATTCCTATTTCTTTCTATTGGCAGTGTTTTCACGTCAGCCATATTCAATTTAATTTATTTGTGTATGGTCAATTTTTGAGGGCTCTGGGCTTCAAGCGTGGGGGTCTTCATATCCCCCTCTTATTTCTCTCTAGAATTGTGATAGTAACCACTCCGGGTCTTGTGACTCGCACCTTGAACCATGTTGCTGCTGTCATGTGGCGGAAGGTCTGTCTCGTCTTGCCACTCTGGCCCAGTCGTACCTTTATGGCTCGTACCAGCTCGTTCGGCAACGGGTTCACTCCGCTGAAATTACGCCACTCGGTCGGTGTCTCAACTTGAGCTTCATTGTAAGACCTAGAATTGTCGTTGTGACTTGGCTGTGGTATGTATCTTCCATTTTGGTAATCTCCACAGAAATTACTCTGGTACTGACTCTGCTGTTGTACGTTCAAAATTGTGTTTGAGCTGTCCGTTATTTCGGTACAGCTGTTGGTAAATTTAGAAATTGCTTCACTCATTGTTGTGAACGTTCCTGCTTGCATGATCATTTTGACCTTGTCATTAGAGCAGTTTTTACACATGGCTTTGACTGCTGCCTGTGTTGCATATCTCGTTGCTAAGTCCGGGTCTAGCCCATCCGAGATGTACGCTCCTACTAATGACCTGGTGTTTTTTTCTATTTCTGCGGTATATTGATTGGCAGTTTTGCTACGTTGTTGAATGTTCAGGAGTTTAGCGGTTAAAACTTCTACTGATTCACCCTTTATAGCAGTTTTTAGTTTATTTTTAATTTGTTCGATTGTTGTCTCGTTACTAATGAAATTCCTTGCTGTACCTTTCAGCTTTGTTTTTATCATTGTAATTGCCAAGGCCTCGTGTGCCTCCTTGATTTGCTCGAGAATATCGAGTGCATCTAGGAAACTATGTAGATTTTCTGGCTTACCATCAAACTCTGGTAGTACTGACGAAGCAGTTTTGATAAATTCAACTACCGTTTGTGGCATTGTGACGTTTATTTCTGGGGTATTAAATGGACTATTAAGTGGTTTAATTTCTTCCACTGATGTGGCTTGGCTGAACGAGGGTGAGGGTGTTCGGTTAGGGACGCGTACAGATAGAAGTGATGAAAAATCTATTTGAATTTCCTCCTCTACTGTTGTTGGTATTGTATTTTCAATATTATGTCTGGCTAAAGAAGATACTAATTTATCTCGTACTGTAGCAAAATTTAAATAAGCTTCTTTTCTATGCTCTTCAGTAAAAAATTTATTTTTCTCGTTTATAATATGTCTTATGTTGTTTAGAGCTTCCAAAATTGTGTTGAAATGCTTTATTAAAGTTTCATTTGTGATTGGTATGCTTTTATTTATGCATTTATAGGACTTATGAGCTTTTTCTTTTTCTGCTGCTAATAATTCATATATTTCTTGCCATTTAGTCATTTCAACTTATATGCGTTGTTGCACATTGTTTAATTGTCTCAATTTATTTTTAATGTAATTTTTGATTAGAATTGCAATTGTGACAATTAACAATGTCATGACGCATCCAAAAATTGTAAGCCATTTGTTTGAAATTTCTTCTTCTTGTTCCACAATTGGATTTTCAAATTTTACTATTCTATTGTCAGGAATTTTTTCTTCTGCGCTTTCTTTACCTACCTCATATCCTGCTATGGCTACTAATATACCGTTCAATGCGGTCTTCCACCATGCCATGTTTAGAAAAATAATATGAAATTTTAAATTTTAAATTTATTTATTTGTTCATTTGTTTATTTATTTTTTTTTTTAATTCTCTAATTTTACGTCTTAATTTTATTCTATCTTCCTTATTAATACATAAATTTAACAACCTATAAGCTTCGGCTATTTCTTTATTTTTCTTTACTCTTTTACCTGCCCTTTTTCTTTTTGTTATTATTGCTGGGGAAGGTATTTTTGGGATATCTTCCTTTTTTGCTCTATTTCTTCTCCTATACTCTTCTATAGTTATAGGTTTTGGTCCTTCTTTCTTATTTTTGAGGTGGTCCTCAGCAAATTTAATGAATTCTTTAATGGTGTTAACGCACTTCTTGAAAATCCTATCAAATTCTTCTTGGCAATTAATGTCTTGTGACATTTTATTTTTATTTATTATATGTTTGTTATATTTTTAATCTGAATTTAATAGTAATAGCAATAAGTAAAAAAAATTTTTAATTTTTAAATTTTAATTTTCTACTCTCCTGAGTGTCCTATTTATTTCCTCTTCTAATGTAGTGGGGTATAACAAGTCTTGCATTGTGGGTGCTCTGCCCATTCCTATAAAAGTCCAAAATTGCCTTAGCCAATTTAGCTGGCGCCTATTACTGCCTATTGTACGAGCTCTTGACCTACGAGTGTTGTTCGTGGTTTCTATGTTTTCTATTTGGTCTATTATACTATTTAAAGCTTCGTAATTGAAGTCGTCTGGTAATGCACTATCCATAAGGGATGTGTATTTAAAGTGAATTAATAAATGAAAGTGTACTAGCATTCAAATTTACTCAAATTAACTTGAAAGAGTTTTTAGTGCTTAGCACGAAATTTTTTTTTTTTTTATTTTTAATTCAATTTTTAATTGTTGGGGTAAGTGGAAAAAAATTCAACAACTATTTACAGCGAAGGTTGAGTGTATAGCTATTTCACGAAAAACCATTTTCGATCATCAGCACTCTTTTCGGAAGTGGATGCACCGGGGATTGAACCCGAGTCCATTCCAACTTCAGCCGCAATGACCCAACGGATAAACACACTCGGCCATTGAGACTCTGTGCAAGCTGTTGGATTTTCCCCACTTTTGCCTTTTTCATTTTCAACATTAACGTTAGTGTGTATATGCTTTTGCATATATTCTCCACAAACGTGCTGAATTTTTGTTGTAGGCAGTTCGCAATGAACATTGTTGTTGGTATTTTATTTTATGTATATACCAAACAACGTTAACAATTTTACTTGAAAGAGTTTTTAGTGCTTAGCACGAAATTTTTTTTATTTTTAATTCAATTTTTAATTGTTGGGGTAAGTGGAAAAAAATTCAACAACTATTTACAGCGAAGGTTGAGTGTATAGCTATTTCACGAAAAACCATTTTCGATCATCAGCACTCTTTTCGGAAGTGGATGCACCGGGGATTGAACCCGAGTCCATTCCAACTTCAGCCGCAATGACCCAACGGATAAACACACTCGGCCATTGAGACTCTGTGCAAGCTGTTGGATTTTCCCCACTTTTGCCTTTTTCATTTTCAACATTAACGTTAGTGTGTATATGCTTTTGCATATATTCTCCACAAACGTGCTGAATTTTTGTTGTAGGCAGTTCGCAATGAACATTGTTGTTGGTATTTTATTTTATGTATATACCAAACAACGTTAACAATTTTACTTGAAAGAGTTTTTAGTGCTTAGCACGAAATTTTTTTTAATTTTTAATTCAATTTTTAATTGTTGGGGTAAGTGGAAAAAAATTCAACAACTATTTACAGCGAAGGTTGAGTGTATAGCTATTTCACGAAAAACCATTTTCGATCATCAGCACTCTTTTCGGAAGTGGATGCACCGGGGATTGAACCCGAGTCCATTCCAACTTCAGCCGCAATGACCCAACGGATAAACACACTCGGCCATTGAGACTCTGTGCAAGCTGTTGGATTTTCCCCACTTTTGCCTTTTTCATTTTCAACATTAACGTTAGTGTGTATATGCTTTTGCATATATTCTCCACAAACGTGCTGAATTTTTGTTGTAGGCAGTTCGCAATGAACATTGTTGTTGGTATTTTATTTTATGTATATACCAAACAACGTTAACAATTTTACTTGAAAGAGTTTTTAGTGCTTAGCACGAAATTTTTTTTATTTTTAATTCAATTTTTAATTGTTGGGGTAAGTGGAAAAAAATTCAACAACTATTTACAGCGAAGGTTGAGTGTATAGCTATTTCACGAAAAACCATTTTCGATCATCAGCACTCTTTTCGGAAGTGGATGCACCGGGGATTGAACCCGAGTCCATTCCAACTTCAGCCGCAATGACCCAACGGATAAACACACTCGGCCATTGAGACTCTGTGCAAGCTGTTGGATTTTCCCCACTTTTGCCTTTTTCATTTTCAACATTAACGTTATTGTGTATATGCTTTTGCATATATTCTCCACAAACGTGCTGAATTTTTGTTGTAGGCAGTTCGCAATGAACATTGTTGTTGGTATTTTATTTTATGTATATACCAAACAACGTTAACAATTTTACTTGAAAGAGTTTTTAGTGCTTAGCACGAAATTTTTTTTATTTTTAATTCAATTTTTAATTGTTGGGGTAAGTGGAAAAAAATTCAACAACTATTTACAGCGAAGGTTGAGTGTTGAGAATGTTGAAAATGAAAAAGGCAAAAGTGGGGAAAATCCAACAGCTTGCACAGAGTCTCAATGGCCGAGTGTGTTTATCCGTTGGGTCATTGCGGCTGAAGTTGGAATGGACTCGGGTTCAATCCCCGGTGCATCCACTTCCGAAAAGAGTGCTGATGATCGAAAATGGTTTTTCGTGAAATAGCTATACACTCAACCTTCGCTGTAAATAGTTGTTGAATTTTTTTCCACTTACCCCAACAATTAAAAATTGAATTAAAAATAAAAAAAATTTCGTGCTAAGCACTAAAAACTCTTTCAAGTAAAATTGTTAACGTTGTTTGGTATATACATAAAATAAAATACCAACAACAATGTTCATTGCGAACTGCCTACAACAAAAATTCAGCACGTTTGTGGAGAATATATGCAAAAGCATATACACACTAACGTTAATGTTGAAAATGAAAAAGGCAAAAGTGGGGAAAATCCAACAGCTTGCACAGAGTCTCAATGGCCGAGTGTGTTTATCCGTTGGGTCATTGCGGCTGAAGTTGGAACGGACTCGGGTTCAATCCCCGGTGCATCCACTTCCGAAAAGAGTGCTGATGATCGAAAATGGTTTTTCGTGAAATAGCTATACACTCAACCTTCGCTGTAAATAGTTGTTGAATTTTTTTCCACTTACCCCAACAATTAAAAATTGAATTAAAAATAAAAAAAATTTCGTGCTAAGCACTAAAAACTCTTTCAAGTAAAATTGTTAACGTTGTTTGGTATATACATAAAATAAAATACCAACAACAATGTTCATTGCGAACTGCCTACAACAAAAATTCAGCACGTTTGTGGAGAATATATGCAAAAGCATATACACACTAACGTTAATGTTGAAAATGAAAAAGGCAAAAGTGGGGAAAATCCAACAGCTTGCACAGAGTCTCAATGGCCGAGTGTGTTTATCCGTTGGGTCATTGCGGCTGAAGTTGGAATGGACTCGGGTTCAATCCCCGGTGCATCCACTTCCGAAAAGAGTGCTGATGATCGAAAATGGTTTTTCGTGAAATAGCTATACACTCAACCTTCGCTGTAAATAGTTGTTGAATTTTTTTCCACTTACCCCAACAATTAAAAATTGAATTAAAAATAAAAAAAATTTCGTGCTAAGCACTAAAAACTCTTTCAAGTAAAATTGTTAACGTTGTTTGGTATATACATAAAATAAAATACCAACAACAATGTTCATTGCGAACTGCCTACAACAAAAATTCAGCACGTTTGTGGAGAATATATGCAAAAGCATATACACACTAACGTTAATGTTGAAAATGAAAAAGGCAAAAGTGGGGAAAATCCAACAGCTTGCACAGAGTCTCAATGGCCGAGTGTGTTTATCCGTTGGGTCATTGCGGCTGAAGTTGGAATGGACTCGGGTTCAATCCCCGGTGCATCCACTTCCGAAAAGAGTGCTGATGATCGAAAATGGTTTTTCGTGAAATAGCTATACACTCAACCTTCGCTGTAAATAGTTGTTGAATTTTTTTCCACTTACTCAAATTAAGTTGAAATTGTTTTATTTATAATGAGAGCCTAATTTTAAAAAAAATATACGTATTTAAAAATAATGTCCCTAAGCAAAGTTAATTGCTGATTGTTGTAGCGGCCGTTAGGCTGCTAAATTCATTAAAACTTAATATTATACTTATACTTATGTTGCTCGCTTTTGTCTCATGTATGGTGGTGGCTGTAGTAGACTCGATGTTGACCCGAATAGTGGTGATGAAGCTGAGGTAGAAGGTGCATCCAAACTAGCATTAAAGTTACTGTTGCTATATTCCACTAGAATTATGTTCCATAGTCCTTTGTCCATTAGCTAGCATTAAAGTTACTGTTGCTATATTCCACTAGAATTATACTTCATAGTCCTTTGGCCATATCCTTAAAATTACTGGAATTATTTGTTGCTGCTAATAGTAGCGATTTTTCCTGCAAACCGGTACTTTGTACTAAACATCAATGAATTCTGCAGGCTTTTCTAATTTTGCTGGGTTCAGTATTGATATGCAGCGATCATCGTTTTTCGTCGCGAAATCTTGATGTGTTTTGTCCAAACCGTGGTAATAGGTTTTTTGATTTTTGAACATCTAACGTCTCGACCAATAATATCCTTCAATCCAAAATACCATATGCGGCCAGTTGTTTAAACCAATTTTTTTTTTATTTTTCTCCGTTAGTATGTATCAAAAAAAAAAAATTTTTCGATCAAAAAGGCTTAATCCTTATGAGATATTTCGCTTGTTAGCAAATTTGTTCTCATAAGGGTAAACCAAACTGGCGGATCGCCATCTAATAAGACGCGTCGTAATAGTTTGGAGTATCAAAATCAATTGTCTTCTTTATTTTCATTTACTTCCTTATATACTAAAAATTATTACAATAACTTACACTAATACATAGATACAAAAAGAAAGACTTACACTAATACAAAAGAGAGAGTGTTCACCATATGCTGACGCAGCATGTCAGCATATGTGAATCATAAATATTTCGTCGGTGCACATTGACAAACTGACGCTGTCGCTCAGTTGGTCATTGTGACCGCTCGGGCAATGCACTTGACAAACTACAACAAATGTAACCTGAGAAGCAATGTGCAGCGGTGTGTATATTTGATGTTAAGCTCCCGCTGGGGTTTAACGGAGCTAATTTGGGTCAGTTTGGTTTTGCAACGTCTGCGGTACATGTGTACACAATAAATTATGTGTACATGACAATAACTGTAAGTGCGGTGTATTTATGTAATGCTACATTTGAAGCACAGGCAACTCTAATATCGGAGATGATTAAATTGTACAAAAATTAAAATCCAATCATCTCAATGCTGTATGGGTAGTGCGGCAGTTCCAAAAATATATATTAACAAAAAATTTTTTTTTTTTTTGATTAATTAATTAGATACATAATATACTTATGTACGTGTGATACCTATATCCAATGCGACTCACCACCCGTTGCGGTGCACCTTAAGTGGTGGTGTCACCGATCTGCGGTTGTTGTTGTTTTGGCACTTGTTGCCAAAATTAGTTGCCGTTGATGCTATGGCCAATTATACTAAGCTATGGTTGTTGTGGTGGCCCCTATGCCGTGCTTAGCCGTTGTGGTTGCTGCTGATGTTGTGGTGCCTTATTGCTGCGTCGCTTCGTTGCTGTGAGCCGATGTCGTCGTGTCGTCGCCGTCACGGCGCTTGGTGGCGGCGCTCTACTGTCGCCAGGCATTATATGGCGTCGTTGGGCGCTATATGGAGTCGCGCCATTGTTGTAGTCGAACACGGAGACATATAGAGTGTATATGTATATGTATAAGTTTTTAGTTTCTTATTTAGTCGTTTTAGTCCTTTTATTGCTATAAAATTCACTTTTTCACGAAGTTCACAATATTGTTGAATTTTGTTTTTGGATTATAGCATTTAACATTTGCATGAACTGTGCGCAATCGTATAGGCCGGTTTTGTTTTTCTTAATCTTGCTATGTATCAAACATATCAGTATTTTTATGTATATATGGACAACAATTTTTACGTTCTAATTTTGGTTAATATATATGCATTGAGTATTTCGTTATATTCTTATTGCATTTTAAGGATTTTTAAACTAATATTTTAACTATTAATTCAAATCTTCCGGCACTCAGATATTTTACACGCACTGAATTACATTTTTAATTTTTTTTCAACTTGTCCCGTGGCTGCACAAAAATTCTTTTTCTTTCATGCTCCCCTTTTCATCTCACATTCGTTTGGAAGGGTCCCGTTTCCTATCGTATAACAATGCAGTGCCGTATAACGATGTAGTGACGTGTGCATAATAGTGGCGTGACTTTACGGTTACCCGAATGTCTACATCATGGTATGACGCTAGCAATGACACAAGCGAGATAGAATACGGTTGCCATGACACACAAAAAAAAAATTACCAAAACTTTCGGAATAAAATGCCTCAAGCATTTTTCCCATGAAACTATTTCAAAATAATCGATTGTATTCGTGCCCTAGAAAATTTGCTACTGTAAAATCCTATTAGTGTGCATTGGGAATATAATGGACATTGGGTCATATTAACAAAAGCCAAGCATCTGCATTTGTTTAAGATCTCAGATATTTTACTCAAATTTTGAAATTTGGTTCATACAAATTTATGTCAAATTTCTACAATTTCCAGCAAAAGCATTTGCCTTAATCTTATCAATATGGCCCATTGTTGTCCTACGCTCAAATTATGAAATCGGCAGGACAGGAAAATCTGGTTGATGAAACAATAGTAATTAATTTTCTGAGAACTATGTAAAATTTTAAAATTGTATGGAGCGCATGAGAATATTTTATAAAATATGCATTTGAAAGTACTAAGTCACCGAATAACCACGTGTTACGTATTTTCACATTACGAAGTGTTCATGGCAACCCTGGAAGAACCAGTTTGTCCATCACCAATACTTGTGCCTCTCCGCCATTGGAACGATTGTGAAGATTCGGAGGGGAAATTTCTCATTATGCCTACTCATAGAGGTCGGCTCGATAGCTTGCCAGATTTGAAGAAAAATTTATGTGCGATCTATAAAGCTCGGGTTCTAAAAAAAAAATGAAGCAATACCATATAATCATCTCGAAGAATAAAGAATAAAAAAAAATCAATGTAAATTTCGGATAAACCCACTCGCTTAAATTTTGTTTAGACACTTAGTGGAGGGAAAAGGGAATTAATTACAGGATTTGAGCAAAGAAAAATTTCGCATTTGAAATATCTAGTAACTGAATGAGAAAATACGAATCGTTATTATTGCTAGAACACCATAATTGGTAAATGAAATTACTCGAACAGGAAAGTTACTGACGGCAAAAAAAAATTGTAAGCTATTCTATCGAAACCACCCCTATAATACAACCTCATTCTCCTTCACATGCGGCCAAGGCTAATTTATAGAAGGTTAACCTACTGAACAGCTGATTGCAAACTTTTCCCTATTTTTCCATATTGTGGTGCTTATGTTAAAACTTATGTCAATTTTGATCTTGACGCAATATGATTTCTACGATGGCGGCTATTATTTTGACAGAAGCATCACAGAATACACAACCAATTTACATGGAGTGTGTATGTATGTATGTCCGTATATAGTACTGCAAAAACCTTCTATAATTGAACCATGCATGCGACTACCTTTCATGTTTGGCCACGCGTCACCATTCTTCTTCACCATGTCAGCACGTCGGCCATTATTAATTGGAAGTTATTGGAAACTACTAAGAAAAACTACTAAAATAGTGGTGCTGCCACACAGACAGAATTGAGCAACCGAAATTAACCCGTTTATGATCGATATCAGGATTGATATCGATAGCAAACCATAACAATAATTCAACTAATTTTTGTGTATAAAATGTTGTTACTATTTTTAAATGCATAACAAAAAAGTGAGGAAATAAATTAAACAGACAATCATAATTGTTACATTTTTGTTCCTTTATTTCAATCGGATGAGCGTTTGTTGTTCAAAGGCTTTATCCTGACGTTTGATTTTGGTTGGAGAATATCGATAGAATTCAAGTCAAATCAATGAAATTAAAATGCATTCAAAAATGGTTATTGGGTAACAACGATTGGCATCATGGGTATTTCATTTTTGTTTTGAAAAAATAAATGTGTATCTATATTTTTGATACATACAGTAAGTCGCAGTGAAAATGAGCCACGTTTTGTAGTCCGAAGTTATGAAAATAAAAAATTATACACAAACCGATTGAAAACCAAGATTATATACTTAGAGCGCTTTCACATTACTCGGTGCGGTATCGGATCGACATTTTTGGTTTTTACCGAAAGTATACCGAGAGCTTACTGACCACATGTATTTCAATTGGCACTTTCACATTAGTGTTGCATACATGAAATCGGAGCGGATTAATTTCGGTATACCGCAACGCGGCAAGACCGGTCAGTAAAATTTGAGGAATTACTGCAGACATTTTTGCGGCGTAATAAAAGAAGAAGAACAAAGTCAGTAAAAAACTCGTTTCGGCTATAAATGTAGCAAGTTATAATATCTTCGTCTTCGCCGGAAGACATTATTGTTATTATTGAGTGATTTGTTGAAGTTAAAAATTTTATTTGGCAAATTTCGATGTTTGTTTTCCTATTTTCTGCCGATTACGCACCGAAAGTATTCCCACAAGTGTGAAAAACACAGCAACGCGGAATCGTTTCGGTAAGCTGAAAATACCGAGCAAAAAATGTCGATCCGATGTCGTACCGAGTAATGTGAAAAGGCCCTTAGGTGTATTTTATAATAAACCGCAATTTAGTATTTCAAAAAATATTTGATTGAAAAGTTCATGAAACGGGCTCACAGTGAAAGTTAGCCACTAAGAGGAATATGCCCTAAAACGGTTTTAATACTTTGTTGCATTGTTTCAACAGTTCAATTACTCTATCCCTAATGAAATTTTATTAGCATGCAATGTGTTTTATTCATCTAACAAAACTCGATTTTTACGCGATAATAATTCTTGAGAGAAACTTTAAGTATTTAAATTAGAGCTGCTAGAAGAATTACTTTGATTGTTTTTGTTTTTCATCATTTCTGGCATGTTGTTGAAAGTTTTCCGTTGCAAAGAAATTAGGAAAGTCAAGTAATTGTTAACAAAGATATTTAATAATAAAAATTTGTGAATAAATGATGGCTCACTTTCACTGTGACTCACTGTATTCCCATCAAAACAAACTTCAACCATGGGAATTGTTGTTGCAAAAAGTGACAGGCACATTATGTGTCAATGGGAGAATGGGAAACTAAATAAACCAAATGTGAAGAAGAATCGACCACAGTGTTGTATTCAAACGTAGTAAAATCTTCACAAGAAAATATCCAAAATTGCTAATAATATCAATTAAAACTCAAAAATATGTTAATTTTTTGTTATTATCGCTACAAATGTAGCATTAGAAATTCAATTCATACAATAATTTGAAAGATTTAAAGATTTGAAAATTCATTTGAATTTTTTTTCTGTAAATTTTGCACAGCACTGCAGGGTGACAGGCACAACATGTCAAAGAGTGTCGCAACTTATAGATATAAACTATGATCAAAATTAGCAGAAAATGAAAATCAGGCAAAATCGCTAATTTTGATATTTGGCTGCTTTTCATTTTGAGCAATATGAAATCAACGCAAAATCAAAATCAGGCAAAATCGTTCATTTTGAAATCAGGCCGCTTTTGATTTTGAGCAATATGAAATCAGCACAAAATCAAAATCAGGCAAAATTGTTCATTTTGAAATCAGGCCGCTTTTGATTTTGAGCAATATGAAATCAGCGCAAAATCAAAATCAGGCAAAATCGTTCATTTTCATATTTTTTCATATTGATTAACTGCGACTTCTGATTTTTTAAAAGCGGAATCAAAATCAAAATCAACAGAAATGAAACTTATGCCAGTTTTTTAAACACTGGTTGATAGGATAAACAGAAAAAAAGTTATGGGGCCAAATATGCCTTAGCCTATTAAGGTTTCATATCTCAAAAACTACACGTAGGATTAAAAAAGGTTATTAACATTTTTTATCGGTGTATCGAATACTAGCAAATGCAGTTACAAGCAGGGTTGCACCAAAATATCAACTTTTTTGTCGAGCTGTGTAATTATTGCTACTTTTCGTCAGCCAAGAGTCGAAAATTTTTAAATTGCCAGTTCCCAATAAGCACGAATCCAATGTTGGAGGAAAGTCTCAATTCTCAAGTTTACATTCAACATGTTTTTAAAAAAGAAGCTAAGACAGACAATCATAATTGTTGCATTTTTTCCTTTATATATTTCAATCGGAGGAGCTTTTGCTGCGTAAAACCTTTTCTTGACGTTTGATATTAGTTAGAGAAAATCGATGGAATTCAAGTCGAATTCCAATATTTTTTCAAGTGGAGAAACAACATATCATATCAAAAAATGTCCTTTTGCTGGAGAATGGGCTGTTTCTCCAATTGAATTCAAGTTGAAAATTATTTTTGGAAATTGGAAAATAGATTTGACCTCAATTTGAATTCAAATGCATTTCCAACAAAAATGCTTATTGGGGTTTCCCAAGAAATTTTGAAAGTGCTAGTTTTGGTATGATACGACGATATATAAATACTTTATAATTAAGGCAGTGTGCCAATCGGTAACATTTTTCTCTATGATGAAATGAGGTAGACAATTTTACCATGTTGAAAAAAAAATCCAATTTTGTTGTGCCAAACAGAAGAAAAAATTTTGACAATTAAAATTAAACTTTTGGGCAACAATCTAAAGTTTCATATTTTTAGTGCAAATTCTTTCAGGAAACTATTTACCTTCAACCGAGGGTTGCTTCAGAGGGCATTAATGCGATTATGCTAGATGACCCGGCGAAAACGAGAGCATTAAAGAGTATCTCCTGGTACTTTTATAAAAATTGTACAAATTATCCCCACGAAGCATCATGATGGTAATGCGAGTATGAACAAATATGTTACTTGTATTGGATGGCATGTGGCTGTAGTTACCGGGTTGTGGCAAGTTTTATGGCATGGGTCTTCACTGCTACCGCGCTTCCGCGCTTTTTGTTTTTGTGCCGCGCTTAAGCATAGGCAAGCGCGCCGAAAATCACCGCGACCGCGCATTCTATCCTTTCGCCTACAAACGAAGTTTAATGCTATACCCATTTGGAACAGCAGCGCAAAATTACTATTAATTCATGTAAGATTACATATAAAGGAATAATTTTGGAATTTTTTTTTATATCAAACAATTTTTTCACTATCAGTCCTGGAAGACAAATTATGGTGTTAGTTTATTTTATTATATTGAACACTTTTAAAAGTATTTAATGAAACCTGAATTTTCAAAGCAATCAATTCCGACGGGGTTTGTGTACACGCCATTTTTGGCTTCCATTTTTCTTTTTTATTTTCTGCAGAAGCGGGCTACAGCGAGTCGCCGCCTACACACTGAGACAAATTGTTGTAACTTAAGATTTGATATGGAATTCAATAGTGTGTATTTACTTATGTAGATTTTTTTAACACATTTTTATTAGCTTCACCTGTACACCCAGAAAAAAAATAGTGTGAAATCAACCAAAAATCAACAAATTTTGTGGTTAATTTTTTTCAACACGATGCTTAATGTATGCCATCATGTAATCGTGTAAATTTAACACTACTGTCAAGTGTTAGTTTAACAGGATGACAACTGTAGAATTAACACTAAAAAGTATTGAGTCTTCCTGTTGATTTTACAATTTTAAATAGTTAATGTTACAATAAAAGCTGGTTAAATTAACACGAAATGGTCCTGTTGAATTAACAATAACATCTTTTTGTTTAAATTTTGAAAAGAGCTTTTCGGCCGATGAAAATTAAAAGGCAAATTTACAAATTTATTTTGATTTTGATTTAGTAAGAAAGTACCACAAACAATTTTTTAATTTCATTACAACGGACACGAGAGCAAATATCAGTAATAAACTTGAAAAACAAATTAGCAACAAGTTCGAGAAATACGGTCTCACTCTCAATTAGGATTGGTTCGTTAACCACACACAAATTAATATTCCCCGGGAGTCCCGATGGCTCCTCTCCCTAGGGAACAAATTTGCTCTGCCAACAACAAAGAACACCATAGAACCAGTGAAATTGATAGCGGAAATCGAACAGGGGATCCAGACAATAAACGAGGATAAGGACAAGGATAACGCGAGATGTAATATAGCTGGTAGAATTAAGTCATTTAGCAATAAGTTTAAAAACAATAGCAAAGAAAAATTTATTTTGAAGATTTTCGACGACACAAAAAAACTTCTACAACAACACAAAGACTCAATAATAATCACAAGTGCAGACAAAGGTAACAAGACCGTATTAATGGACAAACATGAATACAAGGAAAAAATGATGGGACTACTAAACGATAGAGAAACATATAAAACTATGCGCTTGGACCCGACACAAAAATTACAAAGGAAAAACAACACAATAGTAAATGATCTATACAAGCAAGGGAAAATCGACAATATATTAAAACACAAATTGACTTGTAATGCAGCTATCTCCCCAAGACTCTATGGACTCCCAAAAATACACAAAGAAAACACACCTCTTAGACCCATCTCTGCCTCTACAAATATACCTTGCCTCGAATTATCCAAATATATAGGACAAATACTTAAGGAACTAATTTCTACCGACTATAACATTAAAAATTCCTCACAACTCAAAGAGAAGTTAAACACATGACAAATGAAAATGACGAAATCTTAATATCTTTTGACGTAATTTCCCTATTTACGAACATCCCAGTGAGCCTAGCAATTCGAACAATTATGCAAAAATGGACACCCCTTCAAAACCATACCAACTTGACTAAAAACCAGTTTTTAGACATCATAAATTTTTGTTTAAGGGACAATAATTATTTTATGTTTGACGGAACGGTGTACCAACAAATTTATGGTATGCCAATGGGAAATCCATTATCACCCACTATAGCTGACATTGTTCTGGACAAAATACTTGACGACGCTATAACCGATCTCAAAACAAAAGACATATACATCAAATACATAACTAAGTATGTAGATGATGTATTCGCTATTGTTAAGATTAAGGACGTGGAAGACATTTTGACTACATTAAATTCGCAACACAAGAAAATACAATTTACGACTGAAAGAGAAAAGGACAGTAAGATAGCCTTCCTAGACATAGAAATATTTAGAAACAACAATAATATTTTGACGAATTGGTATGCGAAGCCAATAGCGTCCCTAAGAATGATTAATTATATTTCTAACCACCCCTGGACCCAAAAGAAAAACACTATGACGAATTTTATAAATAAGATCTACACATTGAGCGACCAGGCGTTCAGGAAAAACAACGACATTAGAATAAGAAATATTTTAACAAAAAACGGATACCCAAATAAGGTGATTGATAGGTGGTTAGCAACAACGAAACAGAAACAAATAACACTCCAAAATAATGCAAAAACTACGAACGAAAATAACAACAAAATCTTTAGAGGCATTACATACATACAAGGTTTAACAGATAATACAACATTACAAAAATGCATACATAATGACAAATTAATATTCGCACATAAACCAAATCGCACACTTAACCAAATATTCAGTAAGACAAAAGACAAAGTTACCAAAGAGCAACAACACAACGTAGTTTACGAAATCAAATGTAAAGGCAACAATGACGAGCGATGCAACAAAACATATATAGGTACCACGAAACGAGCACTAGGCATTAGATTAGGAGAGCATAAAACAGACGCTAGAAACAAAAAGACAACAACAGCATTAGCACAACACTTGACAAACAATGGTCACACAGCGGACTTTGACAACGCGAAAATATTAGACATAGAGAGACGAACAAAAACAAGGCTGACACTGGAGAGTTTGCGCATACAACAACGAATACAGGACGCTATGAATTTCAAAGAAGATGTTGACAACATTAATTGCGCCTACAGAAACATAATAAAGAAACAAAATAAATGTCAAAAATAATTACATATATATGTATGTATGTATGTATGTATGTATATGTATAAATATGTAGTTGCGCGAAAATAATGTAAAACGATAGATGTGTTGTGATAAATTTTTCGTTTAAAATCTTTGAATGTCTGTAAGTGAACAGTTTTTATAAATTTTATACAATTTAAGTATGTAATTTATGTATAACTCATAATGTGATTGTTAATTTCGTTATAATAATATGTTGTGTATGTATATTTTTTTAATGTCTTTCCAAATAAAAAATTAGACTCCCTGATGAAGACGAGAATACCGTCGAAACGCGTAGGAGAATGAAGGGAATGTAAATTTGCCTTTTAATTTTCATCGGCCGAAAAGCTCTTTTCAAAATTTAAATAATTATTGAAATCTATGGCCTATTACTAATACACATCTTTTTGATTTTACATTAAATTTATTGTTAAATTAACTAGAAAGTCTTGTTGATTGTACAATTTATTTTTTTAAATAAAAAAACATATAAAACATAAAATATATAATCATCACTTCAATTAAGCACATTCGTACATCACCCGCACAACTGACTAAATTGAACGCGTCCTCATACGAACACAAATGTACCGGCGATAGTTTATACATGGGCGATAGTACTATCACTTGCACCGAGTAATGTTTGGCCGCTAATGCAACAATCGCATGCTGCACGCAAACCCCCATTCGCTAAAAAACCTCCTCGTGATATTGCAACCTATGAAGAGGAAAAATAAAATATTGAACATTAAATACTTTTAGAAACAAAAATGTAATCCTCTTTTAACTCACCTGCAAACTGAAAATCGCGAGCTGACAATGATGCTAAACTCGCATCACTGCCACGGCACAAAATATTCCTTTTTTTTTTTAAATTATAATTTGCGTTTTGCACGAAAATCAGACTTCAAATGATCAAAAAAATTATGTATGTTTCAAAATAGTTTTGACGTTCTTTTTTAACACTTTTTTTAGATTACATTGACACTATGATCGTGTTGAATAAACCAAAATTACAAATGACGTTTATGTTTGAACATTGTTTCGTGTTATATCAACCAAATTTTATTGTTAATTGTGGTTCTTGTTGTTTTCACATTTGTTTTCATGTTGTATTAACACTAAAATTGGGACGTCATTTTTCTAACATTTTTTTTAGTTTATATTGACACTATCATCATGTTAAATAAACCAAATTCCAAATGACATTTAGGAATAAAATTTTATATTTGAATCATCTTGTATATTTTAAAATTTCTTCATGTTGTATCAACAATAAAATTTGGTTGAATTTACCAAATTTTCAGATGACAGTTACAAAGCCAAAATCATGTTTCAAACATCGTGTAATTTGAAAAAAAGTGTTGCTGTTCTATGTGTAAAGATCGATCGTGTTAATTTTACATGAATCGTGTTGATGATTTTTTTTCTGAGTGTATGTATATGAGTTATTTCTTTGTGCCTAAAAATACGCAATATATTTGTTAATGAGATTAATTCAATCAGATGGCGCTGTTTTAGCTATAAAACTTATAGTATAAAATTCATAGTACCTATGTATAAATTAAACTTTAACTATTAAAGCGTGCGCTAATAATGAAAAATATAAAAAAACGCACAACACCAGCACCATAAAAAAAATATCAATTTATACATTTTCGAAATTTTTCGGGTGTACTTTTAATAATGGAGGAAGTAGGCGGCCGCAATTTTTTTGCTCTTATTGTCGGCCATGATTTTTTTTTTTTTTCAAAGTAACGGTACCCGCGCTTCCATAAGGGCTTTGTGGAGATCACATAAAATTTATGGGTCTCAGTCGCCACACCGTGAAAAATATAATACATAAAATGTTTGACGAATTTTTGAAGCAGCGGCAATTGATTAACCATGGTCCTGTGAATGACTATGATGAATTTCATATCAAAAGCTGAAAAAAACGAACATTTTGAACCCCACCCCCTCAGAATTTGATGAAATTTGGCATAGAGGTACATCTTACCTACCCAAACACATCCTCATTTTTAGAAATTTCATTTTCGAAAAATTGTGGGCGTGGCAAGGTATCGAAATATTCGAAAATATTCGAAAAATTACGATAATAGGTACTTTTGTGTGTGATTACTGGGGAATGGCTTTACGGATTTCAAAGATCTTCATATAATTTTTTTTTTGTTTTAGTACACTGAAGAAAAATGTTTTCCAAAATAAAATTTTAAACTGAAAAAACACTTCAAAGATCAAGCGATTTTGAAAAATAAGAATTTTTTTAGAAAGGTCTATTTAATATATATGTATAACACTAGCTGACCCGGCAAACTTCGTTCTGCCCAAAATAGATTTTTTTTATTAATTTCATTTCAAAAATTGTTATTACACCGGTATTGTTTTTAATAGAAAATTAACGATTTTTCACTACTTCATTGTGTATACAACTTCAAAAATATATAATTTTAGTATTCAGTTTAAGGCTGTTAAATTAGACCAATATTAGTTAGTTTTCTGTTCCGGATATTTATTTTCACTGAGTATTGGCTATTTGAACCAAGTAAGTAAGAGTATTGATACGTATAGTATACCTCCATAATGGTTTTCAGGCCCTTCCTCCAACCCATTTAGATATATTCAGCCTCAAAAGTTTAGTACGTATGGGAGGTGCAATGCCCCATTTTTCGATAAATCTTTTCTTTTTTTTGGGTGAACATGGTATTGATATCGTATATCTGCATAGTGATTTCTATATACATGCCATGAACGCTTTTAGGGATATTAGCCTTAAAAATTAAGAACGTATGGGAGGTGCCACGCCCCCTTTTCCCAAAACTACTGTTTTTTTCATAAGCATGCTATTGATATCGTTAATCTCCTGATCAATTTTCAGGTCCCAACCTTATATCATGTTCAGACATAAAAATTAATTAAGTCAATTGGGGTTGATTGAACATCTTTAGATTTGGTGTTCAGACATATTTAATTTACTTGGCCCATTTAACAGGTCGGCTCAAGATATATACACACATACACGCCGTGAGCTGAATATCAAACTCTCGTGACCTAAATGTCAAAATTGCAAGGAGGACGAAATAATTTGACATTCATCTCACAATTTTTACCAATCGTAAACACGAATGCATGTATAAAATAAGCAGAAATAAAAACAAATTTGGTAGGTGATGAAGAAGAACAAGAATGCAGCTGATCTGACGAACCAACCTGTTTAGTGGACACTGACGCTAATCACATTTCTCTTTTCATGACATTTCATTTTACTTATGAAACACGCCTTTTAACAGGGTTGCATGCAGAATTGTTCTTCATTAACAACTCATTAATTTCTAATGAAGCATTAACTTGGTCAATTTTTGTATGGTAAATTGAGAATCATTGGGCTTGAAAATTGAATGAAGGCTCTTAATGTTCAATTAAGGTTGTGTCTGAACATAACATTAAACGCTTTTATAGATATTCAGCTTGAAAAATTAAGTTTGTATGGGAGGTGCCACGCCCCCTTTTCCGATAACCTACACTTTTATGCGCAAAAATTGTTTTGATATCATATAGCTCTGTACCAATTTCCAGGTCCCTGACTTAAATCCTTCTAAAGATATTCAGCTTAAAAAATCAAGTGTTGTTGGGAGGAGCCACGCCCCCTTTTCGTATAACTCCTATTATTTTGCGTTAATATGGAATTGTTATCGTTTATCTCCACACCAATTTCCAAGTCCCTAGCGTAAACAATTTTAGAGATATTCAGCATGAAAAATTAAGTTTGTATGGGAGGTGCCACGCCCCTTTTTCCGATAACCCCCACTTATATGCGTGAGAATGGTTTTGATATAATTTAGCTCTATACCAATTTTCAGCTCCCTACCTTGAACAGTTTTAGAGATAAACAGCTTTCAAAATTAAGGTTGTATGGGAGGTGCCACGCCCCCTTTTCTGATAACCCCCAATTTTCTGAGTGAGAAGGGTTTTGATATCACCTACCTCTATACCAATTTTCAGCTCCCTACCTTAAACTGTTTTAGAGATAATCAGCTTTAAAAATTAAGGTTGTATGGGAGGTGCCACACCCCCTTTTCTGGTAACCCCCACTTTTCTGAGTGAGAAGGGTTTTGATATCACCTACCAGTATACCAAATTTTCAGCTCCCTACCTTGAACTGTTTTAGAGATAATCAGCTTTAAAAATTAAGGTTGTATAGGAGGTGCCACGCCCCCTAACATTTTTTAATTTTTTCTTCGTCTAAACCTTCGCGGGGTAACAACAAACAAACCCCCCTAAGGAAGTATTTGATTTGGTTCAGCCGTTTTCAAGTTTTAGCGTTACA
This sequence comes from Urophora cardui, assembly GCA_960531455.1. NCBI lineage: Eukaryota > Metazoa > Arthropoda > Insecta > Diptera > Tephritidae > Urophora > Urophora cardui. Next base: position 81,594,201 of record OY482671.1, on the reverse strand, counting down.
ATTAAATACCAAATCATTTTTATATATATAGATATATGAAAACTAAAATGGCCTTCTTTTATTTTTTTTTTTTAATTTATTTAAGTAAATGCATCTCTTGGCTTTTTTATATTTTGATATCACGCGTAAACTAATCAACCGATTTCAAAAATTTTTTATACTGTTAGAAAGGTATTAAAATCACCTTTTGAAAACATAAATTGTAAAAATTCTATATTAAATATTACACTGAAAAAATTCTCAAAATTCAAGATTTAACTAATACTCAAATTGAAGATTTAACTAATCAAGATTTAACTACCACTCAATTTTAGTGGCAGTGAAAAATGCCCATCCTTGTGTACATACATATATATATTAATCTACATACATATTGCATCACAGCTAATCCGAATCCGTATCGGATGGTATTAATAAATTATCCACGTTAATGTGTGGGTAGTCCGTTTTCATCATCTGGCCAAGGACGGCAAGTAAAGATCCAATTCCTTTTTTTTGATCGGCGGTGGCAATTTATAATATGCTGTTCGAGCTTATGCAAACGTTCGTCTCTGGTTTGCAGTTTCGTTGTGCCATAGATTGAGCGCGATGTCGAAGACCGAGAAGTAGAACAGCCAGACTCGTTTGGGGACTTCTGCCTCATAGAACCTTCTCCAATTTGGCTGGAATACTCAGGATGGTAGTTGTCTTTTTTCGATGCATATTCATGCATTAAATGGAAATATTCCCAGTCCTTGCCTTCCTCTGCTACCGCCTCTTCACCCGTACCTTCGCCTGGGTTAAAAAAACACAAAAAATAATAATTAATGAAGCAAGGAATTATTAGTTCAGGTTGGAAAACTATTTCAAATTAGTCCTGAAATAGTTTTATATATGGAAGCCTATGTATACATACATACATATTTATACATAAATAGAAATGTATACAAGTATTACATCTTGATATGATTATATCCATACCTGTCTTGTAGCGGAAGAAATATATATATTTCTTTGCCAGAGAATTGCACTGGGACTTGCAGCACAACCAGTCCTTTTCCATGGGAAATGACTCCGCTTTTCTCCTAAAAAATCAGCTACAATCAACTTCATATAAAATATACATATTTATGCTTTTACTTACCTCCATCCTTCGTTTGAATTAGCATTTTTGCCGCTGAAAAGTGCCTCCTCTTCTGTCCTTCTCTTTATCAGAAGAAGCCTTTCGGAGTGGGTCCCTTTTAAAACATATATTAAATAAATAGTACTTTTTGGTTGCTTGTTTTTCCGACAGGGTAGGAATATGATGTATTGTGGAACGATCTTCCGTCATCCCTTGTCAAGTTTGGTTTGGAGACAAACCGGTTTCGGCTAATATGCGCAAAAAAGACACTGAAGATGGCGCATATTAGCCGAAACCGGTTTGTCTCCAAACCAAACTTGACAAGGGATGATGGAAGATCGTTCCAAAATACATTAAATAAATAGTATTCAAATGAATTTGCAAATAAATAAGATTTATTATTTAACTTACATGTTACATACGATTTTTTTCCTTTCTCCATTTATAAATTTTCAACCGTTTATTCTTTTAAATATGTATTTGTGTTACTTATACGAGTACCTATATGTACATTCGTACGTATTTATCTAATGTCAAAATTTTACTCTCTTATGTCAAAATTTCATTTTTTCTACCGATTGGCACACGGCCTAAAAAAGGAAAAACTTAAGTTTTATTACAATTCTTGTCTTTGTTACCTTTTCATCTAATTTCATAAACTACGTTGTATTGTTGTTCTTCGCTAATTTTGTCTTTCGTCTTGCTAAATATTTTGTTAGGCACTCTGCACACGGAGCGTCCTGGTTTAGACGCGTATTAGATACTACAGACGAAAGCCGTACGCTTTGATGTCGCGCACGTATATTTCAATTGAGGGCTGCACACGAGTCGTCAGCTTCATGCATTCGTCAAAGTATGCTGGCTACATGTCGCTTGGCGTAAAGCAGTGCTGGTAGCTAGGCGTACTACGCTTAGAGAACAAGAAGAAGAAGATGTTTGTTTACATTTTTCCATTCGTTTGAATTTATGAAAGCGGTAAAATATGTGTGAAGAATCAAAAAAATACGTGCATAATTAAGGAAAATGGAAGATTCTATAAAATTTGTCGAATTGGTGGAAAGGTTTCCTTGCCTATATAATAACAATTTGGCGGAATACTCACAAAAAGGAGTCACAGAAAGAGCCTGGGCGTCTATTGGCGAAAAATTGAATTGGTCAGGTTTGTAAACTTTACATAAATTCTTTACATTAAATATGAATTAATAATATTAATAGAGCGAATTTGTTTTACACATTTCCTTGCAGTGGGGGATTGTAAAGAAAAGTGGAAGAATTTGCGAAACGCCTTTGTAAGAAGTCTCAAAGCAGCTCCAAGTGGCTCTGCTGCTAAAGCTAAGAAGCCATATTATTTACACGATGCTATGGAATTCGTACTTCCATATGTAAAGCCAGTACAACATATAAAAAACACTAGCAACATTACGTTGCCAGAAATGGAGGAAGAATTTCTGGAGGAAGATGATCAAGATGACAACAACGAAGCCGTTGCCACGCCATACGGGTCTAAGCACGACAACCCCGAACCGGTTAACGAAAAACATTCTGGAATAGTGCGTGTGCCTCTAAGCACAAAATCAAGTGCGAAGAAAAGAAAAAGGAGAACTCAAGAAAAAGACGAAGTCGATGTGGCAGTATTGGATTATATTAAAGCAAAAAAGGAAAGTACACCGGCGGAAGATTCCAAACAAATGTTTCTCATGAGCTTACTTCCTGACGTAAGAAGTCTTTCTGACGAAAATTTGCGCCGGTTCAAGATTCGGACCATGCTACTCCTAGAGGAGCTGTTAGATGAACAAAAGCTGCTATCTACCAGGCCGGAACCGTTTAATCAAGACCCATTATATGTCCAAAACATTGAAGTTTGCACTCCAGCTCCTTCGTCCGTTGATGCGCCAGCCTATACTTCAATAGAATGCGAGGCAACTGCTGACGAGGAAAATGAAGGAGTCTTCTACATATACCAGTGAACTTGCATTTTTACGTGTGATTTGTTTTGTAAGAATGGAGAAGTTAATTTAGTTGTTGGATCTCAAAAGTACCTTAATAGATTCAATCTAGTAGTAATAATATAAAACAAAATTAATTAAAACAAATAAAATAAATAAAATAAAATAAAATAAAATAAAATAAAATAAAATGAAATGAAATAAAATAAGTAAAATAAAATAAATAAAATAAAATAATAAATAATATAAAATAAAATAAATAAAATAAAATAAAATAAAATAAAATAATATAAAATAAAATAAATAAAATGAAGTTAAATTAAATTAAATTAAATTAAATTAAATTAAATTAAATTAAATTAAATTAAATTAAATTAAATTAAATTAAATTAAATTAAATTAAATTAAATTAAATTAAATTAAATTAAATCAAATTAAATTAAATAAAATTAAATTTAATTAAAATAATAAATAAAATAAAATAAAATAAAGCAAAATAAAATAAAGTAAAATAAAATGATTTAATATAATATTGATATAAGCATTTTTTTTGTGAAATTGACAATCTTAAAACGAATAATCTATTTGAATATAATAATTTTTTTTTTAAATCATACGAGTGGTTTTATTCTAATCAGGGTCCGTAAGTGTTACGACGTTTGTAATAATATTTTTTTAGGTAGCTCCATACACACAATTTCAGCAAAAGAGTTTTATTCTGGGAAGTAAAAGAAAACTCAGTAAGTAACTATTATAAATGAGTTTTATAAATAAAAGACTTTCGTAACAGTTATTGTTGAACTTTAAAAATAAAACTCACCAAAAAGTTTTATTCAGGAGTAATTAGATAAAACACAATTATAACAGTTATTTATAGACTTTTATTATAAAAGTCCTCAATAAGTGTTATTTATAGTTTTAAAATAAAATTCAAAAGTAACTGTTTTGAATTTTTTCGATAAAAGTCCCAAAAAACATTTGTTGCCAGCATCAAATCTTCGCGACAAAATAAAACGTTTGGTGTATTTTACATGACTGTAGAATATTTCCTTAAAAATTTTGATTGATAACAGTTATTTGCACACCCTGATTCTAATGCTTGAAATATATTTATGTACATATTGCCGTGTCACATAGTATTTATAAACAATAATTCCACTGCCAGGGCAAAGAAACGCTTGGTAACAAAAAATAATTGCTTAAAAAGTTTCGTAAATGTTGCGGGGAAGAATTGTCTATTAAGTTTGCGCCATCCGACACCGGCAAATTACTCGGGTTCCGCTGACCTTGCTGGTATTCGATATCTGGTAGAAAGGTTGTGTATGATATGCCATCTTTTTTTCGTATAAAATTATGTAGTATGCAAGCACTTTGTATTATTGAAATTATGGTTTCATACTTTTGAGATCGTATAGGTGTTGAGAAAACTCCAAATTTCTTTACCATCATCCCGAAAGTGCACTCTATGGTTTTCCTACCACGACTCAGTCTATAATTGAATATACGCATTTTGTTGTCGATGCCTCTTTCCGGATAAGGGCGCATGATATTTTTTCTTAAGGGAAACGCACTATCCGCTACGAAGTAATAGGGAAATTTATTTCCACTCTCGTCATGCGGTAGTTGCTTTGGCGGTGGTATGTCATTGTAATTTTCTAACCAACTCCCAAACGTAGAAATACGAAAAACTCCCCCATCACTATTTCGCCCCGCAAATCCGCATTCTATTGATGTAAAGAGACCATCGGCATCGCAACAGCCAAGTAGGATTACAGAATGGTAGTTTTTGTAGTTGAAATTCGCTGAACCGGAATTGGGATATTTTTCAATTCGCACATGCTTTCCGTCGATCGCTCCTAAACAATTTGGCAATTGCCATAAATCATAGAATCTTTCCGCAATACTTTTCCACCGATCCTTATTAGGCAATACCATGTAGGAGTCTTTTAATGAGCTCCATATAGCCTTTGTAGTTTCTTCAACAATTAGTCCGATTGTACGTTCTCCTCTTTGAAAGTATATAGCCAGTGCGCTGAAGGTGCATCCAGTTGCCAGATACCTAAAACATTACGAAACAGAAGAATTAAGTTAAACCAACCACATTTTTTATATACACACTAAGTACCTCAATGTTATAATTATTCGTTCGTCTGAAGGAATACTTTCACGCATGTTGGTATTTTGTTTTTGAATGGAAGGACCAACGAGCAAGACCAAATCCTTAAAAGTACCTTTAGACATTCGATAAAATGCTTGGAACTTTTCATCGTCCTCAGTCAACTCTTTTGCGCATGTAAATAATCTTTTATTAAAATTATTACATATATAAGGATGTATCCAATATTTTCTTGTTTGTTTCTTTTTCTTACGTCGACGCAGAAAATTAAGCAGAACGAGTTCTTCGTCGCTGGACATCTTTTCTATTTAAATAAATTTAAATTATAAATTTTTGACATTTGCTTGTTTGCTTTGTGCAGCGAAGTTTCATGTCGCTTCGTGTGCAGATCTTGAGGCGTAGAGAAATCGACGCTACATGAAATGTCTCGTACGCGTCTATGACGATACGCCTCGTGTGCAGAGTGCCTTAAGGGTATGATTTGGTTTTTGTGCAAATATTAAGTTATCTTTTTTTATACATTTTTGTAAAGTTTTGTTATCCTTTAACCCTTCTATATATGTAACCCCCTGTATATTTTGTTCTTGTTTTTATCCGTCATATTTACATTTGTTTTGCATGCTTTTTGTTGTTATTGACCAGCTATCTATAGTTTTTGTTGGATATGCATTTTTTGTCAAGATATTTCTTATTTTCCTTTCGTTGTCTTTTCTGAACGCCTGGTCGCTCAGCCCGTAGATGTTATTTATAAACACATCTATTCTGGATTACGATCCACTTTCATCGGAGGTGAATTGGATCTAATGGCATTCTGCGATTCGATTGACGTCCGATGAACGTCAGATTTTTTCGAAGTTCGGAAATCGGCATTCTGGTTCACGATGGATCGGATTTTTGACAGTTAATCGGAGCGATTTTTTCCGTCAGCTTTTGTGTGTCGGAGGCAATAGAAATTGTTATTATTTTTGAAATATTACCAATTTAATGTAATTAAACTATGATTTTTAAATTTATACAACATTATTATACAAAACGGGCTTGGTTTAGCTATGCTACTGGCCTTTTCTTTGCAAAATAAGTGAACAAAAAGAAACTGCTTTAGTACAATAGACTGAATAGAGGGAAATAAGTACAAGGAGTTTAAATGTATTGAACTTTTATGTTGGAGAGTGCGAAGAAATTCAAATGCAACCTTGTATTATTTCATTGCACTGTAACTTATCAATATACTAAAATTATGCTATTGTCATTTCTCTCTTTTATACTTACTTCACTTCCGTTTATATCTTTGCTGAATAAAGTACACGTGAAAATCAACAGGTTATGGGCCCAGCCCTACCTAAATTCTGAAATTAGTAATTTTTTCAAGAAGTTAAATTCAGTATAAATTTGCGCGATTGGTAACTGAAAATAGTTACATCCGTTTATCAAAAAATGGCCACAACAAATGTGAGGATTGATCCGCTAAACGTGGATAATTATGATAGCTGGAAGCTACAAATGCGTGCCATCTTGATAAAATGCGATCTGTGGGATTACGCATCGGGTGAAAATCCATGTCCAAGCGACGCAACCGCCGCCGCAAAATGGAAAGGATTCGATCGAAAAGCTTGCGCTGACATAAAGCTTGCTATGTCTCCATCAGAGTTATAGCCCCAACACATAGCATACGTCAATCCGTCTACGTCGACGTATGTGACTGACAGCTCACGTACTTGACGGAGAGGTCGCCACATAGGAAACGTTGACGGATATACATAAATCAGCCGTTTGATTAACCTTTAACTACAGAGGTGGTGGCAAAAATTTAACTCTTTAGAATATTTTGTAATTTCTCTTTTAAGTTGCCCTCTTGAAATTCAGTTTTCAGTAACTTCACATCTCCTGATAATTATTTACCATTTTGGTTTTATGGAGGAATGTTTTACAAATGAGAAAAAACTCGAAAAGCAAATTGCAAAAAAAGTAAAATTCAAGAGTAGCTAAAGGTTAAGGATCAAAAGCAATCAGCTGACATAGCGACGGATTGACGTATGCCGAAAGTTGAGTGTTGGCCATCTTTGGTACGTTGCGGCGACGGATCCGTCGTACTTGTACCGATGAGCATTTAAATGCCCACAGTTTACTGAGCTGTCAGTCACATACGTCGACGTAGACGGATTGACGTATGCTATGTGTCGGGGCTATTAGGTTTGGTCCAGTGTTGCCGCTCAAAAATTTCAAAAGGTGGCCCAAAAAATTAAAAAAAAGTGGCCCCAATTTTTTTTTAGCTAAAACACATTTTTATATATTTTTGTGCTTTATTTAATGCTTAAAGAAAATGGAATTTAAAATATTCTCTACACTAACGCAGCGTTAATATGATCGTTCGTTGAGCAGACGGAATAACCCGAAAAAGGCAAGGAATTAAAAAAAAACTGTTTTAGCATTCGTTGAGCCGTAGGAAAAAGCAAGAACCGTAGGAAATTTACAAAAAAAGGGCGAATATGAGTGCAAAGAATGCAAATTGTGGTAAAATTCCTACGTTTCTTGCACTTTCCTTCGGATCAGCGAACGCTATATGTGTTTGTGTGTGTCTGGGCTGCTCCGTGCATTTTCATTATCTTAACGAACAGCCCAAATTTCAAAATTCAAGAGTAGTGTTGGCAAACAAATTATATAAAGAACCTTTCGAAACAGAGTGTTGCCAATGCAAAGTAAAATAGTAACAAAGAGGTTTTTTGTTCTTATATTTAAGAAAAAACTACAAATTATTTAATAATTATAGTTTTGAAAGTAAAAAAGGACCAAAAGTGGCCCGAATTTTTAAAAAGGTTCAAATATTGCATATTTTCAAAAAGTTGGGTTCAGGTGGCCTGGCTTTAAAAAAGGTTCAAATTGCCACTTTAGTGGCCCAAACGGCAACGCTGGTTTGGTCACAGATTGTGAAACAGCACATGAAATGTGGAAGAAACTAGAGCAGTGATAGGCAGATTTGGAATGCAGCTGTATTAGTGAGAGCGCCGTCATCGCGCAAGTCAATTGGTTCGTTTTCGTTTACTGTGTAACCTAAATCAAACGCACGCCGTCAATTTACTGTCAAAAATTTCTCATGCCCATACAACTTGTATGGGAGTAACCGAAATTGAACGGCGTGCGTAAAAAGCAAATTCGACGCCCAATTTTTGTTTTACGTGACAGTTGAAATTAAGCATTGTGGGTGATTGTTTGCAAAAAAATTGACACTTGCTTTTGATATCGTGTCTGTTAGGTACATATTCCACAAATTAACAAGATTTTCTCTGATTTTCTGTATTTTTCTATTTCTTTATCTGAACACGCACGCAAGTCAATTTCGGTTCAACGCATATGAAAAATTTGCGTGCGTGCGTTAAATTGACGACTTGCGTTTGATTTAGGTTACACAGTTAGTCGCTTGCTGGCCCTCAATGAATGCGGTCGTTTATAAAAACGACAAGCATGTGTACATATGTATGAGTAATTATGCTTTTACATATATAAATATGCGCAAACAAGCGACATTCACCCATTGTGTACGGAGTACAGTGAAATGACTCTGAGATGTGTTTAAAACAGGTCGAACAGCTGTGCTCAGCTGATTTTAAGAGTTGATTATTTGGTATCAAGGGTCACAAGTTCTGGCTGAGTTGCATTCGATAGTAGCTTTGTTCACAACTTTATAGCATGTTCATGGTGAGCCTGCGTTTTGCGTTTCGGAGGCAGTTTTGCGTTAAGTCCAAAACGCAACATTAAATGTTACATTTCTCCATACAAATGCCACCACCAAAATGCAACTTAACGCAACTATTTTTTTGCGTTTTGAATGCTAACGCAGAAAGCAACCCTGAAATCTTCGAAAAAATTTGCCATTCGAATGGAAAATAGTGGCAACACTCTGGCAATACAAGAGCGAAATACCTACAAGATTACGCATATAGAGCAGCATGAGCATGGGCACACGAGCTCCATGATGACGTCACTCTACATGTAATGAACGAAAGTAAACAAAACAGAGATCAAAATTAATACCAAAGCGGTTGGTACGTTTGGTTTGCAAAATTAGTGTATTATATTATTACATATTTTGCAAATTCTTGTTCCATTTTTTTAATTAGACAAAACAAAAAAATAAACCTCAACACCTGATTGCGTAATCTGGGATATTAGCTCCGTTTGTTTCGAACTTCTCAAATGCGCATTTACAAAACGCGGCAGCATGAACATTTTTCGAAAAGCCATCTTCGAAAATGCAAAATGTTGCGTTTCAAATCCAGCATGAACATAGTATTACTTGCAACAAGAGTACCAGTGACAAATTAAGAGTAAAAACGAGTAAAAGAGAAAATTATCAACCAAAGTTATTGAACACAAAATCGTAAACATTTGCAAGTAAACAGCTGATGCGCTGTTTTCACAATTTTATTTTTAGGTTAGGTTGTAATTGAAATGTTTGAAATTGAAAATGAATGTAAATAACTGAATTAGGAAGACGAAAATCTACTTTGGATATTCCACAACATCGTCAAGATTCCTTTTTGCGCTAATTTATTTAGTATGCAATTAGAAATTTGCGATTAAAATGTTGGCATATTTCCAATTGCAATTTTTGTGATCATGTTTTTGACGCGTCTATTTTTTTTAAAGCTGCAAGTATTTTCAACTCTCTCGAAGTCTTACCCCCTTATTATGGATTGTCATACGATAGCTATCGGCCGCTTGCAAGCGTATCGTATAAAATGAGTTTCCATATTATGAATTCCACACGCCCGCTAGGTGCACTATCATGAATGACATTTGTTTAGGGTTCAATTAGTTATGCGTTAACTTTACTTCCATTACAGTCTATCGGGTTTCACACGATAGAAATTATTTCGTAATACGAAATACCCGACTGCAAGCGTTTAGCGTGTATCGTATTAATTCGTAATAGGCCCCTTACTCTCCCAATTTGGGTCTCTTTTGCAAATTTTTTGGGTTATTGAACATAAAATTCGTAACTATTTGTAAAAGCAATTAAAAACTTTGAGTTATTGAACAAAGCTAATATCATTAACAAAAAAAAAAGTTGCATAAAAAATACCTTTTCATTGACTATTATTAAATAAAACCATATTTCTAGTAATAAGAGTTTGTTTTGTGTACAGGTTTCTATTTATTTTGCGAAAATTTAGTAAACAAAATAATAGTTTTAAAAGTTTTTTTTATGAAGTTTTTGGCCGTTTAATCGAATATATATATTTTCCTTATTGAGCTCCAGGCCACAAATTAAATTAAAAACAATTTTTAATTTTAATTTTTATTTGTCAATATTTCGATCTCAGCCTGAGATCATCATCAGGACTGGAAAAACAAACACAATGATTACATTTATATACATATATGTATTGATACATATGCTTAAATATAAACATAAACAGAGAAGCGAAACTTACACAAATTCCTTGTTTTAATCGACTGACTAGAAAATCAACAAAAAATATGGAACAGGTAACATTGGAAAAAATGAACAATGTAAACAAAATTTGGAGACATAAATACATATATAAGAAACATGAAAATGTAAACAATTGAAAATATACCGTAATGGTAAACAAAAATATACAGGAACAACAATACCTTGGAATAAGACGAACAGTAAGACATAAATATATACGTATACATATCGCTGCAGCTCTCCTTTGTTGTTGTTGCTTAAGCTTGGTTGAGAAACCAGTTTAGATGGGGATGCGCTCGAACAAACAAACATGCATTGTTATAATTGTTGTTGTCGAATGACCAAATTTCTATATACATGAGCGCAATTGTCAGTGTCGGACTTAAAGTTCATTCTCTTTGTACTAGGGGTGTTCAAAATGTGTAGCATTTCAAGGGTGTATCGCTTATGATAGTGTTTTTCATTGTCTAAAATTGCTACATTGTCAAAATCTGGATAATGTCCCGTACTGCCGCAATGGTATGACAAGGCTGTCTTGTTGTCCGAAGAATTATTCCTTAGTTTTATATTGGACTTATGAGCGGAAATCCTTGTCTTTAATTTGGATTTTGTTGTCCCCACATATACCTTTTCGCATACGTGGGACCCGTCACCACTGCATGGAATTTCATACACAACGTTGGATTTCTCATATTTCGGGATTTTGTCCTTAGTATTACTGTATAAGAGTTTTAAGGAATTGTTGTATGTAAATGCGATATTATAATTTTCTTTGTCATATATACTGGACCTTTTTATTCTTTCCGATATCCCCGGGACATATGTCATTGCTTTATATATCTTTGGTTCTTTATTTAATCTCTCTAATTTATTTCCAACGTAGAAGAGGTTTATCATTTTATTTGTCAAGTAGGAAGGAAAATCGTTGTTTGTCAGAATTTTCTTAATTAAAGGGATATTTTTCTTGTGGTATATTTTGTCACTTATGGAGAGTACTCTAGTTATAAAATTTTTGGCAGTATTTATAATAATCTTCTTTTCATGCTTCGAATGATAATTTATTAGCCTCCCTGATGCAGTGGGCTTTTCGTGCCAGTCAAAGGTTATTTTGTTGTTTCTTCTAATTATTAGTGTGTCCAAATAAGGTAGTTTACCGTTGTTTTCTTTTTCTATTGTGAATTTTATTGATCTATTATAATTGTTAAGCATGTGTAGTATATTATCTGCATCTTCTGCTTTGATGATGGCAAATAGATCATCGACGTACTTTGTAAGTAGTCTCGGTTTCTGCGCAGATTGTCTTTCAAATTTGCTAAGTAGGTCTTCCATAAATATGTCAGCTATTATAGGGGACGCCGGCGAACCCATTGGCATTCCTGATCTCTGTTCATATATTTTGTTGTTGAATTTGAAATACGAGTTTTCTTTGATGCAGAATTTTAGAATTGTCAGGAATAATTCCTTTGTCATGGATGTATGTTTTTGGATTTCTTCCCATCTTGAGGATATAATCTCAATGGACAAATCAACTGGGACACTAGGGAACAACGAGACAACATCTAACGACACTAAAATTTCATCATCATATATATACGAGCCTCCAATCTTATTTTTGAAATCCAATGCATCTCTGACGTTATATTTGGAGGACTTGGTCAAATTTTTGAGTATATTTGTCAAGTATTTACATATATTATAGGACGGCGAATTGACGGACGAACATATAGGCCTAAGAGGGGTGGCTTCCTTGTGGATTTTTGGTAAACCATAAATTCTGGGTGGGTTGGCTGTTTTACATGTAAGACAGTTTTTTTCATTTAGATCAATCAATTTACTTTTGAACATTCTTTCTACTAAATCGTTGTTTTTATCCTGTAGCTTATTGGTAGGGTCACGTTTTAACACTCTATATGTAGTTATATCGTTTACTAATCTTTCCATTTTTGCATCATACTCAGATTTGTCCATTAATACCGTTACATTCCCTTTGTCAGCATTTAAAACCAATAGCTGCTTATTATTCTTTAAGAATTTTTGTGTAGAATGAAGTGTCTGGATTATAAATTTATCTCTAGCGGAAGCCGTTGTTCTATTCAAGTGATCACGCATTATTGTAGTCAAGTTGTTTCTTTCTATTTCTTGTCTTTCTTTATCCTTAATTGTTTGTATACAATTTTCACCGTCCGCTATAAATTTAAATAGTGGAAAGTTTTTGTTCTCAGTTGGTAAAGCATGTTTTGGTCCAAGAGATAAGAGCCACTGAATGTCTGTTGGTATGTCAATATTTGTTTTGTTACAAAACCATTTTGGTACCACCCTAATGTTTAATAGCTGTTGGAAATTTTAGTGTCGTTAGATGTTGTCTCGTTGTTCCCTAGTGTCCCAGTTGATTTGTCCATTGAGATTATATCCTCAAGATGGGAAGAAATCCAAAAACATACATCCATGACAAAGGAATTATTCCTGACAATTCTAAAATTCTGCATCAAAGAAAACTCGTATTTCAAATTCAACAACAAAATATATGAACAGAGATCAGGAATGCCAATGGGTTCGCCGGCGTCCCCTATAATAGCTGACATATTTATGGAAGACCTACTTAGCAAATTTGAAAGACAATCTGCGCAGAAACCGAGACTACTTACAAAGTACGTCGATGATCTATTTGCCATCATCAAAGCAGAAGATGCAGATAATATACTACACATGCTTAACAATTATAATAGATCAATAAAATTCACAATAGAAAAAGAAAACAACGGTAAACTACCTTATTTGGACACACTAATAATTAGAAGAAACAACAAAATAACCTTTGACTGGCACGAAAAGCCCACTGCATCAGGGAGGCTAATAAATTATCATTCGAAGCATGAAAAGAAGATTATTATAAATACTGCCAAAAATTTTATAACTAGAGTACTCTCCATAAGTGACAAAATATACCACAAGAAAAATATCCCTTTAATTAAGAAAGCTCTGACAAACAACGATTTTCCTTCCTACTTGACAAATAAAATGATAAACCTCTTCTACGTTGGAAATAAATTAGAGAGATTAAATAAAGAACCAAAGATATATAAAGCAATGACATATGTCCCGGGGATATCGGAAAGAATAAAAAGGTCCAGTATATATGACAAAGAAAATTATAATATCGCATTTACATACAACAATTCCTTAAAACTCTTATACAGTAATACTAAGGACAAAATCCCGAAATATGAGAAATCCAACGTTGTGTATGAAATTCCATGCAGTGGTGAAGGGTCCCACGTATGCGAAAAGGTATATGTGGGGACAACAAAATCCAAATTAAAGACAAGGATTTCCGCTCATAAGTCCAATATAAAACTAAGGAATAATTCTTCGGACAACAAGACAGCCTTGTCATACCATTGCGGCAGTACGGGACATTATCCAGATTTTGACAATGTAGCAATTTTAGACAATGAAAAACACTATCATAAGCGATACACCCTTGAAATGCTACACATTTTGAACACCCCTAGTACAAAGAGAATGAACTTTAAGTCCGACACTGACAATTGCGCTCATGTATATAGAAATTTGGTCATTCGACAACAACAATTATAACAATGCATGTTTGTTTGTTCGAGCGCATCCCCATCTAAACTGGTTTCTCAACCAAGCTTAAGCAACAACAACAAAGGAGAGCTGCAGCGATATGTATACGTATATATTTATGTCTTACTGTTCGTCTTATTCCAAGGTATTGTTGTTCCTGTATATTTTTGTTTACCATTACGGTATATTTTCAATTGTTTACATTTTCATGTTTCTTATATATGTATTTATGTCTCCAAATTTTGTTTACATTGTTCATTTTTTCCAATGTTACCTGTTCCATATTTTTTGTTGATTTTCTAGTCAGTCGATTAAAACAAGGAATTTGTGTAAGTTTCGCTTCTCTGTTTATGTTTATATTTAAGCATATGTATCAATACATATATGTATATAAATGTAATCATTGTGTTTGTTTTTCCAGTCCTGATGATGATCTCAGGCTGAGATCGAAATATTGACAAATAAAAATTAAAATTAAAAATTGTTTTTAATTTAATTTGTGGCCTGGAGCTCAATAAGGAAAATATATATGTTTTAAAAGTTTTTAAAAAGTACATCGAAATGCAACCGTGTGCTAAAATATGCAACCTTGCAAGCATCTTTTGGTTTTATTTCGCCATTTTGTATAAAAATAAAAATATCAATTATTGCGCTGCTGCTTAAAATATTCGCAAATTCAGTAATTTATTGGTAATATTCCTCTTTCCCAATTTGGACTGAACGACATGGCTTTCCACATAAACTATCTGCCTTTGCATACAATCCCATTTCCAAATTGATGGCAATTGGAACCACAACTGCCGCCATTAAAGTATTTGGTCAACCGGGTGTTGGATTTTATGGTCAACACATACTTGAAAGTAATTCAGCTACTCGAATGGGTTTATGGCACTGGAAGTGCACTCTCGGTAACTGCATCAAATAATATAATATTATGGGAACCTGACGGCGCCACACTAGTGCCCACAAAAATATTACAATTCGATGGCAAATTAAAAAAAGTCATCGCTATACTGTTCATTGGAAAAGTATATTGTTTGGATTGGCACCGAAGGTGAAAATATCTATCAATTTGATTTGGCTGCGTTCGTGAACCCGCAATACATCACGATATTGTACTGGAGCAAGTAATCGCCACATATAAACTATGTAGATCCGGGTGCCATTGAATCCATTAAAGAATTGTCAACGGTAGGTCATGCTTATATAGCACCGGGGCATGGCCAGAGAGTTGGTTTGTTTGAATGAAGCAGGTACGCAATTTACATGGTATCATGCGGATGGTTATTATTCCACATGGAATTTGTTCAATGGCGAAGCACCAAAAAATATCAATTACGTTTCATATCGACCTTACGTGCAATTATTTAGCATCGGAAGTTAGTCAAAGTGTTTATGAAAAAATTGTGCATGCCGGCGATGAACAGGATGCTGATTGTAGCATTATTGAATGGCCAATAAATCGTGGCGTTTTTGAAGACGAAGAAGAAGCAAATGATGGTGATGTGGATAGTAGGGGAAAATTGTATGAAATATTGCTGACTGGTCATGAGGATGGTTGAGTGAAATTCTGGGATTGTGCTGGTGTTGTGTTGCGGCCACTTTACATATTCAGAACTGTGCCTTTGGGTAGTATTGTTCGTGTTGAAGTTACAGGGATAGTGTAAGTGTAACCGCAGGCAAGCATAACAGTCATAGGCTTTGTTCGGAAACTCAGTTTGAAGCACAATCTGCCTTTGTAGTACAAGCAGAGCGTTCATAAACGTAAATTTTTCATCACAATCAGCAAAAAATTTTGTACTGCCGCTGTTGCGTTTCATGCTGCGTTTCTGAACATACCCATAGCTTTGGAGGCGAATTGTCAAACTACCCCATCCGGAGTCCTCGTTCATTGAACAATCAAAATTGGCCGGAGAAAGCAGAAAAAATGGGTCGGCTTTCCATTATTACAGCACGCCCTGAGGAAAATGACTTATACAGGGGTGTAGAGAGGCTCTCACAGTTCCCAAATCTTAAAACCAATCTAGCCGGAGGCTTGTAATTTCCGAGATATTTGTTGTTAAAGTTGCTAATTTTACTATGTATAAACACTATACGCACACAAACGTGCGCAAAAGGTGTTATATACAAAACCACTGTGGTCCATGGATTTTAATCCAGAAAGAGAATTCTGCCGGCTGAGGGTTATTTTTTTTGAAGCGCGGCCGAATGCCGCCAACGCAAAAAGGTGTTCCGGCAAGTTTGGTTTTCACATTTGGGATCTGTGAGAGCCCTCTTACACCCCTGTATAAGTCATTTTTCTCGAGGCGTGCTGGAATAATGGAAAGTTTCCCTTTTTGAGTACTTAAAGTGAATTAATATCTGAGATTTATTTTTTAATATTAAATACATTGAATGTACGTACACACGTAATTAATATATAAATGCAATTCTAGTGCAAGATAAATATGTTAATGAACGATACGACATTGTACCTTAGTTTTAAAATTTTATATATATTACTTTCTAATTAGTTTTAAGATTTAATAAAAAATTGTTACTTTCTAATTAATTTAATGATACAATAAAATCTATATCTTAAATCTATATTCTAAAAATGTAGTTGGACAAAAAAGTAGATTTTTCTGTTCTCAGGCTACTTTAAGGGCACGTACATTAGACGGTCACGCCTTATATGGACCGAAAAAAGTCCCCCACCCCCTTTATTTTGTCTTTTTGCAAATGAGTTTATAATGAGTCCAGGGGCGGATTTACCTCTAGAAGCGCCCTGGGCAAACAAATAAAGCCGCGCCCCAATATTTCCAAAAAAAAACCGTACTTGCCTTCGTGTGGTGACATTTCATTACTGATATATTTTACGGATTGAAAAAATTTGATTCGATTCTTATATAGGTACCACATTTTCTCCATTTTCTAACCTTCAAAATGATCTGATCTTAAACCCTAATTATTAGGTGGCACAGATTTCGCAATATCGTTAAATTGCAGTTCATCATACGAATCTGAAAAACAATTTTATAGTGAAAATGTTTCGTCCTGAAACTAAACTCACTCTTTTCGAGGAGTTTGAAAAAAAAAACAATCAAGTTTAGGGATTTTCGACAGTTTTTTTTTTTTAAAATCTTTCATTCTTGTAATATTGAAAAAAAAAAACATTTTTTAGTAAATAAAAAAAAATTTTTTCTCTTAGTTTTGGCGCCCCTATTGAAACGGCGCCCTGGGCAGCTGCCCAAGTTGCCCCTATGTAAATCCGCTCCTGAATGAGTCTATATCAAAATCGCCTAAGTTCAGCAACCGAATTAAATTTTACCGAATTAATAGCTAATTTTCTTTTATTTTTCTACCAAAAATAAAATTTACTAGTCTCAAGCAACGAGGTTTGTGGGAAAGTGACATTTGCTCTCAATGTGTTATGTTAGCAAAAAGTAAGGATACACGAAGTTATCAAAATTTGCTGGTTTTCCATGTTTTTGGGATAAATTGGATTACTACTTCCATTTTCACCTTTTTTTTAATAAAAGCATATAGCTAATTTGATTTACGTTTACTTTTTTGTTTGACATATTTTTGTTTTGTTCTTATTATCGCTAGTAAAATTTGCTAGTTGAAATTTGTTCAACAAAAATTAGCAAGGAGAGTTAGTGGAACTGTAATTTTTGCTCTCTCTAAATTTTCTGACATTTCGCTTTCTTTGACCAGTTAGTGTATAAAGAAATGGACCTATTAATAACTTTTATTTTCTGAGGGAAAAATAAAACTAAAAAAATAACTTTTATTTTCAGAAAATAAAACTCAGAAAATAATGATTAAAAAACAACTTTTTGGATATAACTCATAACCGTTACAGTCCCTGCATGAAATTCATTAGAAAAATAATTTGGTAATAAAAACAGTTTGTATTCAAGCAAAGCTTGTGGCGTTTTGATATTAAAAGCAACTTGATTTATTTCAATATTTGTTCATATTGTAATACAATAATATGGAAAAAAAATTTGCGAAAGTTTTGAAACACGGTAACACTTCCTCAGATTTCATCAGGGTTTATGAGGTGCAGAATCTCCACGAAACCCTGAATTAGACAAAAACGAGAGCAGCAACCCTAAATTTTTGAGAAATATATATGTATTTTTACAACAACCACCTCCGGCCGCCATGCTGAACTGCCCTTCAAAAATTGACGCCATGCTGGTCTGCCCTTCAATGGCGATGGCACATCGACCATATATAGAATTTTTTAATCGATTTTCGATGAGCTAAGTCACTGTACGTTATACACTATGCATTCACCAACGATGTTGCTACGCCACTTGCTGAGCGACGACTAACTGCTTGCCCAGAATGTTGTACTACAGCTACGGACTACATAGCTTACTACATCAGCTGATGACTGATTTTGTGGCAACGCTCGAAAATGTGAACACAATGGCAAAGATAACTAGATACGAAACTCTCAAATTTATCTGCTCTCACGGGGGCCTGAACTGTCTTTTCACTTTCAAACACTGACGAATCAGGGAAAACAGCTGACAGCAAAATCAGCTGATACCACAAACCAGATCAAATCCACCATAAATAATAAACAAATGAGGGATTTTGGATATTTGCCACCATTTCATTAAATGACTTTATTACTTATTATATTAATCGAGAAGTGAATTAAAAATGTATAATAAAGTTTGAAAAGGGGTGAGAATGGAATTGTTTGCATATTTACCTTTTTGAATCAAAAATATGCAACAAATATCTAGATATGGGAAGTAGGATATACTATAAATATAAAATATTTGCCTTAAAATTAATGCTATATTAATTGATTTCTCAATGAAAACACAATATCATTTTCCTTTTTAGCCTGGAAACAAAATTTGAATGAAATACTTGCGTGCATTTTATTAACTGGTTTAATAACATATAAACCATTTTACATGATTTTAAATACTCAAGTATAATTGCGAAGTCACTCTCATATTTTGCAGCAAAAATTACGTAATATTATTCATTTGCAAGAAATAACGAAATACCCCCAAATTTTATTTTAAAATACCCACATTCACTTTTTTACGCAGTGGCACCAATGGAAAATGTTATAAAAAATGCGCATTTTTCAGCGCTCTCACGAAACAAAGAGTTTCGTATCTAGTTATCTATGACAATGGTGTAGCTCAGTGTATCTCATATATGTCATCTTTTTTATATTTTTGTACAGGGGATTCCTTAAATTCCATAAAAACTCTTTATTTTTTACAAGTTCAATTCATTTTCAGTTTCTTCGTCCTTCATTTCGAATCTCCGTCATTAAAAAATTGAGCTGACACACTGTAGCGCGCTACAAAGTTAAAGTTAACTCTACTTCTACTACAGCCACAACTACACGCTACAGACACAGCTACACATTGTGGGCATTGCAATGCAATTGTACTGTTTTAACTTTTGACAGCTCTTACTACGTACTACAGCCACACCATTCTGGGCAATCAGTAAATCGTTTACAAAAGAAAGTGCATAACGTGCATTGTGTACGGAGTTATACGTTATACACTATGGGCAATAAATAGCTCACCTAAATCTATAAAGGCAATGAATCAAACTTCCACTTCTGTTTGTACATACACGCCGTATTCTGCGGTAGAGGCTTTAGCATTAATTACCGATTTGGGGTTAACTAAGTACCAGTACAAAATTCTTCAACAAAGTGCAAAAAACAAAAACATTAATTTATATCCAAGCTACGAAAGCATTTTAAGGGAAAAAAAAACAATGTTATCCTCCTGATTCATCTCTTTGTATAACTGAAAGTTCATCTGTAATACATTTACAGTCTTTGCTTGATTATACAATCAATCGTTTCTCAAAAGCAGAACCTGATGTATTTCAAAGCCTAAGTGAAGGAGAAAATAGTTTGTTGTGTTATTGGAAATGGGGATGTGATGGGAGTGGAGGACACTCACAATATAAGCAAGCCTTTTTAGAGAATGATGGTGCAAGTGACTCAAATATCTTAATGACGTCAATCGTACCACTCGAAATAAAGAGACAGACAGATCATAATAACATTTCCATATGGAAAAATTTCAGAACCTCAGCAACTCGATACTGCCGCCCGATTCGCTTTGCCTTTGAAAAAGAAAGTATTGAAAAAATTGTAGAAGAATTTGCTCGAATGGAGCTGCAAATAAACGAACTACAAAATACAACTTTTTCCATTGGTAACAGAAATATATCTGTAAAGCATCTTCTGATGAAAACTATGGTTGACGGTAAAACATGTAATGCCGTAATGAAAAATCGTGCTAGTTCAAACTGTTATATATGTAATGCTCACCCAAAGGAGATGAACGATTTAGATAAGTGCTTAAAGAAAAAACCCGATACTAATGCTTATGAATTAGGTCTTTCTGTCCTTCACGCCCAAATAAGATTTTTTGAAACTTGTCTACACATATCATATAAGCTTAATATAAAATGATGGCAAGCAAGAGGTGATGCGGCAAAAATAGACGTAAATGAAAGAAAAACTACACTGCAAAATAAATTTAGGTCCGAAATGGGTTTACTCGTTGACATCCCGAAGCAAGGAGGTGGAAACACAGATGACGGAAATACAGCCAGGAAATTTTTTAAGAACCCGGGAAAATCAGCAGAGATAACTGGCATAGAGTTTGAACTCATAGAACGATTCTCAACTATTTTGAAAGCTTTATCGTGTGGTCTCACTATAAATGTTGACCGATTTAAGAATTATTGTTTAGATACTGCGAAATTTTATGTTGAAAAATACTCTTGGTATCCCATGCCTGTAAGCGTTCATAAAGTTTTAATACATGGAGCTGATGTTATCAATCACTTCCCCTTGCCTATTGGTGAACTAACCGAAGATGTACAAGAAAGTCGTCAATAGGATTTTAAAAAATTTCGGGAAGCATACTCAAGAAAAATGTCAAGGATTCACTCAAATACTGATATACTGAATAGGTTGTTGATAAGATCTGATCCGGTTATATCAAAGATGCGAATATTTTCAAAAAAAGATCTCAACCCTCTGCCTCCAGAAGTTTTAGGACTTTTGGATTCTGAAATCTAGGATCAGTGTTAACGATTTTTTGCTGTACATATGAACATATATATACATATTTTTTTTTTCTTTTGTTTATTCTATAACACACGAAATAAAGATGTATTACTTAATTTGAACCTGTATTTTCAATTGAATTGTTTCCGATTTCCAGGGTATTTTACGAATTAACTAATTGAATTCATATTGGACTTATGTTTGTTGAAAATGTCTTAAAGCCAACAGCAAAATCCTACTTCAATTATAAATAAACGGAATAGGCTGTATCTATATTTATTTAAAAAAAAAAAATACAATTTATTACCCTATAAAAGCAGCTATAACTTGAAAACTAATAAAGATACAATAAAAATGAGTACATTTTTGAAATCAGCGGCTCAAAATTGTTAAGAAACGATCCCTGCACATGTTATTTTGTCCTTTCAAAAGAAGTTATTAATTTAGTTCTCCTAAATGCCGAAAATCGACCACTGTGCGCCGGCGCGAAAAAGATAAATTTACATTTTGTTTGGGATTTAAAAAAAATTTATAAAAGTTTTCTTTCCTTTATTTTAAAAAATTAAAGTAATAATAAATTACTGTTTAAATATGCGAGCGATTAGCTGACACATTTTTACGTAAAAAATCAAAATGATTTTGATTTCTGCGGTACGGGCATCTGCGTCGTCCGTCGTTGAATAATCGTTTACATACAAATACCATTGAATAGCTTGGATCAGCTGACACGGTACACGGGTTTACGTTCTCGACTAACTGGACTATAAGTCTTGTGTGATTATCACGGTATATATATTGAGACGGTAATGCCAGTAGGCGGAAATGTCAAATACTGCTTACGTTACAGGACCAATAAAGCCGCGAAAAACCAAACAAACAGCTGATCCAATTGCAAAAGGAAATGACGTATGAGGACCTGATACTAGGTGTACTCGCGTACTTTTTCCAGCAGCTTTTCTCTGTTTGCCTCTATCACTCTCTATCTCGCCAAATATCATTCTTCCTCTCACAAGAGAAAAATATCCAAAAAAGTAAAAAAATGCAAATCTATTCAAATCTTGCAGGAAAGATGAACAGCTGATCAAAATAAAATTATGGGAATTAACAAAATATATACAAATCGTATATTTACAAAAATTTATACGAAATTTGTATTACTTTAGCTTTGTTTCAGCTGGAGATTATGCCTGCATTGTATTTTACTAATAAAGAAACATGTATGTATGTATATAAATGCGGAGCTGCGGCTGCCTGCTGGCATTGCATATTGACATACATACATACATACATACATACATACATATAAGTTAGCAGAGGGTAACCGGCGGACTTCCTACATTAAGCAACAAACATACAATGCTGCTGTTATCATTCGACATTTAGCTCAAGTACAGATGCAGACATAATCAAATGTTATTTATTTACATATTTCATAATTAATTCGTCCATATTTAACTTTTTTAATTTTGAATTTCAATTTTGCAATTTTCGCAAATTACAAACATATGTTTTTTCATCAGCTGTTTTGCTGCTGGACAAATGTGATGGAAAAAATTTGTCTTGCAGAATTTTGCAGCCTCTCACAAAAATAAACGTCACTTTGCTCTCTCATTTCCATCACTTCTGCAATCTTTTTGCGTAAAAAAATGGAAAAAGCGGATATTTGTTGCAAAATTGTAATAAATTGCAACAAATTGCTGTACGCGAATACAACTACTTTTTTCTAAAACCGAAAGAAATATGGCGGCCAGCGAACTGACATGACCTTTTAATTGGATCATGTGTGATTATCGATAACTTCTTTCTGGGCCGTAGTCATATACTACGTTTAGAGCCTATACACACTTGCGACTCAATCGATTTGGTCGAATTGGACTGTTGTATTCACACTACTCCAACTATTTAGTCGAATCGGTGGCAGCTATTCACACTTGAGACTAAATAGTCGTGCGATTGACAATGACATAGTGTTGCCAATGTTCACATTTTACTCAGCAAATTTTACATTAGTGGTCTTCATATAAAGTGATGAAGTATTAAATTGTTAAAGTTTATCTGCATTCTTACATGAAAGCACCTTCTTGTCAGCTGTCAACTTGATTAATAAATAAAAAACAATAAAATAAACAAAAAGTGCATACATTGTTTGGCTTTGTTTCTTATTAAACTAGCAACTAGCTGTCAAGTAAATGAAAAGAGAAAAACGGAAGGAATTACGCTCATAAAGGCGAAACGAACAGAAGTACAAGAAACGGAAAAATAGTAAAAATCAGCCATTAATAATTTTCATGAAATTTCATTTTCATTATTTCTATTTTAAAATGCGATTAATGACAGTTGAAGAGAACGACAATATCAAGAAACATATGAAAACGGAAGTAAATATCGATGTATTGCGGAGAAGCAAACAACAAAAAAGGAAGTAAATATCCTTAGTTAGATAATTCTTGTCTATAACTACACCATTTCCAGATGGATTTTAGAAAGCGTCAATTGGATTTTAGAAAGGGGAAATTGGATTTTAGAAATGTCAATTGGATTTTAGAAAGGGGAAATGAGATTTTAGAAATGTCAATTGGATTTTAGAAAGGGGAAATTAGATTTTAGAATAGCCAAATGGATTTTAGAAAGGGAAAATTGGATTTTAGAAATGTCGATTTGATTTTAGAAAAGGGAAATTGGACTTTAGAAATAATAATTATTAATTTATACTTTCATACGCAATAAAGAATTTCTATTCGAAAAATTCTGTGTAAAATTTATTTAAACGCACATTCTGAAATCCAATTCACGCTTTCAAAAATCCAATTTTGTTTTCTAAAATCCTTTTAACGCTTTCTAAAATCCAATTGACATTTCTAAAATCCAATTTCCCCTTTCTAAAATCCAATTGACATTTCTAAAATCCAATTTCCCCTTTCTAAAATCCAGTTAACGCTTTCTAAAATCCAATTTCCCCTTTCTAAAATCCAGTTAACGCTTTCTAAAATCCATCTGGAAATGGTGTAGTTAATAAGAAACGAACCTTTTGTTTTTAAACATTTTGAAAATATTAATTGAAATATTCAATCTCTACAATTTACCAAAAGTGAAATAAAAGTAGTGCTGTCAGCATGGCAACTCTTTCCACTACGAATATCACTGTTGTTGTTGTAGTCGTTCGACTAAATTGTCTCAAGTGTGAATACGTAGAAGGGCGCCTTGCTGATCAAGCAGTTGTACAACTGTTTCAGTTGGAATGAAATTGGGCTGCAAATCCAACTGTTTCAGTTGTACAATTAATTGAATGTAGTGTGAATGCTTCCATACATTCCCATGCAAATCAACATTCGACTAAATCGATTGAGTCGCAAGTGTGTATAGGCTCTTATACGTTGGCAAATTCATGAAATCATTTCATGAATTTTCGCTGCATAAACGAATTTTAATGAATTTAATTTTTCACGAAAATTATTCATGAATTTCGCCATCATTTCATGAAATTATGAAGTACAAGTCCGGCAAAGCCAAACCAACAGCTGTTCATTCAGTCAAGGCAGATTTAACAGGTAGGCTCGGGGCGAATTCAGAAATGTCCAATGTATTTTGTTATTGTAATTGGTAGTGTATGTCAAAATAATATTTCGCCGTGGTTAAATTCTGAATTCGCTTGTGACTCGCGCATTCCCATTGGCCATGATGTGAATTCGCTTAGATTTTGACATTACACACTACCATTGTAAATAAAAAAAATAGTTTCAGAATTCGCCACCGAGTCTACCTGGTAAATCTGCCTTGACAGCTGATGTCGTTAGAACGTTGCCACTTTTTAAAAAAGCTGAATTTCATGAGTTCATAAATGCTGCATAAACGAGACCATTTTCGAATTCATGAAATTAAGAGTTCACGAATACTGCCGTATAAACGTAGTAATAGTCGATTTAAAACAGTGTTTTAACACATTTAGAATGATGCTAGCATAAACGTCATATTCGATGTTCGAGCGGGGAAATTTTGGGGCCGGAATTCCTCATGAATTTCGGAAACGGGGAACAAGAGGCAGCAATTAATTAATTAGTAATTCATTTAATTTCAATTCGAAAATTGCAAACAACAACAAAAAAGAAATTTACACTTCAATTATAGATTGAGCACTTAAGTATATATTTGTATATGATAAACTTCACTGTACTCACCTGAGATGTCGCTGATGAAATCTGATGATCAAAAGAGGAGAAACTGTTTGGTTTCCACCCCTTTTATAGGCACCACAGAAGGTGGAGCCAAAAACAACGGGATCAGCTAACAGGACTCATACCAAAGCGAGATGAAGGAACGAGTCCTGTCAGATGATTGATCATTCACCATGATCTGTCAATAATGACTCCTGCCAGCGACATCTCGGAGTGAGAGTTGGCGTAAACAGTCGACTTAAAATCAGTTTTATCACTAAAACAGCGTTCTAACTTTAAAATGAGGTGAAGTCATTTTAAAATCTTAAAATATTGTTCTAAGCTGGGAATTCGTCATGAAAACTATAAAAATAGAAAGAGAGTACGTGAATACAATAAAAAATAAATAAATAAAACGTATAAAGAAGACATTTTTAGTAAATATGTTTGGAAATAGCAGAATTTTTCAAGATTTTGCCATTACAGACTATGCTATCCCTGAATGCAGAGCAAAGAAGTCGATGTGATCCCTTTCAAATAGAGGAAGAGGAATGTTATTCGAGATATTGCTTTGATAAGGCCACAGTGGAATATCTTATAGACATTTTAGAGCCTGTCAGTAATAGGGGACTTTCAATCTCACCCGGATTGCAAGTTCTGAGTACATTACGATTTTTAGATCGAAATGCTCATCAGGTGGGACTCAATGCTTTCCCGCAGACAAACTTTTTCTGCTGCGCTCCAGTTCGGCGCACGAGATATTTTTGTTCACTTAAATCACAAGTTCATTTTGATTTATATGAAGTGTGTAGTTTTATCTCAAAATTTAACTCACTTTTAGTTGTTTTTTAGCGTATTTTAAATATACGATTAAGATAAAATTTGCAAACATCAAAATGTCGAATAAATAGATGCGCTTACTTTTTTCTTTTCAATTTAAAAGTTGACACAGGTTGAACTTTTAAAATACTCGAAATTTCTTAAAATTACAGAGCGATTCTTATTATTTTATATGGGTAACTCTGTTCCGTTTCATTTCAGCAAAAACGTTGTTCTAAGAGCCTATACACACTTGCGACTCAATCGATTTGGTCGAATTGGACTGTTGTATTCACACTACTCCAACTATTTAGTCGAATCGGTGGCAGCTATTCACACTTGAGACTAAATAGTCGTGCGATTGACAATGACATAGTGTTGCCAATGTTCACATTTTACTCAGCAAATTTTACATTAGTAGTCTTCATATAAAGTGATGAAGTATTAAATTGTTAAAGTTTATCTGCATTCTTACATGAAAGCACCTTCTTGTCAGCTGTCAACTTGATTCTTCTTCTTGATTGGCGCTTAACCGTCTAGACGATTCTGGCCGAGTCCAACAGAGCGCGCCAATTGCTTCTGTTTCGTGCAGCATGGCGCCACTTGGGAACACCTAGGGAGGCAGCATCGCTGTCCACCTGATTTTCCCAACGCAGTGGAGGTCTCCCTTTTCTTTTGCGTTCAGCGGGTTTCGATAGAAATGCTTTCTTGGCCGGAGCGCCTTCGTCCATTCTCACGACATGACCTGCCCAACGCAGCCGCTGGATCTTTATTCGCTGAACAATGTCGATGTCTGTGTAAAGCTCGTACAGCTCATCGTTAAATCTCCGTCGATACTCGCCCACGCCAACGCGCAAAGGTCCATAAATCTTACGAAGAACTTTTCTCTCGAATACTCCAAGTGCCATCTGTCAACTTGATTAATAAATAAAAAACAATAAAATAAACAAAAAGTGCATACATTGTTTGGCTTTGTTTCTTATTAAACTAGCAACTAGCAGTCAAGTAAATGAAAAGAGAAAAACGGAAGGAATTACGCTCATAAAGGCGAAACGAACAGAAGTACAAGAAACGGAAAAATAGTAAAAATCAGCCATTAATAATTTTCATGAAATTTCATTTTCATTATTTCTATTTTAAAATGCGATTAATGACATTTGAAGAGAACAACAATATCAAGAAACATATGAAAATGGAAGTAAATATCCTTAGTTAGATAATTCTTGTCTATAACTACACCATTTCCAGATGGATTTTAGAAAGCGTCAACTGGATTTTAGAAAGGGGAAATTGGATTTTAGAAATGTCGATTTGATTTTAGAAAAGGGAAATTGGACTTTAGAAACTGTAAATTGGATTTTCGAAAATTTATATAATTATTAATTTATACTTTCATACGCAATAAAGAATTTCTTTTCGAAAAATTCTGTGTAAAATTTATTATAAACGCACATTCTGAAATCCAATTCACGCTTTCAAAAATCCAATTTTGTTTTCTAAAATCCTTTTAACGCTTTCTAAAATCCAATTGACATTTCTAAAATCCAATTTCCCCTTTCTAAAATCCAATTGACATTTCTAAAATCCAATTTCCCCTTTCTAAAATCCAGTTAACGCTTTCTAAAATCCATCTGGAAATGGTGTAGTTAATAAGAAACGAACCTTTTGTTTTTAAACATTTTGAAAATATTAATTGAAATATTCAATCTCTACAATTTACCAAAAGTGAAATAAAAGTAGTTCTGTCAGCATGGCAACTCTTTCCACTACGAATATCACTGTTGTTGTTGTAGTCGTTCGACTAAATTGTCTCAAGTGTGAATACGTAGAAGGGCGCCTTGCTGATCAAGCAGTTGTACAACTGTTTCAGTTGGAATGAAATTGGGCTGCAAATCCAACTGTTTCAGTTGTACAACTAATTGAATGTAGTGTGAATGCTTCCATACATTCCCATGCAAATCAACATTCGACTAAATCGATTGAGTCGCAAGTGTGTATAGGCTCTAACTGGTCTATAACACACCACTCTTTTAAAGGTCGTTCTAAATTTAATACCGATTTTAACTAAAACCGATTTTAGTGAACGACTATGACTACGGCCCTCTATCTCTTAGAGCCGGTGCACAATTGACTTCTACCTCGCTATGCTTCAGAGTTTTGCTTTGACAGTTCCATTCAGCATATGCTTTTCAAAGGGACATGTTCACAATTGAGGTGAAGCGAGTAAAGCAAAGTATAAAGTTAGCCATGTCTCAACTTTTTTACACTTGGACAAACATCTCCCCTTGTGTGTGTGTGTATGTTTGTATATCTACACCAGAGATCCCCAAACCCTGCAAAAAAGTGTGCGACGAGTCTCTAAAAAGATTTGTCCGGGAGCGCTCTCTTTCGGGTACAATTAGTCTACAATTGTTCCCAATTGTACCCGAACGGGTACATATGTATACTAATTGTAGACGAATTGTACCCGAAAGGGTATCAAACGGGTACAATTAGTCGCACAAATGGATGTGTCGCATTTGCTACCTGTTCGGGTACAAAACGGGTACAATTGTGCGCTTTTGCTACCCGTTCGGGTACAAACTGGGTACAATTAGTCTCTTCATAGGACATGCTCAAACAAAAGAGAACACTTCAACCCATATAAAGAGATACAAATGGGTAGTAATCGCATGCTCCCTTGCGAGTTGTCCCGGATGTATCCCGGAGTGATCGCATTTTTTGCAGGGAAACTCTAACTGCAGCAGTGTTAGTAACTGCAGCAGTATTAGTGAAAAACGACTAGTTGAGTGCCCAGCTACTACCGTCGCATCGTTCAGTAGCTTGCGGGCAAGCAAAAAGACAACAACGTGTACGCATATATTTTTCGCTTTTATGCGCTGCTATAC
The DNA here is from genome assembly GCA_960531455.1 of Urophora cardui. Lineage (NCBI taxonomy): Eukaryota > Metazoa > Arthropoda > Insecta > Diptera > Tephritidae > Urophora > Urophora cardui. Next base: position 81,565,088 of record OY482671.1, on the reverse strand, counting down.
CACGTCGCACAATGCAATACGAAAAATACTTTATGATGCCCAGTGCTTGCGCGACGTCGGGGGGTATATAAAAGCGTATGAAAACGAAGTATGCGTCTACGTTGTTATCTTTTTGCTTGCCCGCAAGCAACTGAATCGTCGCACGGTCGTAGATGGTCACCTAACTTTTGCGCTCTTACTACGACAAAACGAGAGAGTATAACAATCTGTGTGAGTTGAGCGTTGCACCTCAGTGCTATGAAACGAAGACCCCTGATCTACACCATAGGTAGGCATTTTTTTGTGAGGGTGTATTGGTAAATGCGAGAGTAACTTCGCTACAGTGGTGCTAAGAGCAAAATTTTCGCGTCAGTTGCTTAACCGACAGGAAGGAAGTAACCATAGTGTATAGCATACAGTGAAATGGCTCTGGGATGCGTAGTCGGAATTCGATAAAAAAAAGACGATAAGTCATCGAAAAATATCAAAATCGGGGACAGATTGGTATGGCGGCGACTTCCGGGGGTACAGATTGGTATGGCGGCCGGATGTGGTTGTTGTAAGAAAAGGGACCATAATGACAAGGTCGTAGCAATCAAGACAGAAACGCAATTCCGGAATTGGGAATTGAAAATCCCAATTCATAATTCCGAAAAGAATTTAAGGCTGAGTTCCTAAAACGCAATTCCCGCTGATAGCGTAAACGCCAGCTATTCCACGAATAACATGTGCAAGAATGTAAAATCAACAACCTACAAAACAGAAAGAAGAAGAGCAACTTCTATTGCTTTCACCATCGTTATTGGGCCATAACAGCAACCCTGAAATCAGCTGAGCACAGCTGTTCGACCTTTTTAACACACATCCCAGAGTCAAGTCACTTGTATCCATTCACAATGGAAGTAACAACGAGATCGCTTTGTGCAAAAATTTTATGAAAATATTAATGCGCGACTAAAAATGACGCAGTGAAAAATTATTTAGAATTGCCCTAAATGCTATCATTCATTAAATCGCGCATAATTTACTATTGCATGAAAAATATGAACAAAGCGACGATACGTGTTATCCCTTTGCTGTCTGCAACACGACTGGCATGAAAATTCTGTTCGAACACCACTGTGGCGCAATTGATTTTTCGCTCTCAACAGCAACTGAAATGAAGAGCATAAGAATACGTGTGAAGAGCGTAATGTTATGTTCAGACACAACCTTAATTGAACATTAAGAGCCTTCATTCAATTTTCAAGCCCAATGATTCTCAATTTACCATACAAAAATTGACCAAGTTAATGCTTCATTAGAAATTAATGAGTTGTTAATGAAGAACAATTCTGCATGCAACCCTGTTAAAAGGTTTGTTTCATAAGTAAAATGAAATGTCATGAAAAGAGAAATGCGATTAGCGTCAGTGTCCACTAAACAGGTTGGTTCGTCAGATCAGCTGCATTCTTGTTCTTCTTCATCACCTATCAAATTTGTTTTTATTTCTGCTTATTTTATACATGCATTCGTGTTTACGATTGGTAAAAATTGTGAGATGAATGTCAAATTATTTCGTCCTCCTTGCAATTTTGACATTTAGGTCACGAGAGTTTGATATTCAGCTCACGGCGTGTATGTGTGTATGTATCTTGAGCCGACCTGTTAAATGGGCCAAGTAAATTAAATATGTCTGAACACCAAATCTAAAGATGTTCAATCAACCCCAATTGACTTAATTAATTTTTATGTCTGAACATGATATAAGGCTCAATTGAGTTAGCTTTGCCTATCAGTGATCTACACCAGGGATGGGCACACAAACACATTCAAACAATCTCCGAAAATTAGTGTGTGTTGGTGCGCCTACTGTAGGCCAAAGTGGAAAACGACAAACAATAATCAGTCTGCATGCAGATGTTGAGCGAGCAGGGTCATGCTGCGCACGCCTTGCGAAATTATGAAACAACGTACGTATACAAATACATACGTATGTATGTTATATGCAAACTCTTGATAGTTTTGTTTGTTGTCTGGCTTCTGCAAATAAAACAAAAGAATTTCAAGCAACGACCACTTGCTTTCACGACAGTCGAAGGCAAATTAATTCTTTTTGCTAAGCGACGATCGCCTGGTCCCATCGTAAGCGCTCGTTTTACGCTCTTTATTTGTCTGTATTAGTGACAATCGGTGAGTATACGTGTGAATCGCAAACAGCTGGTCTGCCCGCGGGCAAGAGGCTGCGCATCGCTGATCTACACTTATTTTAGCGATTTCGCGCAATTTCGTGAGAAGTGAACAGAGAAAAGTAAAAAATAACATTCGAATAAGCAGAAAAATGCAAATTCCCCAAATAATTTACCAAAAATCAGGTTTTTAAATTAAAGCAAAGAAGTGAAGTGAAAATTGTCAAAGTGTTAATTGTAGCAAGCATCTGGAATTTCGCTTTGTTTTAAGCTTTTTTCTATCAAAGTTGGAGAAGACAAAGTCAATTGTGCACGGGCTCTTATTCCGTGTCATAAAAGCACATTCAGACTACATTTTAAATTACATTGATTAGCCGAAATTACTGTGGCGAATATAATCGGTTCAGCTCACATTACTAAATGACTGAACACATCTCTAAGAAAACTGCCAGAACTAGAAGAAGAGACCAGATAATTTCCAGTGTTGCCAGAATTTTCCAGATTGCGTTTGGCAGACTATATAAAGCGGCGAGCAGGCGTCCGCAGTCAGTCGTAACTTAACCGTAGAAGCGTTAACATCAAGTCAAGTAAAACAAGTGTAGACTTTTTAGTCGTGAAATATAGCGGTGTGAATTAAGAAGTAAATAAAGACTTATTTAGCAATTCAGCGATACGAACCCTATAGAAATAATCGAGCTATCGACAAATACGTAACATTACTTTTCGAAATTACGTGCGTTCACACACGCTTTTGAGTAATTTATTTTATACTATGTTCATGCTGGATTTGAAACGCAACATTTTGCATTTTCGAAGATGGCTTTTTGAAAAGTGTTCATGCTGCCGCGTTTTGTAAATGCGCATTTGAGAATTTCGAAACAAACGGAGCTAATATCCCAGATTACGCAATCAGGTGTTGAGGTTTATTTTTTTGGTTACTGTACTTTGCAAGTGCCTACAAATTGATTTAAATCTCATGAGTATATCAAGAAAAACGCGTACATGTACAAAAAGAAAACAAAACAAAAGAAGCGTGCCATATGGCACGAACTGATTCAAATAGCGCAACAACAAATTCATGAGAAATATTTTCGTCACAAACATCAGCACGAGCTAATGGGAAAGCCTGTGTATTTGTTTTTACGCATTTTCGCTCCAGCAAATTTTGTGGAAAAAATAGCAACAACATTCATCATTTTTTCTTATGATCCGTTAACCAAGAATTAATAGGAAATCCTATGCAAAAAAAATGAAAATTTGGGAGCGATAAAAAAACAAATTGTTTTTGTTCTCGCACCACAAATTTTTTTGGAAAGCCTGCATTTGTTTTTGTACAAATTAATATACATAATATTAATTACATACAAAACAGTTTTAAGACAACGATCGGAGCGAAAGAAAGTGAATTTGAGCAGTGTTTTGCGTTAAATTAGTTTGTGAATTAGTTGTGTTTTTAATAAAGATACCTCTGTTTTTCTAGCCTTTGGCACTACATATATTATTTCGTGAATTATTGCATTGAAATATTAAAACGGTAAGCAAATAATGCAATTCTCCAAAAATGTAATTATTTTAGTTATGATGTTTTTCTTTAGTTATTATTTATGAGTTGCGCTACAATTAAAATTTTTCAGATTAATATGTCATCATCAGAAAAGAGACGTAAAGTTGATGCGGAATGTCGAATGTTTAAAAATAGTTGGACGGAAGCCTTTTTTGTTATAGAACAAAATGAAACTATACTGTGCCTCATATGTCACGAAAAAATATCAGTTTGCAAGGAATACGGCGCCACACTAGTGCCCACAAAAATATTACAATTCGATGGCAAATTAAAAAAAGTCATCGCTATACTGTTCATTGGAAAAGTATATTGTTTGGATTGGCACCGAAGGTGAAAATATCAATTTGATTTGGCTTCGTTCGTGAACCCGTAATACATCACGATATTGTACTGGAGCAAGTAATCGCCACATATAAACTAGATCCGGGTGCCATTGAATCCATTAAAGAATTGTCAACGGTAGGTCATGCTTATATAGCACCGGGGCATGGTCAGAGAGTTGGTTTGTTTGAATGAAGCAGGTACGCAATTTACATGGTATCATGCGGATGGTTATTATTCCACAAGGAATTTGTTCAATGGCGAAGCACCAAAAAATATCAATTACGTTTCATATCGACCTTACGTGCAATTATTTAGCATCGGAAGTTAGTCAAAGTGTTTATGAAAAAATTGTACATGCCGGCGATGAACAGGATGCTGATTGTAGCATTATTGAATGGCCAATAAATGGTGGCGTTTTTGAAGACGAAGCAAATGATGGTGATGTGGATAGTAGGGGAAAATTGTATGAAATATTGCTGACTGGTCATGAGGATGGTTGAGTGAAATTCTGGGATTGTGCTGGTGTTGTGTTGCGGCCACTTTACATATTCAGAACTGTGCCTTTGGGTAGTATTGTTCGTGTTGAAGTTACAGGGATAGTGTAAGTGTAACCGCAGGCAAGCATAACATTCATAGGCTTTGTTCGGAAACTCAGTTTGAAGCACAATCTGCCTTTGTAGTACAAGCAGAGCGTTCATAAACGTAAATTTTTCATCACAATCAGCAAAAAATTTTGTACTGCCGCTGTTGCGTTTCATGCTGCTTTGGAGGCGAATTGTCAAACTACCCCATCCGGAGTCCTCGTTCATTGAACAATCAAAATTGGCCGGAGAAAGCAGAAAAGATGGGTCGGCTTTCCATTATTACAGCACGCCCTGAGGAAAATGACTTATACAGTGGTGTAGAGGGGCTCTCACAGTTCCCAAATCTTAAAACCAACCTAGCCGGAGGCTTGTAATTTCCGAGATATTTGTTGTTAAAGTTGCTAATTTTACTATGTATAAACACTATACGCACACAAACATGCGCAAAAGGTGTTATATACAAAACCACTGTGGGTGGTCCATGGATTTTAATCCAGAAAGAGAATTCTGCCGGCTGAGGGTTATTTTTTTTGAAGCGCGGCCGAATGCCGCCAACGCAAAAAGGTGTTCCGGCAAGTTTGGTTTTCACATTTGGGATCTGCGAGAGCCCTCTTACACCCCTGTATAAGTCATTTTTCTCGAGGCGTGCTGGAATAATGGAAAGTTTCCCTTTTTGAGTACTTAAAGTGAATTAATATCTGAGATTTATTTTTTAAATATTAAATACATTGAATGTACGTACACACGTAATTAATATATGTATGCAATTCTAGTGCAAGATAAATATGTTAATGAACGATACGACATTGTACCTTAGTTTTAAAATTTTATATATATTACTTTCTAATTAGTTTTAAGATTTCATAAAAATTGTTACTTTCTAATTAATTTAATGATACAATAAAATCTATATCCTAAATCTATATTCTAAAAATGTAGTTGGACAAAAAAGTAGATTTTTCTGTTCTCAGGCTACTTTAAGGGCTCGTACATTAGACGGTCACCCCTTATATGGACCGAAAAAAGTCCCCCACCCCCTTTATTTTGTCTTTTTGCAAATGAGTTTATAATGAGTCCAGGGGCGGATTTACCTCTAGAAGCGCCCTGGGCAAACAAATCAAGCCGCGCCCCAATATTTCCAAAAAAAAACCGTACTTGCCTTCGTGTGGTGACATTTCATTACTGATATATTTTACGGATTGAAAAAATTTGATTCGATTCTTATATAGGTACCACATTTTTTCCATTTTCTAACCTTCAAAATGATCTGATCTTCAACCCTAATTATTAGGTGGCACAGATTTCGCAATATCATTAAATTGCAGTTCATCATACGAATCTGAAAAACAATTTTATAGTGAAAATGTTTCGTCCTGAAACTAAACTCACTCTTTTCGAGGAGTTTGAAAAAAAAACAATCAAGTTTAGGGATTTTCGACAGTTTTTTTTTGAAAAATCTTTCATTCTTGTTGTAATATTGAAAAAAAAAAACATTTTTTAGTAAATAAAAAAATTTTTTTCTGTCTTAGTTTTGGCGCCCCTATTGAAACGGCGCCCATGTTGCCCCTATGTAAATGCGCTCCTGAATGAGTCTATATCAAAATCGTCTAAGTTCACGCACCGAATTAAATTTTACCGAATTAATAGCTAATTTTCTTTTATTTTTCTACCAAAAATAAAATTTACTAGTCTCAAGCAACGAGGTTTGTGGGAAAGTGACATTTGCTCTCAATGTGTTATGTTAGCAAAAAGTAAGGATACACGAAGTTATCAAAATTTGCTGGTTTTCCATGTTTTTGGGATAAATTGGATTACTACTTCCATTTTCACCTTTTTTTTAATAAAAGCATATAGCTAATTTGATTTACGTTTACTTTTTTGTTTGACATATTTTTGTTTTGTTCTTATTATCGCTAGTAAAATTTGCTAGTTGAAATTTTTTCAACAAAAATTAGCTAGGAGTGTTAGTGGAACTGTAATTTTTGCTCTCTCAATTTTCTGACATTTCGCTTTCTTTGACCAGTTAGTGTATAAAGAAATGGACCTATTAATAACTTTTATTTTCTGAGGGAAAAATAAAACTAAAAAATAACTTTTATTTTCAGAAAATAAAACTCAGAAAATAATGATTAAAAAACAACTTTTTGGATGTAACTCATAACCGTTACAGTCCCTGCATGAAATTCATTAGAAAAATAATTTGGTAATAAAAACAGTTTGTATTCAAGCAAAGCTTGAGAAATAGATATGTACTTAGCATGAACAAACTCACTCAAAAATTTTGTTCGATGTTCAAAATTACTATAAACTAAAATAAAGCTTAAAGGGTTGTGGCGTTTTGATATTAAAAGCAACTTTATTTATTTCAATATTTGCTCATATTGTAATACAATAAAATGGAAAAAAAAATTTGCGAAAGTTTTGAAACACGGTAACACTTCCTCAGATTTCATCAGGGTTTATGAGGTGCAGAATCTCCGCGAAACCCTGAGTTAGACAAAAACGAGAGCAGCAACCCTAAATTTTTGAGAAATATATATGTATTTTTACAACAACCACCTCCGGCCGCCATGCTGAACTGCCCTTCAAAAATTGACGCCATGCTGGTCTGCCCTTCAATGGCGATGGCACATCGACCATATATCGACTTTTTTAATCGATTTTCGATGAGCTAAGTCACTGTACGTTAAACACTATGCTACAAACTTTACTTCGATACAAAAACATCGCGTAGTAAATTTGAACAAACAATCCAAAGATATTTTAAAAGCAATTATAAAATGCGCGTCCTGGTCGTTTTATTCACTTTATTCAGTATCAGCTGTCATGCTGCACCAAATTATGGATATCAACCCAACAGCAGCGGCGGCATCGGAGGAGTCCTGCCTGGCGGCAATGGTAGTGCAGGCCGCGGTGGTGAAAAATATTTACCGCCCGAAACTGAACAGCAAGCACCCATTGGGGAAACTTTCCAATAATGTCACACGCCCCCAAAAAAACGACTTCTACCGGGTGGTAGGGGAGGGGAAGGGTGTTCTGAATCCGTAAAATTTAGGCGCCGGACGTACCTCGTTTTCGAGGAATTTATGGTTAAAGTTTAGTAACTCCATATAAATTCGATAGATAAAGAAAAAACTTTTGCGCAGAACACTTTTCTGCGTTGGCGGCCTTCGGCCGCGCTTATAAAAAATAACCCTGGGCTACGCCATCCGTCCGGACGTGTGCCCTATCCGTGGCTACCGCCACGGTGATGTCCTTCTGCGTAGTACACCCTGTGAAGTCACTATTAGCAACATTTTTAATAAACGTGATTTTAACGCAATATTGTAAAATTTATTAAATACATTAGTAATATACGTGTTGTGACTAAAATAAAGAGTGAATTTTGTTTTGTAAATGAGGAATTGGGGTTGTTATTGGTAAAAATTTAACAACTTTAACAAATTCCAGGAAAACTAGCTACGTCCGGCGCCTAAATTTAACTGGTTCAGAACCAACTCCCCCTCCCCTACAACCCAGTAAAAGTCGTTTTTTTCGGGGCGTGTGACATTATTGGAAAGCCAACCCCACCCATTATCCACAAGCAATACTACACCATTTCCGCACCCGAAGAACGTTTAACAAAATCAAAACATTTGGTTCTGGGCAAACCACAAAAGAACTATCGTGTGATTTTTATCAAGGCGCCACAATCTGACAAAGTTAAATACTCAGCTGAATTTGCGTCATCCGAAGAGAAGACCGTAATCTACGTACTGCACAAGAAGGATGAAGATGTCGACGCTGCCAACATTGCGATACCAGCACCAACAGCACCAAGCAAACCCGAAGTCTTCTTTATCAAATACAAAACCCCTGAAGAGACCAAACAGGCGCAAAAGGAAATACAAGGTTAGTTTATTTCTCACTAGATCACTTACAAATTTTGGAATATGTTTGTGTGTTATTAATTTTTATTTACGAATTATTTTTCTCCTTTCAGATCAATACGATCAGTTGGGTGGCAGCAACGAGTTCAGCGAGTCAACCGCTCCTGTTTCATCAGTTATTGGCTCATTGGATAGTGTTAACTCTGATGGCAGCTATAACTATCGTCAAGTGAATATTGGCAGCGCTGTTGCATCTGGGTTACAGCAACCAAGTCAGCAATACTTGCCAATGTTTTTAAAGCTGTAAACTACAGCCAATATATATGTATGTACTTATGTAAATATGTACTGATGTCTGATATATTTACATACTACGTATGTATATACATACGTCTAGTTCTAGCTTTTAGTATCGTTGATTAATTGTTAAGTGATCGCTGTTACGTTTCACACATAAACGTATTTTTTTTTTTTTTTTTTGATATATTTTGTATTGTATCATCCTTTGAGAATATAACAATTTTTATAAAATCTTAACCTAGAATACAACTCGTTATTCGTTGCCACTGCTTCAAATAACAGGTGTACTCGCGTACTTTTTCCAGCAGCTTTTCTCTGTTTGCCTCTATCACTCTCTATCTCGCCAAATATCATTCTTCCTCTCACAAGAGAAAAATATCCAAAAAAGTAAAAAAATGCAAATCTATTCAAATCTTGCAGGAAAGATGAACAGCTGATCAAATTAAAATTATGGGAATTAACAAAATATATACAAATCCTATATTTACAAAAATTTATACGAAATTTGTATTACTTTAGCTTATGGCGTTTTCTTTTCTACGAAAAAATGTTGCCCTCCTATATCCCAATTATCGAATTACGTATCCTGACTTTCTATAAAACGGCTGAATTTGTAGATAAGGGTGCCCTCTTACTTAGTTAGAGGTCAATATTTGGTGAAAGGACCAGACAAACATACAAACTAGCTAAGAAAATCAAACAGGGCAACATTATTTCGAGAAAAGAAAACGCCATTAGTTTCAGCTGTAGATTATGCCTGCATTGTATTTTACTAATAAAGAAACATGTATGTATGTATATAAATGCGGAGCTGCGGCTGCCTGCTGGCATTGCATATTGACATACATACATACATACATATAAGTTAGCAGAGGGTAACCGGCGGACTTCCTACATTAAGCAACAAACATACAATGCTGCTGTTATCATCCGACATTTAGCTCAAGTACAGATGCAGACATAATCAAATGTTATTTATTTACATCTTTCATAATTAATTCGTCCATATTTAACTTTTTTAATTTTGAATTACAATTTTGCAATTTTCGCAAATTACAAACATATGTTTTTTCATCAGCTGTTTTGCTGCTGGACAAATGTGATGGAAAAAATTTGTCCTGCAGAATTTTGCAGCCTCTCACAAAAATAAACGTCACTTTACTCTCTCATTTCCATCACTTCTGCAATTTTTTTGCGTAAAAAAATGGAAAAAGCGGATATTTGTTGCAAAATTGTAATAAATTGCAACAAATTGCTGTACGCGAATACAACTAACATTTGGATGAAAAGCAATTTTATTTAATATAAAATAAATACTTGAGAAGACATATCTGTAGTAGTATACTTATGTGAGTATTTTTTGGCTTTACTTATAGTATTTATGTACGTAATTTCATTTTATATTCGGCTTGATGTTCTTCATTTTCATTATATAGTATGTATTTATGCCGTCGGAATGGAGTGGAATTCCAGCTGGTTGTATAGTATTAAAAGTTCGACCGACTTGAGGACAGGATCCTCGAGGAAACAATTGTGTGTTGCAAAAGTAAATGCTGTTGCAGTTTACGGATTGGAAGGAATTCCAATAAGCTGCATGTATGAAATTGGGAGTTTTTACGGCCTAATGGGATAGGATCGTACGGAACACTCATGTATTAGTAAAGGCTGTTGCAGCTTTTGGAATGGAAGGAATTGCAGTAAGTTGCATTTTTTTTTAAATTTGAGGGTTGTACAACCTAATAGGATAGGCTCCTCGAAGTTTTAATTTTAGTGGCTCTAGCCTTGGTCACAATTAAGCAGAATATCCTTTCTTTTTAACCGCTTAGGATACCTCTGTTCTAATAGATTCTTAGCCAATATGTTTGGATGGTTGACTAGCCTGCTTGTGTAATTAGATTGTATTTTTGTTATTTCTTCACTCACAGTGTTTATCTTTAGGTCGCTATGGATAGCGGAATTTTTCATATACCAAGGCGCTCTACATATTGACCTTAACGTTTTTGATTGCAGTCGTTGGATTCTTTCTAAGGTGGATTTGGATGCAGAACCCCAAAGTTGCATCCCATATATCCAAGATGGGATCACAATGTTAAATAATAGTAATTTGTTCTCCAAGCTCAATTTGGATTTTGGACCAATTATCCATTGTAATTTGTTTATTTTCAACTTAGATTTAACTATTTTGTTATCAATGTGATTTTTCCATGTCAATCTTCTATCCAGTGTGATACCAAGGTATGTTACGAAGTCTTTCTGGGGTATCGTTTCACCATTTATTGTAACTGAAGGGCATGTGTCTCTTTTTAGCGTAAAAGTTACTTGGATGCATTTGGACTCATTGACTTTAATTCTCCAGGTCGAAAGCCACACCTCTAGTGTTTTTAGATGGTGCTGTAGTCGACTTGTAGCCATGATGGGATTTGAGTGGACGCTTAGAATTGCTGTGTCATCCGCAAAAGTTGATGTTAGAAGATTTTCGTTTGTTAGCAGATCACTTGTAAAAATTAAGTATAGAATGGGACCTAAAACGCTTCCTTGTGGGACTCCTGCAGATATATAGTAACTTCCTGTGGTATAGCTTTTTTGCCTTACTCGGAATTTTCTTTCAGTTAGAAAGCATTCTAGAACCCCGCAAATGTTATATGGAAGTGTGCGTCTTAGTTTGTAGAATAGCCCTTCCAGCCATACTTTGTCGAAGGCCTGTGCCACATCTAAGAATACTGCAGTGCAATATCGTTTGGTTTCAAAAGCGGACCGTATGTTTGATACGATTCTATGCACTTGCTCAATCGTACCATGTTTCTCTCTAAAGCCAAATTGGTGACTTGGTATGGTCCCATGCAATTCCAAGATGGGCTGCATTTTTCTCAGCAACAATTTTTCAAATATTTTGGAAAAAATTGAGATTAGGCTTATTGGTCTATAAGAGCTCACCACTGTCGGGTTTTTGCCTGGTTTGGGAATCATTATTATTTCGGATAGTTTCCACGTTTCAGGAAAGTGGCATAGGTTTAGGAGACTGTTGAAAATATATAGTAATAACTTAGTTCCAACTGGAGGGAGCTGTTTTATCATTTCGCCCGTTATCCTGTCGTACCCAGGTGCCTTGTTTTTCTGAATGTCATTAGAAATAACATTGATCAAGTCCTTTATATGGAATCGAAGCGCAACTGCTGGTAAGGGCAGAGGCGGATTATCCCTAAGGCAAACTAGGCACTTGCCTAGGGGCGCGTAGTTACAAGGGGCGCGCGAGCTCAGAATTTTTAAACAAATAAAGAAAATAACATATCGACGATTAAGAATTAAAGCTGATCTATAATAGATCGATAATAGATAAATCGATTATATTGCACAAGCATCGATATATTGTGCAATATTGCGCGTTTGTTGCGTCGTCAGGCTTGCCAGTACTGGCGATTTGTCGCCAAATTGGCGATTTTTTTTACAAACTTTGGCGACCAATTTATGAAAATTGGCGATGGCGACTTTTTTTGGCGATTATCACAATATTAGATTACATTAATAAAAAGGCAATTACTTTTTCAAGCCTTTTTCTCAAATTTTGAAAGTTTCTTCATACAAATTTTTGTCAAATTACAAAAAATTTGAGAAATAGCAATTGCTTTTTGTTTATTAAGAGCGCTTTCACATTACTCGGTGCGGTATCGGATCGACATTTTTGGTTTTTGCCGAAAGTATACCGAAACCTTACCGACCACATGTATTTCAATTGGCACTTTCACATTAGTGTTGCATACATGAAATCGGAGCGGATTAAATTCGGTATACCGCAACGCGGTAAGACCGGTCAGTAAAATTTGAGGAATTACTGCATACATTTTTGCGGCGTGATAAAAGAAGAAGAACAAAGTCAGTAAAAAACTCGTTTCGGCTATAAATGTAGCAAGTTATAATGTCTTCGTTTTCAGCTTACCGAAACGATTCCGCGTTGCTGTGTTTTTCACACTTGTGGGAATACTTTCGGTGCGTAATCGGCAGAAAATAGGAAAACAAACATCGAAATTTGCAAAACAAAATTTTTAACTTCAACAAATCACTCAATAATAACAATAATGTCTTCTAGCGAAGACGAAGACATTATAACTTGCTACATTTATAGCCGAAACGAGTTTTATACTGACTTTGTTCTTCTTCTTTTATTACGCCGCAAAAATGTCTGCAGTAATTCCTCAAATTTTACTGACCGGTCTTACCGCGTTGCGGTATACCGAAATTAATCCGCTCAGATTTCATGTATGCAACACTAATGTGAAAGTGCCAATTGAAATACATGTGGTCAGTAAGGTTTCGGTATACTTTCGGTAAAAACCAAAAATGACGATCCGATACCGCACCGAGTAATGTGAAAGCGCTCTAATACGACCCATTATCTCCACTTTGCCAATAAATATTACGATATGTAGAGATCTATTGAGAAAATAAATATATACTACACATGATTCAAATAAAAAAGATTGTGTATTCAGCGGTTCCGCTATGCGTTCATCCAAAATTTGACAGGAACAGCTGATTTAGTGACGTATTAACATAAATTCTCTTTCACCCAGTTTCGTTTCCGGTTTTCTAATAACTAAAGATTGTGTGCGATAAATGTGAAATTTATGTTAAAAAACTATTTTAAATAAAGAAACATGAAGTGCCGCGTATTTATTTGTGTGAATAATAGTTCAATAAAGCTATTTTTTGCCCGGTTGCAAATTTTCTTTCTCGTCGATAACGTAGTTGATGACGTACTAACCAAAATGAACCCAGTCTCGCGGATGAATATTTTGCTGAATATGGCTGAGTGCACAATCTTATCTTTTTGAATCATGTATACTACATACTTTGGCAACCATTTTCTGCACACTTGAGTGCAAACCAAAATTTTGGTCTGCACACTCGCCTATCCACGATACGACGGTCTGTACAACTTTGACACCCTACGGGACAGTGAGCTTCAGCTGACACCGCACGTGCTGTTCATCGCTGACATATATTTTGTGCATCGTCGACAGCACTTTCTTAAGGGCCTTGTGAGAAAAGTGATGCCTGGCTTTGCGTACGTGTGATCTTGCATCACCTTCTCTCTTATGTACTTTGGCTATCTATTCAAAATAGGTTTGTCTCTTTTATTCCAATCACAAGTGATCAAAAACAATAGCACTCTAGCATGATTCAAATAAAGAAGATTGTGCACTCAGCGATATTCAGCAAAATATTCATCCGTGAGCCTGGGTTCATTTTGGTTAGTACGCCATCAACTACGTTATCGACGAGAAAGAAAATATTCAAACAGGCAAAAAATACCTTTATTGAACTATTATTCACACAAATAAATACGCAGCACTTCATTTTTCTTTATTTAAAATAGCCTTTTAATATAAATTTCACATTTATCGCACACAATCATTAGTTATTAGAAAACCGGAAACGAAACTGGGTGAAAGAGAATTTATGTTACTACGTCACTCAATCAGCTGATTCTGTCAAATTTTGAATGAACGCATAGCGGTACCGCTGAATGCACAATCTTCTTTATTTGAATCATGGCACTCTAGTTAGCAGCATAGTTTATATCTATAAGTTGCGTCACTATCAGCTGATCGTTTGGCATGTTGTGCCTGTCACCATGTAGTGCTGTGCAAAAGTTACAAAAAAAAAAAAATTGAAATGAATTTTGAAATCGTTAAATCTTTAAAATTATTGGGTGAATTGAATTTGTAATGCTATATTTGTAGCAATAATAACAAAAAATTAACATATTTTTGAGTTTTAATTGATTTTATTAGGAATTTTGGCAATTTTCTTGTGAAGATTTTGCTACGTTTGAATACAACACTGTGGTCGATTCTTCTTCATATTTAGTTTATTTAGTTTCCCATTCTCCCATTGACACATAATGTGCCTGTCACTTTTTGCAACAACAGTGAGTCACAGTGAAAGTGAGCCATCATTTATTCAGAAATTTTTATTATTAAATATCTTTGTTAACAATTACTTGACTTTCCTAATCTTTTTGCGACGCAAAACTTTCAACAACATGCCAGAAATTATGAAAAACAAAAACATACACATATATACGCGTCACAATCAAAGTAAGCTTTCTGGCAACTCCAATTTAAATACTTAAGGTTTCTCTCTAGAACACCGATTATTATTTTTCTCTTCTATATTTTTACAGTTCACATTTTACATTAAGGTTGTTCTCTGTGTCTAATATTTTTGCCGAGATATCATGATATCTTGAGAAATTTGCCACACAGAGAGAGCGCACCTTTAAGAAAATAAAATTATAACTTACTTCATTGTGAACTAGCATGTTAGTCATATTCTTTCCACTCTTTATACAACTGTTGTCGCTTTGCTTTACTTGCTTCAATTTCGAATTAATTAATTTTTTATCTGAATAAAATAAAATACTTAAAAAAAAAGAACTAGAAACATAAATTAAAACTCACTTCTCATAGAAGACCATTGAGAATGTAATAACATGGTTGCATTTCCCGTGATATTTTTCTCATGATATCACATATCACGGGTTGGGGTATGAGAAATTTGCAGAAGCTCCAAATTTGACAAGACGTATATTTTGTTGTTGTGCTCGGCAAATTTATCACACTTATGTCATCTCGGAAAATTTGCCAGGCCAAAATCACAGAGAGAGAACAACCTTATTATATTTTAATTATATAAAAAAAACACCAGATCGGGCAATTTTCCTCCGTTTTTAAAAGGTGTACTTATCATACAACATACGCTAGAGCGCGTAAAAATCGTGTTTCGTTAGTTGAACAAAACTCTGTTGGTAAATAATAAGTACCAACAAAAAAGACTGGATTTCAACTCTAAGATGATACCTGCTTTCAACCAGCTCTTCGCGTCCGTGTTTGAACAGCTCGGCAGGTTGTCCGTCTTTTCCAGGAGCTTTATTGTTTTGGACCCGGGGTCTAGCTGTCCTCACTTCATCATAGTCGGGTGGTGGAATGTTTTTTTATCGTCAGGGATTGTGGTATCGGGTTCGACGACTCCCTCGCAATTTATCAATGAGGAGAATTTATCGCTCCATAACATAAGTACACTCTGTACGTCGGTTACCAGGTAGCCATTATTTTATTTCTTATAACAAAATAGCCATATTAAGCATTTTGAGATTAAGAAGGTTCACATTTTATGAGATATCTCCGAAGCCAGTTTAGGTATTGAAATTAATCAAATGGTTTATGGCAGCATTCATAAACACCTTTCGTTTGATACCCATATTGTACTAACACATTTTGGTGCACATATTGGCCGATAACTCCGAAACCGGTCGAGATATCGAAACAAATAATACCTTAAACCTTAATTTGAGCGTCTAGCAATCCAATAAAAAAAGTTTCGTTCAATTCCATTCAGCACTTTTTGAGTGATACGGCCACAAACATACGGACAGACAGACAGACAGACAAAAATTCTAAAAATGGTTGATTTGGATTCTACTGGCTTAATAATGCTTCCCCCAATCATTTTTTTTCTCGATATCTGCAATGTACAGACATCAACCTGTTACAATTTTATTATATGTAGAGATTAACAAATTATCTACGCTTTTACATCATCTATATCTACATCTACACTAATATTATAAAGAGGAAAGATTTTGATTGTTAGGGTGTAAAACAACTAGGTAGTTAAAATTTATAGTATTATGATGGCCATTTATGGTCGGTACAGGGGCGCCGAGAAAGTGGCTGCCTAGGGCGCTCTGGACCTTTAATCCGCCACTGGGTAAGGGCGAAACAGTTTCAAGGGGGATGTTGTTGCCTTGATGAGATGTAAATACAGTTGAAAGATGACTTGCAAATGCGATTCCTTTCTCTTGGTCGCTTAGAGCAAAGTCGCCATTATGCAACCGTAATGGAGGGTCCTGCAGGACTGGCCTTTTGAAATTTTTAAGTGCGCGCCACAGGGAGTATTCTGTTGCAGGTGTGGCTGATAGTGATATCAATCTATTTTGAAAATCTGTTTCCCTGCTAGTCTCCAAGAGTTCTTGAAGTTCTTGCGTGCATTTGTTTAATTTTGTATTTTAGAGATGGAGAACGGAGCCTTTGCCAGTCTCTCCTAAGTTTTCTTTTCTTCAATACCAAGTTCGTGATGGCTTCTCCCTTCAGGAAACTGGGATTTTGGGCACATGCTCTTTTAATCCGTGAGTTGGTTGCTACTCTTGCAGCCATGTGGAGAGCGTTAGTGAAACCGATAATCGCACTGTCCACCTCGCCAGGTGACTTGAGGCTTGCATTTAAGTTAATATGGGAACTTATGTTTTTTTTTGTACTTAAGTCAGTTAGTATATTTATTAGTTAAGCTAGGATTTAGTTCGTAAAAAGTTGGGGATGTGTTAATAGTTATAAGGCTAGGTGAGTGATCGGATAATAGATCGAAAAGTGGTTTTATCTGAACTCTTCCTCGCTCTAGGCCGCGAGTAACACCAAAGTCGATGAGGTCGGGTGTTTTGCTTCTATCAGCAGGCCAATATGTTGGTTGACCGGTGGAAATTATATCTAAACTATAGATTTGAATAGCTTTGAACAGGTTTCTTCCCTTTGGTGATATTAATCTAGATACCCAAAAATTATATTTTGCGTTATATTCTCCCGCTGCAATGAATTTTGTGCCTAACTTGGAGAAGAATTCAGTGAATTTGGATTCTGTTATATTGTAGCGGGGGGGACAATATATTGCAGTTATGGTCATCCCACCAGAACTATCATCTATATGAACGGATGTTGAGTGGATGTAATCTTTGCAATATTCTTCCAGAACATGATGTCTAATTCTTTTTTTTATAAGTATACCGGTTCCACCTCTAGCTTTTCCTTCCGGGTGTTTGGTGTCGTAGAAAGCAAAGCCATCAATACTAAAAGGATTGAAAACTGTCAAGTGAGTTTCGGACAATAGCATTACGTCTATTTGGTGGCTTTCTAGGAAGATCTGGAGTTCATTCCGGTGTTGGCTTACACCGTTGGCATTCCAATAACCTATATTGAGGGAATTCATGGTCTTGTTAAGATTTTTTTGTAGTAGGAGGTTTTGGTTCCTAATTAATTCTTGCATCATATTTTGCATTGATTTCATATGATCTTGCATCATTTGCACAAAGCTGTTTAACGTTTTTTCCAAATTTGTAGATGAAGTGGGAATCTCCTGCGTTTCTGGCTCCTTCATACCTTTCAGGGCTTCTGAATATGTCCTGAAACGATTCTGAGGAACGTTGTTATGGGTCGTATTTGGAACATTTTGTGGTTTTGGAACTAGTTGGATCTTTAGGGTCGAGGCGCAACTAGTGGTTTTCTGAGTACTCTTTTCCTTTAAGGAAGTATACACTGGGCAGCCCCTGTAATTCGCAGTGTGATTTTCTCCGCAATTGCTACATTTCTTTAATTGCGAGTTGTCTCTTGGTTTCACACAATCCTTGGAGGTATGAAATCCCCACATATAACACAAACACTAGGCAAGGTGCAGTATCGCTCAGTGTGCCCAAACTCCTGACAGTTGTGGCATTGTACAGGTCCCACCCGTTGGTGTGGTTCTTCCACCGAGATACGACGGTGCAGACGGTACCGTAGGTTGTATATGGGATGTACATCTCCCTTCTTTAAGAGTTGGAACTCTGGATCTATTTCTACTCGAAACATTGCCTGTGGTATGTTCGATTTGCTTTTTATATTATGTACATATCGTACTTTGAACCCTTCTTCTTTTAGAGCATTCTCAATTTCAGTTGGACTTACGGAAATTTCTATTCCTTTCAACATAACAGACAAGCCGCGGCTACTCTTCAGCTGGAATGTATAGAAAGACTTCTTGCTTTTTTTCAAAGTCGGTGGTTACTTTACGGAAGTATTCCTCGCCGTACGTTTGGATTTTGACTTCCTGGATATTTCCCTTTTTAATTGGTACAATGTGGAAATTCTTTTCCCCTATCAATGCTATCAATTTGTTTACAAGTAAGCCAGAACTTGGTTCTCTCAGGTAGATTGGTGCAGATTTGGATTTTTTTTGCAGTATTTCCGGAGTCTTATCATCCTTTTGCGCAAGGAGGCTAAATCGCTAATTGGGGTGCATCATTTGATGGTTCTTTCACCGTGGAATTTTTTAAAACTTTATTAGGTTTACCACTTTTTTCCGCTTTCTTTTAACTACTGATATATAGCGGTCCATTCCGGTTTGAACCTTTTCGCCCACTTTTTGCATTTCACTACTCGTTTTTGAGTTAGATGCAGATGTTGCGTTATTTGAATTCCCTAAGTATTGAGGTAGAGGAAATTGCGGAATATTTCCAGGAATAGCGGGTGAGCAGGATCGTGCTCTTTGATCGCCTGTTCTATCTTTACGCACGTTTAGGTTGGTTTCATTGGTACTGCACTTCAATGTGAAATACCCATTGTTCCTCAATATGTTATTGTTAGAGTGAGTGCCTGGAGCACTCATGTATTTTATTTTATTTATTTTATTTTAATCTGTTTTATTTTTATTTTATTTTATTTTATTTTACTTATTTATTTCCTTTTGTTTGTTTTTTATTTATATATATATATATATACATATATGTATACATATTATCAATTGGACTTGTGCAGTGCACTAACTGCCGGCAATGCAATGCACTAACTGCCGGTAATGCAGTTCACCGGAAATGCAGGATTTCAGCTGATCCAACTGTCGAAAGGGGTTGGCAGCGCCACCTGCTAGTACAGCACAGCTGATGCAACTCTGCGCAAAACAAAATGTTGCTTAGTGTGTATGTATTTATATGTTTATCTTTATGTGTGTATATATGTATATAAATAAGTATTTATTAAAACTATTAAGTTCTTATAGCCCATTTACATATACGAGATTATCTACTTTTTTCGAGGTTGACACAAAATCTTCGATTGAAATTCGAGGTTTGCCATACAAAAATCCGCTACCAAAAATTCACGATTTAAAATGAATCTCGAGATTATCACGATAATTTTGTCAATGCAACCCTGTGTTTTTTGTGTTATCGATAGTTTTTTGTTACGAATTGGAGAGAAACGTCAAACGGAAAAGTAAACAAAATGAGCGCGGGCAAGGAAAAAAGGTTTGTTTTGCTTTAAAAATATATTATTTAAAAATAATACATATCTTTTCATCCATTTACAGGAAAAAAAAAACTATGTGGGTGAAGGAAGAAGTTGAGCTTCTGCTCGACTTGTGGGAGGAGAAGCTGCCGCAACTTCGAGGAAACAAGCGAAACTCTCATGTTTTTGCGGACATGGCGGTGGAAATGTCTGGCTGGGGGTTTTTGTACACCGCATTAGAAATAAAAAATAAAATACATAATCTTACAAATAAGTACAGGTAAGTGCATGAAATATGGGAATTACGTAGTTACTTAAAATAATTTCGTATTCCACAGAGATGAAAAAAAGGCGGTTGGGCCATCAGGAGGCTGTCCATCCTCCTGGGAGTTTTACGTGAAAATCAATCACATTCTGGGCGGATATAAATCTCTCTCGTTAGAGTCTGTTGTGGAGGAGAGTATTGGTAAACATAATAATATAGAATGCATTTGGCGTTTTCGATTCGTCATCCAATAAGCGAGGCAAAAATGTTCGAACCCATAATGAGTAGTAGCCATACTCGCTAACTGGCCGATAAAAATTTCCTTCTGCTCGCTATCATTCATATATGTATAAATTTTGCAGATTGAAATTTATAGCGAGCAGAGAAATTGTGAATCGAAAACGGCTATTATTTCTATGTTACTAGGTTTATGCGTGCACGAATTCATGAATTTTATTTACGAATTTCTAAAATTTTATTATTTATTTCAGTATAAATTCATGTAATGTGTATGAAATTTCCTGGCTCAGATTTCCATATGTCCTATATGATTTCCATAAAGCCCATCCTTAGATTAAGGAACCACGGTCCGAGAAAAATTACTTTTCCAGAGGGGTAGTGGGCCTCGTGCAGATCACAAAACTGAAATCAAAACCTGCCGGAGGTTTACAGTTCACGATATACTTATTTGCTAGTAATTTGATTTGGAGTTTTGTTTTATAAATTTACACACTTCCAAACATATTCAGTCGATGGGACTTTTGGATTGAGAATCGGGAGGACCCCCTCTACCACTCCCAATAACTCTTTTTTTCAACGCGTGTAGACTGTTGGAAAATTTTCCCAATTTCCTCTATGCGGGTATTTTTTCCTGAAATTCATGAATCAAATTCATGAATCAAATTCATGAATTCGTGGAAGCATAATAAAGTAGGATCTGGATGACCCGGGCTTTCCCAGGCATTTTTCTTTGGAGTAGGTTCTGAAATACATACATAGTTAAATTTACAATATCACGTTAAGGGCCGTTTACTCAACATCTGATTAATTTAACCGCTGGTTAGTTTGACGTAAATTGTATGGTGAGCTGTCAAATAAATTGCTTAACCGGACAAAAATCTGTGGTTAAGTGCTTAACCGGAGCTTGAGTAAACGGCCCTAAAATCACTTTTATCAAAAATGCTACTAATAGTGACTTCACAAAAAAGCGAGTACATACACATACACAACTGACGCACACAAACTACGAGGTAAATATTGCCATGTGGTGGAGAACATGAAACACTGGGGTTTCAAAGTTCCTAATTTTTCACCGGTAAATGAAATAACCGCTCCAGAATAAGGTGTTAGAGTAGAGAAAAAAACATCCCTATCCAATTCTTTATCTGTATTCCTATTACTATTCTTATTCCTATGCTAATACTTTAAATTTTATTACAGTTGAGACAATTGAAATTTTGGACGAAGAAGGCTACGAAAGTTTCTCACAAAGCAAAAAAGATGCTGAGGAGGAGTATTCCACCGTTGAGTGTCATCCCGAGCCTGCAAAAAAAAGATTTAAAAAAAAAGAAAACAGCAGTTTCCAAAATAAATTTCTGGAAGAATTTCGAGCGGCCAACGAAACTATTGCCGCAGAAATGAAGGAGCTGATAGAGGACGGTAGAGAATCTTTACAAATTGAAAGGGAGCGTAATGCTATCCTCGAACAATTTCTAGAGCTTCTAAAGCAAAATAAGCCATAAAATGTCGTAGGAAATTTTTCAATATTTATTAAAACGTATACGTAGGGTTACTCATAACAATAATTACACAACGTAAATAGGCATATTTCTGACAGTAGTTTTCGTATTATCGTAGTATTACCTTAATAGTAAAATACGAAAACTGCTGTGAAAAATATGCATATTTACGCTGTGTAATTTTTTTATGAGTAACTATGTATCAGACCTGGGCATCCTCAATTACATTTTTTTTCAATTACAATTACATTAATTGGTAATTGAAAAATCTCAATTACAATTACATGTATTTGTAATTGTAGAATTTTAAATACAATTACATGTAATTATAATTGAAGGTGTAATTAATTCCAAAATGTAATTGAGGGTGCCCAGGTCTGATATGTACTATTAAATATTAAAAAGGAAGCACTATATATATATGTAATAGGGATATATATATATGTAATAGGGATGGGTGTTTTTATTCAAATAGGAAATGAAAATGTATTCAAAATGATTGGAGTAAGTTTTTATCTTTTTTTAGTAAATAATTAAATTTTTGAATTACGCCCATCCCTGGTACATTACATTACATTATCTCATTACGGTTTTAATAACCATTTTATTTTAAATACGGAGCTTACATTGCTTTCGCTGAACTATTTATTTATATAGTAAAAACTGCGATATTCTACATAAATTAATGACTAATAGTACAAATAATGAATTTAAAAACATATGTAAATGAATTACATGATTTTAAAGTAGTCCCACTACTGTGATGTACATTAATATATATTAATTATAAAAAGAATGTATTTAAAAATCAAAAAGTATTCAATTAAATTTATGTGTTTGAGGAAGATAAAAATTAAGCGATCGAGGATCGAATATTTTCTGCGCTGGGATTGTGGTTTTGAGGATTATACGTTGACTCTGGCTGTTCCCGTTGATGTTCATTTTCGAATATTGTTTGTATTTGTATCCAGTTGCTATTCATGTTATCATTGTGTTCATTAACAAAGTTGTGTAATACACAGCAGCATTTTATTATTGATGTGGCGTTTTTTATATTATTGTCAATGCCCTTTCCAATCCTTCTAAACCTCGCTTTCAAGTGGCCAAACGCATTCTCTACCACTCTGCTAGATTTAGAAAGTTGATAATTGAAAATCCTTTCGTCATTGTCGGCTGTTGCATTATATGGATACGGCTTCATTAAAAATTGTGTCAATCGGAATGCTGAGTCTCCTAGCACAACTACTGGAACATTTGTACCACATATGGGTTTCGCATTCTCGTTAAGAATATTGCTTTCAAGCACTCCTTTCAATGAAGATTGCTCGAAAATGTGCGAATCGTGACAACGGCCCGGCGCTCCTACGTTTATGTACATAAACCTATATCTGTAAAGAGGAATTTCAGTAATTTGATCGCATGTATGCATACATATGTACATAAATATCTTTGATGGTTTACCTGTAGTCAATCAGGGCTAATAAAACCATTGAGTACCATCTCTTGTAATTGTAGTAATCCACAGCATCACCAGCAGAAGGCCTTATTTCAATGTGGCATCCATCTGAAGTTAAACAATTGGTATTATGCCACTTGGGATTATATTACGAAACCAGCTGAGTCTACTCAAGTGTTATTTATATAAAAACACTTACCGAGAGCACCCAGACATTGCGGAAATCCAATTTTCTCAAAACCCTTCACACATTCGAGAATTTTTTCCTGGGTTAGGAATGTACTGGGTAAGTATGTAGGGGCGAGATTATCTCAGACCACCATATAAAAATCTTGTAAAATATTACACACGCTTGCTTTCGATACGCCAAAAATCCGGCCAATCGTCCTATATTCAGCAGAAGAACCTAGCGTATATAAAGCAATCGCGATTCGCTTGTCTAATGGAATGCATTTCCTGTAGGTCGTGTCGCTTTTTTCAATAGACTTAAGTTCATTACATAACAACGCAAAGGTATCCCGGCTCATCATGAAGCACTCCTTGAAAAACTGGTCACTGCTGGAAGGAATGTCCAGCTCCCAGAACTTGCCATGTCTGTCCTATGATTGATATTTATTGATTGATTATTATATTCACTAATAAAAATCTGATATGATTGCTTACGTACGTGCGACCATATCCGCTTTGTCATATCATTGCTTATCATGAAATATAGACCCGCATTTCGCATGCGTATTACTGAGGCAATCTTTCCCAACCTCTGCAGTCGCCTTTTACGGATTTCCTCTAACTGCCTATTACTGGAAGCCAGTTGTGCAATTAAACTATACAAAACCCGTTGTCTCCTTTCCATGGCGTTAATAAATATTAAAAAAGGCACAATTATGAAAAATCCATTTATATTAATAAAATAAATTTGTCAAAAGTTATAATAACAGCTGATTGTCAATTTCGCAGTGAATCTAGTTGGTTGTATATGTAAACGGGTAGATTGGCGAATCGAGATTTACTGAAAATCTCGTTATATGTAAACATGGTATTAAATACTTATCTTTTGTAGAACTTTCACGATCCCGTCGGAGTAGGAAGATCGCTTCCCAAATTTCTCGGCACAAATTTTAAAAGCCGATTAATAATGAGAAAATACGAAAATTAATAACAAAATCACGGAGCGATACAATTTGGCTTATGAAGCTGCCAATTGTTAGTTTTTTTTTTCAATAAATTGAGATTTAATCTCATTTAGCACGGTGACTGTTTATTGAGCTGCTCTAGATTACTCTATATTGAATTTCATGACAATTTTTCGTACCCTAACTTGCTCTGATTTACTCTAACTTAAAAAAAAATTGGGAAAGACTTTCTTCCCAGTACCATTACACGTCCGTTTTCCGATGGGCATTGCATCAGCAGCAGGCAATCTGTAACGGAAAATAACGGAATAGAAAAATGTTATTAGCAATAAGGCAGTTTATCTCGAGAGGCACTGCAAGCTTCTTATAGAAATATACATAAAAGGAAATCCGTCAGAAACTAGGCAAGCAAGTGGATGTATGAAGAATAAAAAGAAAATGTGGGACCTGATTGCAAAAATAATTAATAAAAATGGCTACGGGTTTAGATCTTTCCAAGTTGAAAACAAGTGGAAGAGCTTGGAGAAGGGACTGCTTTGCATGCTTTCAACCTCTTACGAGTCCGAAGAATCGACTGCGTTAAAACAGAAACACAAAATAGGCTCATTTTGTTTGCAAAAATTTTATTTATTTATGTACATACATATAGTATAGTAAAATTTCTGTTGGTTTTAATTTATACCAAACGGCATTAACAATTTTTACTTGACAGACTTTTTCAGTGCTTAGCACGAAATTTATTTAGTTCAATTTTTAATTGTTAAGAAAAAACGAAAAAAGACCGACAACAAATGTTCATTGCGAATTAATAATAATAATACAATGGCGCTATTATAACTCTGACGAGTTTTATGGCCGAGCTTCTCTCCCAATTCGGGGTGTGCTTCTTTTGTTTTTCCTATTCAGCACGTTTGAGTAGAATATATGCAAACATGCATGATTCAAATAAAAAAGATTGTGTATTCAGCGGTTCCGCTATGCGTTCATCCAAAATTTGACAGGAACAGCTGATTTAGTGACGTAGTAACATAAATTCTCTTTCACCCAGTTTCGTTTCCGGTTTTCTAATAACTAAAGATTGTGTGCGATAAATGTGAAATTTATGTTAAAAAACTATTTTAAATAAAGAAACATGAAGTGCCGCGTATTTATTTGTGTGAATAATAGTTCAATAAAGCTATTTTTTGCCCGGTTGCAAATTTTCTTTCTCGTCGATAACGTAGTTGATGACGTACTAACCAAAATGAACCCAGTCTCGCGGATGAATATTTTGCTGAATATGGCTGAGTGCACAATCTTATCTTTTTGAATCATGATATGCATGATCCAAATAAAGAAGATTGTGCATTCAGCGGTCCCGCTATGCGTTCATCCAAAATTTGACAGAATCAGCTGATTTAGTGACGTAGTAACATAAATTCTCTTTTACCCAGTTTCGTTTCCGGTTATCTAAAAACTAAAGATTGTGTGCGATAGATGGGAAATTTATATTAGAAAACTATTTTAAATAAAGAAAAATGAAGTGCCGCGTATTTATTTGTGTAAATATTTGTTCAATAAAGGTATTTTTTGCATGTTTGCAAATTTTCGTTCTCGTCGATAACGTAGTTGATGACGTACTAACCAAAATGAACCCAGTCTCATGGATGAATATTTTGCTGAATATGGCTGAGTGCACAATCTTCTTTATTTGAATCATGCATGATATGCAAAGCATATGGCCGATTTTCTGGGAAAGTAAACCAAGTAGTTTTTTTTTTGTCAAATATTGCAAGCACTGGGGTCTTGCGGGATTCATGACATATTATAGTAGCTGTTGAAAACAGTGGCATTCAATTTTAGTCGTTTTAAATTAAACTTTTCGCTCTTTTTATAAAACGTTGTGATAAAAAAAAAATATGGTCGGAAGTAGTTCAGTAAACAAAAAGGTAAATATATCATGTTTGTTGCGACTAAATTTAGCCGTTCAAGTTTCATCTATTAGAAAATTAGCTATAATATCATAACAAGTAAAGTTTTTAAAAAAGTTATGTTCCAACTAGCAGTTATGTGAAAAGTAAATGTGCCGCAATAATCTTATGTAACGTTAGCAGTGCAAAACCAAAAAAGTTTTTTTAAGACATGTTAAAATACGTTTTAATTTAATTTGTTTATATATTTTCTTAATACTATACGTATATCTCACGTTCCAATTAAAAAAAGTTAAACTTCCAAAGATTTGAAAACATTGTGTGAGTTTCTATGACGTAGAGGTTGTGCAACTGTTGAGTGTTTGTCTTAGAAACGCACTGTTGAGTAATTCCGCTCAGCTCAACAGTTGGCAACTTTTCGCCATTTTGTCCATCACAATTTTTCTTCGCTACTTGGTCAACATGGGAGAATAGGAATAGGGAGATATCTCCGAAACCAATCGAGATATTGAATTTAATAGAATTACTTATTGCAGCACTCATCAGCACCTTTTATTTGATACCCATATTGTACTAACACATTTTCGATCACCCTTGGTCCACATATTGGTCGATAACTCCAAAACTGGTTGAGCTATAGAAATGAGGGATATCTTAAATCTTAAAGTAGACATCTATAATAATAATAATAATAATAATAATAATAATAATAATAATAATAATAATAATAATGATAATAATAATAATAATAATAATAATAATAATAATACAATGGCGCTATTACAACTCTGACTAGTTTCATTCAATTCCATCATTCCAATTTTTAGTGACCCGCGCACAAGCATAAGGACAGACAGACAGTTAGACCGACAGAAATTTTAAAAACAGTTCATTTGGACTCCTCTGGCTTCTTTTTTTTATTTTCTGTATATCTGCAATGTACAGAGATCAACGGTTACAATTTTATTATATGTAGAGATACTGAGTTTTCGCACGTGTAACGTTAGCAGTGCTTTGTGTAACGTAGGCAGTGCCTTATTTTATGTTAAATTACGTAAAAATATCCTAAAAATTTTGGTAAAGCGGTATGCCATGACGTTGTGAGATACTTGCTATATAACATGAAGTAAAATTGGGATGATTGTCTCAGCAAGTTCGCAGAAATTAAACCAAAAATGATCTGTATCTTGATCTCACTTCCAAATGATGTAACGTTAGCAGTGCGTTTCACGCGCTTATAACTTTTACGGTATGGTAGCCATCAGACTAATTTTACTCTTAAAATGAAGGTATAGGTCTACCTGATAGCATAAATAGCAGAACTTTGGACGTTTTGAACATTTTTGTTATTATTTCATATAAACTAAATAAAAACTCCATGCGAATGTAACGTTAGCAGCCAGAAAATTGACCATATACACACAAATGTTAATGTTGAAAATGAAAAAGGCAAAAGTGGGAAAAATTCAACAGCTTGCACAGCGTCTGAATGGTCGAGCATGTAAAAGCGTTCGCACTTTGCGACTGAAGATGGAATATATCACAGGTTCGTTCCCCGTGAGGAGCATCCACTTCCGAAAAGAGTGTTGATGATCGAAAATGTTTTTTCGTGAAATAGCTATACACTCAACCTTCGCTGTAAATAGTTGTTGAATTTCTTTTTCCACTTACCCCCAACAAAATGAAACATTAGTGGTCTTCATATAAAATGATAAAGTAATAAATTGTTAAAGTTTATCAATTTATCCGCATTCTTACATGAACGCATGGTAAATAATTGTTTAAGCTCTTTATAAATTTACGCAACAAAATCGTTCGGTAAAGTGATAAACTTTGCTTAAATACATTTTCATACAAACTTTGACAAATAATTTATCACAATTATTATTTTATCATTTTACCACATTTACCAGCAGTTTATCACCTTAGATGAAGACCCTTTTTAACACGCTTTTATTAGCTTCATTTGTATGTATGTATGTATGTAACTTCATCCCATCCTAAAAGTTGCAACGTTTAACTCAATTATTATTTTTTTGAAACATTCACTTTACTTTTATTGTGTTCTCTCCTCTATTAATTCTATTCACCTCCGGATTCGAAACGTGACATCAACATGGGATTCAACCAAACCTGTTAAATAATGATTATTAATCGTAATGATTACCGGCTTGATTGATTATTTTTTCAACTGTCCAATTAATGATTGATTACCCATTGTTTTCAAATTTTAATGATTATTTTGCAATTACCATTAAAAAAAATCAAAAAAAATCATTAAAAATCAAAAAAAGGGAAAAATAATCATAAAAAATCAAAAATAATCAAAAATAATCAAAAAAAATTATTTTGATTGTTTTTGATTATTTTTGATTATTTACGATTTTTTTGATTTTTTTTGATTTTTTATGATTTTTTTTTGATTTTTTTTGATTTTTTTTAATTTTTATCAATATGGTTTAAAGAAATATGCACATATGTACGTATGCAGGTATGTATATAGCCTTTTAAGGCAGACTTCCGACGGTAGCTTGATGGTAGTACCGGGGGGTTCGATACGATGAGCGTAGGTGGTGTAGTGCGGTTAAAGTCCCACACTAAGGGCCGTTTACTCAACCTCTGATTAACGCTAACCGGAGGACAAAGGTCCGGTTAAGCTATGGACTGCATTATCGACCACATGTTAAATACATGGTTGGATGGAGTCGATAATGATGTTTAACCGAACTTTAACCGTGGTTAGCGTTAATCAGAGGTTGAGTAAACGGCCCTAACAGGATAAAGGCTCTATATGCTTCCTCCTCGTATATTTGTGCAGAGAGGCATACACATTTATACATATCTTACAAGCTTGGAATTATTGTTAATTTGTCATTGACCGTACATGGTACGATGCACGTTTATATCAAATTATTTATCTTTATGAAAAATCAAACATTTTAGTGTAACATTCGCTGTTGTACTAACTCATAAATTGGGCTTTAATACAGAAGTTCTCGTAGTTAGGTATACAATTAAAAGCAACTAATATTGCGGCTGTCTTCGACTGTATCGAGACTTTATGACATTCATGAATGAGGAAAAGAAGCGATACATAGTCTCATTTTCATTAATTTATACAGTGAATTATGTGCGTTATTTATGGAGATGTTATAGTCCAAAATGTCTATATCTGAACAATCCGTTGTATGGGACCTATATGTTATAGTGGTCCAATTTCTCTTAAGAAGTCACCCAAGTACCAAATTTCAAGTAGATATCTCAAAAAATGAGGGATTAGTTTGCGTTTATACAGACGGAATGATGGGCATGGCTTAAACGACTCAGCTCATGATCCTCATCATAGCGGTTATATTTTGGTGGATCTGTCATGCCTCCTTCTGCATTTCCGCTCAAAGTTATAACACCATTTCATATGAGTATAAAAAGAAGGGTATACAAACTTTGTTATAATTGTACTCTATGTTAGTCAATCAAATGTACTTGGAGTTTTAATAGCTATATATAAAATCATACTATATACATATATGTTCATATTAAAAATATAAAAACAGAATTGAATTAATAAATGTATGTAAATAAGAGTGTTTTAATTAAATTATTGTCGAATTTCAGCGAGGTAGTCTGTTGAGAATACCAATATTACCAAATTGTCTTTCGTTTCAAAGAGCAGACTATAGCATTGATTGACTGTTACACAATATCAATGGGCCTTATGAATAAACATCCTTTTGCTGAAATTTCTATTAATAAAACTAGTATTTGCTATTTCTATAAGCAAGAGGTATTGATTTTTTAAGTCTGCCGCCAGTTATTGAATGTAAATTTCCTCCAAATATTGCATAAATACTTCCATAAGGATAGCTGATGTGGGGCTACCCATCCCCAGTCCGTGAGTTTGTCTGTATATTTTATTGCCAAATTTGAAATAATTCTGGTCCAGGGTTATTTTCAGCGTATTTACTGTCTTTGTTCGTTTTCTCTGTCAGTATTTTAGTTAGAGCTTTTAGTATTTCTGTCTTTGGTATCGAGGGGTATAGATCCTTCACGTAAAGTGATACCTGTTTTGAGTCCTTGGGTACGTTCAGAATTCTCAGTTTGTTGACTAGTTCCGTTGTGTTTTTGATTGCTAGTAGCATATTTAGATGTTTTGAAAGTCTATATCCTGGTGCCGATTTATGGTTTATTAATGGTCGCATAGGTGTTCCTGTTTTGTGGATTTTAGGTAGTGCGATCAGTGATGGGGCAGATGGATTCATTGCTGTGAGAGTGTAGGCTACTTTGCTGTCTCTTATATTTTTCGCTTGTTTTATTGCACGCTTTATTGCCATTTGGTATTCTTCCGTTGGGTCTTTTCTCATCACTCGGCAGCCCATTTCTTTGATTAGTTGACCTGTTTTTCCGGTGTATTCCTCTTCCTCCATTAGCACAGTTGTATTTCCTTTGTCTGTTTCACACTTCATCAATTTTTTCAAAGAAGGAAAAATTCTTAATTTCATATAAGTTGTATTTATTGTTCATCATACGCCATACCGTTTCAGCCCTAGATATTGCCCTATTGTATTCTTTTAAAAGGCAGAAATATTACGTACTTACGTTCCGACATTGTTCCTCAAATAGGATTATTTGGGAATTTATATTCGTCTTCGCATGCCTACTACATAATAAAGCAGTAGACGATTTGCTATGTTGCAAATAGATTTACGTAAAGATAATCTCTGTCATAATCAGAACTCTTTATTCGCTCTTCCCTGTCCTTATACTGAACCTAGAAATGAATCTTCCCCAGGTGTAGGAAGGGTTTGTATCCGTATCTAGTACGAAAAACTTCGAACGAGCCAAGATCTATACAAATTTTGTACTTCTAAATTTGTCGACATTTTAATTAGTGCAGTTGTCGCTGTAGAATACACAATGACTTGGATACACCTGTCCCCATATTTACTGCAGGGTTACGTACTTTAATATGCGTTCACATACATTTGTACAAACAAACTTTATGCCTCTCTGACCAAAAATACATACCTACCTGGGTACTTATGTGCATGCGTATCCAAATTTCTTTACAACAATATTGAAAAAAATCAAACAAAATAAAAAAATCAAAAAAAAATCATAAAAAATCAAAAAAAATCAAAAATAATCATAAAAAGTCAAAAATAATCAAAAACAATCAAAAAAAATTATTTTGATTATTTTTGATTATTTTTGATTTTTTATGATTATTTTTGATTTTTTTTGATTTTTTTTGATTTTTTTTAATGGTAATCATTAAAATTACTTTTTTTCTGCAAAACAATTAAAATAATGATTACCAATTAAAAAACAAAATAATTTAATTGATTACTAATCCTAATCGGAATTTAACAGGTCTGGATTCAACACAACGAAATCATATAGTGGGACATTCAACATTATATTCCATGCTTCATTGAGGCTTTTAAGTTACCTCTCTTCAAAATAGCCTCTATGAATTTCATTCTATTCACTCCCGTATGCAAGCCAATAAGTAACAAGCTTTCTGTTTTGTTGTTGTAGTTGCAAAGAAAAAACAACATGTACATATGTACGTATGCGAAGCAAGAACTGGTTTTGTGTTTTCGTTTGTTCAAATTCTATTTATAGCACTTATAGCATGGTTGCCGAACTTGGTAATTACCAAAATAGGTTATTTTTTCGCTGTTGGTTTCTTGGTAACTTTCGCATGTGTTTGGCAATTTTTATTTTCAAGAAGTTGTTTACTATTTTTGGTATACAAGAAAAATATGGAAGTGATTATAGGACAATGAGAATATTTTGGAGCGCTGACTGTTCATTGTGAATATGCACAGGCAAATAAAGAAGAGCCATGATTCAAAAAGATAAGATTGTGCACTCAGCCATATTCAGCAAAATATTCATCCGCGAGACTGGGTTCATTTTGGTTAGTACGTCATCAACTACGTTATCGACGAGAAAGAAAATTTACAAACAGGCAAAAAATACCTTTATTGAACTATTATTTACACAAATAAAAACGCGGCACTTCATTTTTCTTTATTTCAAATAGTTTTTTAACATAAATTTCACATTTATCGCACACAATCTGTAGTTATTAGAAACCCGGAAACGAAACTGGGTGAAAGAGAATTTATGTTACTACGTCACTAAATCAGCTGATTCTGTCAAATTTTGGATGAACGCATAGCGGAACCGCTGAATACACAATCTTCTTTATTTGAATCATGAAGAAGAGCATATCTCCGATTAAAAACTGAAATAGTTTTGCTTCGATACACATAGTACATATTAGTTGATATTTTTTCGTTTAGGCTTCATTTTTGAGCTCTCATGACCAATGTTTTTTTTTATAAGGAAAAAATTTATGTGAAAAATTTACCCCCTTATTCATAAAAAATAAAATAGGTTTATTAAACTGTTATAATTGAAAGTTTGTATGGAAATGCCATTTTAAAAAGCTCTATAAACTTTTGATATTTTTTTATGAATAAGGGGGTAATATTTTTGGTAGAAGCATGATGCAATAATAAAATGATGGACGCAGCAGAGGACGGCTATTTTGTTTTTGGAATAGTAAGCTGTCAAATTATCGTCTTTTGTTTTGATTTTGCCCTCTTGCACGTGTTATTCGTGGAAATAGCTTGTGTGTTCGCTTGTATGTTTGCTGGCGTTTTTTCTGTTTTTGACATTCTTATCTACGGCCGCTCAACGGTAATCGCCTATTCTCTTTTCAGTGCAACGACCATATTATTATTTGGCCATGGGTAGAAGTTATAAATACATATGTATGCAGATGTATTTCGGAGAACAAAAAAAAACCCCCTTTATCTTAAAAATCGTACTAAAAATTGAGAAATAATTTAATTAGAAACAAAATGATGAACGAAAATATAAGTATTTAAGGAAAAGCGTGCGGGTGCTCAATAATATTTGAACATGAAAATATTCGATTCATACAACTAGTACAAAAATATACATACACATATACCTAGTTGTGAAATTATAGCGGTACGTTATATGAAATCTCGAAAAAGTCAAAATAAAAATATTAGTAAAAAAAACAGCGATTTTTAATATTTTTTGACATACTGAGGTTTTAGTGAACTTTCCTTCGCAATTGCATTTATGAATTCCTAACTGCAATATTGAGAATGGATGAAGGTACTCCGGCCAAGAAAGTATTTCTATCGAAACCCGCTAAACGCAGAAGAAAATATAATATAAAGAACACTGCAGTGAATCATGAAAATAAACATTTTTAAATTTAAAATGTTCCTTTTCTTGATTTTACAGTTAACATTTTTAAGATAAAAATGTTCGTATTTAAATAACTTTTAAATACGTTTTTGCCTACTTTAAGCACTTTTTCATATGTTTTTATAATGTTTTTTCTCTGAGTGTATACATACATATGGGCTAATCCTGGGTAACGCACGCGACATTCGTACGCATATAATCAATGCTAAAGGAGGGAAACAACGAGAGGATTACATCTTTATTTTATTTAATGCAAAGCACTACCAGAGTACTACATTGACGATAAAATTTAAGTTCTGATATACACCCAAATATATAGCGGTAACGCACGCGACAAAAAATAGCAGTTTTTTTAATGCGTCTTGAAGTATGCAAAATTTAGCGAATTTTGCATAATAACATATTTACTTTAAATGAGGAAATGAAGTTCAAATAATACCTTAGGTTCATAGATTTACGGAATATTAAAAATATTTCACTAATTTTGTTTTCCCAATGAAAAAAATATAAAACAATTTTTTTTTTAATTCTCATTTTTATTGAATTTTTAGCAAAGAATTAAGAAAAAAGTACATTTAAAGTATTTTGATAGAATAAGTAAAAAGTACCTTAAAACTAAGTACGTTGTACTTTAATTTTTTTCTTCGGCGAATAAGCTGTTCGAGCAACCTCTTTTTGGAGTTATGTAAATTCGAAAAAGGCGTGTTCTAGTTTTCCTTCTGAACTTTTTTATAATGGGGCTTCTGCTTCAAACCCTTTAGATGCAGCTAACCTTTTTGCAAATTTCTTCTGCGCGAATTTCGCACCTGATACTGGCACTGTGAACACAACTCCTACTCCGTTGGACTGCTCAATAAATTTCGGGTCGCTCTCATTAACGCTTGATGATGTGGTTGATGGCATTATGCACATCAAACCTTCTCTATTAACGGATGTTGATGGCTTATCATCTCATCTTCTAAAGAATTGTTTGGCTTTTGCGAAGCCGATCCTATTAATTTTCAACAAATCTCTTGAATGCGGCGAGTTCATAGATGCCTGGAAGGTTACCTTTATTAACCCGGTTTTCAAAAGTGGTAACAGGAGTAATATCAGTAACTACAGGCCAATTGCTAAGTTATCAACCATCTCAAAATTATTTGAATATGTAGTAAAGCAGAAGCTATACTTTGCGGTCAAGCACATCATCTGTGACAACCAGCATGGTTTTGTGTCTGGTAGATCCACCATCACTAATTTAGCAATTTTCTCCGACTTTTGCTTTTCGGCTTTTAACGACCGCCTTCAGGTTGACACAATATATACCGACTTCTCTAAAGCATTCGATAAAGTCAGTCATTCTGTTTTGACTTATAAACTGGCATGTCTGGGATTTCATTCTAACTTTTTGTCCTGGATTAAATCATACTTGCGTCATCGTGAATGTGTTGTTGTTGTTGACAACTTTCATTCCGATGCTTTCATTGCTACATCCGGTGTTCCCCAGGGAAGCATTTTAGGCCCATTACCATTCGTACTTTTTATCAATGATATTTCTACCTGCTTTAAGCACTCTAATTTTCTTTTGTATTGTTATGGTAGGCATTCGAATATTGAGTGGAGCAGCAATGCATGGCGGTCGGCATGATCTAGGGTTGCACTGTGGCTAGTCATTGTCGGCTGGGCGGGGTTCTTGCCTACATTGCTGTCCTGCGCCATAAACAGAAAAAATTCATATCATGCCTTTTCAAACCAATAACGAGAAAATCACACGAAAACAGCATCCGGTTTGGCCGGATGCCACGGACGGACCGTTGAAAAAATTCAAATATTCAAAAGATAACCCGAAAAAAAAATCAAATTCAAGAGGCCAGGCATCAGTTAAATTTAAATAAATACAAACCGAGGGAAAATGTCGTTAAAATTTGAATATGAATTTTGAACGTACATAGGTACGTTAAAATCAGACGGACGTTAGCAAAACATTTAAACCGAAATTTAAATCGGACGGAAATGCTGACAATCGACGGAAAAATTTAAAAATAAATGAGCGCACGTTAAATTTAAATAATCGCGGACGGACGAGAAAATAATCGTTGCACCAAAATGTAAATTTGAATG
This sequence comes from Urophora cardui, assembly GCA_960531455.1. Classification (NCBI taxonomy): domain Eukaryota; kingdom Metazoa; phylum Arthropoda; class Insecta; order Diptera; family Tephritidae; genus Urophora; species Urophora cardui. Next base: position 81,529,350 of record OY482671.1, on the reverse strand, counting down.
TACGTTGAAATCGATATGCACTGAATTTGAATAACAACTGTCAAAAAAAACTGTCAAAGTGAATTTAAATTTGAATATATATATATCGCAAAAAAAATCGTTAAATTTGAGTTTAATTTGAATCAACCGGAAGGACCGGCTATTAACAGGCATCTGAAAATACATAAAAGAAGCTGAAATTTAAAATATATGAACAATCAAAAAAAAATTAAAGGCCGAACTCACAAGGGGGTGGCGTTGCTGATGTTGTTGCAGCGCCGGTGCGTTTTTGTCCCACCCTAATCCATGGTCACTGTCGCACCCGGGTATCAGTGACCCCTTACCTGTGGTGCGCCGCTGGTGTTGTTGCAGCGCTGGTGCTTTACTAGCCCACCCTCATCCTTGGTCATCGGTGCACCTAATTTGTGATGACCCCTTCCTGAAAACCTCTACGCCTTTTTAAATTAAGGTGGTCAACATTCCCATTTTACAACATCTTTATTAGGAGTTCATCGTCTTATAATGCTAATGTAATTCTAAGCATACGTATCATAGTTGCTACGCCTATACCCTTAAATATATATATATATATATATATATATATATACATGTACAAGGAATGGGTAGTATCATCAAATTGCGTTGCATGTAATAAATATAACGGGAGGAGTCAGTGATGGAACTGTTCTGTTAAGGGTCTTATGTTATATTATTAGTGGCCTGTAGTAATTATTTGCATTTATTTTATTGAGTGAGTAGTTACGTTTCCCTTTGGTTATATTTTCCTACACGGATCTTCCTGCCCCTTTTGCCTTATCTATTATATTTCTTCCTATTTTCTTTATTTTCTTTATTTATTTATTTTTTTTTTTTTTATGCGTACACTTGTATAGGTGTGCGTTTAATTATACATGGACATATAAATATATCAAAAAAAAAAATCCAAACCGCCATTACAGCATACTAATGTAATTTAATATTAATCGCTAAGAGTAAGTTATAAGTGGAATACTAGCGTAGCTAAATAGCAACTTATGGGTTACACTATATTTTGTATACTCGAAGGAGCTTAGGTAAGGCTGATCGGCAACACAACCAGAAAACAGACTTATGCACGTACATATGTGTATAGGTAAGTTCGTTGCTTATTAGCTACACTCAGAAAATAAATTGAAAAAAAAATGTACAATCAATTTGGCGCATATTTATGTTTATTTTCACCTAGTCTTAGCAGATTTACAACAAAATTTGCGTATTTTCTGATGTACTCAAATTGATGTGAAAAAGGAAATTGTTTTACACGCTTTAATCGGTGAACCTGTCCATTAGATGTGTAAGGGAACATTATCGGTGCCAAAGTTCACACACGAAGTACTCGAATTCGTTAACCATTTGCATAGGTTTAACCATTTATCTATTTATTTTATTTTTTTGACTGAAAATTCACCGAATAAGGCGCAAAATTTCTAGACAGTAATCTCGTGATAAAAATTAACCAACTATTTAATAAGTAAAAATAAACAAAATTTTCTTAGAGTGTATACTACGAAAGGCTCAATAAGCTACAATGTGGTTGTGACATATATGTATGCTGTATAGATCAGAATATTATTACTATACCACGCGTGTGTCCCTAACAATAGTGACATGCAAAAAAAAAATTTTATTTAATCATAATTTGTTTCCTCATTTTTTTTTTTTTATGATTTAATTAAATATAAATTATGTACATACATATATACGGATACCTCCGACGCCTGCCTGACTCACCACCCGTTGCGGTGCACCTTTAGTGGTGGTGCCACCGATCTGCTGCTGATGCTGCCACCGGTTGTTGAAGACCACTGCTGCTGCTGCTGCTCCTGCTGCGCTTGCTGTCAAAGTTGCAATTGTTGTTGTTCGGTTTGTTGTCTTGCTGTCAGCAGCTGTATTGCCACGTTGTTCAGTGTCGATTTGTAACGCTGTTGTTGCAATAATCGGTTCAGCCGTCATCCGTTTTTGGTGTTTAATTTATTTTTGCGCTTCTTTTTTGTGTACACAGTTTCAATGTTAAAAACGGCGTTTCTCTTTTGGTGTGTTTTTGAATTAATTTTAGGTTTGCCATTTTCTTTGTTTTGTTTTTGTTTGTCCAAATTCAATTTTTCTTTTTCCTATTTTTAAGCAATATTTGTTTATTTTTTTTTTTTTTTAGTATGTATGGATGTATGTACGTGTTTCAGTGCACTATCGTTGCAATGGTTTGTAACAGCAACGGCGTGAAATGCATTTAAAAGCTTTATGTAAGGACAATTTCAGCACTCTTTTGTCATTTTCAGTTATGCAGTTTTTTCGTTTATCGCACTATTAATAATTTTCTCTATTGCTTTTGTCTAATTTTTTTTTTTTTGCCACGCTCCACAATTAGTTATATATTAAATGTTTACTTAACATGTATTTCTCCAGTCTGCCACACTTTTTCCCATTCCATAGACCTTGGCCAAGAAATTTGCAGTAGGTTTTTTCTATTTTTTTGTTTTTTTTTTGTAGAATTACAATTGCATTCCAATGCAATAGACACAAACACAATGCAAATCTTTACACTATGCAAGTATATTTCGCAAGGTGGCAGAACCCCATCACATGCGGCCGGTTGTCGAGTTTGATATGATGAAAATTAACTTAAAAGTTAAAAAAAATTTGTTAACTGTGTTTTCATATGGAAATTAACCACCTGACACGTTCACAACTCAACGACTATCCACCAACTAACTGACTCTGTACTAAAATTTTTCTGTTCAAGCGTGCCTTCCACCTTTTTATCTATTCAGTTTGGAAGAGTCCCGTTTTCTTTCCATATAGTCTGCAGTGGTGTAGTGACGTGTGCATAATAGTGGCGTGACTTTACGGTTACCCGAATGTCTATATCATGGTATGACGCTAGCAATGACACAAGCGAGATGGAATGCGATTGCCATGTTACACAAATAAAAATACCAAAACTTTCGGAATAAAGTGCCTCAAGCATTTTTCCCATGAAACTATCTCAAATTAATCGATTATATTCGTGCCCTAGTAAATTTGCTACTGTAAAATTCTATTAGTGTACGTTGGGAATATTAATAGACATTGTTGTCTTACGCTCAAATTATAAAAATGGTAAGAGACAGGAAAATCTGATTAATGAAATAGTATGTTTGTTTCTCATTAAACTAGCAGCTAGCTGTCAAGTGAAATGAAAAGAGCAAAACGGAAAGAATTACGTTCATAAAGAGTGAAATGTACAGAAAATCAAGAAACGTTCTGCCAGCCCAAACCTGGCTAACTATCCATAACTAGCCAATAAGAAACAAACATATTAAAATTATGTGGTAAATAATTATTTAATTTTCTGTGAACTATGTAAAATTTAAATTTGTATGGAGCGCACAAGAACATTTTATAATAGGTGCATTTGAAAGTACTAAGTACCCGAATAACCACGTGTGGCGTATTTTCACAGTAGCAGGTATTCATGGCAACCCTGAAAGAACCAGTTTCTCCATCACTAATACCTGTGCATACCCCGCCATTGGAACGATTGTCAAGGTTGAGATGGGAAATTTGAGTTAAGCTTTCCCCATGAAAGGCCTACTTATAGAGGTTGGCTCGAAAGCTTGCCTATTTGCAAATAAGAAAAATTTACGTGCAATCTATATAGATCGAGATCTGGAAATTACGCAAAACCATATAACCATCTAGAAGAATAAAAAGAAATCAATGTAAATTTCGGATACAATTACTTATTTAAAATTTGTTTAGACTCTTAGTGGAGGAAGAAAAGAATTAATTACAGGGTTTTAAAAAAAAGGTTACATTTAAGATATCTAGTAACTGAATAAGAAAATACAAAACGTTAGAACACCACCAGTGGTGAATGAAATTTACTCGAACAAGGAAATGACTCCTGTCAAAAAAAATTGTCAGCTGTTGCCATCGAGACAACCTCATAATCACCCTCGTCTCGCAGTGCGGCCACCTATTATACTAGCCCATAGCTCAAACATACAAGGTCGATGCGAGGGAGAATCGCTCTTCTTCTTCTTGGCATATGTCACTTATTGTCTGTTGATTTGATTTTACAATCTCGCATGCCTTGTTCGCAGAAGTAGAATGCTAAGCTCAAGGTTTATCCAAAGAAGGTTATATTAGTTACGTTTTGATGTGTGTGTTTCCTTTAAAAAAAAAAATGTCAACGTAAAAGAGGAGAGAAATTATTTTCAAAGCAAAAAATTTTCCCCAATCGGTTCTATCTGACGTTCGCACTTTTTTTGCACACGTACCCAATTGCAATCAGCTTATCTGCCGCGAAATCCTTCTTTAAACAACCCTTGCTAAGTTGTGTGTTCACTTCTTTTTCCCTGCTTTTGACATTTGAAACAAGCCGCCTAGCGTCAATCGCATATTCTGCCTCCCATGCGACGACCTGTTTAGTTTGGCCACGCGTCAACCATTCTTCTTCACCATGTCAGCACGTCGGCCATTATGAAATGGAAGTTATTGGAAAAGTACTAAAAAAACTACTGAAATAGTGGGGCTGCCACACAGACAGAATCGAGCAACCGAAATTAACCCGTTTATGATCGATATCAGGATTGATATCGATAGCAAACCATAACAGACCTGCTTCGCTTCGAAGACCTGACGAGGGAGCGAACAGGAAAAATGGTTTGCCTGTAAGGTTGTTGCGATAATACTCAACTGTTAACTACGTGGGGCACGACTCACCCCTAGAAAAGAGTCTCAAATTCTACCACAGCTAACCGGGCAACAGAGGCTCCATCAGGTGATACCAAAAAAAAACGTATGCTATATGAACGTGTCCAATCTAGTAATATATGTAAATCCGAGATTAATTGAAAGTCAGGTATATATATAAAAAAATTCATTTGGTAAAAAAAAACCAAAATGCGTAAGTCCGGTGTTGCGGTGTTTCTCTATTGGCTTAGGCCAGAGAAGCCTACTCCCCCCTAGGAGCCCTCCTCCTAGGTGCCGATCTTGGTCGGTCTTAACAACCTGTCCCCCCCGGCTGATCCAACCCCGCACGCTGGACCCAGGAGAGGCGGTCTTGAAAAAGACCCTTGGTCCGCTGGTTTCTCGCCCCCCGGAATGGGCTTTACAAAAAAAAATTAAATTATTTTGTTTCCTATTTTAAGGCTTCGCGGCCTTAGACATTTTTTTACAGGAGAACGCGTCTAAACTCCGAATACATCCACCCTATCAGCTGGTCTATGGTCCCTAACCTCGCGAAGCTGTACAAAAAAAAACTTTAACAGGAAAATCATCAGAACTCCGTTTGAATAGACATTTTTATATTGGAGAACTCGTCAAAACTCCGTAAGGTTAGGCATTTGATATAGGAGAACTCGCCAAAACTCCATAAAACTAGACATTTTAATTTGGGAGAACTCGTCAAAACTCCGTATAAGCAGACCAATTGGAATATGGACTGCTAGATGGTCCACGGTTCCCGGTGGGAGCGCTTGTGATCCACCTATTATTATAACTGCTCGGGGAGAATACTGGGCGAATTATCCCCGACCGCCAAGACGCCCAGCGGAGTCTTATTGAGGACGAATATCAGAAGCATGGAATCGTCCTATTAATCTCCCTGTTAAGTCTTCTATGTCATACAGGTCATTGCCCACTTTTCCACGAACTCGACACTTGACTCTATCATTTGCCTGCGCTAAGTTTTTACAGATTTCCTCCTTTGCGTCCGTTCAGTCGACTGCTGACAATTTTGGGACATTTAAACAAAATCGCACGTATGAGCGCTTCAAAAAAAAAAACAAGGCACGCTTGAATGGTCGTATGAGATCTTAAGCAATTAACTGCCTAAATAAAATCACGTTTGGTGTTAAAGTCCAAATGCAAATATTTATACAATTAACGAAATTTAAATCTCTATCTCGATTAAAAATTATGTCGCATCCAAAAGAAATTAACAAAACTTTGGTTTTGTGTTTGGTGAAACTTTCAGCAATTATTTATAATGATTATTTGCTTTTTAAATCTCTATGCCGGTACAAAATTATGTCACATCCGAAAAAGTAGTAAAACTTTAGTTGTCGCGTTTGGTGGAAAAATCAAGCAATAATTGTAATAATTATTTGCGATTCAAAAAAAAATTATCTTAAGTTTTGCTAACAATATCGATTCAAAATGACTTGACTTCGCTTATCAAAAAAAAATTGTATAAATAAACGTGTTCATATACGTGAATATGTAAATGTAAATGGATATATAATGCAAAATATATATATGTTCGTTATTCAATGGGAATGCTGACCTCCCATTATAAAAGGCACAGGTTACAGAATAAAAAAAAATATATATAAACCCCCTTGAAAAACAAAAAAAAAATTAAGACAGTGTGTGCCAACTGGTCTCCAGCGCACCAACCGCAATGCAGGGTTGCTCGGAAGCTAAATCCCTGAGACAGGCTGGCTAACTAGAAGATAGTTAACAACAAAAAAAAATTTTAAATTTTGCGAAATACCACCCTATCTCCGCCGCAATGAAAGGAACGGTTTGAATCCGCTTTCCCCAGACTTGCGGAGATAGACAATACATCCTTCGGTCTCAGCTCAGCTCATCGCCATGAAGTGGTGCTAAATGTTCCAAGGCACCCAACTCAGGCATGAGATGAACTGAGGCCTGCATCGCATAACAAAAGAAAAAGACAAAACAAAAGAAATTTGCAAAATACCCTCCTAATCTCCGCCGCAATGAAAGGAACAGCTAGAGGCTGCTTTCCCCAGACTTGCGGAGATGAAAAGTACTAACTCAGGTCTCAGACCAACCCATCGCAATGAAAGTGGCGCTAGGTGCAACCAACTCAGACGCGGAATGCTGAGTCCTAAATTGCAAAAAAAAATCACGAACACAAAAAAATTAAAAGGACGAATTTTCCTTATGACCAACATCCTTGGCTCCGCCGCAATGAAAGGCACGGTTTGAAGCCGGTACCCCAGACTTGCGAAGAAGGATTGCTAGCTTAAGATCCAGCCAACTCCGACGCGAGATAAGCTGGGCCCCAAAAGAAAAAAAATCCGATACACAAAACTGCACAAAAGACATATTCGGCAAAAGAAATTTACATAAAAAAAAATAATTACTGAATCTAGCGGACATGCCCCTCGGACGACAGTGAAACCAAATTTAATATTTAAACTACAAAAAAAATTAAGTGCGTTAAACACTGCCTCTCCGGGTGAAATGCAAAAAGAAAAAAAAACAGACTGGGTGACGTAAAGTCTCGTGGAGCCCTGATCCACTAACACCAATGATTTCCAATCATCCCGATCAATCTCATCATCCCGCCGCAACGCAGTGGCGGCTACTGAGGCTGCCAATCTGGGACTTACGGAATAATGAAACTTCACTGAACGACCAGGAAACCACTGAAGCCAGTACCCCAGGACACCACGTTGGGCGCCATCTGTTATGGTTGGCATTCGAATATCGAGTGCGTTTTGCGCTTTGTGGCGCCCTATGCCACCAACAGCGATGATCTCCTTGGACAACCTGATCAGTCTCACCATCTCGCCGCAACGCAGTGGCGGCGCAGGGCCTGCCCATCTGGGACTTGCGAGATAGTAAGGCGTCACTGGCTGACCAAAAGCCATCGAGTCAGCACGTTGGGCGCCATCTGTTATGGTTAGCTTTCGACTATCGCGTGCGTTTTGCGCTTTGTGGCGCCCTATGCCACCAACAGCGATGATCTCCTTGGACACCCTGATCAGTCTCACCATCTCGCCGCAACGCAGTGGCGGCGCAGGGCCTGCCCATCTGGGACTTGCGAGATAGTAAGGCGTCACTGGCTGACCAAAAGCCATCGAGTCAGCACGTTGGGCGCCATCTGTTATGGTTAGGCATTCGAATATTGAGTGGAGCAGCAATGCATGGCGGTCAGCATGATCTAGGGTTGCACTGTGGCTAGTCATTGTCGGCTGGGCGGGGTTCTTGCCTACATTGCTGTCCTGCGCCATAAACAGAAAAAATTCATATCATGCCTTTTCAAACCAATAACGAGAAAATCACACGAAAACAGCATCCGGTTTGGCCGGATGCCACGGACGGACCGTTGAAAAAATTCAAATATTCAAAAGATAACCCGAAAAAAAAATCAAATTCAAGAGGCCAGGCATCAGTTAAATTTAAATAAATACAAACCGAGGGAAAATGTCGTTAAAATTTGAATATGAATTTTGAACGTACATAGGTACGTTAAAATCAGACGGACGTTAGCAAAACATTTAAACCGAAATTTAAATCGGACGGAAATGCTGACAATCGACGGAAAAATTTAAAAATAAATGAGCGCACGTTAAATTTAAATAATCGCGGACGGACGAGAAAATAATCGTTGCACCAAAATGTAAATTTGAATGTACGTTGAAATCGATATGCACTGAATTTGAATAACCACTGTCAAAAAAAACTGTCAAAGTGAATTTAAATTTGAATATATATATATCGCAAAAAAAAATCGTTAAATTTGAGTTTAATTTGAATCAACCGGAAGGACCGGCTATTAACAGGCATCTGAAAATACATAAAAGAAGCTGAAATTTAAAATATATGAACAATCAAAAAAAAATTAAAGGCCGAACTCACAAGGGGGTGGCGTTGCTGATGTTGTTGCAGCGCCGGTGCGTTTTTGTCCCACCCTAATCCATGGTCACTGTCGCACCCGGGTATCAGTGACCCCTTACCTGTGGTGCGCCGCTGGTGTTGTTGCAGCGCTGGTGCTTTACTAGCCCACCCTCATCCTTGGTCATCGGTGCACCTAATTTGTGATGACCCCTTCCTGAAAACCTCTACGCCTTTTTAAATTAAGGTGGTCAACATTCCCATTTTACAACATCTTTATTAGGAGTTCATCGTCTTATAATGCTAATGTAATTCTAAGCATACGTATCATAGTTGCTACGCCTATACCCTTAAATATATATATATATATATATATATATATATATATATATACATGTACAAGGAATGGGTAGTATCATCAAATTGCGTTGCATGTAATAAATATAACGGGAGGAGTCAGTGATGGAACTGTTCTGTTAAGGGTCTTATGTTATATTATTAGTGGCCTGTAGTAATTATTTGCATTTATTTTATTGAGTGAGTAGTTACGTTTCCCTTTGGTTATATTTTCCTACACGGATCTTCCTGCCCCTTTTGCCTTATCTATTATATTTCTTCCTATTTTCTTTATTTTCTTTATTTATTTATTTTTTTTTTTTTTTTATGCGTACACTTGTATAGGTGTGCGTTTAATTATACATGGACATATAAATATATCAAAAAAAAAAAATCCAAACCGCCATTACAGCATACTAATGTAATTTAATATTAATCGCTAAGAGTAAGTTATAAGTGGAATACTAGCGTAGCTAAATAGCAACTTATGGGTTACACTATATTTTGTATACTCGAAGGAGCTTAGGTAAGGCTGATCGGCAACACAACCAGAAAACAGACTTATGCACGTACATATGTGTATAGGTAAGTTCGTTGCTTATTAGCTACACTCAGAAAATAAATTGAAAAAAAAATGTACAATCAATTTGGCGCATATTTATGTTTATTTTCACCTAGTCTTAGCAGATTTACAACAAAATTTGCGTATTTTCTGATGTACTCAAATTGATGTGAAAAAGGAAATTGTTTTACACGCTTTAATCGGTGAACCTGTCCATTAGATGTGTAAGGGAACATTATCGGTGCCAAAGTTCACACACGAAGTACTCGAATTCGTTAACCATTTGCATAGGTTTAACCATTTATCTATTTATTTTATTTTTTTGACTGAAAATTCACCGAATAAGGCGCAAAATTTCTAGACAGTAATCTCGTGATAAAAATTAACCAACTATTTAATAAGTAAAAATAAACAAAATTTTCTTAGAGTGTATACTACGAAAGGCTCAATAAGCTACAATGTGGTTGTGACATATATGTATGCTGTATAGATCAGAATATTATTACTATACCACGCGTGTGTCCCTAACAATAGTGACATGCAAAAAAAAAATTTTATTTAATCATAATTTGTTTCCTCATTTTTTTTTTTTTATGATTTAATTAAATATAAATTATGTACATACATATATACGGATACCTCCGACGCCTGCCTGACTCACCACCCGTTGCGGTGCACCTTTAGTGGTGGTGCCACCGATCTGCTGCTGATGCTGCCACCGGTTGTTGAAGACCACTGCTGCTGCTGCTGCTCCTGCTGCGCTTGCTGTCAAAGTTGCAATTGTGTTTGCAGTTGTTGTTGTTGTTGTTGTTCGGTTTGTTGTCTTGCTGTCAGCAGCTGTATTGCCACGTTGTTCAGTGTCGATTTGTAACGCTGTTGTTGCAATAATCGGTTCAGCCGTCATCCGTTTTTGGTGTTTAATTTATTTTTGCGCTTCTTTTTTGTGTACACAGTTTCAATGTTAAAAACGGCGTTTCTCTTTTGGTGTGTTTTTGAATTAATTTTAGGTTTGCCATTTTCTTTGTTTTGTTTTTGTTTGTCCAAATTCAATTTTTCTTTTTCCTATTTTTAAGCAATATTTGTTTATTTTTTTTTTTTTTTTTTTAGTATGTATGGATGTATGTACGTGTTTCAGTGCACTATCGTTGCAATGGTTTGTAACAGCAACGGCGTGAAATGCATTTAAAAGCTTTATGTAAGGACAATTTCAGCACTCTTTTGTCATTTTCAGTTATGCAGTTTTTTCGTTTATCGCACTATTAATTATTTTCTCTATTGCTTTTGTCTAATTTTTTTTTTTTTTGCCACGCTCCACAATTAGTTATATATTAAATGTTTACTTAACATGTATTTCTCCAGTCTGCCACACTTTTTCCCATTCCATAGACCTTGGCCAAGAAATTTGCAGTAGGTTTTTTCTATTTTTTTGTTTTTTTTTTGTAGAATTACAATTGCATTCCAATGCAATAGACACAAACACAATGCAAATCTTTACACTATGCAAGTGTATTTCGCAAGGTGGCAGAACCCCATCACATGCGGCCGGTTGTCGAGTTTCATATGATGAAAATTAACTTAAAAGTTAAAAAAAATTTGTTGACTGTGTTTTCATATGGAAATTAACCACCTGACACGTTCACAACTCAACGACTATCCACCAACTAACTGACTCTGTACTAAAATTTTTCTGTTCAAGCGTGCCTTCCACCTTTTTATCTATTCAGTTTGGAAGAGTCCCGTTTTCTTTCCATATAGTCTGCAGTGGTGTAGTGACGTGTGCATAATAGTGGCGTGACTTTACGGTTACCCGAATGTCTATATCATGGTACGACGCTAGCAATGACACAAGCGAGATGGAATGCGATTGCCATTTTACACAAATAAAAATACCAAAACTTTCGGAATAAAATGCCTCAAGCATTTTTCCCATGAAACTATCTCAAATTAATCGATTATATTCGTGCCCTAGTAAATTTGCTACTGTAAAATTCTATTAGTGTACGTTGGGAATATTAATAGACATTGTTGTCTTACGCTCAAATTATAAAAATGGTAAGAGACAGGAAAATCTGATTAATGAAATAGTATGTTTGTTTCTCATTAAACTAGCAGCTAGCTGTCAAGTGAAATGAAAAGAGCAAAACGGAAAGAATTACGTTCATAAAGAGTGAAATGTACAGAAAATCAAGAAACGTTCTGCCAGCCCAAACCTGGCTAACTATCCATAACTAGCCAATAAGAAACAAACATATTAAAATTATGTGGTAAATAATTATTTAATTTTCTGTGAACTATGTAAAATTTAAATTTGTATGGAGCGCATAAGAACATTTTATAATAGGTGCATTTGAAAGTACTAAGTACCCGAATAACCACGTGTGGCGTATTTTCACAGTAGCAGGTATTCATGGCAACCCTGAAAGAACCAGTTTCTCCATCACTAATACCTGTGCATACCCCGCCATTGGAACGATTGTCAAGGTTGAGATGGGAAATTTGAGTTAAGCTTTCCCCATGAAAGGCCTACTTATAGAGGTTGGCTCGAAAGCTTGCCTATTTGCAAATAAGAAAAATTTACGTGCAATCTATATAGATCGAGATCTGGAAATTACGCAAAGCCATATAACCATCTAGAAGAATAAAAAGAAATCAATGTAAATTTCGGATACAATTACTTATTTAAAATTTGTTTAGACTCTTAGTGGAGGAAGAAAAGAATTAATTACAGGGTTTTAAAAAAAAAGGTTACATTTAAGATATCTAGTAACTGAATAAGAAAATACAAAACGTTAGAACACCACCAGTGGTGAATGAAATTTACTCGAACAAGGAAATGACTCCTGTCAAAAAAAATTGTCAGCTGTTGCCATCGAGACAACCTCATAATCACCCTCGTCTCGCAGTGCGGCCACCTATTACACTAGCCCATAGCTCAAACATACAAGGTCGATGCGAGGGAGAATCGCTCTTCTTCTTCTTGGCATATGTCACTTATTGTCTGTTGATTTGATTTTACAATCTCGCATGCCTTGTTCGCAGAAGTAGAATGCTAAGCTCAAGCTTTATCCAAAGAAGGTTATATTAGTTACGTTTTGATGTGTGTGTTTCCTTTAAAAAAAAAATGTCAACGTAAAAGAGGAGAGAAATTATTTTCAAAGCAAAAAATTTTCCCCAATCGGTTCTATCTGACGTTCGCACTTTTTTTGCACACGTACCCAATTGCAATCAGCTTATCTGCCGCGAAATCCTTCTTTAAAAAACCCTTGCTAAGTTGTGTGTTCACTTCTTTTTCCCTGCTTTTGACATTTGAAACAAGCCGCCTATCGTCAATCGCATATTCTGCCTCCCATGCGACGACCTGTTTAGTTTGGCCACGCGTCAACCATTCTTCTTCACCATGTCAGCACGTCGGCCATTATGAAATGGAAGTTATTGGAAAAGTACTAAAAAAAACTACTGAAATAGTGGGGCTGCCACACAGACAGAATCGAGCAACCGAAATTAACCCGTTTATGATCGATATCAGGATTGATATCGATAGCAAACCATAACAGTATGCCGATGATTTGAAGCTATTCAGTTCTATTTCAAACTCTGAAGATTCTTCTAAAATCCAGTCTGATCTAAATAACCTCTCAAATTGGTGCCTTACTAATGGCTTACAGCTAAATACAAGCAAATGTCTTCATATCTCTTACTCGAAATCACGTTCAAGTATTGCCACGTGTTATTACATAAATGGTTCAAAACTTGACACTTGCACAGAAACTACTGACTTAGGAGTTGTCTTTGACTCGAAATTCACATTTAATAGCCATCTAAATTATATCATCGCGAAGTCGTACTCAATGTTGGCTTTTATTCGTCGCTTTAGCCAGGATTTCACGGATTTCACGGATCCTTACACTTTAAAATTATTGTTTACTTCCCTTGTTCGCTCCAAACTAGAATACGCTTCTTTTATCTGGAGGCCTTATCATGCCAATCACATTAACCGAATTGAAAGGGTCCAAAAAACCTTTCTTAAATTTGCATTGCGGTCTCTTAATTTTTCTGTTCCTATCCCTTCTTACCGTGCTAGATGCATGCTTATTAACTTAAAATCCGTTCAGTTCAGAAGAACGTCTTTGTCGCTTATCTTTATTTCGATATCATAAATTGTGTAGTAAATTCGCCATATCTTCTGGAAAGAATCCGTTTTTATGTTCCCCTTAGAACCCTTCGGAGCAGTAATATTTTCTATTCGTCGAGTGCTCGAACACTTTATGCCTCTAATGCTTCTATATCCCGAGCACTAAATGAGTTCAATAACCTCGAAAATTCCCTTTTGGTTGATTTTTCATTATCTAGAACTAATTTTAAGATATTATTAAATGATTTAATAAATGTATAATTATTTGATGCGTTAACTCTAAGTGGTCTGTAAGTACCATTGTACGCTTGATTACTTCTGTTTGGAATAAATAAATAAATAAACCTCAATAAAGTCGCCATCGATGTATGAAAACCAATGCAAACCTTTAATTCCAATAATGTTTGGAACACTTTTCCATAACTTAGAGAGATTAAGTTTGTATCGGAGATGCATCGACCCCTTTTCCAATAGCTCCCATTTTATATTGTTTGTGTCCCTACGAATTTCCAGGGTCCTACCATGAACACTTCCAGAGATATTCAGCATGAAAAACTAAGTTTGTATTGGAGATGCCACGGCCCCTTTTCCAATAGCTCCAATTCTCTTTCTGTACCAATTCCCAGTGTCCAACCATGAACACTTCCAGAGATATTGAGTATAAAAAATTTGGGGTATATGGGAGGTGCCACGCCCTTTTTGTAATAACGCTCGTCTCTATTTGTGAGCTTGGCATCGCATTAGTATATCATTCCAAGTTCTAAGCCTTACAAAGAATATTTTCAGAAATACGTATACAGTATGAAACGTTTTGTTTATATGGGAGGTGTCACGCCCTTTTAACTTTTTTGAAATTATTATTATTATTACTGTATATTATTATTGTAATTTCAAACAGTTCAGTTAACAGCAGGGCCGTACCCAGGAATTTATTTCGTGGGGGGTTACATCGTTGTGGATTTTTTTTTTGTTTTTTTTTTTTTGAGAAAAATATATAACTTATTTCGTGCACTAAATAAAAATAATAAAAAAAATTCTGGTTTCTCAAGTGCTATTTAGAAGAAATTTTTTTTACGAAACTTTTGATTTTCAAATTAGGATTTTTATAAGAAGTTTTAAAAATCAGGAAACTTTTATTCATTTAAAAATTAGACTGTTTTATTACAAATACGATTTATACTTTATTTTTGGTGATTTTATCCAAGTAAAAAAAAATAATATTTTATGGACGAAACGCTCGGTTAGATTACCCAGCTTTTTTCAGTTGTAAAAGTCCGCCTCAAGATTTTTAGCTTATGTTGAGACTCTAACTTGTTTTTTTTTTTTTTGCAACTTTGTTATTTGACATCGATTTTTAAAATTGATAGATATGTCATTATTTTAGTCTTTTGAGCAAGGCTGCAAAATAACGTTATTTTTAACAATAAACAAAAAAAAAATTTGTTTCTGTTGAAATATTCGATTTTATAAACGCAAAAAGCATAACAAAATCCATTTCGTTTCAACTGTTATCAAAAAAAAGTAACAAATTATTTTGTTTTGATAATTTTCAAAACAATTATTTCAAAAAAATATAGTTTCAAATTTAAACGAAAAAATTGACTTTTCAATAATTTCGCTTTCTATGAAGAAAAAAAATTTTACATATGTTTGTATGTATGTACATACATACATGAATAAAAACAAATACAATTTTTGTTAATTTTTTTGATATCAACGAAACAAAATTATTCTGATTAAAGATTTATTGATAATTTTTGAAACGAAAAAATTTTGTTTCTGATAATTAGCAAAACAAAATAATTTTTGGATATTTTTTATTGATATTTTTTGAAACAAAATTATTTTGTTCATTTCGTTGAGCAGCCTTGCTTTTGAGCAGGGTTTGAAATTATTTTCAACTTTTTTTTCATTTCCATTGAATTTCATTTTCATTTGAAAATGAAAAATTAACAGCGCAGCAGAAGTATAAAAAATAAAAAGTTCTACTGTACTGCATCTGCGCAGCCTTAAGTTTCAAAAAATTATAGTCGACTGTTGCTGTATTGTGGAAATTTGTACAGCACAGCAAAGGGCAAACATAATTTCGAGTTTTTACTGTTGTTGTTGTTTTTTTTTGTTTTAATTTATGGGAACTCAATCTAAATTGTAATGTACAAAAAAAAACCAATTTCAAAAAGTCGCACTTAAAACTAAAATTCTGTTTATCCATATATATAGTACTCCTATATTCGTAATACCTACGAGTTCCATCAGCCAACATTACAGTACAGACATATAAAAAAAGAAAGAGAAAACCGAGCAATCAAATTTGAAAAATGACATATGAATTCAAAATAAACCGCAGTGACGGCACATAAAAAAAATTATAGGGAATTTACATATTTATTATTTGATTCTCGTATTAAAAAATTAAAAAATGTCGAAGCGGTGCTATATTTGTGATAATAAAAGGGATAAAATTAATAAAATAGCTTTACATACGTATTTCGTTTTGAGTGCATTATTGGTTATATAAATATATATATACATATGTAAATAGATTTCCAAAAGACGAAACCATTTGCAAACAATGGATGCATGCGTGCGGTCTGGTGCCTGACGACGTTGTTAAAAACATTCGAATCTGCAGCAACCATTTCCAAAAAAGCGATTACACTGGGAATCGCCTGTACGTATCAATGCCTGAAAGATACTGCAGTAGTCCGGGACTAAAAAGGATTTTTTAATCCCAAGCTCCGGACGAAACACTGCAGCTCCCACCCGTCCACCTTTTATCCGCCTGTAAATATGTGGAACATATAGCGATTGGTTCGTAGTCCTTTCTTCCATCCGTCTTGTTATATTATTACCTGTGGTCCCCTGTTGAGGTCGGTTTGGAGAGTAACGTAGTCTGAACTTTGGTCCTCATATGTTGCTGTGTCCAAAAGTTCGTTGTCTAAATTGTCCTGTTATTCAGTTTAGAAATTCGCAGTACTCACCGTGTTGGCGGCATTCGAACGTACATACTTTACAAACATAACCCTCAAACGGCAGAATTCGACTTTTTGATATAATGCCCATGGATCGGACCACAGGATTTTAACATGAAACGCTTTCCGCCGCGATTCATAAAAATATGAGTGCATAGAAAATAGATTTTTCTAGAACATTTCCACTAATTTTCATAAAAAAAATTCACAAAAGTTCGCATCTTAAAATAAATGTGGCAAATTTCTTATATTAATTATAAACAAATTCAAAAACTAAAATCAAAGGGGTATAAGTCCCCTAGAACACAATGATGCCTTTAATTTTTTTTTTCAAACGCCTCTGAACTCAATTGAATGTATTTGTCACACATATTCACAGATGACATTAAATGTAATTGAGGCGCATGCGCAGAACTGCCAGTTGCACAATATTTTTGGATGAATTCATACACATTGCACAGATAGAATACTATCAATATAGAAGTACTATATATATGTTTTCCTCAAACATTTTATAGAAAACATGAAACTTGAGGATTTCTACTATTTATTAATAAACAAGTAAAGAAGCCTAAGTTCGAGTGGAATCGAACATTAGATACTCAGCTGTATGTTTTCATTGTTTGTTTGCGTTTGATGGATTTTATATAAAGCGAGTGCTGCTTAAAGTGGGCGTAGCCACGCCCATTTTCAAAATTTTATCAGTCATCCAACTAAGCATATGAATATTATTCTTTGTGCAAAATTTCATTCCTTTATGACTTCCAGTTACAAAGATGTCACGTTACAAATTTCCAAAGCGTGTTCCAGAAATATCTTTGCTAAAAAGTAGGCGTGCTCATAAACCGATTTCAATAAATTTTTGCATGTCTATTAATACAAGTTATAAAAGTGTATAAACCAAGTTTCATCATAATATCTCAATTATTTGTCGAGTTATGGGCTTCGAAATCTCATAGATTCCTTTGTATAAAAGGAGGCGGTGCCACGCCCATTTTCCGAAATTTTTCTATTTTTTTTCCGGTTTATTGTAGAAATCACACCACAAAACTTCAACGAATTATCTTTACATTTGACAAAGATATCGCTTAAAATGTTTTTATTAGGCCCCTTTATAGTTCCCATATATAAAAGTGGACGTGGCCGTCAACCGGTTTCTCTAAAATTTTGAACATGTATTACCACAAGTAATAAAAGTGTACACACCAAGTTTCGTCATTATATATAAATTATTTGTCGAGTTATAGGCTAAGAAATCTCGTATATTTCTGCTTCTAAAAAGAGGCGGTGCCACGCCCATTTTCCGAAATTTTTACGGTTTTTGTCTTATGTAAGTAGTTAGACTCCTGCCATAAAATTTTAATGATATATCTTTATATTTGACAGAGATATCGCTTAAAATGTTTTTATTAGGTCACTTTATAAGACCCATATATAAAAGTGGGCGTGGCCGTCAATCGATTTTGACAATTTTCCGTCAAAACATTTGTCTAAGTATGTTAATCACGCATACCAAATTTCATCGATATATCTTCAACGGTTTCTGAGTTATGACATATAAAACTTTCAATGTTTGACCCCTAATAAGTGGGCGTGGCACCGCCCATTTTCTAAAATTTGACCAAATTTCTGAGCTCAACACGTGGGTAAAATTCCATCGCTCTAGCTATATTAGTGGCTGAGATACCAAATTTCCGATTTTTTCTATATAGGAAAAGTGGGCGTGGTCATGGTCCGATTTCGCCCATTTTCAATACCAACCGTCCCAGTCTCGATACCAACTTGCATTCCAAATTTCATCAAAATATCTCAATTTCTGCGCGAGTTAGTGTTTACAGACGGACAGACGGACGGACAGACGGACGGACGGACGGACATGGCTCAATCGATTTCTCTTTTCACCCTGATCATTTTGATATATATAAGTCTATATCTATATCGATTATTTCATTCTGTTACAATCCACCGTTATGTGATTAAAACTTTAATACTCTGTGTACTAATGATGAGCAATATATCGCAAACGGTGATTTTTTCACTGTGAATAAAAAATCACAAATCGCAATTGCGATCACTTTTTCAAAATAGCAGTTCACTACTTATTGGCAACTGCTATCGATGTAGCAAGTAAGCAGTTCACCTATGTGAATCGCAATCGCAAAAGCATTATAAATTTCTTTTTGTTTACACTTTTGAGCAGACCACATACGTACATATATAGAAATATAAGAAAAAAAAATTATTGAATTTACAATTTGTCTTTGAAAAATATTTACAAACAGCGATATTACTGCGGAATACGTTGTTATTGCTATCATATTGTTAACATAAAATAAAGACAGGTTATATCGCTCAGAAAACGCAAAATTAATCTCTACCGGTAACTGATGATTTTATACCAGTCCATGCAATCGCAATAGCAGTTTAAAATCACAGTGATTTAAAAATAGCAATCACCGAAATCAAAGATATCGAAAAATCGCAGTTTCGCTCATCTCTACTGTGTACTAGTACAGCTGAGTATAAAAATTTGCAATTTACACAAAAGTAGGCTTGGGTAACTCAGCACGGAGTCATGACTCTGTGTCAACTCCCATCAGTGAGCAGCACGCTCAAGCTCACCTCACGATAAAATGATAACTCAGTAGCACACTTGACTCCGTTGGCTCGTTCGATTTCGTCTCTTATTTAAGTGTCAAATTGTGCATGCTTACTTTATATGGCACTCAAGGGCGTAGCCAGGATTTTATCCAGGGGGGGATAGCACATCAAATATTTGAAGCAGTCAAACATCAATCAGTTTGCGACTAAAATCAAGTGTTGCTGTTCCGCTCTTAAATGTCAAAAATAATACTAATTTGTGAGTGCGACTACAGCAACACTGCTAATATAAAAATGACAACAACAACTGTCAAACTGTTGCGCAAAGTCAAAAGGTAGGAAAAAAACTACTAAAATACTACTATGTATAAAACAGCTGATCGGGTTGTTGTGTGCAAAATTATTCAAGTCGCTCATTTGGTGAAACCCAAAAGTAAGTTAACCCCAAATCTGGGCTAACTTATGTCAAAAGTTAGTTTTATACTGTTTTCAGACAGAAAATTAATGTAGTACATTACATTTATAATTTCACAATAAATTCTTGTGTTTCACACACACTCAATTAACAAGGAGATGTCACTTTTCATTAAATAATTTGTTATTATTGACAAGAATTTTTCAATAAATAATCCCAGTAAACATTCGGAGTCATAAAAAAATCAGAAAGGAATCGTAAACTGGAGCATTCACACTCATTATGAGCTCATTTTGGAGTCCGAAATTTATGTATTTCTGTTCTTAAGGTGGTCCCCTGATATGAGCCTAATTTCATACATTTTATGAGCCTGAATATGTAGTAAAACCAAAGAAAAATTCTTTTGTTTTTGCATTTTCCTTCCCCTGACCCAATTCTCTTCATCCCCTCTCTCCATTCACCCAGCTTATTCTCCTCTTCTCTCATTGGTTGCGTTCAGAAGTCGGAACTGTTGAGCAAAACTGTTGTGTAGATGTCACTGAGCGGAAAGGGATATAATTTGCTCCTTCTGAACGAGCTGATACAGAAAATAAACAAACTATTATTATAATTACCTATCCACAACATAATCGGCAAAAATTTCTTTGAAACATTTTTATCACATTAAAAAATTCATAAATATAGGTATTTAAATATTTGTACATATGTCAAAATCGTAAGCGCAACATTTTGTCCGAAGTGAGCATAAAAAATTTATGATGAAAAAAAGTGTCCAAACTCACGTGTTAATCAGAAATACTCAACTTTGCGTTCAGAAGATAAAAACACAACTGTTGCGCAACCGTTGGGATTCTGAGCACAACCATTGTGGGACCTTCATTGCTTGCTTTATAGTGTTGTCTATTTGTATTTTCCTCCGGATGAACTTTAGTGATACTTTTATACCTACTTCCCATTGTTCGAATTACAATTATCATTTAAAAAAAAACAAGAAAAAAAATTATAAACAAATTTTTCCTAAGCTCATACATATTTCACACATGTTTGTGATTCATATCCGACTCCAAATTATGAGTGCTCTGAGAATGTTTGTTGGGATAATAAATTCATGCCAAAACGAATTGACGGTTGACACTGAAAACTTCAAAATTAATAAAAACAAACTTACCTCCCAGAGTTGTATTGGATTTTTATTCGATTAAAAATTCAATTAATTAGTAATGGATCCATTAATAATTGAACTTCTGTATGAAAAATCGAGCTTCATTATCAACTTAATGGAGAAAATGTGGATAATTACTCCATTAACCGCCTGTGTGAAATCAGTATTAGCTTTAGTCACGCTGGTGAAACCGGGCCTTAGATTCTGCTTATCAATGCTAATGCTAAAATATTTAGTGAACTGTAGACACGAATTGAAACAAATCTCACTGTTTTATTTTGACATATAAACTTCTGTACTATTCTCTGATGCCATTATAATATTAAGCAGTACCTGGCCAGGTGAGGGCAGCTGCCCCCCTGCCCCTACCTGCCTACGCCCTTGATGGAACTTGGTGTATTTTGGTGGTTTTTGGTATTGGGGTGGTCACATATTTATGCATTTTTTCATTTTTTCCAGGTGATTTAGGCCAATTTGGTGTATGTAGGTGTATTCTGCATGAATTGTACTAACTTTCGTACATTAACCCGTTTTTGTATGGACACTTATTTTGGGTTTTTTTCGGTTGTTCCCCTTAATTTTGGTAAATTTGGTTATGATATTCATAAACTAGATGATTTTTCCCAACTTTTGGACTTTAGACCATTATCGTATATCGTGCATATATAAAAAGATACAGTCATTTGAAATTTGTAATTGATCTTATCAACTAAGTTTATATTGGCACACATATGTATATTTTTTTTATCCATCAGATAGCCCAATATGTGTACTTCTTGAACATCTCAAAAATCCCTAAATACCCTATATCTCAGAGCTACATAGGTCTAAATCAATAATCAACAACAAAAACAACATTAATTAATTAACTAATTAATTTTCCATATATTTGCCCACCCACACCTATCAATTCAATTATATTATTGATTTATATGCGTGACACAGTCTCTGATAGCACACAGTAACACTTTTTGGTTGACAATAGCACGAAAGTAATACGTGCTGTAGCACAATCGTGCTGTAACACAAACGTGTTGTAGCACAATCGTGCCAACTCAGTGAGTCGACTCTTTTTAGTGAGTCAGTGCTTATGTGTCAACTCCCAAAAAATTGTGTCATTACTCACCCCTACACAAAAGGGCGCCAATGTAGAATAAAACGTCATTAGCGATGGGACAATGTCAGTAGCGATGGGAGAAAAGCAGATGTAGGAAGGTAGGCGCATAGGCGAATTCAGAAATTTGCCATGTATTCTGTTATTGTAATTGGTAGATTTTAATGTCAAAATGTTTTTCCTTTATTAAAATCTGAATTCCCTTGGGACTCGCCCATTCCTAATTGGCCATGATGTGATTTCGCGTTGATTTTGACATTACACTCTATCATTGTAAATAAGAAAAGAAGTTTCTCAATTCGCTTATGCGCCTACCTTCCTAGATCTGCCTTGGATGGGAGAAATTGTTAGAGCCTATACACACTTGCGACTCAATCGATTTAGTCGAATGTTGATTTGCATGGGAATGTATGGAAGCATTCACACTACATTCAATTAGTTGTACAACTGAAACAGTTGGATTTGCAGCCCAATTTCATTCCAACTGAAACAGTTGTACAACTGCTTGATCAGCAAGGCGCCCTTCTACGTATTCACACTTGAGACAATTTAGTCGAACGACTACAACAACAACAGTGATATTCGTAGTGGAAAGAGTTGCCATGCTGACAGCACTACTTTTATTTCACTTTTGGTAAATTGTAGAGATTGAATATTTCAATTAATATTTTCAAAATGTTTAAAAACAAAAGGTTCGTTTCTTATTAACTACACCATTTCCAGATGGATTTTAGGAAGCGTTAACTGGATTTTAGAAAGGGGAAATTGGATTTTAGAAAGCGTTAACTGGATTTTAGAAAGGGGAAATTGGATTTTAGAAATGTCAATTGGATTTTAGAAAGGGGAAATTGGATTTTAGAAATGTCAATTGGATTTTAGAAAGCGTTAAAAGGATTTTAGAAAACAAAATTGGATTTTTGAAAGCGTGAATTGGATTTCAGAATGTGCGTTTAAAATAAATTTTACACAGAATTTTTCGAATAGAAATTCTTTATTGCGTATGAAAGTATAAATTAATAATTATTATTTCTAAAGTCCAATTTCCCTTTTCTAAAATCAAATCGACATTTCTAAAATCCAATTTTCCCTTTCTAAAATCCATTTGGCTATTCTAAAATCTAATTTCCCCTTTCTAAAATCCAATTGACATTTCTAAAATCTCATTTCCCCTTTCTAAAATCCAATTGACATTTCTAAAATCCAATTTCCCCTTTCTAAAATCCAATTGACATTTCTAAGATCCAATTTCCCCTTTCTAAAATCCAGTTGACGCTTTCTAAAATCCATCTGGAAATGATGTAGTTATAGACAAGAATTATCTAACTAAGGATATTTACTTCCGTTTTCATATGTTTCTTGATATTGTTGTTCTCTTCAAATGTCATTAATCGCATTTTAAAATAGAAATAATGAAAATGAAATTTCATGAAAATTATTAATGGCTGATTTTTACTATTTTTCCGTTTCTTGTACTTCTGTTCGTTTCGCCTTTATGAGCGTAATTCCTTCCGTTTTTCTCTTTTCATTTACTTGACAGCTAGTTGCTAGTTTAATAAGAAACAAAGCCAAATAATGTATGCACTTTTTGTTTATTTTATTGTTTTTTATTTATTAATCAAGTTGACAGCTGACAAGAAGGTGCTTTCATGTAAGAATGCAGATAAACTTTAACAATTTAATACTTCATCACTTTATATGAAGACCACTAATGTAAAATTTGCTGAGTAAAATGTGAACATTGGCAACACTATGTCATTGTCAATCGCACGACTATTTAGTCTCAAGTGTGAATAGCTGCCACCGATTCGACTAAATAGTTGGAGTAGTGTGAATACAACAGTCCAATTCGACTAAATCGATTGAGTCGCAAGTGTGTATAGGCTCTTAATTGTCAACAATGATGTCAAAGCTTTCAAAGCGCTGTCAAATAGAGAATTGGGCAATTCGAAACTTTGAAGCAAAGATAACTAGATACGAAACTCTTCATTTCGTGAGAGCGCTGTCAAAATGCGCATTTTTTATAACATTTTTCATTGGTGCCACTCTGTTCTAAAACTGAAAATGGGTATTTTACATATTAATTCTGGGAATTATTCGGCTTCCTTATGTTATTGAAGACTAGCTATAATAAAATTTTGTTTATACCAAATTAATATAAGGATATAACCACAAAAGTGATACACAGGATAGTATGACTTTCCCACATTCTGAATATTCGTGTTCGAAACCCAATTTCAGACAAATTAAGAATAACGCACAAAAAGTGGTGAACGATAATACATGTAGTTGGGTGGTATTTTTTAAGAAATATTTTACTCTATTTTGCAATTCTATTAAAATGTGAATATATTAGAACTGAAATATAGTAATTTTTAACCGGAGATATATATAAATCTACTGAATAACCGCTGCCCGCGTTCCATCTCAATAACATATTTTTTATAATTTGAACTGAAACACAATTTTTTCCAGTTGAAACAATAAATTGCACTGCGTACTATACACGAGCAATACAATTACCTCGATATTTTTCATAATTCATTATTATTTCAACAAAATTTAACACACAAAACAAAAAATCTAAATCCACCAAATGCGCCTATTTATTTTGGCGTGTTTTCCTTTCTGGCACCTGCAATTTGTACAAACAGCTGATCGGCCGGGTTTTCTGTTGTGTCGATGCTGGCAACAAAGCCACAGAAAACCCGTGGGAAAATCATAAAAATGAGAGAGTGAAAAAGAGTTTCGTATCAAGTTATCTTTGCTTTGAAGCGCTTCAAGCGCGTGAAGTAAAGCTGACATTTGGCCACCTTTTATACATTTTAGTAGAGCTCAAAATAATTTTGACATTTCTCACAGCCAAGCAAGCAAAGCAGTTCAATTAGTTATGCGTTAACTTTATTTCCATTATAGTAACAGTATCGGTATTAATTTGGTCTATTTTTGGTGTAGTAACAGTAAACAGCTGAACAGTGATAATAGCCCAATAAAGGTGGCCATGCAATAGAGTCGCTCTTCTTCTTTTGGGTTTTTAGGTTGCGAAATTATCATATTTTGTATTAACGCTAATTGTGTGTTCTCTTTTGATTGCTACGACCATATTATTATTGGGCCATGACAGTGAACAACTGAAACAAACAAGCGATCAGCTGGTTAGCGTTACGGCTGAAAACCAAAATTCATTTGGTTGTTACCGATAGCGTTACCGACTAGCGAATCACTAATCAAATACATTGGGTGAGTTTCTAAGAAAAAGCTGCTCCGCAACTGTTGAGCTGAACAGTTGCCAACAGTTGTGTAGCAGTTGAGTTAAACAGCTACGTCTTAGAAACGGTTTGATGAATTTATCAGCTGTTTGGCTTTACACAACATGTTGAGCTCAAGTAGCGAAGAAAATTTGTGATGCAAAAAATGGCGAAAAGTTGCCAACTGTTGAGCTGAGCGGAATTACTCAACAGTGCGTTTCTAAGGCACTCTGCACACGAGGCGTATCGTCATAGACGCGTACGAGACATTTCATGTAGCGTCGATTTCTCCGCGCCTGAAGATCTGCACACGAAGCGACATGAAACTTCGCTGCACAAAACAAACAAATAAATTAATAATATGGTATTTGCTTTAAATTTCGACGCTTTAAATAGAAAAGATGAAAAATTTAACGGAATCTTCCATTTTCTTTCATTATACACTCATTTTTTCCGATTTTTTGCACAAATTTTACAGCTTTCATAAATTGCACCAAGTGGAAAAATGTAAACAAACATCTTCTTCTTCCTGTTTTCCAAGCGTAGTACGCCTAGCTACCAGCACTGCTTTACGCCAAGCGACATGTAGCCAGCATACTTTGACGAATGCATGAAGCTGACGACTCGTGTGCAGCCCTCAATTGAAATATACGTGCGCGACATCAAAGCGTACAACTTTCGTCTGTAGTATCTAATACGCGTCTAAAGCAGTACGCTCCGTGTGCAGAGTGCCTAAGACAAACACTCAACAGTTGCACAACAGCTCAGTCTTAGAAACTCACCCATTGTTTCTCATAAGGTTGGTTGATCAGCTGTTTTATAACGATACTGTTACTTAGAGCAAAACCATCGATAGTTGGACCACTCGATAGTTTCGATAGTCGAAAAAAAAACTATCGATACTATCGATACTATCGATAGTTTTTTATGAATATTTCACTAAAATAAAAAGAGGGATGGTTTTGTTTACAGTTTTCTTTCCAAAAAGTCTTTATTTTTTTACGCAAAACAATAATTAAATAAAATATCAAATAAGAATTAGATACTTCACTTACACTGAGAGAAAAATCAACCAAAATAATGGTACAATGAAAATGTACATATTACATTTTTTCCTTTTGACATGAATAAATCAACCAATAAAACATTAACCAAGAACCATTGTACTTTTTTCTCTGTGTATGTACTTTTTTCTCTGTGTATGTATATAGCATTTTCTGGTTAAATTAAACCTTAAAAAGAGGGATGGTTTTGTTTACATTTTCTGTTTCAAAGTCTTTATTTTTTTTTTTAACGCATAACATTAATTAATTAACAAAAGAACAACAAATAGGAATTAAATACTTCATTTATATATATACCATTTTTTGGTTAAATTAAATCTTTTTCAATTTAAAATTTGCACTTGATTTGAAAGAGGTTCCATTTGACTTGAAAACGCTATAGTAATAAAACTAAAAGTAGTACATTTGTTTTTTAGCATCTTTGGCGCTGACTAGTACATAAGGCACATTGTTTATACATTTCATTAATGTAAAATACCGATAATCAAAAGGCACACTGTTTAAACATTTCATTAATGTAGAATACACTATGCTTTAAATAAATCAAAAAACAAAAAAATACGAATAATTTCAGTTATGGGGGAGGATAGGTATGGGCCTGCTGAGCACAGAACAGTTTTTTTTTTTAATTTTGTGTACGTTGTTACGTTTTTGACATAACGGTAATTTTGTGTTTTTTGTTATCAATATATTCAAAAATTATGTTCGCTGGAGTTACACTTCTAACAATATACAACTTGTAGTAATTGAACCACACCTCGCTAAATGACATCTGGTCAATGTCAAAATTTTTAATTTTTTGCGATTTTTGAAAAAGTTTTGATTTTCGAATTAAGTTTTTTATAAAAACTTGTAAAAATCAGAAAATTTTTATTTTTTTTAAATTCGCCCGTTTAATTGTTAACGTAATATCAAGGATATCTGATAAAAAAACCTTATATTTAGCGATTTATTTCATGTGAAACAAAAAGGATATATTATGGACGAAAAACTCGGTTAGATGACTCATCCGTGTATAGACAAAAGATAAAATTTGTTTGTGACTTGACCCTCTCATAGGGTTAGCGTTAATCAGAGGTTGAGTAAACGGCCCTTAAGCTAAAGATATAGATACATATGTATTGTGGAACGATTTTTCGTCATCCCTTGTGAAAAAATCGTTCCACAATACTTACTTAATAATTACACAATAATTACTTAACTATTGCTTGTCATTTTATATCAGAAGATTTCAAACTGCGAGTAGCTGTACTGTAGACACAAAAGCTGCTGTCAGATACAAATCATTCCGCAGCTAATATGTATATTGGAAACGTTGCACCATGTTCTTATTTTAAAGGCAGTACTATTGAATATGAGAAGTTTAAGGCCGCGCAAGAAGTCTATAGTGTTTTGCAAAAAAAAAGTTGTAAAACGACGCCCTATACACAGATGAGTCATATAATCGAGTTTTTAGTCCATAAAATATCCTTTTTGTTTCACATGAAAGAAATCGCTAAAAATAATGTTTTTATACTCAGCTGTACTAGTACATAGAGTATTATAGTTTTAATCACATAACGGTGGATTGTAACAGAATGAAATAATCGAGATAGATATAGACTTATATATATCAAAATGATCAGGGTGAAAAGAGAAATCGATTGAGCCATGTCCGTCCGTCCGTCTGTCCGTCTGTAAACACTCTAACTCGCGCAAAAATTCAGATATTTTGATGAAATTTGGAATGCAAGTTGGTATCGAGAATGGGACGGTTGGTATTGAAAATGGGCGAAATCGGACAATGACCACGCCCACTTTTCCTATATAGAAAAAATCGGAAATTTGGTATCTCAGCCACTAATGTAGCTAGAGCGATGAAATTTTACCCACGTGAGGAGCTCAGGCCCCCATGAAGAAATTTGAAATTTTGGAAAATGGGCGGTGCCACGCCCACTTATTAAGGGCCAAACATTGAAAGTTTTATATGTCATAAATCAGAAACGGTTGAAGATATATCAATGAAATTTGGTACGCGTGATTTACATACTTAGGCAAACGTAAGGACGGAAAATTGTTAAAATCGGTTGACGGCCACGCCCACTTTTATATATGTGTATCATAAAGTAACCTAATAAAAACATTTTAAGCGGTATCCCTGTCAAATATAAAGATCTATCACTGAAATTTTGTGGCATGGGTCCAACTACGGACATAAGACAAAAAAGACAAAAATTTTGGAAAAGGGGCGGTGTCACGCCCACTTATTAAGGGGCAAATATTGAAAGTTTTATAAGTTATAACTCAGAAACCATTGAAGATATATCAATGAAATTTGGTACGCGTGATTTACTTACTTAGGCAAATGTTTGGACGAAAAAAAATCGATTGACGACCACGCCCAGTTTTATATATTGGTCTTATAAAGTCACCTAATAAAACATTTTAAGCGATATTTTTGTCAAATATAAAGATAATTCATTGAAAGTTTGTGGTATGATTTCTACAATAGACCGGAAACAAAATTGAGAAAAATTTTGGAAAATGGGCATGGCACCGCCTCCTTTTAGACAAAGGAATCTACGAGATTTCGGAGCCCATAACTCGACAAATAATTGAGTTATTATGATGAAACTTCGTTTATACACTTTTATAACTTGTATTAATAGACACGCAAAAATTTATTGAAATCTTTTTCATCGATTTCGATTTTATTGAATACTTTTTAGCAAAGATATTTCTGGAACACGCTTTGGAAATTTGTAACGTGACATCTTTGTAACTGGAAGTCATAAAGGAATGAAATTTTGCACAAAGAATAATATTCATATGCTTAGTTGGATGACTGATAAAAGTTTGAAAAATGGGCGTGGCTACGCCCACTTTATGCAGCACTCGCTTTATATAAAATACACCGTGATTCTATCAGACGTAAACAAACAATGAAAACATACAGCTGAGTATCTAATGTTCGATTCCACTCGAACTTAGGTTTCCTTACTTGTTATCAGATATCTTTGATATTACGTTAACAATTAAACGGGATAATTTTTAAAAAATATTTTTTTTCTGATTTTTACAAGTTTTTATAAAAAACTTAATTTAAAAATCAAAACTTTCAAAAATCGGAAAAAATTAAAAATTTTTGAGATTGACCAGATGTCATTTAGGGAGGTGTGGTTCAATTACTACAAGTTGTATATCGTTAGAAGCGTGGGTTTTAGTCGCCTCTTACGACAGACATTCCTTACCACGGGTATATTCTAAGCTCCCAAACCCGCTGGGGTATTAATTTGACCAATTTGATATCGAAATCCAACTCCTCCCTAACATTCAGTATTCTTCTCTTGGGACAAAACTACAAGAATGAATAGTGTTACGTATTTGTCGATAGCTCGATTATTTCTATCGGGTTCGTATCGCTGAATTGTTAAATAAAAGTCTTTATTTACTTCTTAATTCACACCGCTTTATTTCACGACTAAAAAGTCTACACTTGTTTTACTTGACTTGATGTTAACACTTATACGGTTAAGTTACGACTGACTGCGGAGCGCCTGCTCGCCGCCTTATATAGTCTGTCAAACGCAATCTTGAAATTTCTGGCAACACTGGAAATTATCTGGTCTCTTCTTCTAGTTCTGGCAGTTTCTTTAGATATGTGTTCAGTCATTTAGTGATGTGAGAGTGGAACCGATTATATTCGCCACACTGCCCTCTACCTAAAGGCTGGTATCGACCTCTCAAGAAACAGCTCAAGAAATTTTTGGATTTATTTCTTGAGTAAAAAAAGGTAGTAGGCAAGAAATTTTGACGTTTAGTAATCCACCGTGAATACCAAGTGAAATGAAGAAGAGCATCAAAAACGTAAACAAAATAAACCTTTTTTAAACATAAGCAATTAGTAAGTTCTTAAAAAATATTAAATAAAAGCTTTAAATATATGTTTTCAATAGTTTTATTTTGTTGTTATTTTAGGAAATCATCGAAAGCGCCGAGGATGACCTTATATTACTGGTAAACTGTGCTATATTGATGGCCGGAATGGAATAAAATATGAGAAATCGATGCCAACTATGCCCTTACATCATTAGAAAAATTGTGCATTCTATTTTTCGTTTCTTTTTTGCCATTTTCACTAACGATTTCCACGATTTTTTTTCAACACGCAACAAACGTCAAAATTTCTTTAAGAAATAAATGCTCGATGATATATTTCTTGGCAAAACCTGTGTTGCTGTGTTCGCATTATGTTGAAAAATAGTGGTAAAAAAGTGTATTAAATTTCTTGAGAGGTCGATACTCGCTCAAGAAAGTTTCACAAGAAAAATTTCTTGAGCATTTCTTGTACGTCATTTTATATGGAACTTTTGCGTTTCTTGAGAGGTCGATACTAAGCTTAAGTCTGATCGTCCCGATCTGACACATTACTCGTTCCAAATGCTGCTAGCCTTTCCATATGAAACACCTTCATTTTATTCCTCGGTCTTCCAGTCGTTTGTATGCGATACACAACATCGTTGAGCCGTTTAATCACTTTGTATGGCCCTTCCCAAGTACACTGCAATTTCGGGGACAAACCTTTCTTTCGCTGCGGCTTGTATAGCAAAACTAGATCTCCCTCAACAAAACCTTCTGAGTTCATCGCCTTGTCGTATCTGGCCTTCATCTTGTCACTCATGATCTTTGTTCGTTGTCTTACAAGTTCATGTATTTCTCTCATTTCCTCTTCCAGAACGTTGTTAGACTGTCTGGTATTTATTCCTGTATCGGCATTTATCCCGAATTTCAAGTCAGCTGGTAATCGAAGATCACTACCAAAGATTACTTTTGCAGGAGTCTGACCTGTTGTATCGTGTACGGCCGATCGATATGCCAACAGGAACAGAGGAATATGAGTGTCCCAATCTCTCTGGAACTTGTCCACCACTTTTCGTAGATGTTCCTCTAATGTTCTGTTAAATCTTTCTACCATGCCGTCTGATTGTGGATGCAACGCAGTTGTTCGGGTTTTCCTAATACCCAGTGTCTTGCACATCTCCTGGAACACAACTGATTCGAAGTTCCTTCCTTGGTCAGAATGTAGCTCTATAGGTGCACCATATCTCGCCACCCAATTGTTGGTGAATACTTCGGCTATAGTTTCTGCTTCTTGATTTGGAATCGGGTACACCTCCGGCCATTTGCTGAAGTAATCCATTACCACCAGTACATATTTGTTTCCAAGTTTGCTAGTAGGAAATGGCCCAGCTACATCCATGGCAATTCTCTCAAATGGTGCTCCTGAGTTGTATTGTTTCATCAGCCCATGACTCCTGGATTTGGGACCCTTAGCCTTTATGCACACATCGCAGTTCGCAATCCACTCAACAACTGTCTGACGGCAGCCGACCCAATAAAACCTCTTCTTGATTTTCTCTACCGTCTTTGTTACTCCAAGATGACCTCCACTTGGACCATTGTGTAGTTCATTTAGCACATCCGGTATTCTTTTCCTTGGAACAACTATCAATGTTTTAGAACTTTGACCATCTTCACTCTCCCAAACACGATGTAGACAACCATTTACCAATTGCAAACTATTCCACTGTGCCCAATATGATTTGGCAACAGGACTCTCTGATGACATCTCTTCTTTTGATGGTCGTTCATTTTGCTCCAAACCGATCATTACACGTGCCAGATCTGGATCTTCTAGCTGACACTTCCTTAATTGTTCCGCATCCCATTCGTCTGTGGATGTTATTGTCATTCGCCGAACATTTACGACGACTTCCTTCCGCTCAGCTCTGGAGGAATTCTTTCGTTCGAGGTTACATGGTTTTCGCAATACGGCATCAGTATTTCCTTGTATGGTTCCTTTCTGGCGATCTATTAATTTGGACATTTGCTCATGCCCGTCAACCTTGCGGTTTCGCTTGTCCACAGTGCTGAAATTACTGGAGCCCTTGCTACAATGACGTGCTATGTGCCCTGTTTTCCTGCACCTGAAGCATTTCACAGCTCTATTCCTCTTTTTCTGCAATTCATTCAACACCTCCAATATCTTAGTTAGCAAGTCTTGCGCATCCACTTCCACCCGATGAGCTTTGTAAGTGGGCTTACTCAACAAAGATGCTGTTTCCTGCATCAAGGCATATGAGACCGTTTCGGCAAAAGTTCCTTTTGGATTTGCATAGGTAGCCCGCTTCGTTTCAATATCTCGTATTCCATTGATGAAGCTTTGAATTTTCATTCTTTCGATGAATTCTTGAGGTGCTCCTGCGTTTGCCAAATGAGCTAGCCTCTCAATCTCAGAAGAAAATTCTTGTAATGTCTCATTTGGTTTCTGGAAGCGATTCTGCGACGCCATTTGGTATATCTGCTTCCTGTGTTCGCTACCATAACGTCTTTCAACGGCACCCATAATTGCGTCATAGCTGTTCCTTTCGCCCTCGCTAACAGTCTGTAATATTTCTGCAGCTGGTCCTTTCAATGCTACGAACAGGGCAGCGACTTTGTCCTCCGCACTCCAATTATTTACAACTGCCGTTTTCTCAAACTGTAGCTTGAATACTTGAAATGGACCACTTCCATCAAACGACGGAGGTTTTATCTTCTGTGTAGCAGTTGAAGCGATTAAACGACTTATATGGATCTCCTGAAGACGGGCTTCCAACTTTTTTACAGTATCCTCAATTTTATCTTGTCTTTCCTCAACCTGCGTAATTTTTGCATCCTGTGATTTTAATTGTGAGGATATGCGTTTTTCTTGCGCTCCCAACTGAGTTGCAATACTGGACACCTCTTCTAAAAGTAATGATTGTTCTGATTCCATTTTTGCTGACATCTGTGCCAGTACAGCCAATATCGAATTCATGTCTACGTTTGCTACTGACTGAGGAGCCTCTTCCTTCTGGGGTTCTTCCTTTTGGACCTCTTCCACATCATCGTTGAAATCAAACTCATCTACATTAATGTTATATGCTTCCATAGCTACTCTTAACCTTGCCTGTAGTTCAATTTTATTGCCGTTTGTACTCAGGTTTCTCTTTTCTAACTCCCTTTTAAGCGCTTGGATTTTCAGTTCGTTTAACTTTGCCATTATCCTTATTTCGTTATCCTTGTCTCGTTATCCTTGTTTCCTTATCCTTGATTCGTTATCCTTGATTCGTTATCCTTGCTTCGTTATCCTTGGTCCTGGAATTTATTTAACAATCCCACTTCTGACACCAATTGTTACGTATTTGTCGATAGCTCTCTTATCTTTTTAGCTGGCGGGAATATAAACCATTTAAACGAATTTTAAAATAAGTATATTAAATGGCTGCTTTAAGTAATGAAGAAATCGTGATTTTCGATTTGGGAATATTGTACTACGAGTACAAAAATTATAGGAGCCCAAGGATTTGGACCAGGGAAATATACACAGACGAAGAGCGGCACTCGCATGGATTTTTTGGGCAGGCGTATAAAATCATAAAAACAAATGACGATGGTGAGTTCCACAAGACGACACGAACGAACGTTGAGGTGTTCAATATGTTGTGCTCGTTGTTGGAAAAAAAATTGACAAGAACTTCGCCTATCGAACCGGAGTGCCGGCTGGTTTTGACATTGATGTAGGTTTTGGTGGATTTGATTCATAATGTTAATGATGGGAATGTTCTCTACATATACATACATATAATTTCTAAAAAATTGTTTGTGTTTGTATATTCTTTCGATAGGTATCTAGCCCAAGGTGCGAAATGGCAAACGATTGCATGGACCTTTCGGATGGGCCTAACGACTGTCCGCAATATCGTGTATGAAACTTGCGAAGCCATTTGGGATGAATTGTGGATTATATATTTGCCTCCACCCAATGAAAACGAATATAAAATCATAGCGGATCAATTTGAGAAAAAAACGGGACTTCCACATTGCGTTGGCTGTATTGATGGCAAGCACATACGCATTCGATGTCCACCAGGCTGTGGATCACTCTACTTTAACTATAAAAAATATCATAGCATAGTTTTGCTTGCTGCTTGTGACCATAATTATTGTTTCACTGCTGTTGATATAGGGGCGTATGGAAGCCAGAGTAATGGTGGAGTATTGCGAGCCAGCTCTTTTGGCAGCAGAACTATAAACAACACGATAAACTTGCCAAAAAGTGCAATATTACCTGGCTCTAGTATATCAATGCCCTACTTCTTCGTTGGTGATGCTGCTTTTCCGCTTCGCAAAAATTTAATGAGACCATACCCAGGCAGATATCTCGCACAAGATAAAAGTCGTTTCAACGAGATCCTTTCGAAAACAAGATGCAAGATAGAGAATACTTTTGGGATAATGACAATGCGGTGGCGTCTTTTATGCGACGGTATGTTATGCCATCCAGATAATGCAGAAAAAATTGTGAAGGCTGTAGTGGTTCTCCATAATTTCGTAAAACAAAATGATTTCGAATATTGTCCAACTACGTTAGTAGACCACTATGATGGTGATGTGGAAGTACAAGGTCAATGGCGCAACGAAGTGGCAGCGCTGCCACAAACAAGGTTATTTACTCGCTTTAATGCTCCAAAAGACGCTTTCAAAATGCGTGATATCCTAAAGGATTAAATTAATACATAATTTGTTCTTTCCTTATAATAAGCGTTTGTTTATTATTGTTTTGTTCTTTATGGCAAATAGCTATTAAACTGCTAAAAATTATTAAACAATGTTCCTAATGTTTTTATTTATGCAACAAGTGGACAATTGTAGGTATGACAGAAAGAAAGAAAAAATAAGAAATTATAAGATACTTTTTGGTTGCTTGTTTTTCCGACAGGGTATAAGTAATTTAAAAATACTCAAAAACTCCAATTCGCATATATGTACATCAGTCAATAGTAAAATTGTATCCCGAAAAAAAGTTCACCAATATCAAAACGGGTTAATGTCCAAAAATTACTACACCTCATACGGAATATATGTATAATGTCCATGTTTGCCTAAATTACCCGTAACAATGAAAAAAAGGCAGAAGCGACCACCCCATTATCGAAACACATTAAAAGCCATCAAAATACAATAAGTGCCATAAAAAGAATATATCGACGCTTCCAAACAATACTGTACTAAGTCGACTTAGTACATTTTCCCGTTTTTGGCGTTTTCAAGTAGAGCGGTTCTTAATTTAGATGCTGCCTAATTTTGGTATCAATCGGACAATCCAATCAAAAGTTATAAGCAAAAGTGTACATATAATACAACTCGAGATTTTTACAGAATAAAAATTTCGAGAGCTTGCCATGAAAAACCACGTAGCAAATTTTTATTTTTTCTTACGGTTTTAATAAAGCATACCCTGACTTTGATATTGTCGAGTTTTGGTGTTGGTCGTTCAATCCAAACAGAAGTTATAAGTGAAAATATACTTAGCATACAACCGAAGTTTCATATCGAGTTTAAACTTTGAGAGCTTCTCCTGCAAAACACAGTTTTCACACTTAGTACAGTTTTGTTTGGAAGCGTCGATATATCCACAGTACTACAGATTCCATTGGATGAAATGTAAACACTTAAACTCAGTTATGTTATAAACACTTGGTTTAATAAAAACTTTTAAAAGAAACAAAACAAAGGTAACAAACAATTCATAAATTACCTAAATAGATTGTATTGGATTTATCCATTACAACCAATCTCAAAACAATGGTAACGAACAATTCATAAATTACATAAATAAATTGTGTTGGATTTATCCATTACAAACAATTTCCAAATAAACATTTTTATATAACTAGTTTAGATACACAGTACCTATACTTACATATCAACTAATTTTTGTTCATAACTTTTTTAAAAGTAGAGTAATGCAAAAGTTTAACGCAAATCTACTTTGAGCCAGTCGATATTTACACTGGTCGATTTTTATTGTACGAGGCCGCATTAATTTAATATAACTTTTAAAAAAATATAAAATTGAAATAAAAGCGTCCTTCTGTTTACTTAAAAGTTATATTAAACAGAATCCAGTTGAGGTAATGTACATATGTACTATGCACTTATAAATAGAGTAAGTCTTTCTCTTCTCAAAATCTTTTTGATTAAGTTTTATGATTAATTACATATACATACATACATATAGTGGCGGACGAAATTCTACATACATTAAAACTCCTGTTTTTTCCTACGACAAGTTCTTGTAAATTTTTTCCCAACAACGAGCATAAAATATTGAACACCTCAACGTTCATTCGTGTCGTCTTGTGGAACTCACCATCGTCATTTGTTTTTATGATTTTATACGCCTGCCCAAAAAATCCATGCGAGTGCCGCTCTTCGTCTGTGTATATTTCCCTGGTCCAAATCCTTGGGCTCCTATAATTTCTGTACTCGTAGTACAATATTCCCAAATCGAAAATCACGATTTCTTCATTACTTAAAGCAGCCATTTAATATACTTATTTTAAAATTCGTTTAAATGGTTTATATTCCCGCCAGCTAAAAAGATAAGAAAAAATGCCATATTTATATACATACATACATATCAGTCAAATGTCAAATAAAGCAGCCACTGCCAACGCTTAAAGCCGGAATTACAATAGCGCTGTGGCTGTGGCAGCGACTGTTTTTCGAAATCAGCTGATTTTTAGAAACTACGGTTTGTAATGAAGCGGCACATAATACAGCAGAGGCAGCTGGCAGCACCGCTCCGTTTAGCCCAAATTCTAAATTCGCTGCCGCTGCCTTGAATCGCAGCCAACTTCAAAGTGTTGATGTGAACTTATGTCTGTTTCCGTACTATCCAATGTAATATATTTTTACTAATTTTGTGTTTCCGTACTTTTAATTTTATTTACAACTATAGGTATATATGTATGTATTTATATTCCTATTTTTTTTTATTGCTATTATTATTTTGCAGTGTGCCTTTCTTGTTGGTATAAATTTTGTATGCTCCCGTTAATTTTCCATTAAGCTGGGTATCCACATCATAAGAAATTGCTCAAGAGAAAATTGGCATTTATTTCTTAAGTAATTTTGACGTTTCATTTTTTCTTCAAGAAATATATACAATCGTATATATTTCTTGGCAAAACCAGCGTTGCCAACCCCATTTTTCGTCAAAATTTGTAATAGATTTTCTTGTGAAGTGGATATTGCCTAAAGAAAATTTGACACAAGAAAATTTCTTGACTATTTCTTGAGCGTTTTTTTATATGGAGTTTTAGCATTTCTTGTGATGTGGATACCCGGCTTTAGGAATTTTACCACAATTTACATTCTTTGCACTCATATTCGGTCTTTTTTAGTAAACTTCCTACGGTTTTTGCACTTTCCTACGGCTGACCGAACGCTATAACAAGGAATATCTCTTGCGCTATAATCGTCCGCGGGAGCGACTTTTTTATGATCTGCGCACGGTAGGCAGGAAGCGACGATAGGTTGCATGAAAATGTCGAGAAAAAAGGAAAGTGGGGTTGTGTTATGTGATGTTTATAGATGAAACATCCGTTGAAATTAAAATCCGAGCTGCTCCTTTTTCAAGGATATCCACATTTTTTGTTTTTTTTGAAAGGATCAAATATTGAGGAAATCGAAAATTCGCCACTGTCCAAATTTTTCCGATTTCGATACATTATTTGGTCGCTAAGGGATACAAAAAAAGGTATTAAAAAGAAAAAAGGACACCTGTAGTGGAAAAATCCAATGTGAACAGGACCCAAAGGATAACCACTGAAATATAAAATAACACAAAAAGTACCCACTTTACTTTGCGTATAACTCCTAAAATGTTAACTCTACGTGAAAATTCCTTATTATATGTTTCATTCAGAATAAATAAAGGAATATTTCTTTGATATACAATTTTGATGTACCTGCAGTGCTTAATGTACTTTTGTGCATCTAAAATGAAAATTTCAAAAAAAGTACGTTTTTTTTATGGTGCTATTTTAAGTTCAAATATTTTTCTAGTTTATGTAAATATTTTAATCTAATGATCCAATTCTCATTCCTACATATCTATACGTTAATACTAAAAAAGAGTTAGAGCTGAGATACGCGCTAGCTGTGCACGGTGGGCGGGAAGCAACAATAGGTTGCATGGGAATATCGTAAATATGATGGCCCAACGAATATGTGCCTAGCTGTGTCCTGGTACTAATTTTCGTTTAAAAAAAATGTTGGAGATTTTATTCACGCTTGCTGTGTGTTTATGAAGTATATTAGAATATCATTTTACGTAAGTTTTTAGCCGGCGATCGTTTTTTCGATATTTTCATGCAACCTATTGTTGCTTACCGCCCACCGTGCACAGCTAGCGCGTATTTCAGCTCTAATTCTTTTTAATATTAACGTATAGATATGTAAGAATGAGAATTGGATCATTAGATTAAAATATTTACATAAACTAGAAAAATATTTGCACTTAAAATAGCACCATAAAAAAAGTACTTTTTTTTGAAATTTTCATTTTAGATGGACCAAAGTGCATTGACCACTGCAGGTACATCAAAATTGTATA
The DNA here is from genome assembly GCA_960531455.1 of Urophora cardui. NCBI lineage: Eukaryota > Metazoa > Arthropoda > Insecta > Diptera > Tephritidae > Urophora > Urophora cardui. Next base: position 81,490,689 of record OY482671.1, on the reverse strand, counting down.
TCAAAGAAATATTCCTTTATTTATTCTGAATGAAACATATTATAAGGAATTTTCACGTAGAGTTAACATTTTAGGAGTTATACGCAAAGTAAAGTGGGTACTTTTTGTGTTATTTTATATTTCAGTGGTTATCCTTTAGGTCCTGTTCACATTGGATTTTTCCACTACAGGTGTCCTTTTTTCTTTTTAATACCTTTTTTTGTATCCCTTAGCGACCAAATAATGTATCGAAATCGGAAAAATTTGGACAGTGGCGAATTTTCGATTTCCTCAATATTTGATCCTTTCAAAAAAAACAAAAAATGTGGATATCCTTGAAAAAGGAGCAGCTCGGATTTTAATTTCAACGGATGTTTCATCTATAAACATCACATAACACAACCCCACTTTCCTTTTTTCTCGACATTTTCATGCAACCTATCGTCGCTTCCTGCCTACAGTGTGCGATAGGATCGTGGTTCATTGTATACAAATTTTCCCTTAACACCAGTGGTACATTATTGCGATTCCCACTTCCTGCGAAAACCTCTTGCAGTTGGTTTGTTTTACACTACATATTTATAGTAATATGTTATATTGATGCAATTGACCTTAAACAAATTATGAAACAACGTACGTATACACATACATATGTATTTGTGTACCCACGTTATATGCAAACTTCTCGTAGTTTTGCTTGTTGTTTGTCATCTGTAATTATAACAAAAGAATTTCAAGCTAAGACCAGCTAGAGACCACTTGCTTTCATGCCAGTCCAAGGTAGGGATGCAAACGATACATCGATGTTTTTGAAACATCGATAGTATCGAACGAAAATTCGATTTTTAACATCGATGTTTGAAAATTACTCAGTATCGAAAAATCGCCGATACATCGATGTCAACTCTGGCGATATTTCAACATCGGCATCTCTATTTTCACAGCGAAACTGGACCTTCGAAAAATTGTGTGCCACTTCAAAAATTTTTACAAATTGTCAATTACTTGCATTTTTAACAGTTTTTCTAAGGTCAATATGCCAAAAAGAAGTAAAGTGTGGCGCTATTTTCGCAAATTAAGCTCCAACTCAGCGAGGTGTCAACTATGCAACAAAATTCTGCGGACTTCAGGCAATACATCGAATTTACGTTGTCACTTAGATAAAATCCACGGTCACGAATTAATTTATTAATTTAAAATCAGTTTGCCTTCGACTGGCGTGAAAGCAAGTGGTCGCTAGGTGATCGTCGCTTGAAATTCTTTTATTCTATTTGCAGATGCCAAACAACAAGCAAAATTACGAGAAGTTTGCATATAACGTGGGTACACAAATACATATGTAGTAGAGGTCGGAAACTATCGATAGTGTACGATAGTTTTTTGCAAACTATCGATAGTTGACGATAGTTTCGGGTGATTTGGGAGAGTCTACGGCTACGCTCACACTGTAACCGCCTTTTGCCGTCCGGCAGCAAACTAATAATATAATAATAATACAATGGCGCTATTATAACTCTGACGAGTTTTATGGCCGAGCTTCTCTCCCAATTCGAGGTGTGCTCCTTTTTGTTTTTCCTACTAATTGGGTGGACCTACAATTTTATGCCGGCTCCGAACGGCGAATGCATTTTTTGTGAGAAGCTTTTTCATGGCAGAAATACTCTCGGAGGGTATGCCGCCCACTGCCGAGAGGTGACCGCTGCTCTTAAAAAACCCAATAATTGGATTTTTACTAATTAGAAAAATTGTTTTGGTGTTTTGCTCGGACTGGGGTTTGAACCCGAGACCTCTGGCATAGCAGGCGAGCACTCTACCCACTGCACCACAGCGGCCACTAGTGATGGGCGAGTCCGAGATGTTTTATTCGATTCTCTCGATTGTTGAAATATCTGGAATGCTCTCGATGGTTTTCATTCGTATTCGAGTCAAGTCGTAAATGGCCGTAAGTCGAAACTATCGCTAAAACATCTCGGACTCGCCAACGATTCCTCTCGTTTTCAAAGCAACCCTACAACATCTCGGACTCGCTGCAAAAAATACATAATAATTGTTGCCGCTTGAATATTAAAATTGCTTTACAAAACATACAGAGTGGTACAAATCTATTGCCGTTGTTGCTACTCGTAAAATTCATTTGTTTCATAAGCGTCTCACTTCAGAAAATTTATTAATGTTTAAATAATTAATTATTATTATTATGCACGACACTGTTTAGTTGTGATTGCAATAATGCAGCGTCTATGTATAGCATATTTTTCAATTTGGTTAATTTATTTATGTATTTGCCTCACTTCCATTAAAAATCCTACTTTCTTTATCAACAAACCTCATTCAGTTTATTTTATCAACTAAAACATATCAGCCGTGTTTCACATACGGTGATCCTAACCCAGATAAAAATTTTTGCATGTAAATGCAACAACAAAGATTTCAGCTCGATTAAACCAGATAAATTGCTGGTTCAATTTCTGATCCGCCCTGTTCGATTTGTTTTTTCCGTGCTGATTTGGCAGCACAGTGCTTTTTTGATTTGGCAGAACTGAAAAGTGACATTTGTGTATGTATACATATACCCTGCAGTAAATTTGTTTCACTGCTAAATGATCATTGATCATTCTTTGTTGAATATTCGTCACTATCGTTTTGCGTTGGTGCAAGCGTGCAAGCTATATTGAAAAACCCAAACGAAATACCATCTAGGCGGTTATAAACCCACGAGCCAGCTTGTATTTCGGTAGGTTTTTTGACATTCGGCAGCTTTTCTGACAAATTTTTCAATTTAACAACTATAAAACAAATTATATTTAAAATAAAAAATATATGGAAATACAAATTTCAAATTTGCCTCTTGTAAGCTTCTGCTTTGGACGTAAGGGGAAAGAAGAAGTCCGGAAGAAAAATTATACTGCGCACTGGCTTCTCCTTAAAACATGGAATACATAGCTATCCCGCCATTTGAGTTTCATAATTTATTTCAGTAATTTAAATTCAAATTTCCAAAAAAAATAATTTTTGAAATAGTTATTTTCATTTAGTTTGAAGTTTAAAGTCAATCAAATTGTTTTTGAGGGAGTATTTGTCTCTGTTCAACGTACAGAAGAATTGTTTTTGCGCTATTATAACTCTGACGAGTTTTGTGGCCGAGCTTCTCTCCCAATTCGAGGTGTGCTCCTTTTGTTTTTCCTACCATTGGACAGTTTTATGCCGGCTCCGAATGGAGTCATATAGGCATGAGGAAAGCAAACCATTTATTTGAAAAAATTCAGCAGCCTTTATATGAAAGCATTCACTGACGCCTCCTCATGATGAATTTCACCAGTGATTCATAAAGGATTAATTTCAGATTTTTACTGCTGGGTATATGTTGTATATGTTTCTTCTTCTTTTTAGTTCTTTTCAAGTGCAGCCAATTTTCATTATGAGCCGGATTGTTTCAGTAAAAATTTATCTTAACCCAGACCCAGATGTAATAACTGAAATGCCCCTATCATCAAAACAACAGCCGGCCCGCCGACTCGGAACAATCGCAAAAACATCTCGCTTGTGTAGTCGACATGTAATCGAAACAACCTACGACTCGCCGACTCGGAACAATCGCAAAAACATCTCGCTTGTGTAGTCGAGATCACTATGGTCGAGATGTCATCGAAACAACCTCCGACTCGCCGACTCGGAACAATCGAAAAAAAAACATCTCGATTGTGTAGTCGAGGAGCGAGTCAACTTTTGACTCGATTGTGATTTTGCAACGATGGCGATTCTCCCGATTGTCTAAACATCTCGGACTCGCCCATCACTACAGCAAACACATCTGTTTTAAAAGAGCTCGCCCGATTTCACCCGAATGTAAACAAACTTTGACCACCTGTCCTGGTCTTATTCTTACCACAGAGTTGTAATTATGTATTATAAGAGAAAAAATAAAAGTCGAAAAATAATTATTATTGAAAGAAACATATTTGAAAAGTCTTTCCATAATAGTTATTTCTGATATATTTTTTTTTAGTCGTTTTGTAATTATTATAAATGAGAAATTTTGTTTTATATCTTCAAAGACTTTTATATTGAGACAAATTTGAAAAAAGTCTTTGAGTAATTATTATCCGTAACAAATTGTTTTTAAGGGCCTTGTCACATTACTCGGTACGACATCGGATCGACATTTTTTGCTCGGTATTTCCAGCTTACCGAAACGATTCCGCGTTGCTGTGTTTTTCACACTTGTGGGAATACTTTCGGTGCGTTATCGGCAGAAAATAGGAAAACAAACATCGAAATTTGCAAAACAAAATTTTTAACTTCAACAAATCACTCAATAATAACAATAATGTCTTCTAGCGAAGACGAAGACATTATAACTTGCTACATTTATAGCCGAAACGAGTTTTTTATTGACTTTGTTCTTCTTCTTTTATTACGCCGCAAAAATGTATGCAGTAATTCCTCAAATTTTACTGACCGGTCTTACCGCGTTGCGGTATACCGAAATTAATCCGCTCCGATTTCATGTATGCAACACTAATGTGAAAGTGCCAATTGAAATACATGTGGTCGGCAAGGTTTCGGTATACTTTCGGTAAAAACCAAAAATGTCGATCCAATTCCGCACCGAGTAATGTGAAAGCGCTCTAAGTCTTCAAAGACTTTTTCATTGAGACGAATTTCAAAAATATCTTTAATGCCAGTATCACGAACACCGAACGAACTACAGAAACGCCGAAAGCCACGGTACCGAACTCCTCGAAAATCGTATCAGCTACCCCGTCAGTTCGAAGTTAAGTGTTGCCAACTATATGAACTATGTTCGAATCAGCGTTACCAAGTGCTGATGCGAAATTGAGCGGGTTTTTCTCAGGTTTCTTATCTTTTTGATAAAACCAAAAACATTTTTACTTTATTTTACTAAAAACAATTTATTTAAATAATAAAATAATAGATTCTATTGCGATAGCAGCTTTATTAGTAGAGGAAGAGGAGCAAAGGATTTCTCTGAACGAAAGAAAGTTTTTGAGAGATTTTACTTTAAGTAAACAAGCGTAAATTTAATTACAGGCTGAAGATAAAAAAAATAATACAGCACGCGCATTATACTGAAGAGACCTTCCCCCACCTGCAATATTTATTTGAACGCGTCTTTATTGAGACGAAAATTTTTTACTGAAATGGTAAATTGTTGGTAATACACATTCATAATTCGTTAGTTGCTTTTTTATAGTAGTCAAACAATAATTATCAACTTCAGAAAATGCATTATTATTCTTGGGTGAAAATATATTTTAATTTCCAAAACCTACATACACACGTAAATCACTCTTATCATTATTTCACAATTTTTTCTTTGAAGTTTTTATTTGCATATAAAAGCAATTCAATCGCGGTGGAAAATGCAATGGACCCACGCCATGTTTGTGGCTTCTCGCGACCGGTTGATTAATGTATTTACATATATTCACACTCACTAACACTTATAGCAACTTCATACATGCATTTACATAATTTACTTAAACTTTTATTGTAATTTTTGATGTTTTGTTAATATCGCCGCAACCAAATACTTGCGGCAAATTTCGGCACGAAAAACTGTCAAAATGTTCGTTCATTCGGTGTTCATAATGCCGATTTACCGAACTTCGAAAGATTCGGCGCGCCGTCGGTTGTCATAATGGTGATTTGCCGAAAACGTCATTTCGGTACCGCCGACGGTGTTCGTGATAGTGGCATAAGTAATTATTTTGAGTAACAAATTTATTTTTTATATCTTCGATAAAAATCTTTCATACAATTTAAAATTGGAAATTTGCTTGAATTTTGAAATACTTATATGAAAGTTTTTTTATTTTATACTTATATGAAAGTTATTGAAAATTTTCTGAGGCTTTTTTGAACTTTGTCTCAATGAAAAAGTCTTTGAGGATATAAAAAACAATTTGTTACTGATAATAATTACGCAAAGACTTTTTTCAAATTTGTCACAATATAAAAGTCTTTGAAGACTTAAAAAATATACATTTGAAATAACTATTATGGAAAGATTTTTAAAATATAAGTTTCTGAATAATAATTATAGAAGATTTTTATCAAGAAAAAAATATCATCAAAAGACTTATGATCCTGAAGAAAATTTGTAAGAATTTTTTATAATTTCAAAATGAAATAATAATTATTCTACATCTCTGTCTTACCAATACATGAAAGTTATAGAAGATGATCCAATAAAACTTTTTTCAGTACATTGTTTTGTTTTATTTATTTATTAGCCATTTATTCTTGTTCAAAAAAATTAATATATTAACCAGAGGCCATAACAATTATAACAAATATAAAAATCACTTGATAACAATTATTGAGCAATGGAAAAGTTTTTCCATCATCAATAAAAATTACTCAAAGATCGATATTTTTTCGATCAGATCATAATTGTTATGAGCAATTGATATTTTTTTCGATGTTCCATAACAATTTCTGGATGATGGATATTTTTTAGATCAGCTCATAATTAATTAAGACTCGACCAAATGATAGCCCTAGCCAAGCGCTTTCATTTGATACCCATTTTGCGGTGTTCGGTATTCTATATTCGTATTACGTATCCATATTTATCCGCTTTTCCACAATTAGAGCCTATACACACTTGCGACTCAATCGATTTGGTCGAATTGGACTGTTGTATTCACACTACTCCAACTATTTAGTCGAATCGGTGGCAGCTGTTCACACTTGAGACTAAATAGTCGTGCGATTGACAATGACATAGTGTTGCCAATGTTCACATTTTACTCAGCAAATTTTACATTAGTGGTCTTCATATAAAGTGATGAAGTATTAAATTGTTAAAGTTTATCTGCATTCTTACATGAAAGCACCTTCTTGTCAGCTGTCAACTTGATTAATAAATAAAAAACAATAAAATAAACAAAAAGTGCATACATTGTTTGGCTTTGTTTCTTATTAAACTAGCAACTAGCTGTCAAGTAAATGAAAAGAGAAAAACGGAAGGAATTACGCTCATAAAGGCGAAACGAACAGAAGTACAAGAAACGGAAAAATAGTAAAAATCAGCCATTAATAATTTTCATGAAATTTCATTTTCATTATTTCTATTTTAAAATGCGATTAATGACATTTGAAGAGAACAACAATATCAAGAAACATATGAAAACGGAAGTAAATATCCTTAGTTAGATAATTCTTGTCTATAACTACACCATTTCCAGATGGATTTTAGAAAGCGTCAACTGGATTTTAGAAAGGGGAAATTGGATTTTAGAAATGTGGATTTGATTTTAGAAAAGGGAAATTGGACTTTAGAAACTGTAAATTGGATTTTCGAAAATTTATATAATTATTAATTTATACTTTCATACGCAATAAAGAATTTCTATTCGAAAAATTCTGTGTAAAATTTATTATAAACGCACATTCTGAAATCCAATTCACGCTTTCAAAAATCCAATTTTGTTTTCTAAAATCCTTTTAACGCTTTCTAAAATCCAATTTCCCCTTTCTAAAATCCAATTGACATTTCTAAAATCCAATTTCCCCTTTCTAAAATCCAGTTAACGCTTTCTAAAATCCATCTGGAAATGGTGTAGTTAATAAGAAACGAACCTTTTGTTTTTAAACATTTTGAAAATATTAATTGAAATATTCAATCTCTACAATTTACCAAAAGTGAAATAAAAGTAGTTCTGTCAGCATGGCAACTCTTTCCACTACGAATATCACTGTTGTTGTTGTAGTCGTTCGACTAAATTGTCTCAAGTGTGAATACGTAGAAGGGCGCCTTGCTGATCAAGCAGTTGTACAACTGTTTCAGTTGGAATGAAATTGGGCTGCAAATCCAACTGTTTCAGTTGTACAACTAATTGAATGTAGTGTGAATGCTTCCATACATTCCCATGCAAATCAACATTCGACTAAATCGATTGAGTCGCAAGTGTGTATAGGCTCTTATGAGCAGTTATCGATAAATTTATCGAAATATATCGTAGTCCAAATAAAACCTGGGACTATCCCCTTTCGTTTGATACCCATATTGTAGTGTAATTGTAATGTTTTTGGGCAATCACATTTTGACCGATAACTTAGTTATCGATAAATTTATCGAAATATATCGAAGTCCAAATGAAACCTGGGGTCATCCCCTTTCGTTTGATACCCATATTGTAGTGTAATTTTAATGTTTTTGGGTAATCACATTTTAAACGACCATGCGACTAGAACGCATAGTCGTATTTATGTTGCTTTGACTACTTGCTAGTCAGCAATTCAAACCCTGCATGGAATATTTACCGTTTGTTTGGTGCCTAGTGGTCACATTAAACTATCGATAGTTCAAACGATAGTCGAAAACCATCGATAGTGTAAACGATGTTCAGAAACCATCGATAGTGGCGATAGTGCCATCGATAGTTTCCGACCACTAATATGTAGGTATGTGTATCAGCATTGCCATTGAAAAATTTTCGTGGTGGCTAGATTTGATTTAATTTGTGGCTAAAAAATTTGGTTCGTAGCTAAAAATGGTGGCTAAAAAATTTTGTTTCAAATTAACATGTTTTAAATTTATTTTTCACAAAACTATTGCAAACAATATAAGGAAAAAATCATAAATTTGTGTAAAAATAAAATATTCATACATACATAGTATGTACTTAACTATATCTAAAACAATTAGATATCACATTCAATATCTATCATTATGTGGTCATCACTCATTGACTCTTTCTCTTCATAAATTAATTCTTTCTTCATTAATTTAATGAGATCTTCTGTTATTTCAAATTCATTGCAACATTCTTTTACATTCGGGAAAATTTTTCAACCGTCTACCACGCGTTGGAAAAAAAGAGTTATTGAGCGTTGTAGAGGAGATCCTCCTGAATGTAAAAGTCCTGGCTTCCGGAGATGTATAGTTTTTAAGTAATTTGTAGTTAAAGTTGCAAAAAAAAAGTCATATTTTACCTCATTTTCTCTGCGAAACAATGAAATAGAAACACCGGTGTTGCCACACGCAGTCGACTCTTTCATAAGGCCGTCGTCACAGTGGTAAACGAGTTGGGGCGTATTGAATTTTTCTGCGTTTGCGGCCTTCGGCCGCACTTATAAAAAATAACACTGGGCTACGCCATCCGTCCGGACATGTGCCCTAACCGTGGCTACCGCCACGGTGATGTCCTTCTGCGTAGTACACCCTTCCGCGTAGGCGGCCTTCGCCTTTATTTACTCATTTCATTGGCTATGGATCGCGCACTGTGCATGCGACCTTATCATGTGACTTACCTTTTGGTAGGTGTGGCATCACCATTATATGTTGGTGGCCATTATTATTGGAAAGGTAAAAAAGCAGTTGGTCGAACAATTAAAATGTAAAATTCGGCAAATAAAATTAATAAAAAGTGTGTGAAAGTGCTTCGAACAGTTTAATAAAGCTACGTGTGAAATTATAGTAAGGATTAGGTGTGTGTTTAATTTAGAAATTGGTGATAATGGTGTTAGTTTATTTAACAACAATTTGCTATTATTAATAATAGTAAACTATTTATGAAAGTAATAAATTTAGATGAAGAAAAGTCTCGCCGAACATCCCCTGAAAGATTCATTTGAAAAACATTAATACTTTTGGATATATAGCTTTTGGGAGACAGAAGGAAATGTGAGCCTTACTTAAGCCATTTCTTATAGTTAAAATTCAACATTGTAAGATTCATTTTGTTTCGATTTTTGGTTTTGACAATATTCATTACGGAAAAGGTTCTTTCCTCTTCGGCGTTGCTAAGTGGTAGAAGTATCAAACAATATACAAAGTCAGTTAGATCCTTATACGGACTTTCATCGACAGCCTACTATTCCACTAGCGAGTATCAACAGGCATTTATCGATAGTTGCGTTACTTGTTTTGTTTTTAACACGCGGTTAACCCCCCCCCCCCCCCTCCCCCCCATTTCCAAATCTAAGTTGCAATGATTTTGCAAAAATTTTCAAAACACAGTTTATAAATTTTGCATTGAATCTTGACTCATAATTTTTGACAAAATTAGTACAATAATTTTACGGAAGAAATTGGTGAAAGTTGCAAAAAATAAGGTTGGCCAATACATAAGTTCGGCATTTTGAATTGCACTTGGAGCTTTCCGAAATTACAAAGTTTTGTAGCATATGCTCGTTTGAATTTTTTCAAAAAATTGTACTGATAACAAAAAATTTTCATTTTGTGAAAACAGTGAGCAGTTTCAATTAACAAGTACTGTAAACAGTACTATTCAGGACCTGGTTAACTAGGTTTTGATGAATCAGAATTAGACCAGATAAGGCTTTGTTCAGAAACTCAGTTTGAAGCGCAATCTGATTTTGTAGTACAAGCAGAGCGTTCATAAACGTAAATTTTGCATGAAGCGTCGCTCATCACAATCATCAAAATAATAATTACTGCCGCTGTTGCGCTTCATGCTGCGTTTCTGAACATAGCCTAAGTCAACTATTTTGGCAAAGGGATGTTCTCATTGTTTGTTTACGTTTGACGGAAACACGGTGTATTTTATATAATGCGGATACCGCTTAAGGTGGGCGTAGCCACACCCATTTTCAAAATTAGTATCAATTATCCGACTAAGCATATGAATATTATTCTTTGTGCAAAATTTCATTCCTTTATGACTTTTAGTTACAAAGATGTCACGTCACAAATTTCACAAGGCCATTTTAGAAATGTTTTTGTAAAAAAGTAGGCGTGGTTATACACCGATTTCGCTAAATTTTTTAACGTATATTAGTACAAGTAATAAAAGTTTAACCCTAAGTTTCGTCATGTGGCCGCTGTGGTGCAGTGGGTAGAGTGCTCGTCTGCTATACCAGAGGTCTCGGGTTCAAACCCCAGTCCCAGCAAACACCAAACAAATTTTTCTAATTAGTAAAAATCCAATTATTGGGTTTTTTTAAGAGGAGCGGTCACCTCTCGGCAGTGGGCGGCATACCCTCCGAGAGTATTTCTGCCATGAAAAAGCTTCTCACAAAAAATGCATTCGCCGTTCGGAGCCGGCATAAAACTGTAGGTCCACCCAATTAGTAGGAAAAACAAAAAAGGAGCACACCTCGAATTGGGAGAGAAGCTCGGCCATAAAACTCGTCAGAGTTATAATAGCGAAATTGTATTATATTACTATTATTATTATTCGTCATAACATATCAATTATAATAATTATTTTTTGAGTTATGGGCTCCGAAATCTCGTAGATTCCTTTGTCCAAAAAGGGGCGGTGTCATGCCCATTTTCAAAAGTTTTTCTGTTTTTTGTTTCCGGCCTATTGTGGGACTCATGCCACAAAATTTCAATCAATTATCTTTATATTTGACAGAATTCTTTTCCGTACCTAGAAGAATCGCAATGTTAAACGGACTTTAATTATAGTCATGTATTCATAAAAGCGCGAATAATATGCCACCATATCACAAATTCTCTATCAAATACAGAAAAACTTTTACAACCAAAAAAATTTCTTGGGTATGATTTTAAGCATCAGAGTATGCAGTTTCAGAAAAGTTAGAGAACATTTAAATTTATGATGTATGGGTCTGGATATCTGTTTCAGCAAATATGTTTATCTTAGCGAAAAATGTATGCGAATGCAAACCAAAATTAAAACCCCCCCCAAGGCTAATTCCTGCGCACGGCCCTGGCCAAAACCCAAATTTTGGTGGCTAAAAAAACACGGCGGTGGCTAAATCCAGCCACCAAATGGCTAAAACGGCAACGCTGATGTGTATACGTACGTTGTTTCATAATTTCGCGAAGCGTGCGTGCATGACCCTGCTCGCTCAACATCTGCATGCAGACCACTGTAGAACTGTAGGCAAGCTTTGAGATGGGATTTTGGGAAATTCACCTCCCAAATGAACATCGACAGAAGAGGGTTGCCAGCACAGCGAAAATATGTGAGATAAATATTTTAAGGTCGTGGTAGAATGATGGTATATTTTAATAATATAGAAAAAAACATATGTGTATTCATTTGCATAATTAGAAAATGCTCCTTGACTTCACTACTTTGTTACAAATACGACAGTTTTCTTGTTTTTTTTGTTTTCAAGTTCTAAAGTTTTTTAGAGCAACTGATATGCAACTCTGATGTGTGGTGTACTGTAATGTCCGCTTTATTCACCTCCAGAAAGGACAATCATTTTTTCTTTTTCACCTAACCTTGCCTACAGGTCTACAGTGATGCAGACTGATTATTTTTAGTACACTCAGAAAAAAAATCATCAACACGATTCATGTAAAATTAACACGATCCGATCTTTACACATAGAACAGCAACAATTTTTTCAAATTACACGATGTTTGAAACATGATTTTGGCTTTGTAACTGTCACCTGAAAATTTGGTAAATTCAACCAAATTTTATTGTTGATACAACATGAATAAATTTTAAAATATACAAGATGATTCAAATATAAAATTTTATTCCTAAATGTCATTTGGAATTTGGTTTATTTAACATGATGATAGTGTCAATATAAACTAAAAAAAATGTTAGAAAAATGACGTCCAATTTTAGTGTTAATACAACATGAAAACAAATGTTAAAACAACAAGAACCACAATTAACAATAAAAGTTGGTTGATATACATAACACGAAACAATGTTCAAATATAAACGTCATTTGGAATTTTGGTTTATTCAACACGATGACAGTGTCGATATAATCTAAAATAGTGTTAAAAAGAACGTCAAAACTATTTTGAAACATACACAATTTTTTCAACGTTTGAAGTTCTACTGTTCGTGCAAAACACAAACTAATATTTTTTTTTTTAACAAAAAGAAAATTGTGTGCCGTAGCAATGATGGGAGTTTAGCATCATTGGCAGTGCGTGGATATTTTTAGTTCGAAGGTAAGTTAAAAGTGGGTTGCATTATTGTTTCTAAAAGTTTTTAATGTTCAATATTTTATTTGTCCTCTTCATAGTTTGCAATTTTTACCACGAAGAGATGTTTAGCGAATGGAGTCTTTCACGCAGCATGCGGTGCTTTTACCGTTGCATTAGCGGCCAAACATTACTCGGTGCCAGTGATAGTAAGTACTATCGCCCATGTATAAACTATTCGTATGAGAAGGACGCTTTCAATTTGGTCGGTTGTGCGGGTGATGTACTCGAATATGCTTTATTGATCTGATGATTATATATTTTATGTTTTATATGTTTTTATATTTAAAAAAATAAATAAATTGTAAAATCAACAAGACTTTCTAGTTAATTTAACAATAAATTTAAGGTAAAATCAAAAATATGTTATTGTTAATTCAACAGGACCATTTCCTGTTAATTTAACCAGCTTTTATTGTAACATTAACTAGTTAAAATTGTAAAATCAGCAGGAAGACTCAATACTTTTTAGCGTTAATTCTACAGTTGTCATCCTGTTAAACTAACACTTGACAGTAGTGTTAAATTTACACGATTACATGATGGCATACATTAAGCATCGTGTTGAAAAAAATTAACCACAAAATTTGTTGATTGTTGGTTGATTTCATACTATTTTTTTCCTGGGTGTAATTTTTCACTTTATACTACAGTAGGCGCACCAGCACACACTCATTTTTAGTAATGGCTTGATAGTCCAGTTAGTCGAGAACGTAAACCCGTGTACCGTGTCAGCTGATCGAACCTATTTAATGAGGTTTGTATGTAACCGATTATTCAACGACGTACGACGCAGAAGCCCGTACAGCAGAAATCAAAATCATTTTGATTTTTTACGTAAAAACGTGTCAGCTGATCGCTCGCATGGTTGCAAGGTAGAAGGGTTGCCAGTTGAACATTTTTAGTTATTAAATATTTAAATAGTAATTTTCACAGCATTATACAACTAACTCAACAAGATTGTAAAATGTTATCGAATATACAATCTATGTGTTCACATGGAAAAAATAGTATGTCTACTTAAACGAACCATTTATTATTACTTTAATTTTTAAAAAGAAAGGAAAGAAAATGTTTATAAATTTTTTTTAAATCCCAAAAAAAATTTAAATATATATACATATATATAAATTAATAACAAGATAATAGCTTTGTTCAACGACTTTACTTGCAAGTACTTGCAAAGAGAGCGTCAATGTCAAATTAAGAGTAAAAACGAGAAAAAGAGAAAATTATCAACCAAAGTCATTGAACACAAAATCGTAAACATTCGCAAGAAAACACCTGATACGCTGTTTTGACAATTTGATTTTTAGGTTAGGTTGTAATTGAAATTTTTGAAATTGGAAATGAATGGAAATAACTGAATTAGGAAAACAAAATTCTACTTTGGCTATTCCACAACATCATCAAGATTCGTTTTTGCGCTAACTTATTTAGTACACAATTAGAAATTTGCGTTTAAAATGTTTGTATATTTCCAATTGAAATTTTTGTGATCATATATTTTTGACACTTCTATTTTTTTAAAGCTGCTAGTAGTTGCAAGTGAAAATTTTACTTGCAGCGTTTATCAACTCTCTCGAGGTCTTACTCTCTCACTTTGGCTCTCTTTCGCGAATTTTTTGTTATTGAACATAAATTCGTAACTATTCGTAAAAATACGTAAAAATTTTGAGATATTGAACACTCCTAATAAATGAAGATATTACTGAAAATTAAAGCAAAAATTGTATTTATCCACAATGGTAGCTGTATTTTCTTAATTAATAACTCTTGGTGGTCTTCTTATGCAATTTTTCTACATTAAAAAGTTATAAATTGCCACAATAAATCTGAGTTTCTGTAACAAAATCAATTAAAGTGATGTCACACTAATACGATCCACACTTTGTCACCACCTATTTATACTAGAAAAGATATGAGTTACAGAAACTCAGTACAGATTTCTTAATTAAACACAGATTTTTGTGAGAATCTTGTTGCTTCCCAATATAATTTTTTATGGATTTTCAATTGTAAATTTAATGTTCTGACTGTGTTTTTTGTTATTTTATGTTTTAGTCCTTGATAACTGTAGGAATTTAAATTTTATTATACTTGTTATTATTTTACTTTATATTTTAAATATTATTCATGTTACCTTTTGTATTTTGAAATCAACGGAAGAAAATTTTTGAATTATTATATTATATTTAAAATTTTTGAATTGTAAAGAACAATAAATTATTTTATTATTAAAAATAATTATACATACATATATAACTACAATTGGCGATCCTGCCAGGAGAAAATTGAATATATTAAAACAGAAGAACTCCATCATCATCGGATATAAATATTGTGCTTAATTTGATTACCTTTATCGATCGAGATCGTGTCGCAGTATTTTAAGACATTGAAGACGGTGCAAACAACAACCACAACTCACCTACATAATAGATGATCTAATGCTTGAAATTGAGGAAATATTTTTGGCCACTTAGTCACCACACCAAACTTCTATGTCCCAAACATCTACTTCAGAGTCAGTATAACTTTCACCATCTATTCAAACAATAGCGCCGCATTAAATACACATTGACTGGAGCAGCAATATTAACAGCTGGCAAACATCTTTAAATGCTTTCTGGCATCAATTGGACATCATCAACATATTTTTGAGCTACCAATAGAAAAACAAGAAGCAATAACATTTTCACTAAGGGGTGGTATCCGAACAGCCATAACAGCAGAATTAAAACTATGTCACTACATCAAGGGCCTGAGAATAAAACAGATTTTAATAGAGAGACATTCATTGAGTGAAAATGCTAAATTAGATAAAATTTTTTCTGATTCTAATATTGGTGATCGTAAACCGTCCGAATTTTATCGATTAATGTTATTAAGGCGGATTCATCGTTCGAGTTCTGAACTAAAGTTGAATTTGAGTTAACTAATAAAAATAGTTCAGAACTTTTCGGAATTCCTCTCACACTCCGAAAACACAACAACAACCACATGGCAAAAAAGTTCTGAACTCGAACGATGAATCCGCCTTTACTTTCTGGTTCTCAATTTAGTCCAGACATTCTTAAGAAACTTTGGTTAAGAAAACTTCCTCAAAATATCCCAGTAAAACCACCGTGACCGAAACTCTAACACTATTACAAAAATTTGATAGTTACTAACACAATCGCACTCGTATGTGAGTCAGATGATCCACTTTTTTTGTTATGAGCAGTCAAGCTGCTTGATTTCATTTCTGCTTACATCCGTTTGCTCGCTTACACTTCAACAAAAGTATAGTGGAAGAGAAAAAAGAGAAAAATTGTAGGTAGAAGAATTACAAAAGAAAATGGTGGTAAACGTCAAACGCAAATTTTCTAGTGGATTGCGCGCGTGGGTGCTTCTGAAAATTTTAAAATGTGTTCTAAATTTAAATTAATTCATTTTTTAATTAAATTTGTGTAATAGGTACAAAGCAGTGAAGTGCGAAACCCGTTCCAGTTACAGTTGTGTGCAGCTCGTGTTTTTTTCTTAACAAAAAACCCTAAATACTTCCCAAACATTTTCTCGCGTAGGCAAATTGTAAAATACATATACATTGTAAAAGTTGTTACGTCCATCAGACAATACTATAAAAGAGGGCTGAAATTTACTGATATTGTATTTCAAAACATACAAAATATAAAAAAATTGAAATTCACGCTCCCATGGACATGGTACCAGCAGCAGCAGTAGCAGTAGACGGCGTTTGCGTGACCGCCATCGATGACGTCGGTCACGATATCATGAATGCACCAATCGCCGACGGTCAGGCTCTCGTGATCGCAGTGAACGTGGTGGCAGACGAAAGCGTTCACGATCGCATTCGACTGAAAGTAAGTAGTAATTTCAAATTACTTATTTGTATAGAAAACTCTGACAAGCGATTTTCACTCACAGGGCGGTGGACAACGATGAAAGTGACTCACGCAAGTGTGTGCGCATATCCATCCCCGAACGTTGGGAAATCAAGCAAATGATAAGCTCGGGTGTCATCGACCGCAGTGAAATGCCTGATTTTAATGAGGAGACAGGTACAAAAGGAAGAGGACGATGAGGTGAAAGACAGACATGC
Source organism: Urophora cardui (assembly GCA_960531455.1). Taxonomy (NCBI): domain Eukaryota; kingdom Metazoa; phylum Arthropoda; class Insecta; order Diptera; family Tephritidae; genus Urophora; species Urophora cardui. The sequence continues at coordinate 81,473,680 of OY482671.1, read as the reverse complement.
CATTGCTGGAACAACGTCGTCTACAAATTGCGTGATCTCGTCAAGGATGTTTCCGACAATCAAATTTTAATTGTGATCGGTGAAACGGCAATACAACACAAATCCCACAATATTTAGCGGAAAAGGTTTTACGGCACGTGGCAAGATTGGTTGTACACAACCGCGTCGTGTGGCCGCCATGTCGGTGGCAAAGCGTGTGGCAGAGGAGTTTGGGTCAGGAGGTGGGCTACACAATACGTTTCGAGGACTGCACTAGCCTGAAACGGCGATCAAATACATGACAGATGGTATGTTTTGCACTGAGCTAAGTAAAGCTTCCTCTAATATTAATATCCCTTCACTTTCAACAGGTATGTTACTGCGTGGATATTTAATGGAATCGGATTTAAAGTCACACTCGGTTATCATGTTGGACAAGGCACACGAACGTACCATAGACACAGATGTGCTCTTTGATCTGCACGTTTATGTCGACGTATGGCCGAATTTCCTCACGAGCCTAGTCTTTCAAAAATGCTTATGATGTCCGTTGCCCTACAATGTCTTGATGAGGTGCTCACAATTGTATACATGTCGAGCGTGCAAAATGTATTCTATCGCCCAAAGGACGAACAATCATAAACAAATCGAAATTCTTTTTTTTATTATTCTTCGATATCACATAAGCAAAAAAAAAATGTACTTACCCAATTTGCACTATAAGCTAGCGATATATTTGTTAATTAAAGCTAAGATCACATGAATTGTACATTTTGTAAATCCACATCATAAACATAAACAAAGTTTATACTCGTATTGTTACTTCATATCGTTTACCTCCTGCCAGAAACACGAATGAGACAATATTTTTAAGTGCGATGTGTGATCTTTATTTGATATATATCAATCTAATATTAATACATATATATTTGTGTATATGCTTGTTTAAACATAACACATAATATCGAGCCCTAACCGCCATAAAAGTGTATCCAACAAAATTATCAATTTTAGCTTTTTTATGGAAATCAATAATTTATTATCACACGCATCAACTCCCCAAATTTCATAGCTGTGAAATTTGCGCGTCGAAGTTAGAGACTATGCAAAGAAAATTAAAAAAAAAAAACATTCTGTAAAATTTACTTTTTGTTGGACACACTTTTATGGCGGATAGGGCTCGATATGTTCGTGAATGCACATAAGCACATATGTATAAAAAAAATTATCACATTCTTGTTTCCGGCAAGAAACTGGCGATATATATTTTACATCGATATTGAAATGGGTAAACGTTAAATATTGAAATTTGTTATTTTGTATATGCATGTATGTACAAATATGCAAATCATGTGATCTTAACTTAATTAAGTAAATTATATTTATATTCTTATGATCTCAGATTTTTGTAATTACATTAATTGTTTATTTGAATAAAATGAAAAGAGGACATACATTCATACATTTTACATGTGTTTTGTTTTTGTAATTCTTTCATGTTAATGTAAACAAAAATCAGCTTATTTTTGTTTACCTTTTTTCATTTACATGTGTTTTGTTCTTGTAATTCTGTCAAGCAAATGTAAACAAAAATCAGCTGATTTTATTTACTTATTTCACTATGCTAAAATCAAACGCAAAAAGCTATTAGTGCAACAAGGATAGATATGCCATATCGGGCTATGTTAAGCATATGTGTTAGAAGGTGATAGAATGTCACATGTATACAAATAAATTGGCACTTTTTTCCCAACGCCCTTAACAACGTGATAGGAAAAATAAAAATAGGTAAAAAAACTTTTTAAGTTAAACGGTTTTATGTTATACATACATTGCAATGTTTAAGATAAATGTACTAAAAACCAAAAAATAACAAAATAGATACAGTCGTGGGAATTATAAACATTTGCATAGACTAGACTAAAATAAAACCGTGGGGCACGTCAATTGTCTACAATCGTTGATTAAAATGTTTGTTTTGTAATGTTACACTATAATTAGGCAGTTGTTCAACCGACAACGATGGACGTGTGATAAGTAGGGCTAGAATGTGGAAAAAAGCTAGCAAGCTCGATTATAAGCGAGTTTTAGAGTTTCATAGTGGTGAGCGAGTAGTACTTTTATCATATGTTTTGTCGATTAAAGACAAACTACGAGCAGTGAAACGATTCCTCGTGTGAATGTCCAACGATAAACTAGTTGAAACATCTCTTTTATTAACATGGAGTGTATAACTATTGGAATTTCCATGAGCAAGAAAATAGTAAGTATTTTCCTCACCGTCTGCGGGCCAACTGCCTAACGACGAATTAAACGATTCTTCTATCGCACATTAAGTCGATAATTTGTAGACAATTGACGTGCCCCCCGGTTTTATTTTAGTCTAGTCTATGCAAATGTTTATAATTCCCACGACTGTATCTATTTTGTTATTTTTTGGTTTTTAGTACATTTATCTTAAACATTGCAATGTATGTATAACATAAAACCGTTTAACTTAAAAAGTTTTTTTACCTATTTTTATTTTCTAGTTTTTAGTTTTTATTTCGCATTCTGTTTAATTCATTTAGTGCTTCATTATTGCAAGGTTTCTTGCCCGTTAGTTTATTGCAGTCCAACGCCTCTATAGCGACCCACGCGCCACCTATCGGAAGTTTTTTTTAGGAAAATATTTCCTTAGTAATACATGTTCCGAATTTCAGCCAAATCGGACCATAAATGCGATTTTTGTAAATATAGCGACCCACGCGCCACCTAGCGGAATTTTTTTTTTAAGCAAATATTTCTTTTCAAGGTAGTAATACATGTTCCGAATTTCAGCCAAATCGGACCATAAATGCGATTTTTGTAAATATAGCGACCCACGCGCCACCTAGCGGAATTTTTTTTTTTAAGAAAATATTTCTTTTCAAGGTAGTAATACATGTTCCGAATTTCAGCCAAATCGGACCATAAATGCGATTTTTGTAAATATAGCGACCCACGCGCCACCTAGCGGAATTTTTTTTTTAAGAAAATATTTCTTTTCAAGGTAGTAATACATGTTCCGAATTTCAGCCAAATCGGACCATAAATGCGATTTTTGTAAATATAGCGACCCACGCGCCACCTAGCGGAATTTTTTTTTTAAGAAAATATTTCTTTTCAAGGTAGTAATACATGTTCCGAATTTCAGCCAAATAGGACCATAAATGCGATTTTTGTAAATATAGCGACCCACGCGCCACCTATCGGAATTTTTTTTTCATAATATTGCATTGTCATCGGGGTTATACATGCGTGCAAAATTTCAGATTAATCGGTTGACAGGAAGAGGGTGAAATTTGAATTACTAAATTTGACCCAATAATAAAGAATAAATAATAAAACAAACGGGGTGAGCTAAATAAAACCGTTTAACAAGAGATTTGTTACCATTTAAGGGTAACACGTGACCGTAACGTTACCGATCATATTACCGGGACTGTTCTTGCTGGGATTAGATTTATTTTGGTAAGTTCGAGTATCAGTGACATTAATGAATTAACAAAATTAGCAGATAATATTTGGGAACAAATTAATAAACCTGAAGTAGCTTCTGTCAATAATTTTCAAAATTCTACATGTGAAAAATCTGTTATTGCCAATTTAATCAAAACAACAGAAATTATGTGTGAAAATTTCCAAAAGCTTTCTTTGGATCTAAGTGAAATTAAGAGAAATTTTCACCGAAATAGTTTTAGATCACGTTCGGCTAATAGAAATCGTTATAGTAGTCCCTTTAGAAGTCGTTCTAAATCTAATGATAATTCAAATTGGATATGTAGATACCATTACAAATTTGGTAATAATGCAAAGAAATGTGAAAAACCTTGTGCCTTCCAAAGAAATAAAGATTCATTAAACTAAAATCTTCCGTTATTATGGCGATAACCAACGGAAACTTAGAATTTTCCACTCGTCGCCTTTTTATATTTGACAAACAAAACAAGTTGAATTTTTTGATTGACAGTGGAGCTGAAATTTCAGTACTTTCTGTTTCTAAATTTCCATGTACAAAAAAATCTTCAGATATTGTTTTAACTGCAGCTAATGGTTCAGTAATTTCTACTGGGAAAAGGAATTTAAATATTAATTTGGGATTAAGACGGGAATTTTCATTTACATTTTTAATAGCTGATATTGCGAAGCCTATTATAGGTGCTGTTTTTTTATGCAAATTTGGCCTTTTAATTGATATTAGATATAAACGATTAGATGATCCTCTAACTAATCTTTCCGTTAACGCAATTTCTTCTATTTGTTCTATTTCACTTCCAAAAATTTTTGCTGTTGATAATACATTTACTAAATTGTTAAAAAAATTTCCTTCCCTTATTGTTGAAGCAGACTATTCAAAACCTGTGAAACATTCTACTGTTACTGTCCCGGATCGTTACCCTTTACCTCACATTCACGATTTTAATATGAATCTAAGAAATAAAAAGATATTTTCAAAACTAGATTTAGTAAGAGCATATCATCAAATTCCAATGGCAGAAGAAGATATCTATAAGACAGCAATTACAACTCCTTTCGGTATGTTTGAATTCATTCGAATGCCTTTTGGTTTAAGGAACTCAGCACAAACTTTTCAAAGATTTATCAATGATGTAGTAGGTGATTTAGATTTTGTTTTTGCATATATTGATGATTTACTAGTCGCAAGTGAGAATGAGGAACAACATTTAAAGGATCTATCTGTAGTTTTCCAACGTTTGTCTGAATATGGTTTGAATATTAAATCAAGTAAATGCATTTTTGGAGTTTCGGGTATTGATTTTTTAGGGCATTTTATATCTGAAGCAGGGATACGACCTTCTGATAATAGAGTGGAAGCAATACGTAATTTCGAAAGACCTAAATCAATTAAGCAGGTACAAAAATTCATTGGAATGGTAAATTATTATCATAGATATATTCCAAATTTAGCAGAATTTACTGGTGTTATTTATAATCTAATTAATAAAACAAGCAAAAAACAAAGTAAGGAATTAATTTGGAATGACATTTCTATTAAATCATTTGAATGTATCAAAGAGAAATTTGCATCAGTTACATTATTAAATCATTTTAACAAAGATGCAAAATTATCCTTAGCAGTGGATGCATCTAATACTGCAATTGGTGGTGTTATACAACAGACATTTAATAACAAATCTGAACCACTTGCTTTCTTTTCAAAGAAGCTTTCTTTGGCAGAAACAAAATATAGTGCTTTTGATAGAGAACTGTTAGCAATTTATTTAAATATTAAACATTTTCGTTATTTGTTAGAAGGAAGACAGTTTACAGTTTTTACTGATCACAAACCCTTAATTTTCGCACTTAATTCTAAAACTGAACGCAGTCCAAGACAAACTAGGCATCTCGAGTTTATTGCACAGTTTACTAATGATATTCAATACATTAAAGGTGAAACTAATATTGTAGCTGATACTCTATCTCGAGCTTTTGAAGTATCTGCAATTATAAATACAGATTTGAATTTTAAAAAATTACAGTTTGAACAAGAGCAGGACAGTGAACTTAATAAACTTACTTCCGAAGCAACATTTCAAAATCTTAAATTAATTAAAATTCCAATTTTAAAATTTGATATTTGGTGCGAAATTTCAGGAGAAAATACCAGACCTTTTGTTCCGAATACTTTACGCAAACCAATTTTTGATAGTTTACATGGAATAACCCATCCAGGTACCAAAGCTACACGTCGTTTAATAGTTACAAAATATTTTTCGCCAAATATGAACAAAGAAATAAATACTTGGTCTAGAGAATGTATTAGTTGTCAAAAATCAAACATTATTCGTCATACAAAATCTCCAATTAGTAAAATTCCAATTCCCAAAAACCGTTGTGAACATATTCATTTAGATATTGTAGAACCATTACCAGTTTCAAGAGGTCATAAATATATTTTCACACTAATTGATAGGTTTACTCGATGGCCTGAAGCATATGCTATAAGAGATATTTCTGCAACAACAATTACAAAATATTTGTTTAAAGAATATATATCTCGGTGTACCTTTAGAAATAACAACCGATCAAGGAACTCAATTTAAATCTGCACTGTTTTCAGAATTGACAAATTTGCTTGGAAGTCATCACATTACAACGTCTTCCTATCATCCACAAGCCAATGGTATGGTAGAGAGGTTTCATAGGCAATTGAAATCTTCAATTATGGCTAGAAATGGAACCAGAAATTGGTATGATGAATTACCTATTATATTATTAGGTTTGCGATCGATATTTAAAGAAGACATTTCAGCTACAGCAGCTGAAATGGTTTTCGGACAAAACTTACGATTGCCTGGTGAACTTTTAATTTCATCTAAAGAAAATGCAACTCCCACAGAAATTATAAATAGTTTACGTGAAAATTTTAAAATTTTTAGATCGAATCTGGAACATCATACAAATTCTAATACTGGTATTTATGTTCCAAAGGATTTACAAAATTGTAAATATGTCTTTATACGTATAATTAATAAACATTCCCTACAACAACCATATGAAGGTCCTTACAGAGTTGTTGAGAAAAATAAGAAATGTTTTAAGATTGAAATAAATAATGAAGTCAAAACAATTCCTGTTGATAGATGAAAGCCAGCAATTATTGAGGAATCATTTTACACTAACACACATAATACTGAAAACATTAATTTAAAAAAAAGGGTTACTTTTAATTTATTTAATGTTAATTCTCTGGAAGGGGGAGTAATGTAGGAATTTAAATTTTATTATACTGGTTATTATTTTACTTTGTATTTTAAATATTATTCATGTTACCTTTTGTATTTTAAAATCAACGGAAGAAAATTTTTGAATTATTATATTATATTTAAAATTTTTGAATTGTAAAGAGCAATAAATTATTTTATTCTTAAAAATAATTATACATACATATATAACTACAATAACTATCACCAAGGTGTGATGGAAATATATTGGGCAGCAACAAAATTACAAGAAAAATGTGTTTTAATTACCAACTAACCCGTAAAAAAGTAACTAAATTAATAAAAAAAAGTCGTCAACGACAACTTTAAAAACGATTAAATTAGTATTTTCTTGTCATTTGGCAAATAATGCACAGTTGTGTATTGAAGAGTAATCCGCATCACACTTTGAAAAAAATGACTAAACGGCAACCCTGCCAAAATGTAAACAAACTATATATATATGTAAAAATGTGTGAGTAAAACAGCTGATTGCTACGGGCTCAAAAAATCCTAAAAATTGCATACGGGTGTTTGCGTCAGCGAGCGGACCACGCGTTCTCGACTAACTGGGCTATGAGTGTAGTGGTGCCCAAGGCTGATATATACATATATAACTCGCGTGCGGGAGCTTTTTATATCTTTCACACCGACAGCCTCACATCGACGAATCAAAGCACTTCGTTCCAGGGTTGCCACTTTGAAATTTTTTTTCCGACCAAATTCGTCTCAAAAACCTACCAAAATAGCTTTCAGCCGACCAAAATTTTTTTTCACAAAATTCGTCATTTAAGCTGGTTTTTGAAAATTTATGTATTTTTATACTCAGCTGTACTAGTACACAGAGTATTATAGTTTTGATTTCCTAACGGTGGATTGTAACAGAATGAAATAATCGAGATAGATATAGACTTATATATATCAAAATGATCAGGGTGAAAAGAGAAATCGATTGAGCCATGTCCGTCCGTCCGTCCGTCTGTACGTCTGTACGCACGATAACTCGCGCAAAAATTGAGATATTTTGATGAAATTTGGAATGCAAGTTGGTATCAAGACAGGAACGGACGGTATTGAAAATGGGCGAAATCGGACCATGACCACGCCCACCTCCCCTATATAGTAAAAATCGGAAATTTTGTATCTCAGTAACTAATAGAGCTGGAGTGATAAAATTTCACCCACGTATTGATCTCAGGCCCTTATGAAGAAATGTGGTGAAATTTTGGAAAATGGGCGGTGCCACGCCCACTTATTAAGGGGCAAACATTGAAAGTTTTATGAGTCATAACTCAGAAACCGTTGAAGGTATATCGATGAAATTTGGTAGGCGTGATATACTTACTTAGACAAATGTTTGGACGAAAAATTGCCAAAATCGGTTGACGACCACGCCCACTTTTATATATGGGTATTATAAAGTGGCCTAATAAAAACATTTTAAGCCATATCTCTGTCAAATATAAAGATATATCATTGAAATTTTATGGCAGGAGTCCAACTATGGACATAAAACAAAAAACACAAAAATTTTGGAAAATGGGCGTGGCACCGCCTCTTTTTAGAAACAGGAATATACGAGATTTCTTAGCCCATAACTCGACAAATAATTTATATATAATGACGAAACTTGGTGTGTACACTTTTATTACTTGTAGTAATACATGTTCAAAATTTTAGCGAAATCGGTTGACGACCACGCCCACTTTTATATATGGGAACTATAAAGGGGCCTAATGAAAACATTTTAAGCGATATTTTTGTCAAATATAAAGATAATTCATTGAAATTGTGTGGCATGAGTTCTACAGTAGACCGGAAACAAAAAGTATAAAAATTTTGGAAAATGGGCATGGCACCGCCTCTTTTTAGACAACGGAATCTACGAGATTTCGGAGCCCATACCTCGACAACTAATTGAGATATTATGACGAAACTTGGTTTATACACTTTTATAACTTGTGTTAATAGACACGCAAAAATTTATTGAAATCGGTTTATGACCACGCCTACTTTTTAACAAAGATATTTCTGGAACACCCTTTGGAAATTTGTAACGTGACATCTTTGTAACTAGAAGTCATAAAGGAATTAAATTTTGCACAAAGAATATTCATATGCTTAGTTGGATGACTTTATGCAGCACTCGCTTATATAAAATACACCGTGTTTCCATCAAACGTAAACAACAATGAAAGCATACAGCTGAGTATCTAATGTTCGATTCCACTCGAACTTAGGCTTCCTTACTTGTTATATATTCATTTAACTGGTATATATATAGGAACTTATACATACATATCACTCTTCAAGTATTTTCACATGTTTTAGCTTAAAATAATAATATACGAATGCGTTTATACATATGTATGTACATCAATTTGTGTATGTAATCTATGTTAACCTTTTAAAATAGTTACGACTATGGTTTAACAGGTAGGTCCAAGTAGGTATACAAATGAGATCAGAACTTTAATTAAATATCAAAATTGAATCTAAGACCTTTTTTTTGTGCATAGTGCTTATTTCTAATTTGTTTCTGAGTTTGGTTTTATTAAAGAAAGTGTAGAAAATCTGCGCCCCGGTGCAGCAGAGCTGTGTGAGCCCGCCAAAGCAATTTTCATTAAGCGCATTTTTCATCAAACTAAAAAATTAAGAAAGGGTTTTCATGCGTATGCGTTCACCTTCTTTTATCCACTTTACACAAAACTCTGCCGAAGAGAAACACAAAAAGTATTCAAGCAAACTGTTGCTGCGAGAAAGAGACATGAATACATGAACTTTCAAACGTTCTTTCAACAGTGTTGTGGCAAAATCTAGCAAATCAGTGATGTTACTTGAAGGAAGGTAAAAACCTACCAAAATTCAAATCGTGCGACCATCCGACCAACAAGGAAAAAAACCGACCAGTTTTGGTAGGAAAAGCCCACTTATCACATACCTGCTTCGTTCACGCACAGAAATTTTGCAAATTTCTATTCAGTCAGCATTGAGCTGTTGAGCTCATAGTGTATAGCATACAGTGAAATGGCTCTGGGATGCGTAGTCGAAATTCGATAAAAAAAAAGACGATAAGTCATCGAAAAATATCAAAATCGGGGACAGATTGGTATGGCGGCGACTTCCGGGGGTACAGATTGGTATGGCGGCCGGATGTGGTTGTTGTAAGAAAGGGGACCATAATGACAAGGTCGTAGCAATCAAGACAGAAACGCAATTCCGGAATTGGGAATTGAAAAAACCAATTCATAATTCCGAAAATAATTTAAGGCTGAGTTCCTAAAACGCAATTCCCGGTGATAGCGTAAACGCCAGCTATTCCACGAATAACATGTTCAAGAATGTAAAATCAACAACCTACAAAATAGAAAGAAGAAGAGCAACTTCTATTGCTTTCACCATCGTTAATGGGCCATAACAGCAACCCTGAAATCAGCTGAGCACAGCTGTTCGAATTTTTTAACACACATCCCAGAGTTAAGTCACTTGTATCCATTCACAATGGTTGAGCTAGCAGGTTATGTCATAGTGTATATATATATCGCCCGTTTTATGCAATAGGGATTTAACTCGAAATTTTCGATTTCTGGGATTTTGCCATATATTTCAATAACTGGTTAGTTCCTTTGAGTCTAGTCTTATAAAATACTCAAAAAGATAAAAATAGCGGAAATAGAAGTGATTTTGTAGTTAGCCGTAGAAGGAAACTATTTGAAATTATAAAACTTTATTTGCGTTTTCCCAAAAAAATTTTTTTTTTGAGTTAAATCCCTATTGCATAAAACGTGCGATATATCAAATGGAAGGTGTTGAGCAGGGCTTTTACATAGAGGTGTATTTGTTAAGATTCGTAGGTCGGGTTCCCAGTTATGGGTGAAAGTGGACCCGGATGCCCTGGAATGTTTTAAGCAATATTGGTATCAAACGAAGAGAGGTAATCAGAGCTACAATCCCTGCTCAACACCTTTCATTTGATAACAATATCGTATTGATTTTTATAGCTGACCAAAAAAAAATCAAAATCTGAATAACGGTTATTCAGGCCCAAAACAGTTTTTTGGTTGCCATAACGGTTATTCAGGCCCAAAACGGTTTTTTGGTTTTTATAATGGTTATTAAGGACCAAAAAATTTTTTTTTCTCATGATAATGGTTAAATATGACTTTTACCCAATTTCTCTTATAACCGTTACGTCCCTGGTTATTTCATATCCCTGCTACATAGTAAGCGGATAGCGTATTTTTCAAATAAATGAGAAATTAGCAATGAAAAGAAAAGTAACGAGTAATTTACGATAAATAAAAGCAATTTTTATTTCAAAATTATACATTTTTAACATTTTTGAACGGGTAAACGGATAGAGGGCCAGCGGGCGAGTGGGTAGTGAACAACTGATATTTTTCGTCATAAAATCCACACAGGCAAACAAAATTGCGATAAAGGCAGCTTTTAGAAAATTGCTTGTGTAAGCACGAAATAAAAATTACGTATGGTTAGTCCTTCATTTATTACCAAAAACGTGTGTTATCTTTTACTTATTTTTCACTTTCACTTTCACAACAAGAAAATTACAAAATGCATCAGAAATGCAACTCTCACTCCTGAGGAGTGACAGGACCACATCACTCAAAAAACCATTTTTATTTATTTATTTTTATTTATTTAACACACTACATAGTACGGTAAGACATAAGGTCTTTTCAATGTACATATTTCACAAATGAATTACATTAGCGATGTAGCAGTGGGCAGTGACGGTTTTAGAAATCAGCTGATGCGTCTAATATGAGCAGTGACTGCTGGACACGTGGTGACATTAATTTACTTACCATTTTTATGTCCACTTTTTTCAATTAAAATAATCAATCTTGTTTCATTTTTTCCTCTGCTCTTTCTTCTTCTTTGCTTTTGCATCCCGCCAGCAATATTTGCTAGTGGAAATCAATAAAATCTATATATTAATAGGCTAACATTTTTCCCATACAAACAATTGCCAGGCTGTTTTGCACATTTAACATACTCATATCCACATAAAATTGATATGGATGAGTTCGTATGAGTCAGGAGCAGTGCATAGGCATATAATTTTTTCTATAAATTATTTAATTTCTTTATAATTAATAAATAAAATTTTTAGTTAAGATAAATAGATATCGTAAACGTGTTTACAAATATCGTAAACACAGTTGAAGAGTCGCTTTAATTTAAAAGCGCTCACCACCTGCCTTGATTTTGACCATGATTTCGCGTCGGACCGTGATCAAAAGAGCAAATCAGTGTTGCGGTACAACTGGAATTTGGAAAGTGTTGCTTATCTCCGCGAAAAGGAATAATTTATGTACCAATACAAAGTTGAAAAAATAAATTGCATGGTCGAATTTCGACCACCGGCGATACTAGTAAAAATTAAATTCTCTCCCGCTTGCTGGCATCAAAGTACGGAAGCACAAAATTAGTAAAAAATATATTACATTGGATAGTACGGAAACAGACATAAGTTCACATCAACACTTAGAAGATGGCTGCGATTCAAGGCAGCGGCAGCGAATTTGGAAATTGGGCTAAACGGAGCGGTGCTGCCAACTGCCTCTGCTGTATTATGTGCCGCTTCATTGCAAACCGCAGTTTCTAAAAATCAGCTGATTTCGAAAAACAGTCGCTGCCACAGCCACAGCGCTATTGTAATTCCGGCTATAGTCTTATAGCATTGACAGACGGCAGCGATAATCCGGAATATCTAGCTAATTCGGACTTAACTTGAGAATTAACTGGAGGTAATCCGGAATATCTCTTGAGTTAGTCCTCAAAATTTTAGCGGATTAGAGCATTTTGTAATGACATCCCTGGTAAAAAATGTCTATTGTGAATGAATGGGGAGAAAAAAATAAGAACCCAAGGCAGATCTAGAAAGGTAGGTGCATACGTGAATTCGGAAATTTCAAATGTAATTTGTTTATGTATGTAATTGGTAGAGTGTAATGACAAAATGATATTTCGCCTTGGTTGAAATCTGAATTCGTTTGGGACTCGCAAATTCCTATTGACCATGATATGATTTCGTTTTGATTTTGACATTACCGTACCTTTGGAAATAAAACAAGAAGTATTTGAATTCGCCGCTGCGCCTACCTTTTTTCAGCTGTTTTGTTAATCCGCAATACTTGCCCTCTGTCAGGGTAAAATTTTTATCGAATTAAGTTTTACGGTAATCGGAATTATCGCTGCCGTCTGTCAATGCTATTACGCTCTTTGCTTCAGGGTGAAAATAGAATCGGTACGTACCGACACGACATTGCGACAACGACAGTACCTTGACGTAAAAATGTCGGTGCGAAGCCAGCGACTGAAACATAACAAATGCGGCAACGACCGCCCCTACAGAAGGCTCGTTGCTGCCACATTACAGTTTTTCATACACAGCTAAAAAGTTTTAAGTTCAGATCGTAATTTTTTATTGTAAAATAATAAATTAAATAGTTAAATTTATAATTGAATGCTTTAAACTGTTATTATATTTGCTTGTGTATAAATACTTCTCCTTTTTTTGTAAAGTTTCGTTAGATTTATTGAGTTGTCAAAATTTTCATATTTTATAATGCAGTGGCAACTCATCGTCCGCTCGTCGTCGTCACCAAAATTAGAAATCTGCTTAAGTTGACGACAACGTAATTTTGTCGGTGGACGACGTCGTGCCGCGTTGTCTTTATTATAATTGCTTTCATAAGAATGCATGGGTTTTAATTTTGACAAGCTGTCGTTGTCGCAATGTCGTGTCGTTACGTTCCGATTCTGTTTTCACCCTCAGTCAGCGTTGCCGTTTGGGCCACTAAAGTGGCAATTTGAACCTTTTTTAAAGCCAGGCCACCTGAACCCAACTTTTTGAAAATATGCAATGTAGTATGTATATAAACCTTATACTGGTTGGGCGTGTTTTCCAAGCGCTCTGTTTATTTATTTTATATACGCTGTAAAACGCTCAGTTTATAGTTTTAAACGCTTGTGATATTTGCTTAAGCATAACGTGCCTGCAGATCTGTAATATTCGAGTGGTGTCCGCGCTTGTGATCTCATATTTTTGCGAAAACAAAAAATAAAAATCAATAAAACAAACGTTAAAAATGCCTGCAAGTGCTTCTCAAGCCTCTCTTAAACGACGCGCAAGCAGAGAGTTGCCGTACACCAAAACCACCAAGCTTGATGATAGCGCTGCTCTTCCCACAGTTTTGGCAGCGAAAAGAGAGCTTGAAGAGAAATTTTCCCAACAGCTGAATACACTCTTTGCCAACCTCTCTGCAAAGCTGACTGAGTTGGATGAAAAGTTGAGTAAGCGAATTGACGATGAGGTTTCTCTGCTATTGCAAAAAATTAATGAGTCAGCAGAAAGGGTTGCTGAGCTGAAGGCCGCATCTAGCAGATATGAGGGTGAGATCACTGAATTGCGAAAATCCATTGGGGGTATGGTGTCTGAGAAACGCACATCAGAGTATGCAGCTGATGTCGTTGCATTTGGTGTGCCTTACCAAGAGGGTGAAAATTTAAAGGGAATATTCAACCAGATTTGCCTAAAATTGCGTGATAACTTCGGTTTCTCTTCGTCCGCTGTACAATTGATGAGGAGCTATCTGACAGGCAGGTCCCAGCGTGTTAAGACTGATTTAAACTTCTCTTCGCTACGTCCAATATGTTCTGGTGTTCCCCAAGGTTCTATTCTTGGGCCGCTGTTATTCAGTCTATTTGTAAATGATGTTTTCTCTGTCTGTGAGCATGCTCGAATTCATGCATACGCGGATGATATCCAATTATATATGTCCAATCCTATTGATCAGGCAATGAACCTGTGCTCTAAGTTTAATACGGATTTATCTTCCGTTAAGCTCTGGGCTGAACAAAATGGCCTTAGTCTGAATGTCAATAAGTGTTATGTGTTACCTATTTGTAAAAAACATCCTAAGTCCACAGATGTTCCTTCCTTGTATATTGGTGAGCATGCTCTCAAAATGGTATCAAAGGTAACTAATTTGGGATTCGTTAACTCCGACCTCACCTGTACTGATCACATCAATGCAACAGTTGGAAAAGTATACCTTACTCTGAGAAGCCTTCGAATATCTGCCCCATTTACGCCGATCGCCATAAGACGGAAGCTCGCTATCCAACTTATAATGCCGATAATAAGCTATGCGGAGTTAGTGTATAGCAAGCTAGATTCTCAGTCGGCTCATAAGTTGGATGTAGCATTTAATCACGTCACGCGTTATGTGTACGGGCTATCAAGATTTGAACACATATCCGCCTGGAGGGCTAATCTATTAGGGTGTGAACTTCCTGAATATTTGAAGATAAGAAACTGCATTTTTCTTTTCCACCTCATAAATGAGAAAACACCCAGTTACCTCTATGAGAAGCTAATTTTTGCCAAATCGGCTCGTGTACATGGCCTTATAGTTCCGCATTATAACTTTCTCCCATCTGCTTGACTATTTTTCATCAACGCTATTCGTATATGGAACTCTATTCCTGTGGGTATTCGTAGCAGCATAAACAAGAGCAACATTAAGACCGTTCTGATTTCGTACTTTTGTAACTAGTAACGTAAATATTATATTATATATGTATGTATGTTTGTGCAATCCGTAGATGTGCTATCTATAACTACTTAAGAAAATTATCCTTTTTCTTTTCTTTTTTCTATATACATATGTATTGTTCATCTATAATGTTATATTTTTTTTTATTTGTTTTTTTTTTTTTCTTGCTCTGTTTTGTTCACTGTTTTATCACGTTTGGCATGTATAGGTATATATGTATATTTAAATTAAGCTATACTGACTAAATGTTAAGTAAAAATTAAATTCTCTCTCGCTTGCTGGCATCAAAGTACGGAAACACAAAATTAGTAAAAATATATTACCTTGGATAGTACGAAAACAAACATAAGTTCACACCAACACTTAGAAGTTGGCTGCGATTCAAGGCAGCGGCAGTGAATTTAGAATTTGGGCTAAACGGAGCGGTGCTGCCAGCTGCCTCTGCTGTATTATGTGCCGCTTCATTGCAAACCGTAGTTTCTAAAAATCAGCTGATTTCGAAAAACGATCGCTGCTACTGCCACAGCGCTATTGTAATTCCGGCTAACCACAATAGAGCGTTCGCAGTATTTGGCAGACTTCTTTATATATTAGGTCTGTTTCCTTTTACCTTGGACACGTGGTGACATTAATTTACTTACCATTTTTATGTCCACTTTTTTCAATTAAAATAATCTTGTTTCATTTTTTCCTCTGCTCTTTCTTCCTGTTTGCTTTTTCATCCCGCCTGCAATATTTGCTAGTGGAAATCAATAAAATAAAAATTAAATTCTCTCCCGCTTGCTGGCATCAAAGTACGGAAGCACAAAATTAGTAAAAAATATATTACATTGGATAGTACGGAAACAGACATAAGTTCACATCAACACTTAGAAGATGGCTGCGATTCAAGGCAGCGGCAGCGAATTTGGAAATTGGGCTAAACGGAGCGGTGCTGCCAACTGCCTCTGCTGTATTATGTGCCGCTTCATTGCAAACCGCAGTTTCTAAAAATCAGCTGATTTCGAAAAACAGTCGCTGCCACAGCCACAGCGCTATTGTAATTCCGGCTATAGTCTTATAGCATTGACAGACGGCAGCGATAATCCGGAATATCTAGCTAATTCGGACTTAACTTGAGAATTAACTGGAGGTAATCCGGAATATCTCTTGAGTTAGTCCTCAAAATTTTAGCGGATTAGAGCATTTTGTAATGACATCCCTGGTAAAAAATGTCTATTGTGAATGAATGGGGAGAAAAAAATAAGAACCCAAGGCAGATCTAGAAAGGTAGGTGCATACGTGAATTCGGAAATTTCAAATGTAATTTGTTTATGTATGTAATTGGTAGAGTGTAATGACAAAATGATATTTCGCCTTGGTTGAAATCTGAATTCGTTTGGGACTCGCCCATTCCTATTGACCATGATATGATTTCGTTTTGATTTTGACATTACCCTACCTTTGGAAATAAAACAAGAAGTATTTGAATTCGCCGCTGCGCCTACCTTTTTTCAGCTGTTTTGTTAATCCGCAATACTTGCCCTCTGTCAGGGTAAAATTTTTATCGAATTAAGTTTTACGGTAATCGGAATTATCGCTGCCGTCTGTCAGTGCTATTACGCTCTTTGCTTCAGGGTGAAAACAGAATCGGTACGTACCGACACGACATTGCGACAACGACAGTACCTTGACGTAAAAATGTCGGTGCGAAGCCAGCGACTGAAACATAACAAATGCGGCAACGACCGCCCCTACAGAAGGCTCGTTGCTGCCACATTACAGTTTTTCATACACAGCTAAAAAGTTTTAAGTTCAGATCGTAATTTTTTATTGTAAAATAATAAATTAAATAGTTAAAAATATAATTGAATGCTTTAAACTGTTATTATATTTGGTTGTGTATAAATACTTCTCCTTTTTTTGTAAAGTTTCGTTAGATTTATTGAGTTGTCAAAATTTTCATATTTTATAATGCAGTGGCAACTCATCGTCCGCTCGTCGTCGTCACCAAAATTAGAAATCTGCTTAAGTTGACGACAACGTAATTTTGTCGGTGGACGACGTCGTGCCGCGTTGTCTTTATTATAATTGCTTTCATAAGAATGCATAGGTTTTAATTTTGACAAGCTGTCGTTGTCGCAATGTCGTGTCGTTACGTTCCGATTCTGTTTTCACCCTCAGTCAGCGTTGCCGTTTGGGCCACTAAAGTGGCAATTTGAACCTTTTTTAAAGCCAGGCCACCTGAACCCAACTTTTTGAAAATATGCAATGTAGTATGTATATAAACCTTATACTGGTTGGGCGTGTTTTCCAAGCGCTCTGTTTATTTATTTTATATACGCTGTAAAACGCTCAGTTTATAGTTTTAAACGCTTGTGATATTTGCTTAAGCATAACGTGCCTGCAGATCTGTAATATTCGAGTGGTGTCCGCGCTTGTGATCTCATATTTTTGCGAAAACAAAAAATAAAAATCAATAAAACAAACATTAAAAATGCCTGCAAGTGCTTCTCAAGCCTCTCTTAAACGACGCGCAAGCAGAGAGTTGCCGTACACCAAAACCACCAAGCTTGATAGCGCTGCTCTTCCCACAGTTTTGGCAGCGAAAAGAGAGCTTGAAGAGAAATTTTCCCAACAGCTGAATACACTCTTTGCCAACCTCTCTGCAAAGCTGACTGAGTTGGATGAAAAGTTGAGTAAGCGAATTGACGATGAGGTTGCTCTGCTATTGCAAAAAATTAATGAGTCAGCAGAAAGGGTTGCTGAGCTGAAGGCCGCATCTAGCAGATATGAGGGTGAGATCACTGAATTGCGAAAATCCATTGGGGGTATGGTGTCTGAGAAACGCACATCAGAGTATGCAGCTGATGTCGTTGCATTTGGTGTGCCTTACCAAGAGGGTGAAAATTTAAAGGGAATATTCAACCAGATTTGCCTAAAATTGCGTGATAACTTCGGTTTCTCTTCGTCCGCTGTACAATTGATGAGGAGCTATCTGACAGGCAGGTCCCAGCGTGTTAAGACTGATTTAAACTTCTCTTCGCTACGTCCAATATGTTCTGGTGTTCCCCAAGGTTCTATTCTTGGGCCGCTGTTATTCAGTCTATTTGTAAATGATGTTTTCTCTGTCTGTGAGCATGCTCGAATTCATGCATACGCGGATGATATCCAATTATATATGTCCAATCCTATTGATCAGGCAATGAACCTGTGCTCTAAGTTTAATACGGATTTATCTTCCGTTAAGCTCTGGGCTGAACAAAATGGCCTTAGTCTGAATGTCAATAAGTGTTATGTGTTACCTATTTGTAAAAAACATCCTAAGTCCACAGATGTTCCTTCCTTGTATATTGGTGAGCATGCTCTCAAAATGGTATCAAAGGTAACTAATTTGGGATTCGTTAACTCCGACCTCACCTGTACTGATCACATCAATGCAACAGTTGGAAAAGTATACCTTACTCTGAGAAGCCTTCGAATATCTGCCCCATTTACGCCGATCGCCATAAGACGGAAGCTCGCTATCCAACTTATAATGCCGATAATAAGCTATGCGGAGTTAGTGTATAGCAAGCTAGATTCTCAGTCGGCTCATAAGTTGGATGTAGCATTTAATCACGTCACGCGTTATGTGTACGGGCTATCAAGATTTGAACACATATCCGCCTGGAGGGCTAATCTATTAGGGTGTGAACTTCCTGAATATTTGAAGATAAGAAACTGCATTTTTCTTTTCCACCTCATAAATGAGAAAACACCCAGTTACCTCTATGAGAAGCTAATTTTTGCCAAATCCGCTCGTGTACATGGCCTTATAGTTCCGCATTATAACTTTCTCCCATCTGCTAGACTATTTTTCATCAACGCTATTCGTATATGGAACTCTATTCCTGTGGGTATTCGTAGCAGCATAAACAAGAGCAACATTAAGACCGTTCTGATTTCGTACTTTTGTAACTAGTAACGTAAATATTATATTATATATGTATGTATGTTTGTGCAATCCGTAGATGTGCTATCTATAACTACTTAAGAAAATTATCCTTTTTCTTTTCTTTTTTCTATATACATATGTATTGTTCATCTATAATGTTATATTTTTTTTTATTTGTTTTTTTTTTTTTCTTGCTCTGTTTTGTTCACTGTTTTATCACCTTTGGCATGTATAGGTATATATGTATATTTAAATTAAGCTATACTGACTAAATGTTAAGTAAAAATTAAATTCTCTCTCGCTTGCTGGCATCAAAGTACGGAAACACAAAATTAGTAAAAATATATTACCTTGGATAGTACGAAAACAAACATAAGTTCACACCAACACTTAGAAGTTGGCTGCGATTCAAGGCAGCGGCAGTGAATTTAGAATTTGGGCTAAACGGAGCGGTGCTGCCAGCTGCCTCTGCTGTATTATGTGCCGCTTCATTGCAAACCGTAGTTTCTAAAAATCAGCTGATTTCGAAAAACGATCGCTGCTACTGCCACAGCGCTATTGTAATTCCGGCTAAACACAATAGAGCGTTCGCAGTATTTGGCAGACTTCTTTATATATGTATATATGTCGCAATGTCGTGTCGTTACGTTCCGATTCTGTTTTCACCCTCAGTCAGCGTTGCCGTTTGGGCCACTAAAGTGGCAATTTGAACCTTTTTTAAAGCCAGGCCACCTGAACCCAACTTTTTGAAAATATGCAATGTAGTATGTATATAAACCTTATACTGGTTGGGCGTGTTTTCCAAGCGCTCTGTTTATTTATTTTATATACGCTGTAAAACGCTCAGTTTATAGTTTTAAACGCTTGTGATATTTGCTTAAGCATAACGTGCCTGCAGATCTGTAATATTCGAGTGGTGTCCGCGCTTGTGATCTCATATTTTTGCGAAAACAAAAAATAAAAATCAATAAAACAAACGTTAAAAATGCCTGCAAGTGCTTCTCAAGCCTCTCTTAAACGACGCGCAAGCAGAGAGTTGCCGTACACCAAAACCACCAAGCTTGATGATAGCGCTGCTCTTCCCACAGTTTTGGCAGCGAAAAGAGAGCTTGAAGAGAAATTTTCCCAACAGCTGAATACACTCTTTGCCAACCTCTCTGCAAAGCTGACTGAGTTGGATGAAAAGTTGAGTAAGCGAATTGACGATGAGGTTTCTCTGCTATTGCAAAAAATTAATGAGTCAGCAGAAAGGGTTGCTGAGCTGAAGGCCGCATCTAGCAGATATGAGGGTGAGATCACTGAATTGCGAAAATCCATTGGGGGTATGGTGTCTGAGAAACGCACATCAGAGTATGCAGCTGATGTCGTTGCATTTGGTGTGCCTTACCAAGAGGGTGAAAATTTAAAGGGAATATTCAACCAGATTTGCCTAAAATTGCGTGATAACTTCGGTTTCTCTTCGTCCGCTGTACAATTGATGAGGAGCTATCTGACAGGCAGGTCCCAGCGTGTTAAGACTGATTTAAACTTCTCTTCGCTACGTCCAATATGTTCTGGTGTTCCCCAAGGTTCTATTCTTGGGCCGCTGTTATTCAGTCTATTTGTAAATGATGTTTTCTCTGTCTGTGAGCATGCTCGAATTCATGCATACGCGGATGATATCCAATTATATATGTCCAATCCTATTGATCAGGCAATGAACCTGTGCTCTAAGTTTAATACGGATTTATCTTCCGTTAAGCTCTGGGCTGAACAAAATGGCCTTAGTCTGAATGTCAATAAGTGTTATGTGTTACCTATTTGTAAAAAACATCCTAAGTCCACAGATGTTCCTTCCTTGTATATTGGTGAGCATGCTCTCAAAATGGTATCAAAGGTAACTAATTTGGGATTCGTTAACTCCGACCTCACCTGTACTGATCACATCAATGCAACAGTTGGAAAAGTATACCTTACTCTGAGAAGCCTTCGAATATCTGCCCCATTTACGCCGATCGCCATAAGACGGAAGCTCGCTATCCAACTTATAATGCCGATAATAAGCTATGCGGAGTTAGTGTATAGCAAGCTAGATTCTCAGTCGGCTCATAAGTTGGATGTAGCATTTAATCACGTCACGCGTTATGTGTACGGGCTATCAAGATTTGAACACATATCCGCCTGGAGGGCTAATCTATTAGGGTGTGAACTTCCTGAATATTTGAAGATAAGAAACTGCATTTTTCTTTTCCACCTCATAAATGAGAAAACACCCAGTTACCTCTATGAGAAGCTAAGTTTTGCCAAATCCGCTCGTGTACATGGCCTTATAGTTCCGCATTATAACTTTCTCCCATCTGCTAGACTATTTTTCATCAACGCTATTCGTATATGGAACTCTATTCCTGTGGGTATTCGTAGCAGCATAAACAAGAGCAACATTAAGACCGTTCTGATTTCGTACTTTTGTAACTAGTAACGTAAATATTATATTATATATGTATGTATGTTTGTGCAATCCGTAGATGTGCTATCTATAACTACTTAAGAAAATTATCCTTTTTCTTTTCTTTTTTCTATATACATATGTATTGTTCATCTATAATGTTATATTTTTTTTTATTTGTTTTTTTTTTTTCTTGCTCTGTTTTGTTCACTGTTTTATCACTTTTGGCATGTATAGGTATATATGTATATTTAAATTAAGCTATACTGACTAAATGTTAAGTAAAAATTAAATTCTCTCTCGCTTGGTGGCATCAAAGTACGGAAACACAAAATTAGTAAAAATATATTACCTTGGATAGTACGAAAACAAACATAAGTTCACACCAACACTTAGAAGTTGGCTGCGATTCAAGGCAGCGGCAGTGAATTTAGAATTTGGGCTAAACGGAGCGGTGCTGCCAGCTGCCTCTGCTGTATTATGTGCCGCTTCATTGCAAACCGTAGTTTCTAAAAATCAGCTGATTTCGAAAAACGATCGCTGCTACTGCCACAGCGCTATTGTAATTCCGGCTAACCACAATAGAGCGTTCGCAGTATTTGGCAGACTTCTTTATATATTAGGTCTGTTTCCTTTTACCTTGGACACGTGGTGACATTAATTTACTTACCATTTTTATGTCCACTTTTTTCAATTAAAATAATCTTGTTTCATTTTTTCCTCTGCTCTTTCTTCCTGTTTGCTTTTTCATCCCGCCTGCAATATTTGCTAGTGGAAATCAATAAAATAAAAATTAAATTCTCTCCCGCTTGCTGGCATCAAAGTACGGAAGCACAAAATTAGTAAAAAATATATTACATTGGATAGTACGGAAACAGACATAAGTTCACATCAACACTTAGAAGATGGCTGCGATTCAAGGCAGCGGCAGCGAATTTGGAAATTGGGCTAAACGGAGCGGTGCTGCCAACTGCCTCTGCTGTATTATGTGCCGCTTCATTGCAAACCGCAGTTTCTAAAAATCAGCTGATTTCGAAAAACAGTCGCTGCCACAGCCACAGCGCTATTGTAATTCCGGCTATAGTCTTATAGCATTGACAGACGGCAGCGATAATCCGGAATATCTAGCTAATTCGGACTTAACTTGAGAATTAACTGGAGGTAATCCGGAATATCTCTTGAGTTAGTCCTCAAAATTTTAGCGGATTAGAGCATTTTGTAATGACATCCCTGGTAAAAAATGTCTATTGTGAATGAATGGGGAGAAAAAAATAAGAACCCAAGGCAGATCTAGAAAGGTAGGTGCATACGTGAATTCGGAAATTTCAAATGTAATTTGTTTATGTATGTAATTGGTAGAGTGTAATGACAAAATGATATTTCGCCTTGGTTGAAATCTGAATTCGTTTGGGACTCGCCCATTCCTATTGACCATGATATGATTTCGTTTTGATTTTGACATTACCCTACCTTTGGAAATAAAACAAGAAGTATTTGAAATCGCCGCTGCGCCTACCTTTTTTCAGCTGTTTTGTTAATCCGCAATACTTGCCCTCTGTCAGGGTAAAATTTTTATCGAATTAAGTTTTACGGTAATCGGAATTATCGCTGCCGTCTGTCAATGCTATTACGCTCTTTGCTTCAGGGTGAAAACAGAATCGGTACGTACCGACACGACATTGCGACAACGACAGTACCTTGACGTAAAAATGCCGGTGCGAAGCCAGCGACTGAAACATAACAAATGCGGCAACGACCGCCCCTACAGAAGGCTCGTTGCTGCCACATTACAGTTTTTCATACACAGCTAAAAAGTTTTAAGTTCAGATCGTAATTTTTTATTGTAAAATAATAAATTAAATAGTTAAATTTATAATTGAATGCTTTAAACTGTTATTATATTTGGTTGTGTATAAATACTTCTCCTTTTTTTGTAAAGTTTCGTTAGATTTATTGAGTTGTCAAAATTTTCATATTTTATAATGCAGTGGCAACTCATCGTCCGCTCGTCGTCGTCACCAAAATTAGAAATCTGCTTAAGTTGACGACAACGTAATTTTGTCGGTGGACGACGTCGTGCCGCGTTGTCTTTATTATAATTGCTTTCATAAGAATGCATGGGTTTTAATTTTGACAAGCTGTCGTTGTCGCAATGTCGTGTCGTTACGTTCCGATTCTGTTTTCACCCTCAGTCAGCGTTGCCGTTTGGGCCACTAAAGTGGCAATTTGAACCTTTTTTAAAGCCAGGCCACCTGAACCCAACTTTTTGAAAATATGCAATGTAGTATGTATATAAACCTTATACTGGTTGGGCGTGTTTTCCAAGCGCTCTGTTTATTTATTTTATATACGCTGTAAAACGCTCAGTTTATAGTTTTAAACGCTTGTGATATTTGCTTAAGCATAACGTGCCTGCAGATCTGTAATATTCGAGTGGTGTCCGCGCTTGTGATCTCATATTTTTGCGAAAACAAAAAATAAAAATCAATAAATAATAATAATAATAATATAATAATACAATGGCGCTATTATAACTCTGACGAGTTTTATGGCCGAGCTTCTCTCCCAATTCGAGGTGTGCTCCTTTTTGTTTTTCCTACTAATTGGGTGGACCTACAGTTTTATGCCGGCTCCGAACGGCGAATGCATTTTTTGTGAGAAGCTTTTTTCATGGCAGAAATACTCTCGGAGGGTATGCCGCCCACTGCCGAGAGGTGACCGCTGCTCTTAAAAAACCCAATAATTGGATTTTTACTAATTGAAAAAATTGTTTTGGTGTTTGGCTCGGACCGTGGTTTGAACCCGAGACCTCTGACACAGCAGGCGAGCACTCTACCCACTGCACCACAGTGGCCACTATCAATAAAACAAACATTAAAAATACCTGCAAGTGCTTCTCAAGCCTCTCTTAAACGACGCGCAAGCAGAGAGTTGCCGTACACCAAAACCACCAAGCTTGATGATAGCGCTGCTCTTCCCACAGTTTTGGCAGCGAAAAGAGAGCTTGAAGAGAAATTTTCCCAACAGCTGAATACACTCTTTGCCAACCTCTCTGCAAAGCTGACTGAGTTGGATGAAAAGTTGAGTAAGCGAATTGACGATGAGGTTGCTCTGCTATTGCAAAAAATTAATGAGTCAGCAGAAAGGGTTGCTGAGCTGAAGGCCGCATCTAGCAGATATGAGGGTGAGATCACTGAATTGCGAAAATCCATTGGGGGTATGGTGTCTGAGAAACGCACATCAGAGTATGCAGCTGATGTCGTTGCATTTGGTGTGCCTTACCAAGAGGGTGAAAATTTAAAGGGAATATTCAACCAGATTTGCCTATCAATTGAATATATGGTCCCTAAAATTAAAGATATATTTCGAACTAAGTCACCTACGGGCCACCCTAGTAACACTATAATAATAAAGTTCTACTCCCCGCATGACCGATACTGTACTCTCCGTGCATTCGCTGAGTATCGTAAACGCACAAAATCGACCGTTTCGCTTGGTGTGGTGGGGCTGGACGAAAACTTCAGCATCTACGAAAGCGTCACAAACGAAACACGCAAGCTATTGCATGAGGCGATTGAACTGAGGCGTGCGGGTAAGCTGCAGTCAGCGTTCACGATCAATGGCGTTGTGCATGTACGAAAAGAGAGGGGCTCTCCTGCAGTTAAAATATGTGAGATGGAATGCATTTAAATCAGCACGTAATGAAGCCACTTTTATTGTACGGCGTCAAAAACGAACTTATTTTTCAAAAAAACTATGCCCCTCCCTGCCTAACAATGTTCTGTGGCGTAATCTAAAGTCCTTGCGTGTTCATGTTAGTGATAAGACTGCTTGTACACTTAGCCCTGACACTATGAATGATGCATTTGTAAATGGTATACCGTCTTCTTCTTCTTGTTCTCGCCCGTCTATGTCCAATCCTAGTTCCTATATGATGCCCCCTGGTCAGATGTTTGAGTTTAGTGCAGTGTCTGAACTTGGTGTTGAAAAAACCGTGTATAAAATTCAATCCAACGCAATTGGCGAAGATGGGATACCAATAAAATTTATAAAAATAATATTGCCACTTATCTTACCCACGCTTACACACATAATTAACCATAGTTTTACAACCTCCTATTTCCCAGATGAGTGGAAAGTTGCCACAGTACTTCCTGTTGCCAAAAATAAATCTGCTGCCAGTCCTTCTGACTTCCGGCCTATCAGTATTCTGCCTGCTTTATCGAAGGTTGCTGAGTCGCTGATGTCTGAGCAAATCTATCGTCATGTTAATGCTTACAATTTATTGTCTCAGTTTCAATCTGACGACATTAGAATTGCTATTGACAAGAAAGATCTAACATTGCTCTGCTTACTAGATTTTTCTAAAGCAGGGGTCTTCGTTTCATAGCACTGAGGTGCAACGCTCAACTCACACAGATTGTTATACTCTCTCGTTTTGTCGTAGTAAGAGCGCAAAAGTTAGGTGACCATCTACGACCGTGCGACGATTCAGTTGCTTGCGGGCAAGCAAAAAGATAACAACGTACACGCATACTTCGTTTTCATACGCTTTTATACGACATCGCGCAAGCATTGGGCATCATAAAGTATTTTTCGTATTGCATTGTGCGACGTGGTATAGCAGCGCATAAAAGCGAAAAATATATGCGAGCACGTTGTTGTCTTTTTGCTTGCCCGCAAGCTACTGAACGATGCGACGGTAGTAGCTGGGCACTCAACTAGTCGTTTTTCACTAATACTGCTGCAGTTAGAGTTTTGGGGATCTCTGTTCTAAAGCCTTTGACTCGGTTAACCATGAGCTAATTTGCCTAAAATTGCGTGATAACTTCGGTTTCTCTTCGTCCGCTGTACAATTGATGAGGAGCTATCTGACAGGCAGGTCCCAGCGTGTTAAGACTGATTTAAACTTCTCTTCGCTACGTCCAATATGTTCTGGTGTTCCCCAAGGTTCTATTCTTGGGCCGCTGTTATTCAGTCTATTTGTAAATGATGTTTTCTCTGTCTGTGAGCATGCTCGAATTCATGCATACGCGGATGATATCCAATTATATATGTCCAATCCTATTGATCAGGCAATGAACCTGTGCTCTAAGTTTAATACGGATTTATCTTCCGTTAAGCTCTGGGCTGAACAAAATGGCCTTAGTCTGAATGTCAATAAGTGTTATGTGTTACCTATTTGTAAAAAACATCCTAAGTCCACAGATGTTCCTTCCTTGTATATTGGTGAGCATGCTCTCCAAATGGTATCAAAGGTAACTAATTTGGGATTCGTTAACTCCGACCTCACCTGTACTGATCACATCAATGCAACAGTTGGAAAAGTATACCTTACTCTGAGAAGCCTTCGAATATCTGCCCCATTTACGCCGATCGCCATAAGACGGAAGCTCGCTATCCAACTTATAATGCCGATAATAAGCTATGCGGAGTTAGTGTATAGCAAGCTAGATTCTCAGTCGGCTCATAAGTTGGATGTAGCATTTAATCACGTCACGCGTTATGTGTACGGGCTATCAAGATTTGAACACATATCCGCCTGGAGGGCTAATCTATTAGGGTGTGAACTTCCTGAATATTTGAAGATAAGAAACTGCATTTTTCTTTTCCACCTCATAAATGAGAAAACACCCCGTTACCTCTATGAGAAGCTAAGTTTTGCCAAATCCGCTCGTGTACATGGCCTTATAGTTCCGCATTATAACTTTCTCCCATCTGCTAGACTATTTTTCATCAACGCTATTCGTATATGGAACTCTATTCCTGTGGGTATTCGTAGCAGCATAAACAAGAGCAACATTAAGACCGTTCTGATTTCGTACTTTTGTAACTAGTAACGTAAATATTATATTATATATGTATGTATGTTTGTGCAATCCGTAGATGTGCTATCTATAACTACTTAAGAAAATTATCCTTTTTCTTTTCTTTTTTCTATATACATATGTATTGTTCATCTATAATGTTATATTTTTTTTTATTTGTTTTTTTTTTTTTCTTGCTCTGTTTTGTTCACTGTTTTATCACTTTTGGCATGTATAGGTATATATGTATATTTAAATTAAGCTATACTGACTAAATATTGGAATTTATTAATTAATTAATTATCAATTTGCTCACTTATTTATTTATTTTGACGATTATTGTAAATGTTAATTACTGCTTGTGCTAAAAAAGACTTCAGGTCTTATTGCACTTATGCTGAATAAATAAATGAAATGAAATGAAATTTGAACCAGAGCTGGGCGATAAGGATTACATGTGTAATCGATTACACATAGGATTACGATTACATTAATCGTAATTTCAAGTTTTTTACGATTACGATTACAGTAATCGTAATTTTTGTAACGACGATTACGATTACAGTAATTGTAATTTCAAGTTTTTGACGATTACGATTACAGTAATCCTTATTTTTGTAACGACGATTACGATTACAGTAATTGTAATTTCAAGTTTTTGACGATTACGATTACAGTAATCCTTATTTTCTGTAATCTTAAATCACAAAATTTAAGAATTACATGTAAAAAATTATTAAAATTGCTTTTTGATACTAAACGGTGTAGGGAGGAAAATATGCTTGGCTCTGAAAGAAGTGCTAAAAACTACAAATAATTATGTAAAGCTTGCAATTTGACACATATTATATACATTTTGAAATATTTGCGGTTGAGATAGCAGCTTTTAGTGGGCTGGAGACAATGGCCTCATGCATAAAAATCGAGCTGTAGCTCACACTAATTTTCTTCGTAAAATGTGGATTTTGCATGTATAAAAAATATGTATTACAATTGCTAGATTTTACTAGACAAATTACTTAGGTTTATCTCATAACTCCACTGCAACTTTTGAAGATGTAAATGACCATAACTATGAAAAGTCAATATTAGATGAAGACTTTTTGAATTCGGCGGTAAATACCTAACTACATATCTATATAACAACTTAATATATATTTTATTTAAAACTCAATATACCTTTAGAAAACACTGATTTACCTGAAGTGCTTCCTGGTAGTGGCTCAAACATTAAAAACCAATGCACTAGTATTACAAGACTATAACCTAATTTTATCGAATAAATTGTTGTTCAGCTTAACTATTAATAGGTTGTTAATTGTGTCACCATTTAATCTTGAGCGCTGTTTGGTTATAATAGTAGAAAGAGCGCTGAATGCTCGTTCCACGGAAACTTGACTTGAGGGAACAGCTAAAACGACTTCAGCGAGCCTGGACAAGTCTCTCTCCTTATAACACAGATTTTTCCAATAATCAAGCACATTTGTTGCGAAGGGCATTCTCTGGCCGTAGGCTAAATTTTCAAGTTTTTGGCGAATATTGGCCCTATTTTGACTTCCTAATGTACTGCTGGTCGTTTTGTTTAGTTCTTCCTCTAATATGTTATAGGGATCATTTTGGCGAAGCATGTATTTCCTCTTTTTATAATATGCGATTTCAAAAATATTGATGCTACTTACATACATAAATTACATGCATATCTACATACACAACTACCTAAATACTCAGGTACATATATAGTACAGCCATATGTAGGTACTTAGATATAAATAAAAGTTGCAGTGAGGTTGGAACCTGAAAGTGCTTGCTTGCGTAGTAAGCACTACCTAAATACTACCTCAATACATATATATATATATATATGTACATATGGATATGCCTATATATATGTACATACATTTATTATATTTAATTAAATACTTTAAGGCAGTCATACATTCGATACATATTTTGTACTTAAAAATATGCATATGCACATATTCACATACTGTAACCTTGCATGAGCTTTCCGAACAATAGCAAATTTAGTATAATTTTTGGTTAAGATTGTACCGCCCATCAGTTAAGTAAAAGGACGAGAGCAAATACCAACATGCGTATGTGTGTGTGTTCATATGCGTATTTCCCACATCCCGCAGTTTTCACGATAAGATATTTAACCAATCTCCTGTATTAGTTTCTACATCAGACATGAAGAAGGCTTTTTGGGCCATTTATTTTAATGAGTTTAATTTATTCTTCCTATTTCACTTTCAAAAACAGTTTGTATTAATTTGTTATACCTTTTTCTGGTTTTTTTTCTAATATTTTTTTTTGGTTTTGATTTTAAACCAAAAATACTGTGACGGTAATATAATATATAATATAATATTATTTAATTCCAGGAATGATTAAATTAAGTACCAAATGATATTAGAAATAAACTATCCTTTTTTACTGTGTAGGTACAAAAAAGGGCAATAATGTATAAAAAACCTGGAAAATATCAATACCTACATTCCATCATTGAATAGACATACATACATATTACATACATACATTCATTTTATATACATACATATGTATGTACATTAGAGCGTATCACGGTGTAAGGAGGAAAAAAAAGTTGAAAATGTTCCCCCCCAGTTTGAACACTTACCTTATGAGGTTTTCAAAAAAAAAATTTTTAATTTTTTTGTCACCCTGTAAAAACAGCGAAATTGGTTTTTTGTCTATAATTTCTATATTTTACGTTCGATTTTCAAAAGTGATACTTTTAGCCCATCATGCCAAGTTCAGCTTTTATTCTATTTTTACTAAAACCAACACCCTGTATTTCGCCCGTTTTATGGAATAGGGATTTAACTCGAAATTTTCGATTTCTGGGATTTTGCCATATATTTCAATAACTGGGTAGTGCCTTTGAGTCTAGTCTTATAAAATACTCAAAAAGATAAAAATGGCGGAAATAAAAGTGATTTTGTTTTTAGCCGTAGAAGGAAACTATTTGAAATTATAAAACTTTATTTGCGTTTTCCCAAAAAAAATTTTTTTGAGTTAAATCCCTATTGCATAAAACGTGCGATTTGAAAAAAAAAATTGTTTCCTGAAAGCTAAGAAAAACAAGTAAGAGCGCGGCTGCCTTCGGACGTACCAAAGACTTCATACTTTTCATGAATGGGGAAATGAAAAGTTACATAGTCTGATATTGTTTAATTTATACTTTCAATTCTGTGGGTAATTTATACAAAGATTCCTTAGAAAAAGAAGTGTCATGATTTAGATGGAGAAGTTATATACCAAAATGTCCATATCTGAACAATCGGTTGTATGGCAACTATATGTTATAGTGGTCCGATTTGGCCGATTCCGACAAATGATAAGCTTCTCCTAAAATACACTCACATTCCGAATTTCATGCAGATATCTCAAAAACTGAGGGACTAGTTTGCGATTAAACAGACAGTCAGACAGACGGACATGGCTTAATCGACTCAGCTCATGATCCTGATCATATTGGTATATATTTTGGTAGGTCTGCAACGACTCCTTCTGGTACTTTCACCATTCGTGTTTCGCTACAAAGTTATAATACCATTTCATTCCCATGAAAGGTATAAAAAGAATATTTACCTACATATAATGAGGAAATAAATGTAGTGCATTTATGCTAAATCTTTCCTTGACTTTAATTTGCTGTAACGTTCTCGGCTACTTAGTTTAGCGAATATATAACCTAGGCGTTCCTCGTCGGCAACTTCTGTACAAGAATCACTTACTGCCTGAACAAATCGCTCAGTATTTTGAGAATGGCATAGAAAATCTAAGTAAATTAGGTTATAATTAGTATAATTAGTATCAATCACTGCTGTTTGGAAATATTAACCAGGTATTTTTATAACATCAATAGAATTTTGTAGTTCCTGCAAGTCCGTATCACAATAAAATTGCAAGCATGGTGGCTCTGTAATTCTAAATGAGCTCCAATCGATCATTTGAGTGTACGATGTACTTCTATAGACGAAATATAACATGGATTAACTCCTGTTCAACAATATATTGCTCTTTGAAATCAAAGGCCAAATATAAAATCTATAAGGCAATTACTTCCGTGTTTATGTCATTAATAAGTAATAATCTTTTTTACCCATATAATGATGTCAAAACTATATTCAAGACTATATTTACTTTACTAAAAAAAAAATTTTTTTTAATACAGGGTGTTGGTTTTAAATTAATTTTAATAAAAGCTAAAGTTGGTGTCGCAGGTTAATGGCTTATATGGACGAAATATGACACGGGTTAACCCCTTTACAACAATATATTGCTCGTTGAAATCAAAGACCAAATAGAAAAGTTATAAGCAAAAAACGAATTTCGCTGTTTTTACAGGGTGCCGAAAAAAATTTTTTTTCCATTTTTGAAATCTCCAACAAGTAAACATTCGAACCAGGGGGGAACATTTTAAACTTTTTTTGGTGATACGCTCTAATGTACATACATACATGTGTACAAATAAATAAAATGCGAACTTATTTTTTGAACGCTCAATTGTTGTATTCTAGTTTTCAAGTAAGAACTAAATACATACATATATATGTACATATGTATGTACCTATGTTAAATAAAATATTTAACAACCCTTAACTCATACATATAGACTACAAATGTACATCAATATATACGTAGGTACATCGGTATGTAAATATAAATTTTTATAAATATCTATTAATTTAAATAAATTGAATAATTTAATTAGTTTAAATAAATACATACTTAATAAAATTTAAACTCGATATACCTACATACATATGTACATATACATACCTATCGCTATGAGAGCTAAGGCTTTTTAAAATATTATAATTATGTACATACATCCATATATATATGGGACACCCTAATCAAACATTTTTATTCCACCACATTCTTTACATTTTTCTCTTTACTTTTTAATATTAATTTTCTTGTAAGCTAGCTGTAAATTTAGCTGAACAATTTTCCTTCACTTCCGTTTTGATTCTCGCAAACTAAAAACCACGAGTTTTTTCGATATTCAATAAAGAACTATCAGATTTATTTTGTATTAAACTAAAATAATAAAATTTTAATTGGCGGTAGTTGCATACAACTAAGGAAGTGTTTTGGCCAGCAAAACACTACATCGTAAGTAGTTACACAAAAGAAAGAGCTACATTGGTGACCCGGACGCTTCCCGGCTTACGACCTCGCTATAAAATCGAATTTTACAAACATCTTCCTTTGACAAACATCTTCCTTGATCGTTGCCGCCAGGGGATAATCCACAACAGGCCTCCCAGAACCCGGCGCACGTGGCGACAGAAAATGAGAGACATGCGTCAGTTATTTACGCTCGATTGCCTGTCCCTGCGATGTCCAGTTCCAACATAGAGGCATGGTTTACCTCCATGGACTTTTGGTTCACGGCCTCCGGAATCACATCTGACAAGCAAAAAGCAGCTACGGTATTCGCAGCCTTGGACCCTACTGTTATAGGTCAGCTGGGCCATGCCAGCGACCGATAAATTCGAATATGTTAAAACAAAGATTATCGAGCATTTCGCAGACAGCGAACAACGACGCCTAAATAGGCTACTGTCAGAGCTTGGCGACAGAAAACCGTCGGAGCTATACTACGAAATGAAACGGGTTGCAGGTACTACTTTGGGTGAAGCCGCCCTCAAAGGTCTGTGGACAAAACGCCTTCCAGAGTTCGCACAACCAGTCATTGCCGCATCCACTGGTACCCCAACAGAGTTCACGAAGATAGCTGACTCAATTATCGATGCTGTCGCTCCGCACCAAGTCACGCAGGTTCGGAAGGAGGCAGCAGAAATAAATCAACTCCGTTCCGCCGTGGAAGACTTGTCTAAGCGATTCGAACAAATCAACTGGCGAACACGCCCTCGTTCTCGCTCCCAATCTCGCTCACGATTTCGGTCAACAACGTATAACAATCCTCAGAACGCAAATCGTCCGCACCAAGCTGCAGATAAAAGCGCCGCAGCGAACAACACAGAATGTTGGTACCACCAGAAATATGGCTCGAATGCTCGAAAGTGCCGAAGTCCATGTCGGCGTCGACAGCGAGCAGCTCAAGCTGTAGCAACACAAAATCAAAATTGACTAGAAAAGACCGCGACGAAACCTAACGATTTTTTCACGGAAAGCTCAGTTTTCCGCCTTCAGGTAAGAGACAAGACATCAAATACTACATTTCTTATTGATACGGGTGCAGACGTATCCATTCTCCCATTAAAAACGCTATCATATGATATTCGCCCCACGGCTACGAAATTGTATGCAGCAAACGGCGCTGCGATTAAAGTACTTGGCGAAAAACGCCTTAAGTTAGACCTAGGACTTCGACACGACTTCATTTGGTCATTTCTGGTCGCAGACGTCACACAACCCATTATAGGCGCCGACTTTATTAAATTCTACGATTTGCTTATCGATATACGACGAAACAAACTTGCCGATGGAACATGGAGACCGTGCGGTGACTATAGGGCGCTTAACGCTCGCACGCTCCCAGATCGATATCCGCTCCCTTATTTGACCGACTTTACAAATATATTGCGAGGTAAGAAAATTTTTTCTAAAATAGACCTGCAAAAAGCGTTTCACCAAGTCCCGATCCACCCCGATGATGTTGCGAAAACGGCCATCACTACCCCTTTCGGATTATACGAATTCGAATATATGACATTCGGCTTGTGCAACGCTGCACAAACATTTCAGCGCCTAATTGACGAAGTCCTAAGGGGTCTTGATTTCGTATTTCCATACATCGACGATATTTGTGTAGCGTCCGACTCAATCAACGAGCACCGACAACACCTGCGTATAGTTTTTGAACGCCTTCACAAAAACAATATCTCCATAAATTTTTCGAAATGCGAGTTTGGTAAGACAGAAATCAAATTTCTCGGTCATCTCGTTGATGCGCAAGGCATTAGGCCTTTGAAGGAAAAAGTTTCTGCACTACTCGAATTTTCCAAGCCAACCGTGGCCAAAGACTTGAAACGCTTCATAGCTATGACGAATTTCTATAGAAAGTTTTTGCCACATGCCGTCGACTACCAAAAAGAATTACAAAATCTTATTACAGGGAATAAGAAAAACGACACTATTGTGCTCCTTTGGACACCAGAAGCTGAATCCGCTTTTCAACGATGCAAGGAGGAGCTCGCCAACGCAACGCTGCTATTTCACCCATCCGCAAATGCCGAATTGTCCTTACACATCGACGCGTCGGACTTCGCAGTAGGCGCCGCTTTACATCAAGTTGTGGATGGTGCATATCAACCTCTAGCGTTTTATTCGAAAAAATTGACACCACCTCAGTGTAAATACTCTACGTACGACAGAGAACTGACTGCTATGTATCAGGCAGTCGTCCATTTCCGATAGATGATAGAGGGACGAAAATGCCACATTCTCACCGATCATCGCCCACTGACGTACGCATTCAGTCAAAAGCTCGAAAAAACAGCTCCTCGTCGTGCCCGACAACTTGACTACATCGCACAATTTACGACTGATATACGACACATATCAGGCGAGGCCAACATAGCCGCCGATATGTTTTCACGAATCCATTCAATTCACGACACTCTCGATTATAAGAGCATAGCGATGGAGCAACACAATGATGAAGAAGTTCAAAACCTCCTACGATCAGGTAAAAATTCACTTATTCTTAAGCCTTTTGTGCTTCCAGAAACGGACCATACATACATC
Source organism: Urophora cardui (assembly GCA_960531455.1). NCBI lineage: Eukaryota > Metazoa > Arthropoda > Insecta > Diptera > Tephritidae > Urophora > Urophora cardui. Next base: position 81,438,473 of record OY482671.1, on the reverse strand, counting down.
ATATTTATGGTCTAATAAACGCACGCCATCATCCAAAAATTGCGCCTTCACAATGCCATTAGCTGCTTAAACCTCACAACAAACCCTTGTGAACGCATAAAATGATAACTCAAAGAGCGATCAAAAAATGATAAACTCAAAAAATGATCGCTAGGGCAAAAAATTATAAAATAAACTCATAGAATGAATTTTCAAAAAATGAATTTTCAAACGATCTCTCATTTTAAAATGAATTTATGTAAGAGCTTATCGCCACTGCAGAGACCCATCGATCGCTGTTGACGTGCGTTCGTTGTCACTGTGTATTTGCGCTCATGAGAGCATGGCATAGCTCAGAATTATAGAGTGATAATTCGTTTGAGTGAGTTTATTTTGAGCGTTCTTCGCACCCTGGTAAGTATATCACTGTTTTTTACACATTGTAATCCCAGAAAACGAGAACAGTAATCGTAATTTCAAGTTTCTTACGATTACGATTACAGTAATCGTAATTTTTGTAACGACGATTACGATTACAGTAATCTTAATTTCAAGTTTCTTACGATTACGATTACAGTAATCGTAATTTTTGTAACGACGATTACGATTACAGTAATCGTAATCTTAGAAATTTTGAAATCTTGTAATCGTAATCCTTATCGCCCAGCTCTGATTTGAACCTTTTTAAAAATTCGGGCCACTTTTGGTCCTTTTTTACTTTCAAAAGTATAATTATTAAATAATTTTTAGTTTTTTCTTAAATATAAGAACAAAAAACCTCTTTGTTACTATTTTACTTTGCATTGGCAACTCTCTGTTTCGAAAGGTTCTTTTTTAATTTAATTGTTTGCCAACACTAGGAATTTTACCACAATTTACAATCTTTGCACTCACATTCGCTCTTTTTTGGTAAAATTCCTACGGTTCTTGCACTTTCCTACGGCTCAAAGAACGCTATAACAGTTTTTTTTTTTTATTCCTTGCCTTTCTCGGGTTATTCCGTCTGCTCAACGAACGATCATATTAACACTGCGTTAGTATAGAGAATATTTTAAATTTCATTTTCTTTAAGCATTAAACAAACCATAAAAATATAAAAAATGTGCTTTAGCTAGAAAAAAAATTGGGGCCACTTTAATTTTTTGGGCCACCTTTTGAAATTTTTGAGCGGCAATACTGCCCTCAGTCGTTGTTTAGACAGCGACGAAGCAACACAAGCACTGCCCATTAAACATTGAAAAAGAAATTATCAAACGTTTGAGAAAATATTGTTTCTAAAGTTGAGAATCAGCATATATATCATTTGAAAATAAACATATTTTCGAATAGTTCATCAAACATTGTTTATCAATTTTAAAATAACTTACAACACATTTGAAAAAAAAAAACCTGTTTCGCATTTTGTACCATTTCACGAATTTCAACATGTCAAGGCTTGAAGGAACGAAGAAATTGTGTGCGTTTGCCAATTTCAGTCAGCGTTCGTTGTTCTACTCGAGCGGTCTTTTAACGGTTGAAATGATGATGGTTGAAAATGATTGTGTGTAATAATGATTCTGTATATCTTATTCTTATTTTATTTGTTTGTGGCTTTTTGTGAAGTTACACCAAATTTAATAGAAACATTGTTTGTTTCTCATATTAACATACTCATGTAACTGTACAAAAGGCATCGGAAAACATTCACCCGCACGGGTAAATGAAAAGCATCACATCAGAGTACAAATATGTAATACATATGTACATCTATTTATTCCATTCCATTTCTGCGCTCACAACACAAAGTCTCACTCTCACTATCGCTCAAATTTTCTGCACTCTAGGGTATATATATGTAATACATACAAACATCTATTGATTGCATTCCATTTCGTACCACCTTTGAAATAGGTTTGAGAAAATGAAATGAATCAAATTGAGAATCAGCCCAAAATCCCATTCTAAAAATGAGCCCTTTTGTTTGAGAACGCTATCAGGGGAAATTTGAGGTGCATTTGATAACAAACGTTTGATATTTGACAATAGGGTTACTTCTCAAATGAACCTCAAATTGAAAATGAAGAAAAATGTTTATTGGGTGGCTGCGTTGCTGTATTTTTTTATGCGACAGTATGCCATTGCGTATGTATGACCATGAATAATAAAATTTTGCTACTGCAACCAAATTTTCAAGTTGCAAAAATTGCAATGCCTTATTTTTCAATTCATATAATAAACTTTGCTGTATTCTTAAAGGTTCTACTAAATTTTCATCCTTGCATACCCTAACAAGTTTAGTTGTGTACTTTTGAAAAAATTTCGTAAATGATATCAACTCTCAACTATTTCTCATGTGTGTATCACCAACGCCGTCGGCGGTACCGAAATGTCGAAAGCCACGGCGCCGAACTCATCGAAAATGGCATCAGCAACCCCGACGGTTCGAAGTTCAGTGTGGCCAAATATGTGAACTGTGTTCGAATCAGTGTTGCCAAGTACTGATGCGAAATTCAAGACAGGTAGGCGCAGCGGCGAATTCAGAAACTACTTTTTTTTATTTAGAAAGGTACAGTGTAATGTCAAAAACAAAGCAAATTCACACTATGGCCAACAGGAACGGACGAGTCCCAAGCGAATACAGATTTTAACCAAGGCGAAACATTATTTTGACATTAAACTATACCAATTACAATATTAAAGTTCTGAATTCACGTATGCGCCTACCTTTCTAAATCTGGCTGGCGGAATTGAGTGGGATTTTCTGACGTTTCTTATCTTTTTGATAAAAGCAAACACATCGTTAGTTTATTTGACTAAAAACTATTTATTTAAATAATAAAATAATAGATTCTATTGCGATAGCAGCTATATTAGTGGAGGAAGAAAAGCAAAGGAATCTGATAAACGAGAGAAAGTTTTTAAGGGATCATAGCAATCCTTTTACTTTAAGTAAACAAGCGTAAATTTACTTGAAAGAGTTTTTAGTGCTTAACACGAAATTTTTATTTTTAATTCAATTTTTTCCACTTACCCCAACAAGCGTAAATTTAATTAGAGGCTGAAAATAAAAACAATAGTCATAATTTTGCGTGAAAGAAACCTTTACTTTGTCCTTTTTTCTGTTTTTCATAGAATTATTTTGAACTACATAAAAGCAAATCGTATACAAAAACAGGGGAAAATTTCAATAACAATGTACCCGGAACCGGAATTTTACGTTTCTTTTTTTGGCGATAGATCACTAAAATGCAAACGAAATCTTGCGGAAACTTATAATTCATTAATAACACAGTATTTTTGCGTAGAGCACCCTTATGCACTGCGCCGCGCTTTGAAAAGTAACCCTCAGCCGACAGAACTCCCTTTCTGGAGTTAGATGTGGAGAGATTTACAGTAATTTTGCGTAGTCGGGAGTTTTAAAATTAGTAAAATTATCATTCGCAGAACTTTTCCTGAAGGATTCATTGAAACATTCTTAGTGGTTTGAAAATAACTATGGCAGGCGCATTATACTGAAGCCGACCTTCCACCACCAGCAATATTTATTTGAATGCGTCTTTATTGAGACGAAAGTTTTTACTGAAATGGTAAATTGTTGGTAACACACATTCATAATTCGTTAGTTGCTTTTTTATAGTAGTCAAACAATAATTATCAAATACTTTTTGGTTGCTTGTCCACAATACAATAATTATCAACTTCAGAAAATGCATTATTATTCTTTGGTGAAAATATATTTTAATTTCCAAAAACCTACATAAACACGTATTTAAACCACTGTTATTATCATTATTTCACAATTTTTTCTCTGAAGTTTTTCTTTGCATATAACAGCAATTCAATCTCAGTGGAAAATGCAATGGAACCACGCCATGTTTGTGGCTTCTCGCGACCGGTTGGTTAATATATTTACATATATTCACACTTATTAACACTTATTCCAACTTCATACATGCATTTACACAATTTACTTAAACTTTTATTGTAATTTTTTGATATTTTGTTAATATCGCCGCAACCAAATACTTGCGGCAAATTTCGGCACGAAAAACTGTCAAAATGTTCGTTCATTCGGTGTTCATAATGCCGATTTACCGAACTTCGAAAGATTCGGCGCGCCGTCGGTTGTCATAATGCCGATTTGCCGAAAACGTCATTTCGGTACCGCCGACGGTGTTGGTGATAGTGGCATCAATGAATATTCTTCAAATGACTTTTTAATGTATATTTTTTACACTAAAAACTCCTTATAGATATTTTTTTATTATTGGAATTTCCAATATTTTACATTGGTGAATCAAAATCTATATATATAAAAATGATTTGGTATTTAATTGAAACGCTAAAACTTGAAAACGGCTGAACCAAACCAAATACTTCCTTAGGGGGGTTTGTTTGTTGTTACCTCGCGAAGGTTTAGTCGAAGAAAAAATTTAAAAATGTTAGGGGGGCGTGGCACCTCCCATACAACCTTAATTTTTAAAGCTGATTATCTCTAAAACAGTTCAAGGTAGGGAACTGAAAATTGGTATAGAGGTAAGTGATATCAAAACCCTTCTCACTCAGAAAAGTGGGGGTTATCAGAAAAGGGGGCGTGGCACCTCCCATACAACCTTAATTTTTAAAGCTGATTATCTCTAAAACAGTTTAAGGTAGGGAGCTGAAAATTGGTATAGAGGTAAGTGATATCAAAACCCTTCTCAATCAGAAAAGTGGGGGTTATCAGAAAAGGGGGCGTGGCACCTCCCATACAACATTAATTTTTAAAGCTGACTATCTCTAAAATAGTTTAAGGTAGGGAGCTGAAAACTGGTATAGAGGTAAGTGATATCAAAACCCTTCTCAATCAAAAAGTGGGGGTTATCAGAAAAGGGGGCGTGGCACCTCCCATACAACCTTAATTATGAAAGCTGATTATCTCTAAAACAGTTCAAGGTAGGGAGCTGAAAATTGGTATGGAGATAAATGATATCAAAACCATTCCCACGCATATAAGTGGGGGTTATCGGAAAAAGGAGCGTGGCACCTCCCATACAAACTTAATTTTTCATGCTGACTATCTCTAAAATTGTTTACGCTAGGGACTGGGAAATTGGTGTGGAGATAAACGATAACAATTCCATATTAACGCAAAATAATAGGAGTTATACGAAAAGGGGGCGTGGCTCCTCCCAACAACGCTTAATTTTTTTTAGCTGAATATCTTTAAAAGGATTTAAGTCAGGGACCTAGAAATTGGTACAGAGCTATGATATCAAAACAATTTTTGCGCATAAGAGTGTAGGTTATCGGAAAAGGGGGCGTGGCACCTCCCATACAAACTTAATTTTTCAAGCTGAATATCTATAAAAGCGTTTAAGGTTGGGACCTGAAAATTGGTCAGGAGATTAACGATATCAATAGCATGCTTATGAAAAAAACAGTAGTTTTGGGAAAAGGGGGCGTGGCACCTCCCATGCGTTCTTAATTTTTAAGGCTAAATATCCCTAAAAGCGTTCATGGCATGTACATAGAAATCACTATGCAGATATACGATATCAATACCATGTTCACCCAAAAAAAGAAAAGATTTATCGAAAAATGGGGCATTGCACCTCCCATACGTACTAAACTTTTGAGGCTGAATATATCTAAAAGGGTTGGAGGAAGGGCCTGAAAACCATTATGGAGGTATACTATGCGTATCAATACTCTTACTTAATTGGTTAAAATAGCCAATACTCAGTGAAAATAAATATCCGGAACAGAAATCTAAAAATTTTGTGTATCGTGCAGCCTTAAACTGAATACTAAAATTATATATTTTTGAAGTTGTATACACAATGAAGTAGTGAAAAATCGTTAATTTTCTATTAAAAATAATACCGGTGTAATAACAATTTTTGAAATGAAATTAATAAAAAATCTATTTTGGGCAGAACGAAGTTTGCCGGGTCAGCTAGTTAATTTATAAAACATTTTTTCATGTTAAAAATTCCTTAGTAATACATTTTTTATTATTATTCAAATATTTATTTTATTTTCAAAGCGTTGCTATTTTCTGCGTTTACCCCATATGCTTCGTTCTTACACCACTGTTGCATAAATCTCCCCTGCAGTAAATTTGTTTCACTGCTGAATGATCATTGATGATTCTTTGTTGAATTTTCATCAATGTCGTCATAACTGAGTATAATTTTTTTTTTTTTTTTCTGAGGAAAGCAAACCATTTGTATGAAAAATTCAGCAGTCTTTATATGAAAGTATTAACTGATGCCTCATCAATCATAGGTGAATTTCATCAGTGATTCATAACGGATTCATTTCGGATTTTTACTACCATTTTCCGCGTAAAGATTTTGAAGAAATATAATATCGTCGTCAGACGTTATTTTTATCTTTAAGTCCCCTATGCAAAGCTTTAGACCGATATCTCAACTCTAACTATTTTATTCCTCAAAATTTTTAATTTTTAACCTTAGTGCATTGTTACAAAATGTTTTTTATATATTTTTTAAATTATAATCAATCACTTTTTTATAGCTGTAAAAATTGTTATGCTTTTACGATAGGAAACAATCGCACTGAATATTATGTACTAGCACTTTGCAGACTTAATTGGAAATAAGTATATTTGGTTCAATGGTGTGTAGAATATTGAATCCTTTATGTAATATACAAACACGTAATACGCCACATTCCACCAAAAATTTAGAGAACTAAAATGGAAAATATATTTTTAGGATATAGATACATAGGTATAAACATGTGAGAATATCTTTGATTTTACATTATGTCAGATATGTTTACAATATCAAAAATAAAGTCAATATACCGCAACCGATGTTCAGGGTTGAAATCGATCCAGATTTTCAGCTCTTAAAGAATGGAGAAGTACACCCTATCTATAAACTACGATATCTTCTGCACCGAAGAATTTCTGTAGAAGAACCGCATAAACGAGTGGGCCCCGTACAATGCCACAATTGCCAGGAGTTCGGGCATACAAAACGATATTGCACATTGCCTAGCGTGTGTGTAATTTGCGGAAATTTGCACAGCTCCAAAGAGTGCGAAAACCCTAAAGCAAACTCAGAAGCCAAGAAGTGCAGTAACTGTGGTGAAAATCACACTGCTAATTACACTGGTCGACAAAATTTCAACAAATTTTTGTCACAGAAATAAAATTCTACTTTTCTAAAGGATTTCGGTGCGCTGAATCCCAATCTGAAGTCAGATTTTCTGTAATACGTACAGTTTTTTAGATATTCATGCCCAAAGAGGCGAAAAACACGTTTTTTGCCTATATTCACTCCTCAATATCTTTTAAATTACTTACTTATCTTAAAAATTGATTAAAGCTATTGAAAGCTCGGTCATTTCTCTTGAAGACGACGTTTTATTTTTCGGATATCTAATTTAGGTATATAGTAATATATGTTTTTGCACAATAAGGTATTTGTCGTCAAAAACAACGGCAGCATTTGTAGCATGTTATAGGCGCAATCAAATTTTGTAGTTGCTTAGCAGAATAATTTTTTTACGAAGCCACTTACATACGTCCATAATATAATAAACTGCCTAAAAGCGTGCTTCAAAATTCTCAATTATTTTTGTATGGAGAAAATATTGCAAAACTAATGAAAGATATCTGAAATATTAAAACGGTTTCTTCAAGAGAAATGTCAGCGTTTTCAATAACTTTAATCAATTTTTAAAATAAGTAAGTAATTTAAAAGATATTGAGGAGTGAATATAGGCAAAAAACGTGTTTTTCGCCTCTTTGGGCATGAATATCTAAAAAACTGTACGTATTACAGAAAATCTGACTTCAGATTCGGATTCAGCGCACCGAAATCCTTTAGAAAAGTAGAATTTTATTTCTGTAACAAAAACTTGTCGACCAGTGTTATGGGCCATGCCCAGTATACACTTCGTTAAAAGAGAAAGATAGCAAAAACCCTAAATATACCCTAGTTCCACAACTACAAAACGTGCTAAAATCAAATGTAATAATAATACAGGTCCTTAGAGAAACCTGGGAACATACTCATACGCTCAAGTTTTAAGAGGCACACAGAAAACCGAAGCCAAGACGATCCCAACAAACACTGAGGTTAGTTATTGATTTGAGAATGACTCGAGAACTAGCCTCATTCTCAAACCTCTAACGTTAGAGGACGACTCGAAAATCTATCGAGAATCATAGCGTTCTCAAACAAAAGGGTACTTAATTCTCAAATCGAGAAAATTATAATTCTCGAATCGAATTCTAATGTAGTTCTCTAATGAGATTCTAATCAGAATTTGCAAATACTTCCAATTGAAATGAAAAACAAAGCTTTGTCTCCTTTTACATGATTTTTTCATTGTTTAGATTTTATTAACGCAATATGTGCCTAAATTGCATATGATTATATATATTGACATGTATATGTTTACCACATTTATAAGAACTGAAATTTAAACAAAATTCAGTCTTATTATTTAAATTATAGGTACTTCTTGTACTTTTTAATGGAAAGCATTGTACTACGGTAATATTAACTTTACCATTTTTTAGTATCTAATTTCAATATATGTATGTATATTCAATATATCACAGAAATATATTGAGAATTGATAAAAGGCGTGAGATTTGGCTCCTTCTCTAATCACTCGCTAATCGAATTCTAGTGTAGTTTTCAACCCTAGTTATCGATTTGAGAACATATAGAGAATTACACTAGTTATCTAAGGTAATCTCGACAAAATCTCTAACGTTAGAGAATGTGTTTGCTGGGATTCCACTCCAACAAAATCACTCAAAGACACTATAAATAGCTTTATTCTTTAGGGACCATATGAAATCAATGCAAAATATGATGCAGGAACCCATTAGAAACCAGAATTTACTGTTACAAACAATTTTGTCCAGACCATGAATTGCTTCAATATAGGTTTATGGAATGCTAGCGGCATAGGCCAACATCGCAATGAGCTCCAGATTTTCGTAAAAAATCACCAAATTGACATAATGTTAGTGTCCGAACCCCTTCTGACTGTGTTTCATAATTTTAGCATGGATGGCTATGTGTTCTATAATAATAAGCACCCCGAAGGAAAAGCTAGAGGCGGAACCGGGATACTTATAAGAAAGAGGATTAAGCACCACGTGCTAGAAGAATATTGCAAAGATTATATACACACAACATCAGTGCACGTAGATGATAGCTCTGGCGGACTAACTGTATCTGTAATATACTGCCCTCCCCGTTTTAATATAATAGAGTACCAATTCACTGACTTATTTTCCAAGTTAGGCACGAGATTTATAGCAGCAGGATATTACAATGCTAAACATTAGAGCGTATCGCCAAAAAAGTTTAAAATGTTCGCCCTGGTTCGAATGTGTACTTGTTGGAGATTTCAAAAATGGAAAAAAAAATTTTTTTCGGCTCCCTGTAAAAACAGCGAAATTCGTTTTTTGCTTATAACTTTTCTATTTGGTCTTTGATTTCAACGAGCAATACATTGTTGTAAAGGTTTCAACCCGTGTCATATTTCCTCCATATAAGCCGTTAACCTGCGACACCAACTTTAGCTTTTATTCCAATTTACTTATTTAAAACCAACACCCTGATTTAAAAAAAAATTTTTTTGAATAAAGTAAATATAGGATTGAATATAATTTTGACATCATTATATGAGTAATAAGAGTATTACTTATTAATATTAGGTCTGTTTAATGAAAAAAATTTCAGAGCAGGTTAGAGCAGAGCAGAGTAAGGCAGCTATATAGTACATCGTACACTCAAATTAGGCATGGGAAACACTGCGCTGCGCTGGCGCCAACCCTGGTGTTATTACGCCAACTCAGTATAGCGCCAACTCAATGTTGCGCTATTGCAATATAACACTGACTCAATTTTGTGCGCTAACACCAGCACCAATATACCGCTAGTGTAAAATGGCACCACCACAAAGCCAATAACAGCACAGCGTATATGACACCGTCACAATTATGTATGCTAACGCCCATACCGAACCATCGCTAATACGAAAGGGTATTGAAAGGGTACTTTCACAAAGAAAGAAGACAAAATTGACATCATCTGTGAATAGGGGAGAAAAATGTAATACAAAATAAATTAAATAAAATATTTATTAGCATATAGTATATTTTTGTTACGCATGGTAAATGGTAAGGGGAAATTGCGATATAATGCGCCCGGACCCGGAATCTTTCTTTTTAATAGGGTGGAGCCGACCCTCGAATTCCATAATGAAGATGCAGCAAAACGAGATGCCAGCATATTTTCACAAATATACGCAAATGAATTTTAAAATTAAATTTAATTGTGGCACAATTATTGTGCCCGCGTGTATGTAAGTAGAATTGCGCCAAAATAAATAAAACGGGGATAGTAGACAGTAAGTAGCGAACAAGTGTTATTTATGGATTATTCCATGGCAATTGCGCTAAAGGTGTTATTGCGCCAGAATCGTGCGCGGCGCACGGTTGGCGCTGGTGTTATTGTATCAGCGCCAAAAAAATTGCGCCATTACCCATGGCTAACACAAATGATCGATTGGAGGTCATTTAGAATTACAGAGCCACCATGCTTGCAATTTTATTCTGATATGCACTTGCAGGAACTACAAAATTCTAATGATGTTATAAAAATACCTGGTTAATATTTCCAAACAGCAGTGATTGATACTAATTATACTAATTATAACCTATTAATTCACTGAGATTTTCTATGCCATTCTCAAAATACTGAGCGATTTGTCCACGTAGTATGTGATTCTTGTACAGATGTTGCCGATGAGGAACGCCTAGGTTATATATTCGCTAAACTAAGTAGCCGAGAACATTACAGAAAATTAGAGCCAAGGAAAGATTTAGCATACATGCATTACATTTATTTCCTCATTATATGCAGGTAAATATTCTTTTTCTCAGTTTTCAGGAAAATATTTTTTTTCAAATACAGGGTGTTGGTTTTAGTAAAAATAGAAAAAAAGCTGAACTTGGCATGATGGGCTAAAAGTTTCTATGGATGAAATATTGCCTTGGTGAATACCTTTCTAAAAATGTATCACTTTTGAAAATCGGACGTAAAATATAGAAATTATAGAAAAAAACAAATTTCGCTGTTTTTACAGGGTGACAAAAAATTAAAAAAAAATTTTTTTTTGAAAACCTCATAAGGTAAGTGTTCAAACTAGGGGGGAACATTTTCAACTTTTTTTCCCTCCTTACACCGTGACACGTTCTACTAAACATACTTTTTGGGGATCTAGGTTAATAACACTAAAAGGAAGAAACTTGTTCAAAGCAATCCAAAGCAATGTCTCGACATTATATCAACCAGGGCTGCACATTAACGTTATTTTTTATCAATAACCAAAAAAAAGTTTGGGTTTCAATTCAACTTTGAAAAATTTTAACGTTAAATGCTGAACAAAAAAATACTGTTTTGATAATTATCAAAAAAAAAATGATCTATAAGAATTTTGTTTTGTTGATTATCAAAAAACAAATATTGAAAAAAGCAAAAAAATTATTAAAAAAAAATATAACGTTAATAAAAATTCAAAGTAAAATGAAGCCGAAACAATTTTTTATTATTATTTTGTTTTTGATGATCAACGAAACGAAATAATTTTGATAATTTTTTTTTTTGATAATCAACGAAAGGAAATAATTTCAATTGGGGGATTCACAAAGTGTCATAAAATCATATGTCATATTAAAATAGTGTACGGAAATAGTTATAAAAAACTTTCCTGAAGCTCTGTGAAGAAGTAAACAAAAACAGCTGATCAAATACCACGACCCAAAAACATATCGAGCAGAGTTGTATTTATTTAGTACATATACAGCCTAGAATGCAAAAACAAAATATTATGACTTATGACGATATGACATAATATGACAGGTTGTGAATCTCCTAAATAATTTTTATTTGATATTCAATAAAACAAAATTTTTTCGTTAATTTTTATTTGATATTCAACAAAACAAAATTTTTTTGTTGATATCGTTGTGCAGCCTTGATATCAACAGGACAGCCAACATATTGGCCCAGTAATAGGAGCAAAACTCTCGACCTCAAAGATTTTGGGGTAACTCGCGGCCTTGATCGTGAAATACTTCAGATAGAATCACTTTTTTGACCTATCATCTGATCACTCTCCTTGCGTTATATCCATTAAAACCCATCCAACTTTAAACGAACTGAACCCAAGCTTAACTAATAGATTTACGAATTGGCTGAAGTACAGAAAATTTATAAGTTCGTATATTAATCCAAATATGAGCCTTAAATCAGCCGCCGAAATGGAATATGCGATAATTGACTTCACAAACTTACTGCAAGTGGCAGCAAAGTTTTCAACGCCCTTACGTCCCAACACAACCCAGCCAGTGATGTGATACGTAGGGAAAATTCCCTACATGTAGGGATCTTAGTCGGAAAAAAGTGACCGTGGGGAAAAAAGGACAGATTTTTATAAAATAGCTAAATTTAGGGATTTTTTGGCAAAACTGACTGTCGATCTGAATAATGAAAACGCTGTGAAGACGAGTTAATCGCGAATCAGACAAGCTGCCGTATCGTGAAGACAAGTTTTAAGATCTTTTATTGAACTATCGGATAACACGATACTTTTTATCTGTGCATCGGAGCAAAATATTTTTTTATTATACATATTATAAAACTGGTAAATTGGAAAAATTTTATGAAAATGGTGCAGGCACACTTGAAGAAATGGAGGTTTTATATCCCGAAACTTTCGTAAATCCTTCTTAATATTTCATCATATAATAATAAATATCTCTTGTAGAAATATAAGGTATGTATATGCAGTAAACCAGCTGATTTGCATTATTTATATAAGAAAAAAACGTTCATTTACTGCCGTGCATTTAATTCATTGTTATAACATGGAAATAACAAAACAAAGTGTAGGGAATTTCGTGGGGAAAATTTGAAACAGGCGTAGGGAAAAGTAGGGTTTTTTTTCTTACTTTGTAGGAAATTTCCAAAAAAGTGTACCATCACTGAACCCAGCAGCAAAGCTTTAGTTTTTTCAATGAAAACGATATAATTGAGCTAGTTTCCAAGAAAAGGCAACTTGGGAGAGATTGGCAAAGGTTGCGTCTAAAACGGCCGGTTCAGCAGGATCCTCCAATACGAATGCAAAATGGTGAATTTGCTCGAAGTGACCACGAAAAAGGAATAGCTTTTGCAACCCATCTGTATTTTCTCCAAATGAAGGCCAAAATATTTTCCAAGATAATACTTTACAATTACCAGCAGTACCACTTGGATTTAAACTATACGACTTGAATAAAACTATATCCAAAGACATAGAGGATAAGAAAGCACCAGGATATGACATAATAAAGGGTGAAATGTTAAAAGTGCTTCCCATAGTAGCTATTAAGCAATTACTATATCGCCCGTTTTATGCAATAGGGATTTAACTCGAAATTTTTGATTTCTGGGATTTTGCCATATATTTCAATAACTGGGTCGTGCCTTTAAGTCTAGTCTTATAAAATACTCAAAAAGATAAAAATGGCGGAAATAAAAGTGATTTTGTAGTTAGCCGTAGAAGGAAACTATATGAAATTATAAAAGTTTATTTGCGTTTTCCCAAAAAAAAAAGTTTTTTTGAGTTAAATCCCTATTCCATAAAACGTGCGATATATTTTCAATAGTATCCTCCGAATATGTCACTTTGCTAATCCATGGAAACTATCCGAAATTATTATGATCCCAAAACCAGACAAAGACCCGACAATAGTAAGCTCCTACAGGCCAATAAGCATAATCTCTATCTTTTCCAAACTTTTCGCAAAATTATTGCTGAAGAAAATTCAGCCCATCTTAGAACTGCACGAAACCATACCAAGTCACCAATTCGGATTTAGAGAGCAGCACGGCACGATAGAACAAGTGCATAAAATAGTTTCAGAAATAAGGTCAACTTTTGAAACCAATCGATATTGTACATGTAATTGAAATTGAAAATTTTCAATTACAATTACTTGCAAATGTAATTGAAAATCTCCAATTACATGTAATTGTAATGGAATTATATCAATTACATTTTTCTTGCGTTTTTAGAAAATTTAGTTATACCAGTTGTTTTTGTTTCTATTCTTGTTCTTCTTTTTTTATTGTTATTGTTTTTGGTTTTGTTTTTCTTTTTCTTTTTGTCTTTGTTTTTATTTTGTTTTTGCTTTTGTCTTTGTTTTTTTGTTTTTCTTTTGCCAAAAAAAATTCAAAAAAAAAAACAAAAAAAAAAAAAAAAAACAAAATCAAAAAAAAAAAAACAAGGACAAAAACATACACAATAAAAAAGGAGAATAGAAGCAAAAACAAGCTGTTTAACTAAATTTTCTCAAACCCAAGAAAATTCTTGCAGAAACTTTATAAGTAAAATTTGCAGATTTTTAATTACATTTACAATTTTTTACAAGTGAAACGTTTCAATTGCCATTACATGTGGAGATTTTTCAAATATATCTAATTGTAATTGAAGGTGTAATCAATTACAAAATGTAATTGAGGGTGCCCAGGTCAGGTACATACATACTTCAGGCAACGAAACGCATACTCACACTGCAGACATAATTACTATAAATACTGACAAACTAGGAAAAAACAAACCTGAAGGAAAAGCGGCAATGAAGATGGCAAACTGCCGAAACAGAGTTTACTCAACAGTAAAATTGATAAGGGATGGCGAAAAATCGTTCCAATATACAACTTTTTGGGTGTTTTAACAAAATTTCTGAAAATTACAGAGCGATTCTTCTTATTTTCTATGGGTAACCCTTTTACGGTCCATTTTAGCAAAAACGTTGTGCTACACCTTTTTCAGTTTAAATTCAGAAAGTTCTAATTGATATTCAGAAAATTACAATTGAAATTGAGAATTTCCATTTGAAATTCACAAAATTACATTTGAAATTCGGAAAGTTATATTTGAAATTCAGAAAATTCCAATTGAAATTCAGACTTCTTGAGTAAAGCCTATATGACACTACCTTTTTTTTCTGGTATTCTACCAGGTTTTTTGTGTGAAGGAGATGGTCTAATACAGTTTTGCGTTGGTGCAAGCGAGCAAGCTATATTGAAAAAAACCGAACAAAATACCATCTAGGCGGTTAAAAACCAACGAGCCAGCTTACATTTCGGTAGGTTCTTTGGCATTTGGCCGTTTTTTCTGACAATTGTTTCAATTTGACAACTAGAAAATAAATTATATTTAAAATAAAAAATATATGGAAATACAAATTTTAAATTTGCCTCTTGTAAGCTTCTGCTTGGCCGTAAGAGTAAAGAAGAAGTCCGGAAGAAAAATTATATTGCGTACTTGCTTCTCTTTATAACATGGAATACACAGCTATGCTGCACTTTGGGTTTCATAACTTTTTTATTTCAGTAATTTAAATTCAAATTTCCAAAAAAAAAAATTTATTTTTTAAATAAATATTATTTTCATTTAGTTTGAAGTTTAATGTCAATCAGATTGTTTTTGAGGGAGTATTTGTCTCTTTTCAACCTACAGAAGAATTGTTTTTGTATTTTGACTTTCGGTGAGTTTTCCAAACCAAAAATACCAGAGAAAAAAGGTAGTGTCATATAGGCATAACTGTGAGGAAGGTTCTTGAATTTCAAATGTAATTTTCTGAATTTCAATTGTAACTTTCGAAATTTCAAATGGAAATTCTGAATATCAATTAGAACTTTCTAAATTTATACTGAAAAAGGTGTAGTCCATCGCAGACTATAATTTTAAACATCGTTCTAAATTTAATACAGATTTTAAATATGACTACGGCGCTATGTTTTTCATCATATGTATGTACATTAGGCCGGGGCGTTTTATATGGAGGGAGATTAACGATATAGTGTCGAAATTGGGTTTCCTCTTATTTCTCTGGGTAGAAAACTCTTCCAAACTCTTTGGTGTTCCGGAATTTGGTTTTTATGGACCAGACGGATGGCCAATATGCCCATCAAAGTTCAACCAAAATTTTATGCTGAATCCAAATGTGAAATCAGAATTAAAATATAACCACATTTCCGGGTTAGGATGCTGAATGAATCTTTTTTTTTTTAGCCAAAAATCATGGTATGGGATCTCTATGTTAAAGTCATCCGATATCGATGAATTTCGCTGACAGCTCTTTGTGTACAATAAGTGCTCCAAATCCAAACTTTCCGAATTTTAGCTGCAAAAAATTTAAGAGTTATTCCCTAAAACGTAGATTTATGCTGCTTTAAAATTTTTGTTTTCTTCCAGTAGTATCCTATGCCGTATAAGTACGAGTACCTTGTTAAGTTTTCTTAGTTGAATAACGTAAAAAAAAATCTACGTTTTGGGGTATAACTCTTCTGAATTTTTTGGCGATTTTTGTCCATAAAATCCAAATTCTGGAACATCAAAATTAATTTTAAACAAATGTCGTGGAAGAGTTTTCTACTCAGAAAAATTAAAGGAATCCGAACTTCGATGGCACGATATAGGTTGGTAAATCGAACCGGACTAATGTACATACATATGTACCTACCTGAACAGTATCTTCGTGCGCATTGCTCATACATATTACGGTACGATTCCGCAATTTGTCTTCGAGATCCGGAATACCCAACGCATCTAAATGTGGTTCCATTATCAGAGATACATTAAATGGTATATTTATGCTGCCTGGTACTCGTACGTGTGCAAATTCAATGGCGCTACGTAAATCCAGAGCACACATATCCATCGGAGCATTGTGTAAAAATTCTATAAAATCATGTGTACTAATGCGTGGGCACATCTCTGTTTGAAAGTCCTTTAACGTTGCATCAGATGTAATATCCTGAAAGCAATTTTATTATTTATTTAATCTTAGATAATATATCGCTCGTTTTATGCAATAGGGATTTAACTCGAAATTTTTGATTTCTGGGATTTTGCCATATATTTCAATAACTGGGTCGTGACTTTGAGTCTAGTCTTATAAAATACTCAAAAAGATAAAAATGGCGGAAATAAAAGTGATTTTGTAGTTAGCTGTAGAAGGAAACTATTTGAAATTATAAAAGTTTATTTGCGTTTTCCCAAAAAAAATTTTTTGACTTAAATCCCTATTGCATAAAACGTGCGATATGTTGAACATACAAACTCTGTAAGTGGGTCCTTTCGTAATACATGTAAACGGTGGGTCACACTTTTCGGAGTACCATCGTACATTTTTTGTGACTCCAAAACGCACGTTTCCATAATGATATCCGGCAAATCAGAAAAAAGTAAAATACATTCGTTAAATCCAGAACTAACCAGAGTGCCCTTTAATTGTTTCAATATTGCAATGCCTATGAATAATGGGTATGAGCCATCGCCTAGCATTAGCTTGTCCCATAAGTGCATTATTTTATGCAGTGGGAATACGTCTGTATTTTTGGAAATATGTACACTTTAGTATAATAAATCAACTTACTATATAAACTTACGCGAGAACATTGTAAGAAACCAAGGAATGGCAAAAAGTTCTGGTATGAAGTTGATGCTTGCTAAATGCTTTGCTAAAATTGGCTCATGGAATGCGGTGAGTTGTGAAAATTTTATTAAATACTCTTTAATAACAGTTGAATTGTCCTTCAAGAAAAACCACTGCAGGTATTTTGGTATGAACTTGTATAAGCTGAGAAAAGCCAACTCTAATTTTTTAATAACTTTAATAAACTGCTACAATCAGGTATGAAACTCACCCACGTTATTGAAGTTTAGGCATAAAAATGGAGCTGTCAATGAATCCAATCCCTGCCAATATACGTATTGTGGATGCGCCGTTACCCACGCCTTCAATAGACGCTTAAGCTTGTAGTGACCTTCAGGTGAAGATAACAATTCATCGTACTGATGACAACGTGGTATATCGACTTCAATCTATAAATAATATAGCAAATAAATACACACACATATTCAACTAAAAAACTAAAACGAACCACAAAGTTTAGTATAAAGTTTCGGCGTTATATACTTAGGTTCTGTATATTGTCAGATAAAACCGA
This sequence comes from Urophora cardui, assembly GCA_960531455.1. Classification (NCBI taxonomy): domain Eukaryota; kingdom Metazoa; phylum Arthropoda; class Insecta; order Diptera; family Tephritidae; genus Urophora; species Urophora cardui. The sequence continues at coordinate 81,420,468 of OY482671.1, read as the reverse complement.
TAAGTGCTACTAAAAACAACACCTTTCCTTATTTTATCAAACTGTGTAATTTTTTGCCGCGGAAATTCTGCCTATGTAACCAACTCAGGACCAACTCAGGACCGTAAAGGTTATGAGTAGGGCACCAAAAAATTGCTCCTATTTCTTTCAAATTCTCGAACATAAATCCGTGTATATTGTCACGGTAAATAGCTTTGTATATCGGAAATGTTCCTTCAACGTCTACGGACGTTACAGGCGCAACACTTCGGAAATTGTGTGTTTGGAGTGGGGACTTGTATATTTCATTGTCAGCAATGCGTTTTATGTCAATATAGCCTTTGCTCTTCAACAACAAAGAACAGATCGTTTCTTACCTTAATTAAATATGCTTAAATGCCGGAGCAACTCAAAAAATTTAAAATCAAAGTAGACTTTTTGATAGATGATCGAATAGCACGGAGTTGCAGCTGGCACCGTTGTAAACAGTGTTGTGAAGATTAATTGAAATATATATCAGGATTATATGTGCAATAAAATTTTGTTGAAATAACCCGACGTCTATACATGCCATATCTGGAGCAATTCTATTGGCAATTTGAAGCGATTAGCCAATCAGACAGCAGAAAATCCGTAGCCTTGTTAGGGAATATTTTTTTCAATTTTTTTTTAATTTTCAGTTAATAGTGAAATTAGCATTTATTATGAATTTGGAAATTTTTAGCTCCATTAAAATTAAGTCAAAATGTATAATTTTGTTAAGAACTATCCTAAATTAAGCATTATGTAATAGCTGCCATACTAAAAAACTTGCTAGTGCTAATATTTTGTTGCCCTGGTTATGAGCTATATCCAAAATAATTTATTTTTAACAATTGGAATAGCTAGCAGTTCTACCATCGGTGTATGAGTTAATTGGATTTTCCGCTTATCCCAAAATTAAAAATAATAATTTCGTGATAGACAGTGTCTATTAGACACTATGATGCATAATAATGTTAATTTTCTTTCGTTTGGTGTCACTCCATCGTAGATTGCTCAATACGATGTATTGTGGAACGAATTTCCGTCATCCCTTGGCAATTTTAATTTAGTTATAAATCGGTTTCGGCTATGTGCCATCTTCAGTATCTTGTTTCATTTCACAATACATCGCAACCCTACCCTGTCGGAAGAGCAAACAAACAAAAAAGGAATAGCTCAATACCTTAAAGAGATATTTTTATCTGAACTAAATGTAGTCCCCACACCAAATATCTCTGAAATCAGAGAACGCTAACTATTTTTGGCCGCAGCATACATATACGAGATCACAACACTGTGTGGCGCACTATCGCGCCTCTGCCGAAAAAACGTGGCAAAAATCAGTGTTTAAAAAACTGCAGTCAGAATTAGCAAAAGTCGTGAAATGTTTGATTTTATTTGATTTTGATGTTCGTCGCTTTTTAAAATGACGATTTTGCCTGATTTTGATTTTACGCTGATTTCATATTGCTCAAAATCAAAATGAACAATTTTGCGTGATTTTCATTTTGTGCTGATTTCATATTGCTCAAAATCAAAAGCAGACAAATATCAAAATTAGCGATTTTGCCTGATTTTCATTTTGTGCTAATTTTGATTTTGTGCTGATTTCATATTGCTAAAATCAAAAGCAACCAAATATCAAAATCAATGCTTTCACAGTTTTGCTATTTACGCTTACATGAACACATGTGTGTATGTACATAAATTCTTACCCTCTCCCTGCAAAAAAATGTGCGATGAATCCCGAAAGAGATTTGTCCTCGATTGATCTCTTTCGAGAACAATCGGTCCACAATTAGTCCCCGATTGTTCCCGTACGGGTATAAATGTAGACTAATTGTAGGCAAATTGTTTCCGAACGGGTATAAATGTAGAATAATTGTAGACCAATTGTTCCCTAACGGGAATAAATGTAGATTAATCGCTTTCACCCGAACGGGTATAAATGTAGATTAATCGCTTTCATTCCGAACGGGTACAAATCTATATTCCTTAATAATAATAATAATAATAATTCCCAACGGTTTACCCTCCATATCCCGCCCGACCGCCGCGAGGGGCGCAATCCGCATGACGCACGGATATATTTTTTAATTTTGCCAAGGTGTTGAGTGGCTGGAGTTTGTTAAACGTCGAGTTCTTATGCTGCTCAGCTACAGAATATAAATTCATCAGCTGATGAACGGCGAATGCATTTTTTGTGAGAAGCTTTTTCATGGCAGAAATACACTCGGAGGGTATGCCGCCCACTGCCGAGAGGTGACCGCTGCTCTTAAAAAACCCAATAATTGGATTTTTACTAATTAGAAAATTTTTTTGGTGTTTTGCTCGGACCGTGGTTTGAACCCGAGACCTCTGGCATAGCAGGCGAGCACTCTACCCACTGCATTAGTAAATTAGTAGAAGGAAACTATATCTAGTAGACAAATTGTTATTTGTTAAGAATTGAAAGAAGAGTTTTCCTTATAATGGATAGAGAGTCAGAGATGTCAAAGTAGGTAGAGTATGTGTTAAAACTTTTGCATAGATATCGGAATGGCTCATTTAATTCAAAATTAGTTTTACATTGTTTTAAAAATATGGGCTGGTAATGTCTTGATGGACGGGCAGGAATGTTTAAACTTATTTCAGAAAGAAGAAATGGACTATTTATTGATCCCTTCAGCAGTTTCGTTACAAATATTACACCTAGAGTTTCCCTACGACTAGCTAAAGTTGGAAGGTTAATAAGCTTTAAGCGACTAGTGTACGAAGGAAGATTGCAATGAGGGTTCCAATTCAAATTTCTTAATGCAAAAATTAAAAATTGTTTTTGAATCGATTCAAGTCGATCAGAATGAATTTTGTAACTCGGATTCCAGATTATAGATGCGTATTCTAGTGTCGGTCTTACTAAGGTTGTGAAAAGGGCTTTAGTTACGTAGGGGTCACTAAATTCCTTAGACCAACGTTTCACAAACGCTAGAACACTTTTAGCTTTATTTGTCATGACGTTGATGTGAAGGTTGAAATTAAGTTTATAATCGAATCTTACACCTAAGTCGACAAACTCATAAACTCGCTCCAGATCATGATTATTAATGGCGTAAGCTATGGGTTCGACATTACTCCGCGAAAAGCACATAAATTTACATTTATTTAGATTTAGTGGCATAAGATTTATATTGCACCACGTAACCAAACCGTTTAAATCATTTTGAAGGAGCGATCTTTCCTCCGGTGAGGTGTAGGACCTGAAAAGTTTCACATCATCTGCGTACATTAAAACTTTAGAATAATTTATAGCACATGAGATGTCGTTAATGAACAATAAGAACAGAGTCGGTCCGAGATGGCTGCCCTGCGGAACCCCAGAGGACACATAAATACTAAATGAATAGGCATTCTTATAAACAACTCTTTGTGTTCTGTTACAAATGTAAGAAGAAATCCAGTTTAGGAGGATAGGTTGAAAACCCAGTAGTTGAAGCTTGTGGATAAGTAAATTGTGATTAACCTTGTCAAAGGCTTTACTAAAGTCAGTATAAATAACATCCGTTTTAGCATTTTCCCTAAACCCATTAGAAACACTTGTTGTAAATTCCAGAAGGTTAGTGATGGTTGATTTACCCCTACAGAAACCATGCTGAGAGTTCACAATCAATGACTCAATCGAGTTTTTTATCTGGTTGCTTATAATCAACTCAAACAGTTTTGGGATAACAGACAATTTTGCTATGCCTCGATAATTTTCAATCGAAGATCTAATACCGATTTTATGTAAAGGAATAATGAATGATTCTTTCCAAGCAGTAGGAAAAATGCCAAATTTCAATGACAAGTTGAATAGCTTTGACAAAGGTAGATAAATATGATCCGCACATTTTTTAAGGAAACATGCGGGGATCATACCCGGACCATAACTAAAAGACTCTTTCAGTGATTTAAGGTGATCTAAAACTTCATCTGAATTTGTATAGGTAACATTAATTGTATCATTTTGAGAAATATGGTACGGGTATATGCTGAAATTTAAGTTATCTTTGGAATAATTAGATTCGAAAAATTGTGCAAAGAGATTGGCAATGCTTTGATTATCACTAGACACACAATCCCGAAAACTCTTAGATGAGGGAAATCCGCTCACTCTGCGTTTTGAATTCACAAAACCATAAAACGATTTAGGGTTACGAAAAATGTTCATTTTCATTTTTCTCAGATAATCATTGTAGCACTTTTTGTTCAACATTTTACAAAAATATGCAATGTATTTAAAAAATTGTAGAACAACTGGTAAAACGAATTGAAAACCCTTTTTTAATAACAAGTTTAACAAAATGTTGCCTAAAATATCCTATGAAAAAATCCTTTACATTACGCTCATATAATGCATACTCAAAACTTACAATTTTTTAAATTTATTTATTGAGATTTTTTTACAAAAGTAAAACATTATATAATCTTTCTTTAAATATGCATGAATATTTACAATTTTTTAAGGAAAAAACTACATTTGTACCCGTTCTTGCTAAAAGCGATTGATCTACATTTGTACCCGTTGGGGATAAAAGCGATTAATCTACATTCGTACCCGTTCGGGATGAAAGCGATTGATCTACATTTGTACCCGTTCGGTATGTTAGTGATTAATCTACATTGGTACCCGTTCGGGTATACAAGTTGAACAATTAGTCTCTTCATAGGACATGCTCGAACAAATGCGATCAATTCACTCCATATAAAGGGATGTAAAATTGTATTAGTCGCATGCCCCCTTGCGATTGATCCCGGACACGTCCCGGATTAATCGCATTTTTTGCAGGGCTATTACGTTTGTATACATACATATGTATGTATGCGCATGCAAGCGTAAATAGCAAAACTGTGAAAGCATCGATTTTGATATTTGGCTGCTTTTGATTATAGCAATATGAAATCAGCACAAAATCAAAATTAGCACAAAATGAAAATCAGGCAAAATCGCTAATTTTGATATTTGGCTACTTTTGATTTTGAGCAATATGAAATCAGCGCAAAATCAAAATCAGGCAAAATCGTTCATTTTAATATTTTTTCATATTGGTTAACTGCGACTTCTGATTTTTTAAAAGCGGAATCAAAATCAAAAGCAACAGAAATGAAACTTATGCCAGTTTTTTAAACACTGCCAAAAATCAAAAATTTCATGAGCGTTTCATAAATCAGATATACATATGTATCTAATAGAGAATCTTCCAGGGAACACGAATATGTAATCTTTATTAAATAGAAGATTTCAGTTTGGGAAGTAGAGCCGCTCAAAGTTGACAAATTTTCAACACAGAAAAAAATTTGTTCTTTTTGTTCTTTTTTTTTTGCATTTAAAATTGTTTTGCCCGTAGTTAAAGCGGCCGGTTGCTACTTCTTTGTATTTTTATGAAAGGTAATTCAATTCTAAGTTTAAACAAAAGATAACATTTCTTGTTCTCTAGTAAAAGTTGCCGGATATACATGTTTTTCGAAAAGCCTATTTTTAGGCCCTTTTCAACTTTGAGTATTACTTTACCAGAATTCATATCATAATGCCCGAATCGCAATGTGGCGTTCGGTCGGTCGCGCTTCTGACAAGTAAGTAGAAATGTATGGAAATATACAGTCATGTGAAAAATAATAGGGACACTTGCCTTGAAATATTTCAAAGATCGATTCTGATTCAATTTCTAAACAGTGGTCAAAACTTATACATTAATTTCTTGCTCAGATGTCTCCGAAGTAAGGAAAAGTTATTTAATAGGCCATTTTTTGGGTCGTTTCATAATGGCTGATGATTTTGTGGAGTGAGTTCGTTTTAGCTTGTGAAAAATAATAGGGACACCAAACTTCAATTAAAATTTTTTTCGAAAGGGTGGAGATTTAATAGATAATAAAAAACTAAGTCACTGTACATCAAATAAAGTTTTATAATATACTAGGTTTTTAACCCTATAATACCATCAGTGACTCAGAATGGGTCGAGGAGACCCCTGCACTATTCAACTTATAGCAAAAAGAAAAAGTCTCCAAAATAAGTGTTTTTCGTGCCGGGAAATTGGCGAAGTGTGAAATTGCTTTGAAATAATGTTGGAAAATGCTGTAAAATATAATCCGAAAGTATAAACACGTGGACGGAAGCCAAAAATATTCCCACTGGTTCAAAGGAATATACAGATATTTGCAAGGAAGGACGCTTTGTATCCTTCCAAGACATACAAAATTAGTTTTATTTGAACATGAAATCTCCCACAGATCGAAAAATGTTAGTTTTAAAAGATTTAAAGCCGAAAAGGCCAAGAATAGCGCCCTTTCTTTCAAAATAAAATGTTGAAAAATGCAACTACGTCACTTACTACTGCGTGACGTGGCCTGTTGAGAAATGTTGTCATATCCTGTGCTTAGAATCGAGTATTTTTATACTGATTGTGGCACAGAACATGTCCTCAGACCAGTGAATACCGTTTTCAACCTACAAAATACCGCCAAGACTGTCAAACATGGAGGACGTGCTCCTTAGAAAAATATAGCCTTTTAGAAACATTTTATTTTGAAAGAAAGGGCGCTATTCTTGGCCTTTTTGGCTTTAAATCTTTTAAAACTAACATTTTTCGAACTGTGGGAGATTTCATGTTTAAATAAAACAAATTTTTTATGTCATGGAAGGATACAAAGCGTCCTTTCTTACAAATATCTGTATATTAATTTGAACCAGTGGGGATATTTTTGGCTTCAGTCAACGTGTTTATACTTTCGGATTATGTTTTACAGAATTTTCCAATATTATTTCAAAGCAATTTCACATTTCTTCAATTTCCCGGCACGAAAAACACTTATTTTGGAGATTTTTTCTTTTTGCTATAAGTTGAATAATGCAGTGGTCTCCTCGACCCATTCTGAGTCCCTGATGGTATTATAGGGTTAAAAACCTAGTATATTATAAATCTTTATTTGATAGTCAGTGACTTCGTTTTTTATTATCTATAAAAATCTCCACCCTTTTGAAAAAAATTTTAATTGAAGTTTGGTGTCCCTATTATTTTTCACAAGCTGAAACGAACTCACTCCACAAAATCATCAGCCATTATGAAACGACCCAAAAAATGGCCTATTAAATAACTTTTCCTTACTTCGGAGACATCTGAGCAAGAAATTAATGTATTGTAGCAGATCCCACCTGCATAAAAATTGTTAGCAACATCCACTGAACCTACCTGTTCCATTCTGTCACTGCACTTGTTGCCCATTGTGAATGGACAACAGGTGTAGGGACAGAATGGAAACGAGTAATGGTGGTTTTTGACAGCTCGGCTCGCTGTCATGATAGAAGCCGGCTGGCAAATGATTTTGACTTTTTGTATTTTGATTTTGGCGAGTTCGGTTGTTTGGTCGGCGCGGCATTCTAAAGTAAAAATTTAAGTGAACCAAAGGAACTAAAATTGTACTTAATATATTAAAATAAAAGACACGAATTGTTAAAATAAAAAGGAACAGTGAGTAAATTTATTGAACTAAAAAGACATTAATAAATAAAGAAAAATAAACAAAGGTGAGTGTGTGCGTCGAGGTAAAGGAAAACAACCCTCAACCCTCAACATGGCGACCGTGGCGCGTGGCCACAAATCTGGCGGAATGGCCACTAGGAGGAGGAAGCCTCCCGGGAGCGTTTAAGCAACCTCAACATTCTAAAATACAAAATTCGTACGAAATGAAAAGTACATATAAAATCCATCAAAATGGAAAAAGAATCATAAAATTATAAAACCAAAAATCCAAAAAAAATATAAAAACCAAAAAATTTACAAAAAAAAAATATAAATAATTAAAAAAAAAATCTACAAAAAAATTAAAAAATCGAAAAAGCAACAAAAAATTTCAAAATACAAAAACCCCACACAAAAAAAATATAAAACGAAAATTCCAAAAAAAAAAAGTATAAAATCGAAAAAAAACTCGAAAAAAAATTTTTTTTCTTTTGCGTTCAAGTATGCGAAAAAGCGTTATTTCCCAATCATATAAGCACTACGTGCAAAACGAACATCAACACGTTTCATAAGTTGAAAATTGGCCATACATACATATGTACATATATACATATGCGATAGTTGTACAGGCACGCCGAAAATCATTAGCTGTTCCAATATACGCCATAAAAATTAACGGCTCTAAAAACACCATTGCCGAAGAAACATACAAAGTCACCTTGGGTTAGTTGTACAGGCACGCCGAAAATCATTAGCTGTTCCAATACACGCCATAAAAATTAACGGCTCTAAAAACACAATTGCCGAAGAAACATACAAAGTCACCTTGGGTTATACAGTTGGCACAAAGCGTTGGCACAAAGCGGTATATACATATGTACGTATACATTCGGTTGGTAACGCCGCCATCAGCGAGGGTAGCACACAAAAAGCAACGGATATTTGTTAGCGACGCCAAAGCAAAGCATAGCAGCACGAAGCGGAACTTTTTGGTGACGACAGAGGACGGTGGAATTGGCAGAACATCGGCGACGGCAGCAAGCAGCGAAACAGTAAGAAGTTATGTGTATATGTATGTATAGGTATAATTACTTTGTTAGCGTAAAATTTTTCGTTGGAAATATTGTTCATATCACAGCAACATACTTATTTACGAATTTACATAAATTTCCTTAAATCATACTAATTAAATATGAAAGATAAAATACTCTTCTATTAAATCATGAATTTTCCATATATGTAATAACTAGATATGTACATAGGTATGTACAGCAAAATCGGTTGAAAATACAGCATTCAAAAAAAAAAAAAAAAAAAAACATTTTTCAATATATATCATCTAAAGATTTTTATCACATACATAAATTCATACATAGCGTTCAATAGTATCAATATAACTTTTGTTAAAATCAACTTACAAAGTCCCGAATCTTTTTGCAACTTTCCAAATTATTGACAATAGAACTTATTAAAACCAAATCATTTTGCTGTAAATAACCATACATATATAATACGATAAATAATATACATATACAATATATAATCTGAACATTTGAAATATAATTTTGTTGCAAAAGCGTGTGTATGTATATGCATATATCAAATTACTTTCAGCTCCACCTTAATAGTGACCATATACAGTTTGCCGTATGTGTACATACATACATACATACATATATGTCTACGTAACCTCATACAGTGGCACATTAGGGTGGATCAAAATTTTTTTTGTCGTATGTATATATGCATATAGATACATGCAACTTTGAGAAAATCTAATACATTTTTAATAATTATAAAACATTTTGCTTGTGAAACGGTGCGGCCGACACGTTAAAATACTAATACTTTTTTGGATAAAAACGGTGCGTCCGTAAATATTTAAACTATAATTTTTTTTGCTTGTGCAACGGTGCGGCCGTCACGTTAAAATATAACTTTTTTTGCTTGTGCAACGGTGCGGCCGTCACGTAAAACAATTACTTTTTTTTGATGAAAGCGGTGCGTCCGTGATATATATATATATAAAACAGCTTTGTCACAATACAGGATTTTTCAATTTCTAATAAAATAACTACATGGCCAGTACAACATATTTAGCTCTTTGAAATTAAATTGGAACAAACATATTTTTCAGGATTTTCTAAATTTTACAGGATTTTTCACAGTTCTAAAGGCTTGGACTTAATCATATAGTTTACATACATAAATTTTTCATTACAATTCAACATTTTCGGCGAATCATTCAATATTTCAACAACAATAGCAGCAAATATTAATTCAACTTCAACATTTTGGCAAATCATACAAATAGTCAACATTTTCAGGAATTCTCAATAGATGTGGTGAACTAGAAACGGCTTACAATTTATTTTTAAAATTATCGTGTTACGTGCTTTTGAAGATTTGACTGGTGCTTTTGTCAATTACAACTTGTGCTTTTTTTAACATTATCGTGTTATGACAGGCTTTGTCGAAGTTTTTAAGCAAAATCAAGAGAATTTTTTAAAGGTTACTAAGCGCATATTGCAAAATCGTAAATTAACAACAAACGAGTCAAAGCTTAAAGAATATAAAGAAGATTTAATAAATACTTTTAATGCTATTGTGATACACGTTAAGAAAAGTCATGTTGAAAATCTTTCAGAAGTACTATCGAGAATCGCACGTAACAAGGAGAAAGTAAAAGAGTGTTTCGAAAAATTAGACATCAAATTAGAAATTTCGTCAGATCCTCTGGCGCTCATAGAAGATTTCAATATAGAGAATTCTGAATCTGAAGACGATTTTAAAGATTCAATAGCTTTTTCAGACGATTTATTAAAAGCCACTAGCTCACCTAACAATTTACAGAACATTTCATCGAATTTTGCAGAACCATTTAATAACTTTTCCGATATGGCTACAGTCGAACAAAAGAAGTCTTTTATTAGTTATTGCGCCACGATTATAAGAGAAAATTACGCTGGCGATCCATTAGCGTTAGATTCCTTCCTGGACAAAATTGATTTAATAGAAGGTCTAGCAGAAGCAAACCTTGAGACAACTCTTATATCTTTTGTCAAATCGAAACTTGAAGGAAAAGCACGGGAAGCAATTCCGACTAATGTGACATCAATACAGGAGATTAAAGACGCTCTTAGAATTCGTATTAAACCGGACAATTCAAAGGTAGTTGCAGGAAAAATAGCTTCACTCAGAGTTTCCAATAATAACTTAACAGATTTTGCCAAACGTGTAGAAGAACTAGCTGATGCTTTAGAACGATCTCTAATAATTGAAGGCATGTCCAAGGCCAAAGCGCACGAAATGGCAGTCGAGCAATCAGTAAATGTTTGCAGATTAAATACGCGCTCTGACTTAGTGAAAGCAATTCTGGCATCGACTTCCTTCACTGATGCAAAAGACGTAGTAGCAAAGATGATCGTAGAACAGAATAATCAGGCGACAGAAAGACAGGTTTTAGCTTTTCGTTCAAGGTTTTCCAATCAAAATAATTTTCGTCAAAATAATGGAAATAGTTACTACAATAATCCCAACAGATACAACAACAACTTCAATAGGTACAATAACAATAACTTTAATAGGTTCAACAATAACAACAATTTTAATAGGAACAACAATAATAGCAACAGGTATAACAACAACAACCAAAATAGACAAAGTAATAATTTTCGACAAAATAGCGACAATCGAGGTAATGCAAATTCGCGTAACAATAACAATAGCCGTAATAGTAACAACAACAGCAGTAACAGCAACAATAGCAACAACAATAGAGGTAGCAATGCAAATGTTCGCGCTTTAAACTACGATGCCCCTCAGGAGCGAACACTGAGGGAGAGCGAGCTAAGCAATTAAACAGTTTTTCTAAAATAAAAGGCATCTATTGTTTAAATTTAAATTATTCAGATTTCATAGAATTACAAATAAACCAGTCTAATAAATTCTTTACCTTTTTAGTAGATACACAAGCCGACATTTCTTTAGTAAAAATATCCAGCATTGATAGCAATTTTCCTTTAAATACAAATGACATTATTAATATTACAGGTGTTACCGCTAATACTGTTTCTACTCTGGGTAAAATTGATGCAAATTTAAATTTCTCAAATTTTTCCGTAACACACACCTTACATGTAGTAGATGAAGACTTTAACATTCCATCAGATGGCATTTTGGCAAAGATTTTCTAAAACTTAACAAGTGCGTTATTAATTATGAAACGAACGTTATTTCCTTTTGGGTAGGCAATGAAAAAGTTGTGATACCAATTATTCATGGGCCGGAAGGCAACAGTTGTATCATACCCCCAAGATGTGAAATTTTTAGAATTTTTGATTTAGGAAAATCATCCCAGCCACTTTTTGTGGATTCGCAAGAAATTGCAAAGGGTGTGTTTACGACGAAATGTATTGTTAATTCGGATAACCCAGTAGTAAAAGTGATAAACACGACAGATAAGGTAATTCACTTAAAGAAAAATAGCTTGCATACAGAAAAAATTTCAAATTACAATGTTTATTCAATAAATAAAACCAATAAAGACGAAAATAGAATACAAAAATTAACATCAATTTTAAAGAACCAAATTCCCGAATATTCACAAAATAACTTGCTAGATCTTTGCATAAAATATAGCGACATTTTTGCGCTTGAAACCGATAAAATGACTTTAAACAATTTTTATGAGCAAAAATTAAGAGTAACCGACAATAACCCAGTATATATCAAAAACTATAGACTACCGTATTCTCAGCGTGAAGAAATAAACCGTCAAGTAAATAAATTGTTAGATAACGATCTGATTGAACCTAGCTACTCCAACTATAATAGTCCATTGATCTTAGTCCCAAAGAAAGCTACAAATGGTCAAAAAGCGTATCGTATGTGTGTAGATTTTCGAGGAGTCAATAAAAAACTTATAGCTGATAAATTCCCGCTCGCAAGAGTCGACGACATTTTGGATAATTTAGGAAGAGCGAAATATTTTTCAACTCTCGATCTTTTTTCCGGTTTTCACCAGATTCCGTTACACACCGAATCTAGGGACATAACATCTTTCAGTACCGATCGCGGAGCATTTCGATGGAAGGTTTTACCTTTTGGCTTAAACATAGCACCAAACTCTTTTTCCCGTATGATGTCAATAGCTTTTTCAGGCATTTCACCAAATCAGGCATTCATGTATGTTGATGATGTTATCGTCATCGGTTGTAGTGAGACACACCATCTTAAAAATCTAGAAAAAGTTTTTGAAACTTGTCGCAAATTTAATTTAAAACTTAATCCCAATAAATGCAATTTTCTCCGTTCTGAGGTAACATTTCTAGGTCATAAATGTACGTCTAAGGGTTTGCTGCCAGACGACTCCAAAATAGACGCAATAAAGAAGTATAGGAAACCGACTGACAAAGACGCGGTTAGGCGTTTTGTAGCATTTGCAAATTATTACAGACGTTTTATAAAGAATTTTGCGTCGCTAGCAGCACCTCTAAATAGACTAAGTCGTAAAAATGTTAATTTTGTTTGGGATGATAGTTGTGAATTAGCTTTTGAAAAACTTAAATCCGCCCTAATGTCTCCTCAACTTTTGCAATATCCTGACTTTACAAAGGAATTTATAATTACAGTAGATGCGTCTAAAAGCGGATGCGGTGCTATATTAAGTCAAAATCACGATAATAATGATTTACCAATTTGTTATGCGTCTAAATCTTTTAATAATGCAGAACAGAAAAAACCAGTAATCGAGTTAGAGTTGTTAGCCATACATTTCGCAATAAAACAGTTTAGACCTTATGTGTACGGTACACATTTCACGGTAAAATCAGATCATAGACCGTTAGTATACCTCTTCAACATGAAAGATCCAGCATCTAAATTAGCAAGAATAAGATTAGAACTTTCAGAGTATAATTTCACCATAGAGTACATTAAAGGTAAATCGAACGTAGGAGCTGACGCCCTTTCGCGTATTACTATGAACGAAATAAAAGATGCAACAAAAAGCATTCTTGCGGTACAAACGCGATCAAAGACCAAACAGTTGAAGCAACAACAAGAACCGGCAATACCAATTAATAAACATAAAAATATAGAGTTACATGTTTATGATAAATTTTCTTACGATTACTTAAAAAAGATACCGAGAGTAAAAACATACATTAAATACGATAAAAATAATTCCATTTTGAATTTAGAAATATGCGCGCATCTTAAACATAAAAAGATAGAATTACTTGATTTTACGCCTGTTAACGAAAAAACAAATTTCGATGAGTTGTTTTCGCGGCTTGAATTAGAAGCCAACAAGCGTAATATTAAGATAGTAGAATGGCCAAAAGATGATATATTTTTTAATCACATTTCGATTCAGTTATTTAAAGTCCATGGCAATAAAATTTTAAAAACTTTAGAAATCATGCTAACCGATCCTGTCGAAACAGTTACCGATAATGAAAAGAAACAAAAATTACTAGAAATTTACCATAATGATCCGATTAGTGGAGGACACTGCGGAGCAAAGAAATTATATGCTAAACTTCGTACAAAATATTTTTGGAAAAACATGACGCGTGATACGTCAAAATTTGTCAAAAATTGCCAAAAATGTTTGTTAAACAAAGTTAAGCCAAAAACAAAAGAAAATCTCGTTATAACGCCAACACCCAGCAAACCATTTCAAGAAGTCATAATAGATACAATAGGACCTTTGCCAGAATCCAAATTTGGTAACAAGTTCGCTGTTACTATAATATGCGATCTGACAAAATACTTAATTACAGTAGCCATACCAGACAAAAGTGCTAAAACAGTAGCCTCAGCAATCTTTGAAAGTGAAGTGAACCGATTTAGGTACAGAATATAAAAATGAAATTTTTTCAGAGTTAACACGTATTTTAAATATAGACCATAATTTTTCAACAGCGCACCACCACGAAACAGTTGGTACAATAGAAAGAAACCATAGGGTATTCAACGAATACATCCGAGCATACATAAACGAAACTTTTTCTGACTGGGACACTTATTTGAAGTATTTTACCTTTTGGTATAATACAACACCCAACACCGTTTTTGAAAACAAATTTACTCCATTTGAGCTTGTCTTCGGAAAAAAAGCAATTTTGCCAAATGAAGTAAATAAAACAGAAATAGATCCTATTTATAATACGGATAATTATGCCAAAGAAGCAAAATTTCGCATGCAAAAATCGCATGCACTAGTTAAAGAACTCGTTCAAAAACATAAACTTGCTAATAAAGAGCATTATGATAAAAATTCCCGGCCATTACAAATTAAAGAGAGTGACCATGTATTAATTCAAAAAGAGCCAAGACTCAAACATGAAAACATATATGAAGGTCCTCACGAAGTAAAAGCAGTAGACGGCGTGAACGTCACTGTATTTGACAAGACAAAAAATAAATTAAAAACGGTTCATAAAAACCGTGTACGCAAAGTAAACTGAAATTTAAACATACATATATTTTGAGCTAGTTATATTTACAAAAAAAAAAATAAAATAAGTTTCACAAGAAAAAAAGTACTAGATAACCGATTGTCATAACTAATTACATTAAGAATTTAAAAATGGTATTTTTAAGAAAAGAAAAACACAAATTATAAGCTAAAGAAAAATGTACAAAAGAATTTATACAAACATTAATTAGAAACATGCAACAAAATTATAAATTTTAATATTTATATGTATACATATATTCTCATTTCAAATTTGTAATTTTATAATATGCATAAACAAATATAAGCATAAGCTTAGAATAAGTAAAATAAGAATATATTTTTAATTAAATAAGTAAATAGGCTAAAAGTAAGTATAGCCGCAACGTCCAAACGCCAAATTACCATCGGTAAATTAATTCATATAATTATCCAATTTATCCGAATTCACTTAATTTTCAACACATACATATAAATTTTCATTCAAATATTATAGCTTTTTACAATGTCCAATTGAATTGCTCTGTTTGAACGCAATGTGGGAAGGGATGGTCACCCTAACCATTATTCGTTCAAACACATCAATTCAATCACACAATATCCCAAAAAGATTGAAGCCGGCAATATTGACCACTTTCCAACTTCAATCTTTTTTTTCAATAAGAGGGATGGTGTAGCAGATCCCACCTGCATAAAAATTGTTAGCAACATCCACTGAACCTACCTGTTCCATTCTGTCACTGCACTTGTTGCCCATTGTGAATGGACAACAGGTGTAGGGACAGAATGGAAACGAGTAATGGTGGTTTTTGACAGCTCGGCTCGCTGTCATGATAGAAGCCGGCTGGCAAATGATTTTGACTTTTTGTATTTTGATTTTGGCGAGTTCGGTTGTTTGGTCGGCGCGGCATTCTAAAGTAAAAATTTAAGTGAACCAAAGGAACTAAAATTGTACTTAATATATTAAAATAAAAGACACGAATTGTTAAAATAAAAAGGAACAGTGAGTAAATTTATTGAACTAAAAAGACATTAATAAATAAAGAAAAATAAACAAAGGTGAGTGTGTGCGTCGAGGTAAAGGAAAACAACCCTCAACCCTCAACAGTATAAGTTTTGGCCACTGTTTAGAAATTGAATCATAATCTATCTTCGAAATATTTCAAGGCAAGTGTCCCTATTATTTTTCACATGACTGTATGAAGCAAATCGTATTGCGACCCCAAGCGTTTGATCGTAAAATTTTTGTAATATCGTATGTTCATTGCAACCCTGTATAACGCCTGAGTTGAACATTTGTATGCTAAGTCGGGCTTTTGACATTAAGTAAATTAAAATTGTTTTTTTTTTTTCGATGAAAAATTATGAAATTTATGAAAAAATTCAACAAAATATATTAGTGGCAGTGAACATATTTACAATCCAACATCTAATATCGAATGTCAGTATAAAGCGGCTTTGACGTACGATCAACGCGCGATCGACCTAACGCCAAATTGCGATTCCGGCATAAAATCTACCTGCGTCCACCTGTGATTTTACTTTTTACATCAAATAAAGTGAAACAACATTGGGTACAAATACGCGTCTGGGTAGGTACAGATATGGATATCTCCGTCACTAATATAGCACGAATAATGAAATTTTATCCACTTAATGAGATCGGACTGCTATAAAGCGTTCTCTGATTTCAGAGATAT
Source organism: Urophora cardui (assembly GCA_960531455.1). Taxonomy (NCBI): domain Eukaryota; kingdom Metazoa; phylum Arthropoda; class Insecta; order Diptera; family Tephritidae; genus Urophora; species Urophora cardui. Next base: position 81,403,825 of record OY482671.1, on the reverse strand, counting down.
TTGGTGTGGGGACTGCATTTAGTTCAGATAACCCTCTCTTTCCCAAATTAAGAAGCAGATGTAGAAAAAATCAAATGGTTTTTATACTCCACTGTACTAGTACACAGAGTATTATAGTTTTGATTTCATAACGGTGGATTGTAACAGAATGAAATAATCGAGATAGATATGGACTTATATATATCAAAATGATCAGGGTGAAAAGAGAAATCGATTGAGCCATGTCCGTCCGTCCGTCCGCCCGTACGCACGATAACTCGCGCAAAAATTGAGATATTTTGATGAAATTTGGAATGCAAGTTGGTATCGAGACTGGGACGGTTGGTATTGAAAATGGGCGAAATCGGACCATGACCACGCCCACTTTTCCTATATAGAAAAAATCGGAAATTTGGTATCTCAGCCACTAATACAGCTGGAGCGATGAAATTTCACCCACGTATTGAGCTCAGGCCCTTATGAAGAAATTTGATGAAATTTTGGAAAATGGGCGGTACCACGCCCACTTATTAAGGTTCAAACATTGAAAGTTTTATATGCCATAACTCAGAAACCGTTGAAGATATATCGATCAAATTTGGTACGCATGATTTACTTACCTAGGCAAACATTTTGAAGGAAAATTGTTAAAATCGGTTGACGGCCACGCCCACTTTTATATATGGGAAATATAAAGGGGCCTAATAAAAACATTTTAAGCGATATCTCTGTCAAATATAAAGATCTATCACTGAAATTTTGTGGCAGGAGTCCAACTACGGATATAAAACAAAAACCACAAAAATTTTGGAAAATGGGCGGTGCCACGCCCTCTTATTAAGGGGCAAATATTGAAAGTTCTATAAGCAATAACTCAGAAACCGTTAAAGATATATCGATGAAATTTGGTATGCGTGATGTATTTACTTAGGCAAATGTGTCGACGAAAAATTACCAAAATCGGTTGACGACCACGCCTACTTTTATATATGGGTATTATAAAGTGACCTAATAAAAACATTTTAAGCGATATCTTTGTCAAGTATAAAGATAATTCATTGAAATTTTGTGGCAAGAGTTCCACAATAGACCGGAAACAAAAAATAGAAAAATTTTGCAAAATGGGCGTGGCACCGCCTCTTTTTAGACAAAGGAATATACGAGATTTCGGAGCCCGAAACTCGACAAATAATTGAGATATTATGAAGAAACTTGGTTTATACACTTTTATAACTTGTGTTAATAGACACGCAAAAAATTATTGAAATCGGTTTATGACCACGCCTACTTTTTAACAAAGATATTTCTGGACCACCATTTGGGAATTTGTAACGTGACATCTTTATAATTAGAAGTCATAAAGGAATGAAATTTTGCGCAAAGAATAATATTCATATGCTTAGTTGGATGACTGATAAAAATGTTGAAAATGAGCGTGGCTACGCCCACTTTATGCAGCACTCGCTTTATATAAAATACACCGTGATTCCATCAAACGCAAACAAACAATGGGAGCATACAGCTGAGTATCTATTGTTCGATTCCACTCGAACTTAGGCTTCCTTACTTGTTTCTAGTATAAATAGCATTTAATTAAAATGATCCTGCATTAAATTTTTTTTGATATCTGTATTTCAGTGGGTGTTAGGGTTTGGTAGTCATATGGCTACATTGGGAATTAATGCATACAAATTTAAACATATTTGGTTGTATGAAGTTTATCAATTATTTATACTTTTTTGCATCATTTGCTATGAAACAAATAAAAAAAATATTTTTTGATGTTAAATACAAAGCAATATTAAATTTTGTACATCTATGTCTAGAAAACGAAGTCCTGCTGTTGCAATATTTGCATTTTCCTTTTTCGAAATAGATCGGTAATGGCCAATGGTCAGCACCATCATACTGCATGTCTGAGATCTGTCTTTTAGTACCGACTTTCCTCTGTTTTTGTGTGTTTGGAACTGGACTGTTGCTGTTTATCTCATCTCATCATCGGTCTTCCCCTATTTCTGCCATTTTTAATAAAAGCAGCATTTATCATCCCATCAGCAATTTCTGCTTTGAACTCTAGAAACGTTTTTTTTTTGTCGGCATTTTCTTTTGTATGCAATGCCTCTTATACAATAACCAGGAATTGACAACACAAACGTCTTATTCTTAATTGGCGCGTAACCGTCTAAAAGATTTGGCCGAGTCCAAAAAGAGCGCGCGAGTCGTTTCTGCTTAGTGCTGCCTGGCACCAATTGGATCTACCAAGGGAGGATGAGTTAGTCTTCACCTGATCTTCCCAACGCAGTGCAGGTCTACCTTTTCTTCTGCCTTTAGCTAGCATCTGGGACGTGATAAAATATGCGTAAGTAGTATTTTTGTTTCCAATTTTGACCTATAAAGCCTAACCATCATATTGCTTAGGTTCACCCCACTCATAACTCGTTGCTAAAGTTCAAAGCGAAAATTGCAGATAGGATGATAAATGCTGGTTTTATTAACGACAAAAAAAGAGGAAGGCCATCTGATCAAAACAGCAACCGCCCAATTCCAAAAACTGAGACGAAATCATGTACTAAAAGAACGATTTCAGACATATAGTATGATGGGGCTGGCCATTGGCCATTACCAATCTAGAAAAAGAAAATATACAAAACACAGGACTTAATTTTCTAGAATTAAATATAAATAATGTAATGTTGCTTTGTGTTTAACATAAAAAAATAATGTAGTTGTTCTACGCAGGCTTCAGGTCAAGTTGAAACAATGTTTAACAATTTTATTTTTCCTAATATATTTCGGTCACCCACGGTGATAAATCTGAAGGGATTCCTTTAACACGGCACTTTTCTTTGACATGTAGTTTAAAAAAAATTAATTTTTATTTGTTTCAGAGCAAGTGATGCAAAAAAGTATAAATACATGATGAACTTCATACTACCAAATATGTTTAAATGGTAAATTTTTGTATGCATTAAATCCCAATGTAGCTATATGGCTACCAATCAATTTTAGCAAATATATTCACTCTTACTTACACTTTTCACCTTCTTAATGCTAAAATGTATTTTTGAAGCATTAACTTACACGAGAATATTTTTTTTTGTACAAATAAATAAATTAATTGTATATATTTTATTGATAAGAGACTTATAATCCAGCCGAATACAAAGGGCACGTGGGTTGCTAAATAAATGTCAAAATTTTCAATGTTTGCCAATGTATAATTAGAAATATTGAGGGCTAAATCATTTAAGCAATGTTGACTTTAAGCATTGTTTTTTTTAAATGGAAAAAAATTCCGTACCAAGACGTTTAAATATAGATTTTTAATTATGTAACCATATGGCTACCATGGGAAGGAAAGGGATAAAAATCTTTTTAAGGTATTGAGCTATTCCTTTTTTGTTTTTCGCTTTTACGACAAGGTAGGGTTGCGAGGTATTGTGAAACGAAACAAGATACTGAAGATGGCACATACCCGAAACCGGTTTATAACTATATCAAAATTGACTAGGGATGACGGAAATTCGTTCCACACCTTTTCGTTCACATACGTTCGCATACCTATTGCTCACAACAAAATTCTTTGCGCGATCGATGCACACAGCATGAACCTCGAGCGCAGACTAATTGGGGTTGTATGCTATATATTCGCTATAAAATTAATGTAATACTAGTATTCTGTAGGCTGTCTCAAGTCACTAATTGAGACTTTTTCGTGGTGAGATTGATTTTGAGACAATTTGGTATTCTGTAAGCGAGCTCACGTCTCACGTCTCAAAAAATACGTCACTAACAGAGATGTCAAGTATTGCAATCATCGTGACTTTCCGAAATGCAAGTTTTTACGTGGCGCGTTATACGATTACGTATGTGACAATTTGGCCCCCGATTCCGATACCTCATGTCTAAGACGGTTTTACAGGGTGCCTCGCTAATTTTTCCCTCAATTGTTTCCCGGAATTTTGGGGTGCTTCGCTAACATGACTCATCCCTCTTAAGACAATTACAATGGTGTAAAATTAAGATCGGACTATAAATACCGAAGATATGAATAAAAATGTATTTAGGCAACGTCCAGCGGCATGCAAAAAAGTTTTTTTCCGGAAATGTTTTCCAAAAAGACATCATATGGGGGGCGTACGGTACATACATACATATAGTTAATAACACAATTTTCAAAGAAAATCGCACATTTTATAGAAACCCCGCAAACTGTTTCCGAAAAAAAATATAGCGCCAAAATCAGAAGAAGAACACGCCCACTTTTTTCTAGCTCACTGGACGGTATCCTTTATATGTATATGCCGTTAGGTGGTAATAAAAAAACTATTGAAAACTCACTCACTTGACGATCCGTAGATGTGGGTGTAAATCTATCGATTTTCTCATAACTTCCGTTCTCTATAACATCAAGTAAACATGCCCATATTGGACCCCGTAATAACGGTGGAATATCCGCAGCAGCTTCCTTTCGAATAATTTCACTCGTGAAAGGATAACCCTAAAATAAAATCATTAGGTTGTACATATGATTTAAAAATCAAGAATTATTTAGTGCCTTTATTAGTCGTGAAAAAAGTCGAACACGATAAAATTGGTATTCAATATCCTTTTCTCGTATTATCACAGGTAACTGCTTCATACTGGCACCGAAATTACGTGAAAACTTCGGACAATGTATCAGTGGAAAATATGACATGGCGGGTAGGGTGGAAAGCTTTTCAAACAGATTGTTTAGTTTTAAGGGAACCACTCTATCGTCCATGAGATAAGACTGACTGCGTTTTGGTCCAAAAATTAATCCATTCAGACACACTAATTGCGGTATTGCTAAAACGGGAGCTTCACTCCGTATGAGACCTTCTTTTTTTAACTCGGTCTGAACATCACCACCCGCCAATTGCCACCAGTAATAGATTTGTTCCAGTGGGCAACGAAGAAGTAAAATCGATGACTTTTGAGGCGCAGTATATATGTAGTCATTAATATTTGTTGAAAAGAATTTGTGTGATAATATAGTTCCGGGCAAAGGACGTTTCGCAGGTGTTACGCATAAACAACTTTCAATTATCGATCGTAGGTCTTTACCTATTTCTTCATACCGTTCGAGACAATTGTGTTGATTTGCAATTGTTTTCAGCACATTATTTGATTTACGTAATGAAATTATTATCCGAGTTATATTTGAAATATTCATGTTAGGCCACAGAGATGTTTGCAGCAGCAGCTCAGCTATAATTATTCCTAACGACCAAATATCACTTTTTATATTGCTTTTGGATCCAAGAAATCGCTCTGGTGAAGTGTATCGTACATTTCTAGGTGATGAAATGAAAGTTAAGGAAAAACTCAATTTTATATTCTAGGTTTATTTACCCAATTGGGAATGGTACATAATTTCCACTCCTTGTCATATAATAAAGACCATAGTTGAATAATTTTACATTATCATTATCGTCCAGTAGAATATGCTTTGGTTCCATGTTGTGTACAACAAAATTATGTTTGTCAAGTTCTTCGAGTGCGCAAACGATTTGGTAGAATATCCGAGCTATGATTGATTCCGATAAAAAAGACCGAAACTTCTCTTGCAATGTTATTCCACAATGTTCAGAAACCACAAATGTGCGTTCTAAATTTAATAGTAATGATAAAGCGTTTTATATATTTACTATGTACATATATACATACATACACACATTACTAAGAATGCATTTGCCACTGGGGTTGGCATACAAATTTAGGTCATACATACATACATAAAGGGCAATCGCCCTGGGGCCCGGAAGGTTTTTGGGGGCCCGGAAAGGCAAAGCAGTATTGACAGTACTCCAACTAGGATTTCATAGATACATACATACATAGGTATTTTGTTGCTACAAAAAATTGTTTTAAAAGACGGAAGGTTTTCCTTGGATGATTCAAGATCTTAAAATGTATTTAAAAAAAGTTAATGTAAGCAAATCAAACAATGAGATCTAACATTTCATTTATGTACATATATGTAAGTGCTCTAGTAAATCTTATTTTATAGGTTTGTTTAATGAGACCAAAAATAGAGTAGAGCAGCTCAGGTTAGATCAAAATAGAGCAGCTGTCGAAAACAAATAGAGCAAGTTAGAGCAACTCAGATCAAACATCTTATGAAACAATTTTTAGGCAGTAATTATGAAAACATTTCTGATTGGCATTTCAATACCACTTTAAATAATGCTTATATCACACTACGTTTTTTCTTGTTTTTTTTTTTTGGCTTGGAAAACCCAACGAAAGTCAAAATACAAAAACAATTCTTCTGTAGATTGAAAAGAGACAAATACTCCCTGAAAACCCGTTTGATTGACATTAAACTTCAAACTAAATGAAAATAATATTAATTTCAAAAATTAATTTTTTTGGAAATTTTAATTTAAATTATTGAAATAAAAAAATTATGAAACTCAAATAGCAGGATAGCGGTGTATTCCATGTTATAAAGATAAGCCAGTGCGCAGCATAATTTTTCTTCTCGACTTCTTCTTTCGCAAAAGCAGAAGCTTACAAGAAGCAAATTAAAAATTTGTATTTCCATATATTTTTTATTTTAAACTAGCAAATACCCGTCCCGCTTCGCAGCGACAAACAAAAGCTTTTATGTTATAATGGGTCTCTCCCTTTACCTTTACCTTTACTTTTACTTTTACTTTTACTTTTACTTTTATTTTTAATTTTACTTTTATCTTTACCTTTACCTTTACCTTTACCTTTACCTTTACTTTTACCTTTACCTTTACCTTTACCTTTAGCTTTACCTTTACCTTTACCTTTACCTTTACCTTTACCTTTACCTTAACCTTAACCTTAACCTTTACCTTTACCTTACCGGGACCGTCCATCACCATCCGGGCCACTACTTGAGCCATCTCTGGGAAAGACCTTTAGAAATCACAATGAAAATAGCTGTATGTTGAAGCCCTGCTCAACGTCTTTCATTAGCTACCAATATCGCTCGAAAACATTCAGGGGTTATCCGGGTCTACGCTTTGAGCCATATCTTGAAACCCGGTCTAGGCATCACTATTTAAAGAGATCTTTGTTGAAGCCCTGCTCGACACCTTTCATTTGATACCAATATCGCCTAGAAGCATTCGAGGGTCATCCGGGTCCACGTTTTGACCCATATTTGGGGACCCGGCCTAGGCATCGCAATGAAAATAACTCTATGTTGAAGGCCTGCTCAGCACCTTTCGTTTGATACCCACATTGCTCAAACACTTGCTGGGTCACTCTGGGTCCACATTTGGGCCTATATTCCGGGAAGTTCCCCCTTTTTCGAAATTTTATATACCCTATTATGTGCGCTAGTACCACGTGAATCTACTGTGAAAATTTCAAAAAGATCGGTTGATTACTTTGGGAGTCCATAAAGGACACACACAAACACACACACACACACACATACGTTCATTTTTATATAATAGATATAACGTAATTTGATAATTGAGAATCATCAGTCATTATTATTATTAAACTAGAGGTTACCCGCAAGTTTCACACCACGTGCTTTTAAAAATATTAGTATATTGAGTTTGTTCTAAAAAGTTACACAGAAGAGATATCATTATTGACGTCAAAGATAGTTTTCTAATTTTTTTTTTGTCCGTTGAGTACGTAATTATCTCATATGCCCTCACACCAATTTTCACCTCCCTACAACAACTAAATCAACAGATATTCGCTTTGAAAATTTCAGTTTGTGTGGGAGGTGCCCATCCCTTCTCTACTAAGACCTATCGTTTTTACCCGTTTAATACATAATTATCTCATACGCCCTCACAAAAATTTTCAGTATTCTACTACAAATATTTCAACAGATATTCGCTGTGAAAATTTCAGTTTGTATGGGAGGTGCCCATCCCTGCTTTATCAAGACCTATCGTTTTTACCCGTTTAATACATAATTATCTCATATGCCCTCACACCAATTTTCACTTCCCTACTACAAATAAATCTACAGATATTCGCTGTGAAAATTTCAATTTGTGTGGGAGGTGCCCATCCGTGCTCTACTAAGACCTATCCTTTTTACCCGTTTTATACATAATCATCTCATATGCCCTCACATCAATTTTCAGTACTCTACTACAAATATTTCAACAAATACTCGCTGTGAAAATTTCACTTTGTATGGGAGGTGTCCATCCCTGCTTTACCAAGATCTAGCGTTTTTATCCGCTGAGTACGTTGTTATTTCATATGCCCTCACACCAATTTTCAGTACTCTAATACAAATACTTCAACAAATACTCGCTGTGAAAATTTCAATTTGTATAGGAGGCGTCATTAAATACGGTTTCGACACCGCAGTAATTAAGGTTTACTCTAGTGACCTGAAGGCGGCTACGGACCTTGGTTTGGAGGTTGAGCCTGAGGAGGCGGAGAGCGGGGAGGAAGACGACGGGGAACCTGTTGATGTCAGTCCGATGGTTGACATAGCAGCAGGCGATGCGGCATCAACCTCTTCACGCCTATCCGGCCATTTTTCGTGTGGTTACACTGGCGATGAGCTGTTGTCGGACGAGGATGACAGCAATGTTACGGTGGTTGGGGTGGACAACGTTGATCATGGTGCGGGTCCTCCAAATAAATCTCCACCATAGTAAGGCAGCGTCGGCTGCTTTGCTGCTCCAACTAACATCGAAGGGAGCAGCTGATATAGCCCTCATCCAAGAGCCATGGGTGGTAGGGCGGAAAATCTGCGGGCTGAAGGCAGCTGGGCTTACACTGGTAAGTGGGGCCACAAATGGGAAGCCAAGGGCTTGTATCTTGGCCAGATATAATCTGAATGTTCTTTTTCTTCCACAGTTCAGTGATGAGGACTCTACGTCCATTTCAATGTTGGTCAACGGCTTGGTGTTGACCTTGACCTCTAGTCTGCAAGATAGTGGGGGATACGCTTGGAGCGGTCGTTTTTGGTGGCAACGTTAATGCACACAATTCCGCCTGGGGGAGTGGAGACACCAACGAAAGGGGTGAGTTACTTTTTGAATTTATCCTATACCATAATATTAGTATATGTAATAATGGTTCTGTACCTACGTTTGTCACTAAAAATCGTAGGGAAGTCTTGGACGTCACCTTGGCCTTGAGAGGCGGGGAAGCTATGGTAAAGAACTGGAGGGTGCTTGATGAGCACTCTTTTTCTGATCATCGGTTTGTTCGCTTCGACCTGGATAGGGTGCCGGTCAGGATTGTCGCCTATAGAAACGTGGAAACTGCCAATTGGCACTTGTATAGAGAGGAGCTTCATAAGAGACTCTCGGGTTTTTTTTTTTTTTAAGGCCTGTCCCTTGAAAAAGCCGAGAGGCAAAACGAAACCACCATGGTGGAATCTGGATTTAGACTCGGCTCGCAAGAGGTGTCGTCGGTCGTGCAACCAAGCTAAATCATCAGACGATGTCGAGAAATGGGTTGAATATAAAACGCATCTTAGAGAATACAAGAAGATATTAAGGTCTTCTAAACGATCCTCGTGGAGGGAATTTTGCAGTGGCTTGGAATCGGTGTCGGATGTCTCAAGGCTTAGGAAAATTCCCTCCAGTTCTCCACGAAGCGCCCTGGGTGCTTGCTTAGGCCTGATGGGTCGTGGACGGACACTGGTGAGAGTACCCTGGACCTTCTTCTGAGCACACATTTCCCAATCTCTGCTGACGAAGTATTAAACATACGAGAAGGGTGCGATAATCGGCCTGTCAATGATCATTTCGTCAATACTGACGGTGTCTGTTGGGCAGTAGGGACCTTTAAGCCCTTCAAAACTCCGGGTCCTGATAGATTGGCACCAATACAACTGCAGCGGTCTATTGAGCTGTGCAGTTCGTGGTTGCTAGCCATTTTTAAGGGAGTATGTACTCTAAATTACATTCCTCATTTGTGGAAGAAATCGACGGTTGTTTTTATACATAAGGCTGGTAGGACATCTCATACCAGTCCGGGTGACCTCAGACCGATCAGTTTGGCGTCTTTTCAGCTTAAGGTATTTGAAAGACTTATTGATTCCCATCTTAGAGAAGATTTAGACGGTAAAATCAAAAGATGCAACATGCCTATATGAAAGGGAGGTCCACTGAAACAGCCCTACATGCTGTTGTTACTCAAATTGAGAGGTCTCTTGCGCTCAAGGAGTTCTCACTGGTTGCATTCCTGGATATAGAGGGTGCATATAACAACGTTACACCATCGGCAATAACTGAAGCTCTGACGAGGCTAGGTGTTGATCTGAGGATGGTTGCTTTGATAAAGCAGTTGCTGGTACGAAGGGAGATTCGTGCTGAATGGGCCGGGGTATCAGTTTCTAGATACGCCAATAGAGATACGCCACAGGGTGGGGTTCTCTCCCCACTTTTATGGGTGGCCACGATTAACGAGCTGTTGTCCATCTTGGAGGAGGATGGCAGCGTTAAAGTTGTAGCATATGCGGATGATCTTGCACTAATAGTTAGTGGCAAGTTTCCACAGACGCTATGCGATATTATGCAAAGTAAACTGGTGGATCACTGGTCTAGAAACAAAGGTTTGGGGATCAACCCAGCCAAAACTGAACTTGTACTGTTTACCAGGAGGTATAAACTTTCTGCTTTGCAACTGCCAGTTCTTGGTAATACTACCCTAAAATTATATTATGTTCAGATTGACTTCATTTAACGTGTTAAATGGCCTACAACCTGATAAATGGGCAAACCCAGTTCTTGAACGTGATAAATTGCACGGAAATTGTTGTTGGAATTGAAACTAGGTAAATAATTTAACACGTTCAAAACCCAGTTTCGCGCAGTGTTGCATTAGCAAAAATGTCGTTACTTACAGGGAACATACCCAAGTTTTTAAACGAACAGGTCGAAAATCGGCAAGTGTCAAAAAAAAAAAAACGAAGTGTAGAAACAAACGCCGTTGTTCGCAAATAATTTAAAAATGGAAAACGTGAAAAGAAAAAAATTTAAGTGGTCCGACTCATTCGAGAGTGCTATAATACAGGTATGGGGCGATTACATTTCGAAATCTTGCTTTTAATTGACCAAAAGCATTTTCTACCACTCTTCGACACTCTCGTAGGCGCTTAATTATAGCATTTGAGTATATCTCCTCCAATATTTTAAAAAGGTCTGCTAAGAAAATTATTATTTTAAAAATTACGAAAATTTTTCCGTGCCGAACCATTTCTAAAGTTTGTTTACGGTTTTGAAATGAAAACAACCAGCTGTCAAAAGTAAACACAGAACTGCAGTCTGAACGGTCTCGTTTAACGAACAAGGTTTGTTCATTTATCACGTTAAATGAAGTCAATCTGAATGTACTATTAGGGACTACGGCAAAGTTCTTGGGGGTAATTTTGGACAAAAATTTGTCTTGGGCCCCTAACTCTGAGGAACGTGTTAAAAGGTTGTAGAGGAGCCGTTGCGCCTAATTGGGGTTTGTCACCTAGAGTGTCGCTGTGGCTTTACACCGCTGTGATTAGACCAATCCTGGTATACGGGGTTCTGGTGTGGTGGAAATGTCTTGAAAAGAGTTCAACCCTTCTTGCATTTCAAAAGGTGCAAAGAAGCGCGCTTAGTACAGTATTGTTTGGAAGCGTCGATATGGGCATAAATGCAGCAAAAAATTGAGGAAATAACAACACTCTATGTCCATAATTTTCTCTTTTTCATTTTGAATTTATTTTGTTGACAGTTGTCAAACAAAAAAAAAAATTATGCCGGAATCGCAATTTGGCGTTAGGTCGGTCGCGCGTTGATCGTACCTCAAAGCCGCTTCACACTGACATTCGATATTAGATGTTGGATTGTAAACATGTTCATTGCCAGTAATATATTTTGTTGAATTTTTTCATAAATTTTATAATTTTACATAAAAAAAAAACAATTTTAATTTATTAATGTCAAACGCCCGACTTAGTAGAGAAATATTCAACTCAGGCGTTATACAGGGTTGCAATGAACATACGATATTACAAAAATTTTACGATCAAACCCTTGAGGCAGGCCCGTAGCTAGGGGGGGGGGGGGGGGGCATTGTGGGGCAATGCCCTACCTTAAAATTAGAATGCCCTACCTTAAAAAGGCCAACAAGTGAGATGAATTATTATAATTAAATTTTTTGTCACAGTTTGAGATAAAAAATTATTGCGGTTTCAATGTATGATATGGAGAATCCACCCTGCATCACATATATAATTAAATAAGACCATCGAATTTTTGTAGTTTGGTTAAAGGAATGGTTCATTCCGGCACTTTTCTGACAAAAACTAATCTCACTGTGAGCGAACAACACCAAAAGCGCGGAATCGATTTCTAAAGCTGTGTGCTAATCTAAAACATTTTACTCGATGGAAAAATCAGGTGTCTAAATTTTCTATGGTTATCCTTTAATCATTTTCGAGAGTTTTTTTCTCACCTTGACTTGCGTGCATACCTACAGGCGACCCACATACCAAATTTAAAGATCTCCACATCTAAATTTGAAGCTGTACCATCTTGTTGGCTTATTCTCAATGAGTATTGCTTATGTACTGTCACAATAATTATGTGTCAACAAATAGGTATTAAAAGTACGGGGAAAATTTTCCAACAGTCTACCACGCGTTGAAAAAAGTCATTGGGGGTTGTAGAGGAGGTCCTCCTGATTCTAAATCCAAAAGTCCCGTCGACCGGAGATGTTGGTAAGTTGTAAAATTTACCAAACAAACCCCCAAAACTGCGTACGATTACCGAGGAAAGGCACTTATAAAAACATGCACATATGTATATATGCGTGTAGAACATCTTTTTTCTTCGAAAGTCATTTTTCTCGGACCGTGGTTCCTTAATGTAAAGCCGTCCCTTTCGGTAGACAGATGGAAATCTGAGCCAATGTACGTCACTGACCTAGAGAAAAGTGATATATATGCTGCCTGATTTTGGAAGCCATGCCTCGATGCACATAGGTAGATTTTCAAGTTTTAAAATATAAATAAAATAAATATTTTATTGTCTACATCTATTCAAAATTGCTTGTTTAATGTGAAGTTTTAATAATTTGTGTTAAAAGTCGATTTTATTGAAAAATATATACAGTGACTCAAAAAAAAATCATACGACATAGTTTTTAAATTTATTTCAAAGAATTCTGTCGAAATTTGACTTTCTTATTTCGTTTAAAAATGTAGACAATTTTTAAATAAAAATCGTTTTAAGCAGGATTTGTAAGCTTATGGAAAAAATTCGAAAAATCGTAGAAATTTCTAAAAGTGGATTAAAAATTTCAAAGCGAGGCCAGAATTTATAGAAGATTTTGAGGAGATTTTTAAGTGTGTTGTTATTTAGCCAACCAACTTTAGTGTAAAATGTGCAATTCCCAATGCTGTGAAAATTCCGTCGATTTTAGAAATTTTTTTTCTGTAGGGTGCTTGCCTTATATGTATGTGAGACAGTTCCAATTGAAATTGCGAAAGGCCAATGAAAATTTTTAAAAAGTTGAATCTTGCATATTATGATATTAAAATTGAATGAGCTGCAAAACTGCATACTCAAAAATCTTCTAAAAAAATGTAGCTTCAGAATTCTTAGCCCCTTTTTATGATAAGTATTTCCTTGACTTTGAAAAATTGGAAATACTAAAAATACTGCCTAAGAAGTTAACAATAAGCGCTGATAAATATCTCGGTTACTTTCGAGCATTACCTATATTAACCAAGATATGCGTTAGAAATATAAACATTAAAATCAAATATAAAACACAAAAAAAGAATTTTATTGTAGGTACATATGAAAACCCCTGTATCTAGTAGTGAAGTGCGGCTTTGTGCGACGTAATTTTTTGTCGGAAAAATATTAATTCTACTAGATATCATGTCCAAGGGATAATGTGACTGAGTCTGACAGAGCAACATAACAAAATCAATTTTGAACACGAAAAAGAGTGATAATTTTTTTAAATATCCCAACTTTAAAAGCTTAAAACTATAAACTTAGAATTATTGGAAATCAAAGATATTATTGAAAAGTGTTAATAATTACCTGAAGCTTTAGGATCCATCACAATTACTTAAATGAAATGCTTTAAATAATAAATATTCACGTTGAAACTAGCACTTAAAATTATGTAAAAAAAAAACTAAAAAATTTACTTTAGATATTATGCTAAGTTTCGACCATCTGGGAGCAAGTGCAGAGCATGGGGTCGGGAAAAAAGCGATGAATTATTGTTCCCCAGTCTATTTCCAATATGTGGGTATGTTTTTTTCTGCAATTGTAACAACTTTACAAAATTCAATTTTGGCCGCATAAAAGTTGAAAATCTACCTATGTGTGATGTAAGACTAATTGTGATACATTATTTACTTCCGCCCTACCTTAAACCAACGCTGCCCTACCTTAAATTTAAGTCTAGCTACGGCCCTGCCTTGAGGTCACAATGCGATTTGCTCCATATATTTCCATACATTTCTACTCACTTGTCAGAAGCGCGACCGACCGAACGCCAAATTGCTATTCAGGCATTACTGCTCTAACTTACTCCACAAAAAAGCTAGTGAATATTTTAAAATATAAATACACGCGCGCCATCTGTTGGAACATAGCGGTGGTTATAACCTAATATCATTAGTAAAATATGTTGCATATATTTGGACAGCAGCTAGAAATTACATACATACATATATACATACATACTCTTCTTCTTCTTGATTGGTGCTTAACCGTCTAGAAGATTCTGGCCGAGTCCAACAGAGCGCGCCAATTGCTTGTTTCGTGCAGCATGGCGCCACTTGGGAACACCTAGGGAGGCATCATCGCTGTCCACCTGATTTTCCCAACGCAGTGGAGGTCTCCCTTTTCTTTTGCGTTCAGCAGTTTCGATAGAAATACTTTCTTGGCCGGAGCGCCTTCATCCATTCTCACGATATGACCTGCCCAACGCAGCCGCTGGATCTTTATTCGCTGAACAATGTCGATGTCTGAGTAAAGCTCGTACAGCTCATTGTAAATCTCCGTCGATACTCACCCACGCCAACGCGCAAAGGTCCATAAATCTTACGAGGAACTTTTCTCTCGAATACTCCAAGTGCCATCTCATCTGATTTTGAAATTGTCCATGCTTCTGCGCCGTACATGAGGACTGGAACGATGAGCGTCCTGTAGAGTGTGATTTTTGTTTGTCGAGAGAGGACTTTACTTTTCAGTTGCCTACTTAGTCCGAAGTAGCATTTATTGGCAAGCGTGATTCTTCGTGGGATCTCCGTGCTGACATCATTCTTGGTGGTAATGCTGGTTCCCAGATAGACGAAGTCCTTAACAGTTTCGAATTTGTAGCTGTCAACAGTGACGTGGCTGCCAAGGCGTGCTGTTTCTTTGTGTGATGCCTTGTCCTCATTAACCGCCAAACCCATTTTCTTAGCCTCTTTATCCAGCTTGGAGAAGGCAGAACATACGGCGCGAGTGTTAGAGCCAATGATGTCGATATCATCGGCGTACGCCAGCAGTTGTACACTCTTGTATAAAATGCTTCTTGTATGGTTAAGTTCTGCAGCTCGTATTATCTTTTCCAACCTCAAATTGAAGAAGTCACACGAAAGGGAGTCACCTTGTCTGAAACCTCGTTTGGTCTCGAACGGTTCGGAGAGGTCCTTCCCAATTCTGACGGAGCTGGTGGTGTTAGTCAACGTTATTTGGTATAGCCGTATAAGTTTTGCAGGGAAACCAAATTCAGACATTGCGGCAATTCCTATTCGTGCTATCAAAAGCGGCTTTAACATCGACAAAGAGATGGTGTGTGTCGGTTCCTTTTTCATTGGTTTTTTCCAGTATTTGGCGTAATGTGAAGATCTGGTCGATGGTAGATTTACCAGGTCTGCAGCCACACTGATAAGGTGCAATCAGCTTGTTGACGATGGGCTTCAGTCTTTCGCACAATACACTTGCTAAGGCCTTATATGCGATATTCAGGAGGCTTATCCCACGATAATTGGTGCGTACTGTGAAGTCCCCTTTTTTGTGGATTGGGCAGAGCACACTTAAGTTCCAATCGTCGGGAATGCGCTCGTCCGACCATATTCTGCATAGGAGTTGATGCATGCTCCTTATCAACTCTTCGCCACCATGTTTGAATAGCTCGGCTGGCAAGCCGTCAGTGCCCGGTGCTTTATTATTCTTAAGCCGAGATACTGCTATTCGCACTTCGTCATGATCGAGTGGTGGAACATGCCTACCATCATCTGCTATTGGGGATTCGGGTCGTACATCTTCTCCTTCAGCAATTTCACTGTTGCCATTATCTAGCAAGGAAGAGAAGTGATCCCTCCACAACTTAAGTACACTCTGGACATCAGTTACCAGATCGCCGTTATCATTCCGGCGGGAATTTGCCCCGGTCTTGAAACCTTCAGTCATCCGCCTGATTTTTAATAGAATTTTCGAGCATCGTTATTACCCGCCAGCATCTCAAGCTCTTCACACTCGCGCTTTCCAGCCTCCGTTTTCTTCTTTCGAAAAAGGCGCCTCTCTTCCTTGTGGCTTGGTGTATTTTTTTGTGCTGGAATCTGGTACTGCTAATGACCATGTTTCGTGACCCGGCGAAGTCGATCAGCCTCGTCCCATTGGGACTGGCTACGTCGTGGAGACTGAATTTTCCGACTGTGCTGCCAAAGATACCTTCCTTACCCACCCTGGCATTAATTGGCCCAATCTTACATACAAACAGGTGAAACTAATAAAATGTAGAGTAAATCAGAGCAAGTTAGAGTCAGCATTGCCGTTTTGCTTAAAATTAAGCAAAATTGATAAATTTTTTCATGCCTGTTAAAATGTTAAATTTTTTCTAGTTTTGTTAAACTTTTTCATTCAGGATGAAAATGTATTTGCTTAAAAATATTGAAGCTCATTAAGTTTCCTAAGCCGATCAATATCAAAAGCACTGTCTAATTGCATACTCAAGTTATCGATAAATTCCTGTTGACAACATTCCGTGGCAACACTGGTTAGAGTACAAAAAATTGTCATGAAACACAATTTTGTGATCTAGTTCTATCTAGAGTAACCTAGAGCAGCTCAGTAAACAAACCTTATCTATATATATTAGTAGTGGGACTTTTTCGAATAATATAAATAAATATTATTCGAATAAACGAATAATAATATTCGAGCGAAAAAATTCGAATAGTACTATCGAATAGTACTAGAATAACATTATTCGAATAATATCTACTATTCCAGAGCTGGGCGATAAGGATTACGATTACTGTAATCGTAATCGTAAAAAACTTGAAATTACGATTAATGTAATCGTAATCCTAGGTGTAATCGATTGCACATGTAATCCTTATCGCCCAGCTCTGTACTATTCGAATAGTATGTATGTACATGCATAATTTGGGAATTTCACT
Source organism: Urophora cardui (assembly GCA_960531455.1). Lineage (NCBI taxonomy): Eukaryota > Metazoa > Arthropoda > Insecta > Diptera > Tephritidae > Urophora > Urophora cardui. The sequence goes on along the minus strand of OY482671.1, from coordinate 81,386,454 downwards.
TGCCTCCGCGCAAGCTAGAGTACATATATGTATATGTACATACATATGTATGCACTTACAAAAGCATACATACATACATACAATAGCTATTCGAGAATAGTGGTATTCGAATAGTGATATTCGAATAGTACTATTTGAATAGTATTTATTCGAACACATGAATAAATTATTCGAATAAATATTATTCGAATTACGAATACCTTTCGAATAAAAGGATTTTTTATTTGAATAATTTTTATTCGAATAGTCCCATCCCTAATATATATAAAAGGAAGTGGCGTTAGTACAAACGCGTATAACTCAAGAACGCCTGCACCGATTTGGATGATTGGCACCAATTCAGATTGTTCTCTGGCCAGAATAGGAGAATATCCAATTAAATTCCCGAAAAATTAAAAAAAAAAGTTATTTTCCTATATACATTTTGTATGGTGACAATTTCTAAGATATTTTTTTGTAAGAAAAGCTCAATAATAGCTCTGTGGATTATAATAAGATATCGAACATGTGCGTGATGTGGCTATTTTCTTATACATTTTATATAAAGCGTTCTTGATGATTAATGACGTTTATGTTGGCTCACATTTCCTTCTGTCTACCAAAAGCTATATCTCCAAAAGTATTAATGTTTTTCAAATGAATTTTTCAGGCGATGTTAGGCGAGACATTTCTTTATCTAAATTTATTACTTTCATAAATATTTTACTAATATTAATAATAGCAAATTGTTAAATAAACTAACACCATTATCACCAATTTATAAATTAAACACACACCTAATCCTTACTATATTTTCACACGTAGCTTTATTAAGCTGTTCGAACCACTTTCGCACACTTTTTATTAATTTTATGAGCCGAATTTTACATTTTAATTGTTAGACCAACTGCTTTTGCACATTTTCAATAATAATAGCTTTGTTCGCGTACTTTCTCCAACAGCATTTACTCAGCAGCTTCCAACAGCCAGGTGTTGGAGAAAAATGTCACCTATCCTCTCACAAGAGAAAAATATCGTAAGAGGTAAACGAACACAAAATTTGCAGAGTTCAACAGCTTTGGCAAACAGCTGATTTTTATTTACATTCACAAGCCCCAAATTCAAAGGATAAAAAGGATTAAAATTCGCTTACTTTTTCCAGCAGCTTTTCTCTGTCTGCCTCTATCACTCTCTATCTCGCCAAAAACGATTTTTCCTCCTACCAGAGATAATTATCCAAAAAAGTAAAAAAATGCAAATCTATTCAAATCTTGCAGCAAAGACGAACAGCTGATCAAATTAAAACTATAAGAATTAACAAAATATAAACAAATCCTATTTTTACAAAAATTTAGAGGAAATTTGTATTACTTTAGCTTAGTTTCAGCAATAGATTATGCATGCATTATATTTTACTAATAAAGAAACATGTATGTCCTCGATTGATCTCTTTCGAGAACAATCGGTCCACAATTAGTCCCCAATTGTTCTCGTACGGGTATAAATGTAGACTAATTGTAGACCAATTGTTCCCGAACGGGTATAAATGTAGACTAATTGTAGACCAATTGTTCCCTAACGGGTATAAATGTAGATTAATCGCTTTCATCCCGAACGGGTATAAATGTAGATTAATCACTTTCATTCCGAACGGGTACAAATCTAGATTCCTTAAATGTAGACATTTTACAAAAATATGCAATGTATTTAAAAAATTGTAGAACAACCGGTAAAACGAATTGAACACCCTTTTTTAATAACAATTTTAACAAAATGTTGCCTAAAATATCCTATGAAAAAATCCTTTTCATTACGCTCATATAATGCAGACTCAAAACTTACAATTTTTTAAATTTATTTATTGAGATTTTTTTACAAAAGTAAAACATTATATAATCTTTATTTGAATATGCATGAACATTTACAATTTTTTAAGGAAAAATCTACATTTGTACCCGTTCGTGCTGAAAGCGATTGATCTACATTCGTACCCGTTCGGGATGAAAGCGATTGATCTACATTTGTACCCGTTCGGTATGTTAGTGATTAATCTACATTGGTACCCGTTCGGGTATACAAGTTGAACAATTAGTCTCTTCATAGGACATGCTCGAACAAATGCGATCAATTCACTCCATATAAAGGGATGTAAAATTGTATTAGTCGCATGCTCCCTTGCGATTGATCCCGGACACGTCCCGGTTAATCGCATTTTTTGCAGGGTATGGAGTTGCGACTGCCTGCTGGCATTGCATATTGACGTGCATACATACATGCATACATATAAGTTAGCAGAGGGTAACCGGCGGACTTCCTACATTAAGCAACAAACATACAATGCTGCTGTTATCATTCGAAATTTAGCTCAAGTACAGATGCAGACATAATCAAATGTTATTTATTTACATCTTTCATAATTAATTCGTCCATATTTAACTTTTTTAATTTTATTTCAATTTTGCAATTTTCGCAAATTACAAACATATGTTTTTTCATCAGCTGTTTTGCTGCTGGACAAATGTGATGGAAAAAAATTAGGACCGTTCGGCGGCAGCAAATTGCAGTAAAAACTGCAAATTCGCGTTTTTTGAGTCATAAACTCAGTCAAAATTTGCAGAAGAGAGCGCAATTTTGACAGTTCAAAGAAATAGAAAGCTGCAAAGTTTTACTGGCGAAATTTGTCGTTCAGTAGACTGAAAAACATATGATTTGCGATCATATGGTTACAATTTAAAAAAAATTCGAAAGTGATTTCAAGTCAAAAAACTATGAAAATCGGGAATATATGTGATTCAATAGAAAATGAAGTGAGAAAATTATATTATTTTAATTTATAAGGTTTATTTAAATGATTTAATTTGTTTAATAAGGTACCAGCTAAAAGGAAACGTGTTAATGATCGCGCAGTGGGATCATCGTCTGCACTCTCGGGATTCTGCGTTGTTGGGGAAATTTTTCCATTATTCCAGCACGCCACGAGAAAAATGACTTATACATGGGTGTAGAGGAGCTATCACAGATCCCAAATCTGAAAACCAACCTTGCCGGAGACTTATGGTTTCCGAGATAAGTAAAATTTTAGGCGAGCCCCCCACGGCTAGAAAAAAATGGTTTTTTTAGGAGGGTAGAGGGGGCCCCCAGGCTAGAGTTTCGACGTCGATATCCACTTTTTGAAAATGCGAAATAATGGCAATTTCACCACGAAAATCAGTTAGAATGTGACTAAAATGCAAGTTCTAGCTTTAATTTTACTAAATAAATCATTTTCACAGATTTTTTAATTACAAATTCATGTAATTTATTATTAAATTCACCCTTCCCAAAAGCAAAATTTCATGTGGGAAAATTGATTCAACTGCCTTTGGAACGATACTTTTTCTACAAGTTTTTACTTTTATAACTTTTAATTACATTTAAACTTCGATTTTATTTATATTTTCGGGAGAATTTTACGTTTTTATTATAAAAAACTCGCTTTTATTAATTTGTTTACATTTTTTCACTAACCGCGACGAGTTATGTGTGCTTCTGTGTTTCTGACTACATGCAGGGTTGTATTATACAGTACTTTTTGTGTTGCCACATCGAGGTAAGTAAGTAAGAAAAAGGCACCTAACGGGTCTTTACTTTTTTTAACGTATTTCTGAGAATTTATGTGAATGAATGCCAACGCAGAGAAGTCTTTGATAATTTTTATTTAAAAACACCAAAATTTAATAACAAATCGCGCGGTGTACTACGCAGAAGGACATCACCGTGGCGGTAGCCACGGTTGGGCAGTATGTCCGGACTTTGGTGGCGTAGCCCAGGGTTATTTTAAATAAGCGCGGCCGAAGGCCGCCAACGCAGAAAAGTTTTTGATAATTTTTATTTAAAAATACCAAAATTTAATAACAAATCGCGCGGTGTACTACGCGACATCACCGTGGCGGTAGCCACGGTTGGGCAGTATGTCCGGACTTTGGTGGCGTAGCCCAGGGTTATTTTAAATAAGCGCGGCCGAAGGCCGCCAACGCAGAAAAGTTTTTGATAATTTTTATTTAAAAATACCAAAATTTAATAACAAATCGCGCGGTGTACTACGCAGAAGGACATCACCGTGGCGGTAGCCACGGTTGGGCAGTATGTCCGGACTTTGGTGGCGTAGCCCAGGGTTATTTTAAATAAGCGCGGCCGAAGGCCGCCAACGCAGAAAAGTTTTTGATAATTTTTATTTAAAAATACCAAAATTTAATAACAAATCGCGCGGTGTACTACGCAGAAGGACATCACAGTGGCGGTAGCCACGGTTGGGCAGTATGTCCGGACTTTGGTGGCGTAGCCCAGGGTTATTTTAAATAAGCGCGGCCGAAGGCCGCCAACGCAGAAAAATTTTTGATAATTTTATTTAAATTTGGTTTACACCATTTTTCAACCAAACGGCAACACCCAACACAACACCCAACGGCAACCCTGGCGAGTGTTCGGTGAAATTTATATGGGAAATATCGGAACTTTAACGACGTATATCTCGGGAACCATAGGCCTCCGGAGGGTGGGTTCTTCAGTTTTGTGATCCCCTCCGCCCCCCTACCCCCCTAAAAAAACCGTTTTTTTCTAGCCGGGGTATCGACGTCTAAAATTTTACCGGCCCCCAGATTACAAATTTCACCACACATGCAGTTTAGCGAAAATGTCGCAAAAGAATACTTTTCTGCGTTGGCGGCCTTCGGCCGCGCTTATAAAAAATAACCCTGGACTACGCCATCCGTCCGGACGTGTGCCCCAAACGTGGCTACCGCCACGGTGATGTCCTGCGTAGTATTTTCACAACTTTAAGAAGGAATATCTCGGGAACTATAAGCCTCCGGCAAGTTTGGTTTTCAGTTTTGAGATCTGTGATAGCTCCTCTACACCCATGTATAAGTCATTTTTCTCGTGGCGTGCTGGAATAATGGAAAGCCGACCCACTTTCCCTTCGATTTCATTTCGTAAAATTTTAATTTTGTTATGCACTTGTGAATAAAGACAAACAGCTGATTTGCTGCAAATTTTGACAAACTTCTGTTCGTTGAAATGCCAGTAAATTTGCATAAGTTTCTCTCTTTCGGAGAGCAAGATATATTTTTCTTTGTTTGCATATTGCTGCAATTTGCAGCCGCCGAACGCCGTCAAGCAGAATTTTGCAGCCTCTCACAAAAATAAACGTCACTTTGCTCTCTCATTTCCATCACTTCTGCAATTTTTTTGCGTAAAAAAATGGAAAAAGAGGATATTTGTTGCAAAATTGTAATAAATTGCAACAAATTGCTGTACGCGAGTACACCTATTAAAATGATAATAAAATTGGTGGAAATTATTGCTGTGACAGTCCTTTGCCGGATAAATCCGGTACGCTCGGGTACTAGTCCCTTCTGACACTAGCCCGACTGTCGTGCGAACGATTTTTTCTGGCCATAATCAACCTTCTAGGCCGGTGGATTTTAGTCGCGTCTTACGACAGGCATTCCTTACAACGGGTATATTCTAGACCCTTAACCCGCTGGGTAGTGGTCGGAAACTATCGATGGCACTATCGTCACTATCGATGGTTTCTGAACATCGTTTACACTATCGATGGTTTTCAACTATCGTTTGAACTATCGATAGTTTATTGAAAATTTTAAATGTGACCACTAGGCACCAAACAAACCAAAAAAATTTTGTCCAACAAAATTCAACAGCTTCTCACAAAATGAAATGTCAGTTTTCTCTCTCAGTTGGTTCTCTTCTGTTGGAGATTTGGCGTAAAAAAACGGCGACAGTGTTCGTTTTTAAAAGTTTTCGAAAAACATCAAAAAATATCCGTAAACGAACAAAGCTAATAATGGCCACCAACATATAATGGTGATGCCACACCTACCAAAAGGTAAGTCACATTATATGGTCGCATGCACAGTGCGCCATTCGGAGCCAATGAAATGAGTAAATAAAGGCGAAGGCCGCCTACGCTGAAGGGTGTACTACGCAGAAGGACATCACCGTGGCGGTAGCCACGGTTAGGGCACACGTCCGGACGGATGGCGTAGCCCAGAGTTATTGTTTATAAGCGCGGCCGAAGGCCGCCAACGCAGAAAAATTCAATACGCCCCAACTCGTTCCCCACTGTGAAGACGGCCTTATGAAATAGTCGACTGCGTGTGGCAACACCGGTGTTTCTATTTCATTCACCCCGATTCTAAATATCCGCCAGGATCTCAACCCTTGTGGATTTTTTTGTTCACCAGGAAAATTTCCTCCTATTCTCTTTCACTAGCGAGAAGAAAAACTGGCGAACATAATTTCGAACATGTGAGCGGATTTTCGAAGTCAGCTGTTTTGTTGCAAGGCAGATCTAGGAAGGTAGGCGCATAAGCGGATTCAGAAATTTCCCATGCATTTTGTTATTGGAATTGGTAGTGTAGTGTCAAAATGATATTTCGCCTTGGTTAAAACCTGAATTCACTTGTGACTGGCCCATTCCTATTGGGCCATGATGTGAATTCGCTTTGATTTTTGCATTACACTCTACCTTTTTAAATAAAAAAGTAGCTTCGGAATTTGCCTATGCGCCTACCAGTGTCGGCTTCGATATTATGCGCATACCGTATTTATTTTCAAACCACTATGAATTTTTCAATAAAATTTTCAGAAAATGATATGTGAATGTTAATTTTACTAATTTTAAAACCCCACTATGCAAAAATACTGTGGACTGCTCGAGAAATATAAATCCAGAAAGGGAATTCCGCCGGCTGGGCGTAATTTTTTTGAAGCAAGGCCGAAGGCCGCCAACGCAAAATGTTTTTCTACTCAAAACAACTGTGGATCGGTCCGTAGATTTTATTCCAGAAAGAGAATTCTGCCGGCTGAGGGTTATTTCTTTTAAGCGCAGTCGAAGTCCGCCAACGCATTAGGGTGTACTACGCAAAAATAATTTATTATTAATAACTATAAGTTTTCTCAAGATTTCGTTTGCATAGTGATTCATATGAATAAAAATTTTCCATTTTTGTTAAAAAATTGCAAATTTAACAAAATTAAGCGGAAATATACATAGGAAATAAAAAAGTTTTTTGAGAGTATTGCATTGATTTTACTATTTTGCAGATTTATTAAATACTATAGAATTAATAAACAATATTTACAATATTTATTGGACATTTTAATATCACATACACAGCAGCTAAAGAAACTATTTGTAGTCTCTCTTATTATAAAACTATGCGCATGATACAAGAAAGAAGGTAGTGTAAACGTCAAATTTTTGTCGCCATATTAACCACCTGACAATTATATGGATTATGACATTTCGTGCTGCCATATTCAGTGATAAAAATCCTCCATTTATGTTATTTTTTATTTCCATGGTAATCATGGTATCGATTGCAACAAAACGATTTTTTTAAATTTAAATATTGATGTATATATATATATATAAATACGCACATTTACGTGTTAAATTCTTCATAACATCAGATCAAAAATAGTTATATAAAAAATAAGATTTATTCTTAAAATAAGTTGCGGTAAATTTGTGGAATATGTATAGTACATATTACATTCCCACTACACCTCCTGTGAATTTCATTGAAAAATTTCAGTGGTTTAGAAATTATGAATATTGGCACGACTTATGAACTTACAACCGAAAAAACAAGTGCGGTCGATGCAGGGACTTGTAACAAAACTCGTAACGAAACGAAACTCTCGTTTCTGGCGTTTCTGTTCCAAGAAACATTAAAGGATAGAAACTAAATTCGAAACCAAAATATTGTAACGTTTCAATAAGTAACAAAACCTGTAACGAAACTAAATTAATTTTGTTCCTTGTAACAGAAACAGAAACAGAAACAAAACTCCTTTGTAACAAATGTCGTAACAAAACTCCGAAACGTTTCCAACAGAAACAAAACCTGTAACGAAACTAAATTAATTTTGTTCCTTGTAACAAAATCCGTAACGAAACTAAATTAATTTTGTTTCTCAGAAACAAAATTAATTTCGTTTCTCAGTATCAGAAACAAAATAAATTTTGTTCCTTGTAACAAAAACAAAACCAGAAACGAAATTAATTTTGTTCCTTGCAACAAAAACAAAACCAGAAACAAAATTAATTTTGTTTCTCAGTAGAAAAACTATAAAAATTATTATAATACTATTTGCCGTACATTAGGATGGACTTTTTATTTTTAGGTATAAAATAAAAATAGGTAAAAAAACTTTTTAAGTTAAACGGTTTTATGTTATACATACATTGCAATGTTTAAGATAAATGTACTAAAAACCAAAAAATAATAAAATAGATACAGTCGTGGGAATTATAAACATTTGCATAGACTAGACTAAAATAAAACCGTGGGGCACGTCAATTGTCTACAATCGTTGATTAAAATGTTTGTTACACTATAATTAGGCAGTTGTTCAACCGACAACGATGGACGTGTGATAAGTAGGGCTAGAATGTGGAAAAAAGCTAGCAAGCTCGATTATAAGCGAGTTTTAGGGTTTCATAGTGGTGAGCGAGTAGTACTTTTATCATATGTTTTGTCGATTAAAGACAAACTACGAGCAGTGAAACGATTCCTCGTGTGAATGTCCAACGATAAACTGGTTGAAACATCTCTTTTATTAACATGGAGTGTATAACTATTGGAATTTCCATGAGCAAGAAAATAGTAAGTATTTTCCTCACCGTCTGCGGGCCAACTGCCTAACGACGAATTAAACGATTCTTCTATCGCACATTAAGTCGATAATTTGTAGACAATTGACGTGCCCCCCGGTTTTATTTTAGTCTAGTCTATGCAAATGTTTATAATTCCCACGACTGTATCTATTTTATTATTTTTTGGTTTTTAGTACATTTATCTTAAACATTGCAATGTATGTATAACATAAAACCGTTTAACTTAAAAAGTTTTTTTACCTATTTTTATTTTCTAGTTTTTAGTTTTTATTTCGCATTCTGTTTAATTCATTTAGTGCTTCATTATTGCAAGGTTTCTTGCCCGTTAGTTTATTGCAGTCCAACGCCTCTATAGCGACCCACGCGCCACCTATCGGAAGTTTTTTTTAGGAAAATATTTCCTTTCAAGGTAGTAATACATGTTCCGAATTTCAGCCAAATCGGACCATAAATGCGATTTTTGTAAATATAGCGACCCACACGCCACCTAGCGGAATTTTTTTTTTAAGAAAATATTTCTTTTCAAGGTAGTAATACATGTTCCGAATTTCAGCCAAATCGGACCATAAATGCGATTTTTGTAAATATAGCGACCCACGCGCCACCTAGCGGAATTTTTTTTTTAAGAAAATATTTCTTTTCAAGGTAGTAATACATGTTCCGAATTTCAGCCAAATCGGACCATAAATGCGATTTTTGTAAATATAGCGACCCACGCGCCACCTAGCGGAATTTTTTTTTAAGAAAATATTTCTTTTCAAGGTAGTAATACATGTTCCGAATTTCAGCCAAATCGGACCATAAATGCGATTTTTGTAAATATAGCGACCCACGCGCCACCTAGCGGAATTTTTTTTTTAAGAAAATATTTATTTTCAAGGTAGTAATACATGTTCCGAATTTCAGCCAAATAGGACCATAAATGCGATTTTTGTAAATATAGCGACCCACGCGCCACCTATCGGAATTTTTTTTTCATAATATTGCATTGTCATCGGGGTTATACATGCGTGCAAAATTTCAGATTAATCGGTTGACAGGAAGAGGGTGAAATTTGAATTACTAAATTTGACCCAAGAATAAAGAATAAATAATAAAACAAACGGGGTGAGCTAAATAAAACCGTTTAATATATATATGTATACCTGTGGCATTTTGATGTGCAAACATCTTTGCTGTAGCTACGAGTAATTTCGAAAAACAAAACAGGTAAAGTCGACGCGTATCTAATGAAAAGTTTTGGGCAGGGCTCCATGTAGAAGCCTTCTACATGGAGCCCTATTCTTTATGGGTCAAAAAAAGGACCCGGATGATCTTGTGTGTTTCTGAGTAATATTGGTATCTAATGAAAGGTTTTGAGCTGGCTTTCTACAATATTGGTATCAAATGAAAGATGTTGAGCGGGGCTTTCGTATAGAGCTCTATTCCGGGTCTCCACATATGGGTAAAAATGAGGATCCGGATGATCCTTGAATATTTCTGAGCAATGTTGGTATCAAATGAAAGGTTTTGAGTAGGACTTCTACACGGAGCCCCGAGATATGGATCAAACGTGGATCCGAATGATCTTGTATGTTTCTGAGCAAAACAAAACAAATCAAAATCAGAAATCAAAAATCAAAAATTAAAAATCAAAAACCAAACACCGAAACAAACAAAACAAACAAAACAAACAAAAACAACAAAATGTAGCAGTGACAATGGCAACAAAAAATTATAAAAACGATAGTCGCATTTTAATCGATAGAAAACCAGTGAAAAAATGAATAAGGGAAAGGGAATAAAAGTCCTATTTCGAAACTGATTACACATCAATGTTCATGAGTACTCCTTACTTACGTTTCCTTTTTTTTTTTTTTAACTCAACTGGAGTTAGGAAAATATGTGAAAATTTACTAAGGCGAAATTAAAAAAAAACCCTTATAATTTGCTTTATTAACTAATACCTATTAGAAACTTGTTTCGGACTATAATTGGCTGCGAGAAATGATAAATTGACAGAAATGTAATAAAGCTTGATTAATTAAGCAACTACACAAAAAAAAACGCAAGTCGGATATCCCATTATCCATACGAAACGATATTACACCCGCCAAAGCATCCTGTACTGCTTCAACGTCTTATAAAAATCATGATGATGAAGAAATTGCACTACAAAGTAGTCTGAATGAGCTATTATTAGAAAATTAAATATTTCTTGATAACAATTAATGTATACTTTTCACAATCCGTTGTTCTATGCATATGAAGCGTTTTTATATATCATTTAAAAAAATTAAAAAAGACAACCCTAATAGTCACCCAGTTATATTTTTCTTCATATCGACCCCTGCGACTTTATCGTAAGGCACAAAAGCAAATTTTACAGGAGAGCATTTTTTTTTGTTTTTTTTCTGTTTTTTACTGGTATATTTAAATGAAATTGAACACGCGTTTAGATGGTTAATTAATACATTGAACCTGATATCTTTTTTCTTGAAAAAATTTGCAGTTTGCGAAAAAATCATAATTTTGTCCCTTACGATAATTTCGCTCTCAATGTTTTATGAGCGTATTTGAATAAATGTCCCTTACGATAATATTTAAAAAATATAAGTGTCTTATTCCATACTTTAGTTGGTTGCCACAGACATACATATATATGTATGTATATTATATACCTAAAAATAACAATTCCATCCTAATGTTCTGCAAATATAGTTTTTCTACGGAGAAACAAAATTAATTTTGTTTCTGGTTTTGTTTTTGTTGCAAGGAACAAAATTAATTTTGTTTCTGATACTGAGAAACAAAATTAATTTAGTTTCGTTACGGATTTTGTTACAAGGAACAAAATTAATTTAGTTTCGTTACAGGTTTTGTTTCTGCTGGAAACGTTTCGGAGTTTTGTTACGACTTTTGTTACAAAGGAGTTTTGTTTCTGTTTCTGTTACAAGGAACAAAATTAATTTAGTTTCGTTACAGGTTTTGTTTCTGCTGGAAACGTTTCGGAGTTTTGTTACGACTTTTGTTACAAAGGAGTTTTGTTTCTGTTTCGTTACTTAGCTGTGTAACAGAAACCGAAACCGAAACGCGTTACAAGTCCCTGGGTCGATGGCATGGTTATATGCAAAATTTATTAGTAAAAAAATTAATTTAGATGAAAAGGTACTAAAAAGATTTTTTTGCGAAGAATCTATTTCAGAATTAGGTAAATAATAAAATAAAGGAAAATAAATTTAGTAACGCAAGTAAAAACTAAAGAAAACTGCAACATAAAAATTTAAACTAAATTTACTGCTAAACAATTTTTTTAATAAATATATTTTTTAAATGTGGAAATATTCTTGTATAAAACATTGAAACCAAATATGCATATATTTATTTATACGTACGCAATAAATAATACATATAAAGAAAATCAAGAACTCTTACCTTATTCATAAAAAATCGAACAGTTTTCAAATATTGGGTCATATTAATAAAAGCCAAGCATTTACTTTTGCTTAAGATTTCAGACCTTTTACTCAGATTTTGAAATTTGGTTCATACAAATTAAGTCAAATTTCTGAAATTTTGAGTAAAAGCATTTGCTTGATTGTATAAAGGACGTTTTGATACCATTTTTCGACCTTAATAACTGCATAAATCTATTTTATTTTTTATGAATAACTTATTTTTTATTTTCTTTGAAAAGTTCATTTGTTTTGTTGATTGGCATATGTGAAAAACACCATTTCATTTGAAATACCCAATATTTTGTTCAAATATACCCTCAGCCAAAAACTTTTAATTGGGCAACGCTATCCTAAATTTTTGACTTAAAATGAGACGTCAAAAATCCATATTGTAATCAAAAATGACAAAGTCAAAGTGAAATGGAACTACCTTGATTGTTTGTATCATGACTATGCGCATTCTTCCGTTTGTTTTGCTTGAAGACGGATATCAAACGGGAGTTGGAAAAAATTCTGACGTTTGATTGGCTCAATCCACCTTCAGCAAAGTTCTAAAAGTTGTTGAAATTTTTGAAAATGAGTTGTATCCGATTTGGATAAATAAAGCTATGAACAGCGACGAAAAAGAAAATTTTCAAGTGCGTTTTTTAAAACTACGATATCCCTAGTGTCCTTGAATGTATTGATGGAACACATGTCCGTATCATCGCTCCATATCACAACAAGCACCCTTACTACAATCGGAAGGGATACTACAGCCTACAAGCGGCGCAATATCCAGCTGCCCTTCCAATGAACTTACTAAAATATCTATTTGCTGTTTATAATTTCCGTCATAAAAATAAGCAAACCAGTACATAATTAATTCAATTATGTATTTTTTATTAACAAAAGTTATATTAACTCACATTTTGTTCAGCATTCACTTAAAATTGTCTTGTGAAAAATCTCACAAAATAATTGCATAAATTCTCGCTTTTGTTTTCATTCGTGATACCTACTTTTCTCCCTTATTCGCTTTTCACTTTTTCGAACATCATTTAGAATAGCCCATGATTCAACAATTGTTGCGAAAATCCGGAAAGGGAGAAGCGAAAAAATCCACAAGGAATTTGTGTTCAGAATAAGGGAACAGGGATAAGCGGAAAAATCCTTGTGGATTTTTCGTTTAGAATCGGGGTGATTGTTTCGCAGAGAAAAGTGAGGTAAAATATGACTTTTTTGCAACTTTAACTACAAATTACTTAAAAAATATACATCTCCGGAAGCCAGGACATTTACATTTAGAATCAGGAGGTTCTCCTCTACAACGCCCAATAACTCTTTTTTTCCAACGCGTGGTAGACCGTTGGAAAATTTTCCCTTTATGTTTGCAGTACGTTGTGACGGGATTTCCAGCAACGAATCTATTCTCAATTTTTAAGTATTCTCGCTAAATGGACCAGGCGTGCTGGAATAATGGAAAGCCGACCCCTTAAGTGATTATTGCAAATTGCCACAGATATGACTGGCGCTAATATAACTCTAACTAGTCTTAAGCCCAATATGAGACGTGCTCCTCAATTTTTCCATAGCTCTATGCAAGATCCGGATGGCGAATGCATTTTTTAAAGCTTTTCTTAGAACAAAAATACACTCGGTCCACTGCCGAGATGTAACCGCTATTTTTAAGAAATCCCAATTGTTTTTAAGATTAATATAGATACATATGTACTACATACCATGTTTGCCGCGCACGAAGTCCAAGTACTGGCATAAGTGGGCGTGCCTTAGTTGTTTGAGTCGTTGGGCTCGCCCAAGTATCGCAATAGAATTAGGTGTTAATGGCAATCCATTACTCCCGCATACGTCCCCAGGATGCATCCGAGCAAAAAATGTTATCGCGGAAAATCTTGATTCTTGTGTACTTATTGACGCACACATATTGTATATTTAATTTGATAATTTGATTTAAATACACACCTTAAAGTTTTGTTTTATGTTTTTGAGTTATGTTATGGCCGGTAGTTCTGGAAAACCATCGATTGAACTATCGATACTATCGATGGGGCCGATGCCATAGCGATTATCGATGGTTTTTTTTAATCATTGATAGTATTTTACTTCCCAGCCAACATTTATTATCGTAGAAGTGACGAAGAAGTTACTTCAAGAAGTTTAATTCAATCGCGGAAGATATCGCTTTCTCAACTTTTTCATATCTTCGTTCGGGAAAAACTGTTCCCCGACAACGTTACGTCCATAATAGGCGCATTTCAGTTAATACATCTGGGTCTGGGTCAAGATAAATTTTTACTGAAACAATCCGGATCATAATGAAATTTGGCTGCACTTGAAAAGAAGTAAAAAGAAGAAGAAATATCAACAAACTATTTGTGATTTGAGAAAGTAAAAGAAAACAAAATAAAAAATCATGGATCAAGAATTATTTGAGGCAAATTTATATATAATTTAATTATATGACCTTTATACTCATATTTTATGTGTTGCTTCCATAATTTGTTTTTTCACGGCGTCTGAATGAAAAATATGGCCGACAGCTGCTTGTGTATATACATATACAAACATATACCCCGCAGTAAAAATCTGAAATGAATCCTTTATGAATCACTGATGAAATTCATCTGAGGAGGCATCAGTGAATACTTTCATATAAAGGCTGCTGAATTTTTTCAAATAAATGGTTTGCTTTCCTTATGCCTTTATGACACTACGTTTTTTCTCTGGTATTTTTGGTTTGGAAAACCCACCGAAAGTCAAAATACAAAAACAATTCTTCTGTACGTTGAAAAGAGATAAATACTCCCTCAAAAACAATTTGATTGACATTAAACTTCAAACTAAATGAAAATAATAGTTATTTCAAAAATTATTTTTTTGGAAATTTGAATTTAAATTACTGAAATAAATTATGAAACTCAAATGGCGGGATAGCTAAGTATTCCATGTTATAAGGAGAAGCCAGTGCGCAGTATATTTTTTCTTCCGGACTTCTTTCCCCTTACGGCCAAAGCAGAAGCTTACAAGAGGCAAATTTAAAATTTGTATTTCCATATATTTTTTATTTTAAATATAATTTATTTTATAGTTGTTGTTGAA
Organism: Urophora cardui; assembly: GCA_960531455.1. Classification (NCBI taxonomy): domain Eukaryota; kingdom Metazoa; phylum Arthropoda; class Insecta; order Diptera; family Tephritidae; genus Urophora; species Urophora cardui. The sequence goes on along the minus strand of OY482671.1, from coordinate 81,371,253 downwards.
AAATTTGTCAGAAAACCTGCCGAATGTCAAAAAACCTACCGAAATACAAGCTGGCTCGTTGGTTTTTAACCGCCTAGATGGTATTTTGTTGGTATATCGTTTGGTTTTTTCAATATAGCTTGCTCGCTTGCACCAACGCAAAACGATAGTGATGAATATTCAACAAAGAATCATCAATGATTATTTAGCAGTGAAACAAATTTACTGCAGGGTATATGTATATATATGTATACATACAAAATGTCACTTTTCAGTTCTGCCAAATCAAAAAAGCACTGTGCTGCCAAATCAACACTGAAAAAAGAAATCGAACAGGGCGGATCATAAATTGAACCAGCAATTTATCTGGTTTAATCGAGCTGAAATCGTTGTTGTTGCATTTACATGCAAAAATTTTTATCTGGGTTAGGATCACCGTATGTGAAACACGGCTAATTAGTCTTAAACGACACTTCTAGAAGTATCTTCCAAGTGTCGTTTGGAAGAGACGAAAACGTTTCGTACAAATAAACTAATACGACGCTTCCGGAAGTAACTTCTTAGTGCCATCTTGGAGAAACAAAAGCGTCAATTAAAATTTGCTGCTACAGTTTCCTGACTATATTTAGAACCTAAATAAAAAACTCCAAATACATATACATATTTATTTTTGGCATAAGAGCAGAATTCGGCGCGGTAAGCTAGACAAAAAAAAATTTGGTGGGCGTGGTCCGCCTTTTTTTCTGATTTCAGAGATATAATTTTTTTTTTGGGCTCGCTCATATTAAGGGTGCTAGGGGGGGGGGGGGGGGGGTAAAGATGAAATTTTCCAAATTTTAAAAAGCAAATATCTCGAAAAGTACTTAACCGATTTTAAATTAAAGCACAGCATTGAAAAGGTAATTAAAAACACTTTTTTATGATATGCATATGTATATGCTTATAGTAAATAGTTTGTAAGAAAATTAAGAAAATAAAAAAAAAATCAATTTTTTTGTAAAAAACGTATTTTATTTAAAAAAAATCATTATAAACATATATTTTTGTTACTGAAATCAAAAAGAGAATTCTATTACCTTTAATTTGATATATAAAATATTATATAAATGTGTATAATTAATAAGAAAATTTGTGTGAATTGTCAACCATGTATATGCTCATACTAACGGCATATGGAAAAAACGTTATATTTCGGGATCCGTACAATAAGTCGAAAAAAAATGTCGAATCTTAAAAGACCGAATTGAAAAAAGCCTTATTATACCGAATACATTTTTGACCGAATTAAAAAATGTCGAGGGCCGGCTTTCCATTATTCCAGCACGTCCTGAGAAAAATAACTTATGCAGGGCGGTAGAGGGGCTCTCACAGATCTCAAAACTGAAAACACACTTGCCGGAGGCTTATAGTTCCCGAGATATTCCTTCTTAAAATTGTGAAAATTACTATGCAAAACACTATACACACACACAAATGTGCGTGTGTTTGTCGTCACCACTGAGGCTTTATAATGGGCCCGTCAGAATGAATACTTTTCCGGCAATCCAGCAACGTTTAACTGACACATACTTCAATTTCATATATTTGTTACGGCAAAGTTGAAGTACTGAATGTGTCGATCGTCATTCAATTACATATAATTCCACTCTGCTGTCAGTTAAAGGGATTGCTGGATTGACGGAAAAGTATACATTCTGACGCCCCTATATCACCAAGAAACATATTTCACGGTTCAAAATTACTTCTGCACAAAATTGTTTGTACAATTTTGCGAGTTGAAATGGCCGCAAAAGTACTGTGGACCGGGCCATATATATTATTATTTTTATTGTTAATGTGTAAAATTCGAGCTTCCATAAGTTGGGCTATTTTTTAATGCTATATTAGAAATTTTTCCAATTTTTTACATGATTAAAATTTGGTTTTTTTGCTTCGACATTTTATCATTCGACATTTTCGGTTTCGACATTTTTTTCGGTCTTTTTTTATTCGGCAGCCAACGCAGAGGTGTCTCACGCAAAAATACTGTAGATCGGTTCATAGCTACTATTGCAGATAGAGAACGGGTGTTACACGAAAAAGTGCTGTGGCTCGGTCTATAGATACTACTCAAGTAATAAATAAATAATAAATACGGAAAATAGTTTTTTAACTAATTTCTGTATAATATTTTGGTCCAATTTTTTTCCCCGTAATCAAACATTTTATAAATTTTTTTTAAATTAATTTGCGAACTCATTTTTATTCACCTTTCACGTTGGAAAAATATATACACTTTACTTTAAATAGTACGTTTGAAATATACCGTTTTTTTCATATGCCGTTAGTATGAGCATATACGTGGTTGCCAATGCACACAAATTTTCTTATTATTTGTATATATTTATATAACATGTTATACATAAAATAAAAGGTAATAGAATTCTCTCTTTGATTTCAGCAACAAAAATATATGTTTATAATAATTTTTTTTAAATAAAAATGGTTTTTTTATGAAATTTTATTTTATTATTTATTTTATGATTTTGTTTTTGTTTTCATAATTTTCTTACAAACTATTTACTGTAAGCTCATATATATGTATTTCACAAAAAAGTGTTTTTACCTTTTTACCTTTTCAATGGTGTGCTTTAATTTAAAATCGGTTAAGTACTTTTCGAGATATTCTCTTTTTAAAATTTGGAAAATTTCATCTTTAACCCCCCCCCCCCAAGCGAGCGCCAAAAAAAAATTATATCACTGAAATCAGTAAAAAGGGGCGAACCATGCCCACTTTTTGTTTTTTGTCTAGCTTACCGGGCCGTATTCTGCACTTGTTCCTTATTTTTTACTTTTATTCATATTTAACACTTTAAGATTATTATTCTTGTCGACAATATTATGTATTTAAAATAAATTAAATTACGTACTTTAGGGTAAAGATTTTAAGAGTGAACATTGACCCGCAAACCGGATACTGCCAGATCTGTCATTATTAGCATTTATGTCATCGATCTCTTTTTGGATTGTAGTATCAATTTCCTATAAAATAAAGCAATAATTTAAATTAGGAGTTCCACCATTCCAATCACTCCCACTCACTTTAATCTCATCCGTCGCGTAGTCTGCCGGTCACGTTCAATATACAACTTTTTAAAAAATGTAATAGGACAATCGTGATCACCAGCTGAATTTCTTTGCGCGGACCACAGCACGTACCGGGATCGAACATCAAATAACCGGAAAAACGATAGGTATTAGTTTCCAAAACAATTGGGCATAATCAAAGGCGCGTTTGGTAGCGCTGCGCACATCAAACCAAATTCCAGGGGTCACATCACCACGCATATATGTATGTAGGTAGCAATCTTGATTGCTAGAGCCTCCAATCATCATGGCTGGTACCCACAGTATATCTAGGTAATTATTAGTCTTACAAACGAAAATCGGAGGCAATTTCCGTCAAAACATAACGCCAAACAAACGCCCTTGTATTTGCACGCGAGCATAGTGTATAACGTGATTGTTCAGTACACTATGTTCAGCCTGATTGTTTCAGTAAAAATTTATCTTAACCCAGACCCAGATGTAATAACTGAAATGCCCCTATTGTTGATATATTAGACAGTGTTTTTGGTTATATTAACCATGACATTTGTTGATATAACAAAATGTTCGTTCAAATCTTCAACCAATTTCTTGTTACTATTAAACAATTTGTTGGTTATATTTTTATGCCAGTAGCAGCACTGCTATGTATGATCTATAAGAGAGTGTTAATAGGGGCATTTCAGTTATTACATCTGGGTCTGGGTTATGATAAATTTTTACTGAAACAATCCGGCTCATAATGAAAATTGGCTGCACTTGCAAAGAACTAAAAAGAAGAAGAAACATATACAACATATACCCAGCAGTAAAAATCTGAAATGAATCCTTTATGAATCACTGATGAAATTCGTCATGAGGAGTCATCAGTGAATGCTTTCATATAAAGGCTGCTGAATTTTTTCAAATAAATGGTTTGCTTTCCTCATGCCTATATGACTCCGTTCGGAGCCGGCATAAAACTGTCCAATGGTAGGAAAAACAAAAGGAGCACACCTCGAATTGGGAGAGAAGCTCGGCCATAAAACTCGTCAGAGTTATAATAGTGCAAAAACAATTCTTCTGTACGTTGAAAAGAGACAAATACTCCCTCAAAAACAATTTGATTGACTTTAAACTTCAAACTAAATGAAAATAACTATTTCAAAAATTATTTTTTTGGAAATTTGAATTTAAATTACTGAAATAAATTATGAAACTCAAATGGCGGGATAGCTATGTATTCCATGTTATAAGGATAAGCCAGTGCGCAGTATAATTTTTCTTCCGGACTTCTTCTGTCCCCTTACGGCCAAAGCAGAAGCTTACAAGAGGCAAATTTGAAATTTTTATTTCCATATATTTTTTATTTTAAATATAATTTGTTTTATAGTAGTCAAATTGAAAAATTGTGGCCGCTGTGGTGCAGTGGGTAGAGTGCTCGCCTGCTATGCCAGAGGTCTCGGGTTCAAACCACGGTCCGAGCCAAACAAATTTTTCTAATTAGTAAAAAACCAATTATTGAGTTTTTTAAGAGCAGCGGTCACCTCTCGGCAGTGGGCGGCATACCCTCCGAGAGTATTTCTGCCATGAAAAAGCTTCTCACAAAAAATGCATTCGCCGTTCGGAGCCGGCATAAAACTGTAGGTCCACCCAATTAGTAGGAAAAACAAAAAGGAGCACACCTCGAATTGGGAGAGAAGCTCGGCCATAAAACTCGTCAGAGTTATAATAGCGCCATTGTATTATATATTATTAAATTGAAAAATTTGTCAGAAAAGCTGCCAAATGTCAAAAAAGCTACCGAAATACAAGCTGGCTCATGGGTTTTTAACCGCCTAGATGGTATTTCGTTTGGTGTTTCAATATAGCTTGCTTGCTTGCACCAACGCAAAATGATAGTGATGAATATTCAACAAAGAATGATCAATGATCATTTAGCAGTGAAACAAATTTACTGCAGGGTATATTTATATATATGTATGCATACACAAATGTCAGTTTTCAGTTCTGCCAAATCAAAAAAGCACTGTGCTGCCAAATCAGCACGGAAAAAACAAATCGAACAGGGCGGATCAGAAATTGAACCAGCAATTTATCTGGTTTAATCGAGCTGAAATCTTTTTTGTTGCATTTACATGCAAAAATTTTTATCTGGGTTAGGATCACCGTATGTGAAACACGGCTAATATGTTAACTGAATAATGCTATGGTTATGGTTACAATCTTGATTGCCAATCAAAATCGGAAACATTTCGTGATTGGTGAGAGGTGGTTACGCTTACATTGATGATTGGAGCGCACATACACAACATAACACATGAAAATTACTGAGCACATACACAACATAACACATTATTACCTCTGAAACCTCGTTTGCTGGCTGCCTGTTTCACACAGCAAGTTTGCTGGATGTGAGAGTCCGAAAATTCTCTCACCGTCGGAGTGCACAAACACAATTACACGGTGCTCGACCAGCTTGATTGGTAGCATAACCAAACCATAACAAAGAAAATTCCAAATACTCACTCTCTCGCTCTCTGCAATTCGGGTACAGCCATTCAACTTCGTCAAGCACAAACGGTGTTGAAGACGATGGTAACAACAGAGCTGAAGCCATAAAGCTTCGTAAATATTTTTACTTTTTTTTTTAGATATGAAGTAACCAATATTTTCCAACTTTCTGTTTGATATTGATTGTTACCAAACTATTGGTTAATGGTACAATGAAAATGTACATATTACATTTTTTTCTTTTTGACATGAATAAATCAACCAATAAAACATTAACCAAGAAGTTGGTTGAAAAAACCATTGTACTTTTTTCTTTGTGTATGTATATAGCATTTTCTGGTTAAATTAAACCTTAAAAAGAGGGATGGTTTTGTTTACATTTTCCTTTTCAAAGTCTTTAATTTTTTTTTAACGCATAACATTAATTAATTAACAAAAGAACAACAAATAGGAATTAAATACTTCACTTATATATATAGCATTTTTTGGTTAAATTAAACCTTTTTCAATTTAAAATTTGCACTTGATTTGGAAAAGGTTTCATTTGACTTGAAAACGCTATAGTAATAAAACTAAAAGTAGAACATTTGTTGTTTAGCATCTTTGGCGTTGACTAATACATAAGGCACATTGTTTATACATTTCATTAATGTAAAGTACCGATAATCAAAAGGCACACTGTTTAAACATTTCATTAATGTAGAATACACTATGCTTTAAATCAGGGTTGGGCACAGTGCATTCAATTTTGATTGCATTCAGCCTTGCATTCTCCATTCACTGATGAGTGGTAGTGAAAATTTGATTTGCATTACCATTCACTATTGAATGGTAATGCAAATGTGGCTTGCACTACAATTCAGTAGTGAATGGTAATGCAAATGTGGTTTGCACTGCCATTCAGTAGTGAATGGTAATGCAAACGTGGCTTGCACTACCATTCATTGCATTCCCACTACAAGTATGATTTGTGAAAACCTATGATCGTAGTTTAGGCATGAAGTAGCCAATCTATTTCATAACGGGAAGGAAGTTTGTGAGATATTCTACACATGGAATTAGCTTAGAAAATTGATAATTTTATATTAAAGATGAAATGTGTTTGTGTTTTTTAATTAATGTTTTTGTGTAGTATGAAGCTTCAGCTATCAGATTATGTCAAAAATTTTCAAATGAATTCGAAAAAATAGGCGAATTTCCAATATTTTCTCAACAAATGCCATATGCAAAATACCTCTGTGAGCCACTGTATAATTATAAGTATTTTTTTACCTACGTGTTTAAAAGAAATTTATTAACAACCTTCAAACCTATTGATATACACAGAACATATTGCAATGCCGCGTTGGTTTCCAATCAATTTTATAAGCCTTATTCTATGTGTAGAATATCCCATAAACTTCCTTCCCGTTATTAAATAGATTTGCCACTTAATACCTAAACTACGATCATAGGTTTTCACAAATCATACTTGTAGTGGGAATGCAATGAATGGTAGTGCAAACCACATTTGCATTACCATTCACTACTGAATGGTAGTGCAAGCCACATTTGGATTACCATTCACTACTGAATGGTAGTGCAAGCCACATTTACTGAATGGTAATGCACTTTGAATGGTAATGCAAAAATGCCCATCCTTGCTTTAAATAAATCAAAAAACAAAAAAATACGAAGAATTTCAGTTATGTGGGAGGATAGGTATGGGCCTGCTGAGCACAGAACAATTTCTTTTTTTTTTAATTTTTTTGTATGGTTACGTTTTTGAAATAACGGTAATTTTGTGTTTTTTGTTATCACTTTATTCAAAAATTATGTTCGCTGGAGTTACGCTTCTAACAATATACAACTTGTAGTAATTCAACCACACCTCGCTAAATGACATCTGGTCAATGTCAAAATTTTTAATTTTTTGCGATTTTTGAAAAAGTTTTGATTTTCAAATTAAGTTTTTTATAAAAACTTGTAAAAATCAGAAAAGTTTTATTTTTTAAAAATTAGCCCGTTTAATTGTTAAGTAATATCAAAGATATCTGATAAAAACATTATTTTTAGCGATTTCTTTCATGTGAAACAAAAAGGATATTTTATGGACGAGAACTTGGTTAGATGACTTATCCGTGTATAGATAAAAGATAAAATTTGTTTGTGACTTCACCCTCTCATAGGGTTAGCGTTAATCAGAGGTTGAGTAAACGGCCCTTACAAACTATTTACTGTAAGCTCATATATATGTATTTCACAAAAAAGTGTTTTTACCTTTTTACCTTTTCAATGGTGTGCTTTAATTTAAAATCGGTTAAGTACTTTTCGAGATATTCGCTTTTTAAAATTTGGAAAATTTCATCTTTAACCCCTCCCCCCCCCCCCCCCCCCCCCAGCACCCTTAATATAAGCGAGCCCCAAAAAAAAATTATATCACTGAAATCAGTAAAAAGGGGCGAACCATGCCCACTTTTTGTTTTTTGTCTAGCTTACCGGGCCGTATTCTGCACTTGTTCCTTATTTTTTACTTTTATTCATATTTAACACTTTAAGATTATTATTCTTGTCGACAATATTATGTATTTAAAATAAATTAAATTACGTACTTTAGGGTAAAGATTTTAAGAGTGAACATTGACCCGCAAACCGGATACTGCCAGATCTGTCATTATTAGCATTTATGTCATCGATCTCTTTTTGGATTGTAGTATCAATTTCCTATAAAATAAAGCAATAATTTAAATTAGGAGTTCCACCATTCCAATCACTCCCACTCACTTTAATCTCATCCGTCGCGTAGTCTGCCGGTCACGTTCAATATACAACTTTTTAAAAAATGTAATAGGACAATCGTGATCACCAGCTGAATTTCTTTGCGCGGACCACAGCACGTACCGGGATCGAACATCAAATAACCGGAAAAACGATAGGTATTAGTTTCCAAAACAATTGGGCATAATCAAAGGCGCGTTTGGTAGCGCTGCGCACATCAAACCAAATTCCAGGGGTCACATCACCACGCATATATGTATGTAGGTAGCAATCTTGATTGCTAGAGCCTCCAATCATCATGGCTGGTACCCACAGTATATCTAGGTAATTATTAGTCTTACAAACGAAAATCGGAGGCAATTTCCGTCAAAACATAACGCCAAACAAACGCCCTTGTATTTGCACGCGAGCATAGTGTATAACGTGATTGTTCAGTACACTATGTTCAGCCTGATTGTTTCAGTAAAAATTTATCTTAACCCAGACCCAGATGTAATAACTGAAATGCCCCTATTGTTGATATATTAGACAGTGTTTTTGGTTATATTAACCATGACATTTGTTGATATAACAAAATGTTCGTTCAAATCTTCAACCAATTTCTTGTTACTATTAAACAATTTGTTGGTTATATTTTTATGCCAGTAGCAGCACTGCTATGTATGATCTATAAGAGAGTGTTAATAGGGGCATTTCAGTTATTACATCTGGGTCTGGGTTAAGATAAATTTTTACTGAAACAATCCGGCTCATAATGAAAATTGGCTGCACTTGCAAAGAACTAAAAAGAAGAAGAAACATATACAACATATACCCAGCAGTAAAAATCTGAAATGAATCCTTTATGAATCACTGATGAAATTCGTCATGAGGAGTCATCAGTGAATGCTTTCATATAAAGGCTGCTGAATTTTTTCAAATAAATGGTTTGCTTTCCTCAAGCCTATATGAATCCGTTCGGAGCCGGCATAAAACTGTCCAATGGTAGGAAAAACAAAAGGAGCACACCTCGAATTGGGAGAGAAGCTCGGGCATAAAACTCGTCAGAGTTATAATAGTGCAAAAACAATTCTTCTGTACGTTGAAAAGAGACAAATACTCCCTCAAAAACAATTTGATTGACTTTAAACTTCAAACTAAATGAAAATAACTATTTCAAAAATTATTTTTTTGGAAATTTGAATTTAAATTACTGAAATAAATTATGAAACTCAAATGGCGGGATAGCTATGTATTCCATGTTATAAGGATAAGCCAGTGCGCAGTATAATTTTTCTTCCGGACTTCTTCTGTCCCCTTACGGCCAAAGCAGAAGCTTACAAGAGGCAAATTTGAAATTTTTATTTCCATATATTTTTTATTTTAAATATAATTTGTTTTATAGTAGTCAAATTGAAAAATGTGTCAGAAAAGCTGCCAAATGTCAAAAAAGCTACCGAAATACAAGCTGGCTCATGGGTTTTTAACCGCCTAGATGGTATTTCGTTTGGTGTTTCAATATAGCTTGCTTGCTTGCACCAACGCAAAACGATAGTGATGAATATTCAACAAAGAATGATCAATGATCATTTAGCAGTGAAACAAATTTACTGCAGGGTATATTTATATATATGTATACATACACAAATGTCAGTTTTCAGTTCTGCCAAATCAAAAAAGCACTGTGCTGCCAAATCAGCACGGAAAAAACAAATCGAACAGGGCGGATCAGAAATTGAACCAGCAATTTATCTGGTTTAATCGAGCTGAAATCTTTTTTGTTGCATTTACATGCAAAAATTTTTATCTGGGTTAGGATCACCGTATGTGAAACACGGCTAATATGTTAACTGAATAATGCTATGGTTATGGTTACAATCTTGATTGCCAATCAAAATCGGAAACATTTCGTGATTGGTGAGAGGTGGTTACGCTTACATTGATGATTGGAGCGCACATACACAACATAACACATGAAAATTACTGAGCACATACACAACATAACACATTATTACCTCTGAAACCTCGTTTGCTGGCTGCCTGTTTCACACAGCAAGTTTGCTGGATGTGAGAGTCCGAAAATTCTCTCACCGTCGGAGTGCACAAACACAATTACACGGTGCTCGACCAGCTTGATTGGTAGCATAACCAAACCATAACAAAGAAAATTCCAAATACTCACTCTCTCGCTCTCTGCAATTCGGGTACAGCCATTCAACTTCGTCAAGCACAAACGGTGTTGAAGACGATGGTAACAACAGAGCTGAAGCCATAAAGCTTCGTAAATATTTTTACTTTTTTTTTAGATATGAATTAACCAATATTTTCCAACTTTCTGTTTGATATTGATTGTTACCAAACTATTGGTTAATGGTACAATGAAAATGTACATATTACATTTTTTTCTTTTTGACATGAATAAATCAACCAATAAAACATTAACCAAGAAGTTGGTTGAAAAAACCATTGTACTTTTTTCTTTGTGTATGTATATAGCATTTTCTGGTTAAATTAAACCTTAAAAAGAGGGATGGTTTTGTTTACATTTTCCTTTTCAAAGTCTTTAATTTTTTTTTAACGCATAACATTAATTAATTAACAAAAGAACAACAAATAGGAATTAAATACTTCACTTATATATATAGCATTTTTTGGTTAAATTAAACCTTTTTCAATTTAAAATTTGCACTTGATTTGGAAAAGGTTTCATTTGACTTGAAAACGCTATAGTAATAAAACTAAAAGTAGAACATTTGTTGTTTAGCATCTTTGGCGTTGACTAATACATAAGGCACATTGTTTATACATTTCATTAATGTAAAGTACCGATAATCAAAAGGCACACTGTTTAAACATTTCATTAATGTAGAATACACTATGCTTTAAATCAGGGTTGGGCACAGTGCATTCAATTTTGATTGCATTCAGCCTTGCATTCTCCATTCACTGATGAGTGGTAGTGAAAATTTGATTTGCATTACCATTCACTATTGAATGGTAATGCAAATGTGGCTTGCACTACAATTCAGTAGTGAATGGTAATGCAAATGTGGTTTGCACTACCATTCAGTAGTGAATGGTAATGCAAATGTGGTTTGCACTGCCATTCAGTAGTGAATGGTAATGCAAACGTGGCTTGCACTACCATTCATTGCATTCCCACTACAAGTATGATTTGTGAAAACCTATGATCGTAGTTTAGGCATGAAGTAGCCAATCTATTTCATAACGGGAAGGAAGTTTGTGAGATATTCTACACATGGAATTAGCTTAGAAAATTGATAATTTTATATTAAAGATGAAATGTGTTTGTGTTTTTTAATTAATGTTTTTGTGTAGTATGAAGCTTCAGCTATCAGATTATGTCAAAAATTTTCAAATGAATTCGAAAAAATAGGCGAATTTCCAATATTTTCTCAACAAATGCCATATGCAAAATACCTCTGTGAGCCACTGTATAATTATTAGTATTTTTTTACCTACGTGTTTAAAAGAAATTTATTAACAACCTTCAAACCTATTGATATACACAGAACATATTGCAATGCCGCGTTGGTTTCCAATCAATTTTATAAGCCTTATTCTATGTGTAGAATATCCCATAAACTTCCTTCCCGTTATTAAATAGATTTGCCACTTAATACCTAAACTACGATCATAGGTTTTCACAAATCATACTTGTAGTGGGAATGCAATGAATGGTAGTGCAAACCACATTTGCATTACCATTCACTACTGAATGGTAGTGCAAGCCACATTTGCATTACCATTCACTACTGAATGGTAGTGCAAGCCACATTTACTGAATGGTAATGCACTTTGAATGGTAATGCAAAAATGCCCATCCTTGCTTTAAATAAATCAAAAAACAAAAAAATACGAAGAATTTCAGTTATGTGGGAGGATAGGTATGGGCCTGCTGAGCACAGAACAATTTCTTTTTTTTTTAATTTTTTTGTATGGTTACGTTTTTGAAATAACGGTAATTTTGTGTTTTTTGTTATCACTTTATTCAAAAATTATGTTCGCTGGAGTTACGCTTCTAACAATATACAACTTGTAGTAATTCAACCACACCTCGCTAAATGACATCTGGTCAATGTCAAAATTTTTAATTTTTTGCGATTTTTGAAAAAGTTTTGATTTTCAAATTAAGTTTTTTATAAAAACTTGTAAAAATCAGAAAAGTTTTATTTTTTAAAAATTAGCCCGTTTAATTGTTAAGTAATATCAAGGATATCTGATAAAAACATTATTTTTAGCGATTTCTTTCATGTGAAACAAAAAGGATATTTTATGGACGAAAAACTTGGTTAGATGACTTATCCGTGTATAGATAAAAGATAAAATTTGTTTGTGACTTCACCCTCTCATAGGGTTAGCGTTAATCAGAGGTTGAGTAAACGGCCCTTAAGCTAAAGATATAGATACTTATGTATTGTGGAACGATTTTTTCACAAGGGATGACGGAAAACCAAGCAAAAAAAAGGAATAATGAAAATTATTTAACTATTGCTTGTCATTTTATATCAGAAGATTTCAAATTGCGAGTAGACACAAAAGCTGCTGTCAGATACAAATCATTCCGCAGCTAATATATTGGAAACCTTGCACCATGTTCCATGAGAGTTACCGTGTTTTGCACCTTCATTGAATTTAGCTGTGCGAGCAAATTGTTTCTTATTTTAAAGGCAGTACTATTGAATATGAGAAGTTTAAGACCGCGCAAGAAGTCTATAGTGTTTTGCAAAAAAAAAATTTTGTAAAACGACGCCCTATACACGGATGAGTCATATAACCGAGTTTTTAGTCCATAATTTTTACAAGTTTTTATAAAAAACTTAATTTGAAAATCAAAACTTTCAAAAATCGGAAAAAATTAAAAATTTTGACATTGACCAGCTGTCATTTAGCGAGGTGTGGCTCAATTACTACAAGTTGTATATCGTTAGAAGCGTGGATTTTAGTCGCCTCTTACGACAGACATTCCTTACCACGGGTATATTCTAAGCCCCCTAACCCGCTGGGGTATTAATTTGACCAATTTGATATCGAAATCCAACTCCTCCCTAACATTCAGTATTCTTCTCTTGGGACAAAACTAATTTTAGGCTATGATGAAATTAAATACGTAAATACGTACAGGACCCGGATTCTAAAAATCGCTATCGCTAAATGAGATCGCCAAAAATCTCTAAATTTATATCAGACGCGCCTAAAAGTGTGTACCTACTTCCTGTATTTATTTATATCATTACATGACATCACATCACATCATGACATCACATCATGGCATTACATCATGACATCACATCCTGACATCACTTCATGATATCACATCATGACATCACATCATGACATCATACTCATAAGAACAACCACCGTGTACGGACGTGTTTTCATTTGAGTTCTGTATTTCGTCTCTCGATTTCTATTATACCTGTGCAAAACAAATTTAAATTTAATTTTGTGCAAAGCAAATATATAATCATAATCACAAACAATTTAATTATAAACAATTTCAATTTTGTGAATACGAATATAATTCAAGTAATTCAGGTTGTGCATTGCAATTTTCACTTCTTATTTCATTTTACACAAACAATACATATGCCTTGCTTTTGTGGTCAGAGAGTGGAGCGCACTCAAAGCAGCGTACAGTGTGAGACGTGTAAAGAAGTATACCACCTGCAATGTGTTGTTGGTACGTTGGCCGCTGATTTGGACTATTTTAAAAATCACGATGATATTTATATTTGTGGTGACTGTGCTGTCGCTGATCATAAAGATGGTGTGTCACATAATGTTGTCGCTGTACAACAACAACATCAACATGTAAATGATAACGAGCAGCATCACTTGTTATCGTCTATTCTTGCCGAATTGAAGAGTCTGCGAACTGAGCAAGCAAGTGCAGTGGCGGGTATACACTCTCTTCAAGCCGACAAAAACAGGTTGTTGGGTGAATTAGAACTTATGCGCTCTCAGCTTATTAATATACAGAAGATTTATGATGAAGGGGTTGCTTGTGCACTTGCCTCGCTCACATCAGAGGTCAAGCAACTGTGTTCGCGTGTTAGCAAAAACAAAAACAAAGAAAACAAAGAAAACAAATGTAGTGATAAAAACACCAAAAACTCTAAGCAAGTCATTTCTGCTGGTCAGCCAAGCTGTGCTAAAACAGCTGTTGCTGGCAAACATAATACTAATTCGAAACAACCTATTGAGGTTTTGAGCAATAACAATGATATGATAACGGTTGGGATGGCTGCCAGGGGGTCGGTTGCTAAAAGTGTTGTTAGCGCTAACAGTATTAATAATAATGCTAACTTGAATACACTAATATATAGCATAGCTAACTCTGCTGTTGCTAACAGTGTTTCATCGACCAAATCTTTAACTACTGTTACCTCTGTACCTGCAGTCGCGGCGTCTAACAACGTAAAATACTACCAAAGCAATACAAATATGGCTGTTAGCTCTGCCTCTTCTACTGCTGTTTACGACCAAAATAATGCGAATGGTAGTAGCACTGAGCGTATGGTAAATGGTGAAAACACCGATGCTGATGCTGTTAACAATGTTAAAAAAGATGATGTTGCTCGTTGTTCTGGCGTTATTGATTTGAACCCGGTTGGTCCTAGGTTGGTGACTGCCGTGCCGCCTCGCCGGGCAATTTTTGTATCGCGATTGCATCCAACTTTAACGCAGGCTGATATTGTTAATTATATTTTGGTTAAGCTTAGTCCTACAAATTGTATTAATATTAGCGTACATAAATTTGTTTTTAATTATGAGAGGGATTTTTCATCGTTTAAAATATCAGTTCCAGAGGAGCACTTTGCCATGGTTCTAGATAAATCTTTTTGGCCTATACATTCAGTGGTACATTTGTACACCACAAAATCGAAAGATGAGCCCCTCATACGTACAGGGTCAAAAAACTTGGGTACCAACCCGATCATTACGATTCAATAGTAACCATTCACTATCAGAATGTTCGCGGTTTACGCTCTAAATTGAACGCTTTTTATCTCAACAGCTTTTGTTTTACAGCGCAAGTGATTGCGTTTACTGAGACTTGGCTTAAACCAGATAATTTAAATTCGGAGTTATTTTCAAATGACTACGTCGTTTTTCGGTGTGATCGTCAGTCCAGAGCAGGCGGCGTCCTGATCGCTGTGTCGTCTAGTATTTCTGCTGAGGTGTTGAACATTGACAATACTCTTGATATTGAATTTATAGCCGTAAAGCTCTTGTTTCTCAATTTTTATTTATATATATCCTGTTCGTATATACCGCCTCGGTCGGATATACAAGTTTATGATTGTCATACTGTAGCTATTCAAAATCTGCATTCACGTTTGCGGGATAACGATCGCTTAGTGGTTCTTGGTGACTTTAATCTGCCATTCGTTAGCTGGATAAACAATGATAATTCTAGCTTTTTGACTCCCGTCACTCAGCACGGTTTTGTTGGCTCCCTTATAGATCTGCCTCTAGTCCAGATCAATAATGTGGTAAACTCTAAAAATAAGTTGCTGGATTTAGCTTTTGTCGATAATTCATTGGGTATAGGTCTCAGTCGAATTTCTGCCTTATCCCTGCCTGAAGATCCCTTGCACCCCACATTTGAGATTGCACTGGAGAATTTGCTGCCTACGATTAACTTTTTGGAAACGAGCTCTCGTTCGAGATGTTTTAACAAGGCGAACTTTGACATGCTCAACCAAATGATAGCTACCCATGATTGGTCTGATCTTTATGCATGTAACGATGTTGAGGCTGCCACATCTATTTTTTACAGTCACCTTAATGGCTTCATTAATCTTTGCGTTCCGGTTCATTTTATTAAGGCTAAAAGTAGTAAGCCACCTTGGTTCACAAGACAACTTACCAACCTTAATAATATTAAATCTAAGCTCTATAAGCGTGCTAAAAGATCTGGTTCTTCTGTAGATTTTTCTAAATATTTAGTTGCCCGTTCCAATTTTCAGTGCCTGAGTCAAAATTGCTACAAGTCCTATTTGACTAGATGCAAAATGGAATTTTTTAATAATCCAAAAAAATTCTATGGCTTTGTTAATTCAAAACGAAAATCTTCGGGATTTCCATCTTCGTTATCTTTGGGTGGTAAGAATGCTAGCCTCGACCATGAAATTGCAGATTTATTTGCAGACTTTTTTAAATCAACCTATTCGTCAACCTGTGTTCAAGCCGGTACTTACCCGTATGAATTAATTAGTTCTAACGGTATTCTTAATCCAGTAATTGACAGTGAAACTTTACTTCAGAGTCTTCTGGCTCTGAAACCGATTTTTTCGCCAGGCCCTGATGGTATTCCGGGTTGTGTGCTTAAGTTCTGTGCCGTGAACTTGACGGAACCGATATTAAAATTGTTTAATTTGTCGTTGCAATCGGCGTCATTTCCATCAATTTGGAAACAGTCATTTATCATACCTCTGTACAAAAAAGGTAGTAGATCTAACATTGAGAACTACAGAGGAATTGCTAAGCTTTCAGCGATTCCCAAAACCTTTGAAAAAATAATTACCAGTCAACTTCAACATTCGTGTATCTCTATATTATCACCCTGTCAGCATGGTTTCGTGAGAAGTAGATCAACCACCACAAACCTACTGGAATTTACTTCCTTAGTTCGGGATGGTTTTTTGGCTAAAAAGCAAACGGATGTGATTTACACCGATTTTAGTAAAGCCTTTGATTCGGTCAATCACGTAATTCTGACTCAAAAGCTCGATTTACTAGGGTTTCCGACGAATTTGGTTTTATGGCTCTCAAGCTATCTCTCTAATAGAACTCAAAAGGTGCTATACAAAAACACTATTTCTAACTCGATTAATGTTACCTCTGGTGTACCTCAAGGCAGTCATTTAGGCCCACTGCTTTTCACCCTTTTTATAAATGACTTGCCACAGATTTTGTCTCATTCCCGAGCTCTAATGTATGCGGACGATGTAAAAATTTGTTATACATACTTGCCCTCAGACTTTTCTCGCTCAAATCTACTTCAAGTTGATTTGAATTCATTTCAACGTTGGTGCACAATAAATGCACTAGTTTTAAACTGCTCTAAATGTAAGTTTATGACATTCCACCGTGTGAAGCCTGTTCTGTCATCTTATGTACTTTATGGCACTCCTATGGAGCGTATATCTGCGGTTAACGATTTAGGGGTTCTGTTCGACTCGAAACTGAGTTTCAATTCACACATCTCTGCTATTACAAATAAAGCAATGGGAACTCTTGGTTTTGTTAAACGCTGGGCTAAAGAGTTTAATGATCCTTATCTCACCAAGGTCCTTTATATTTCGTTGGTCCGTCCAATACTTGAGTATTGCTCGTGTGTATGGTGTCCAGGATATATTACTCATATAAAGCGTATCGAGTCAGTGCAGAAACAATTTTTATTATTTGCTCTACGGGCCCTTAATTGGGACTCAAATCTTCATTTACCACCTTATAGAAGCAGGCTTCTTCTTATTGATTTGCCAACTTTGGAAAATCGTAGAATATTGCTTGGGGTAATGTTCCTGCATAAGCTGATTCTTGGCGAGGTTGATTCCTCTGTGCTGCTAAGCCGACTAAACCTTGCAGTTCCGGCCAGGGCATCCAGAAACTACGTGCCTTTCCATTTACCCCTTTGTCGCCTAAATTTTGAAAAAAGTGATCCATTGCGTGTTTGGTGCTCGTACTATAATGATTTGTACAAATTTATTGGTTTTGAAGGTTCGTTTGCTGTCTTGCGTAAAGCAATACTTCTTGGTCTAAACTGATATTTTAAATTTAAATTTAAATTTACTTTTTCACTTTTTGTGTAATGTTAGATACATTTGTTAAGTTTTGGTTAAGTTTATTTCTGTATTTATCTTTACGTAACTTTGTATCTTGTGTTAGTCGACCGCGATTATGGTCGACTTTAAATAAATAATAATAATAATAATAATAATATCATCGTATCACGTCATGACATCATATCATGGCATCACATCATGACATCACATGACATCACATTACGGGGTTATCCGGGTCCATATTATGACCCATATTTGCGGACCCGACCTAGAACTCATAATCAGTGCATCTCTATACGAAAGCTGTGCTCAGCACCTTTCATTTGATACCAATATTGCTCAGAAATATTCCGGGGTCATCCGGGTCCACGTTTTGACCCATATCTGGGGACCCGACCTGGGAATCATAACTAGTAATTCTCCATGTAAAAGCCATGTTCAATGCCTTTTATTTGATACCAATATTGTCCAAAACATTCAGGGGAAAGCCGGGTAAACGTTTTTATCTTTTGCTGTTTCTTGTTTCCTGTTTGCTATTTCCGTGCAACGGAAGTGTACCTGCTATTTCCTTTTTAAAATTTCACTCTCCATAAAAACTCTATATCGCCGCCTAAGAAGTTAACTTCAAAAAAAACGAAACTTTTTAACAAACACACTTTTTTATCAATACAAATTTGTTTCGCTTTAAATCAATTTTATTTATTTGAAAAAATTTGCTTTATTTTTTTTGGCAGTTATCTTTTCAAGACAAAAAGTATCTTCTCCATACACAGCAAGAAGTAATATACGCGATAGGAAGGAATTTTGTTTTTGTAAAATAGAAAATATCTTTCGAATAACGCCCAGAAGTGTCTCAGACGTTACTTATTTTAGACAGACGAGAAAACGCTCTTCCAAATGCTAGCAGGGTCAAAAAAACAGATTTATAATTTTTAAGGTACTTGATTGGAATATGTGGGCTGTGAATATATAAATAAAAGATTAGTGAATAATTTTATGAAAAAAAATTGCAAATAAAACGGTTTTTTTTATTGAGAATTGAGCAATTTAGGTTTTGATTTCGGCTCTCCTATTATTTTGTGGACAACTGTATATGTACAAATGTGTGTATGTAGTGTTCTTACTTTGAATAGTTATTGATTTATTTTTTATATTGAACTTTCAACATGAACTTTGGTTTTTTATTAATTTTATAATATGTTTCTAATAAAAATTTATACTTTTCTTTTAAATATGGGAACGTAAGTGCATACATACATGCATACATATGTACATATGTATATGCACATTAAATATTTGAATAACACATTTCCCTCTAACGGGCCACCTACGTACATATTGTTACGTATTTGTCGATAGCTCGATTATTTCTATCGGGTTCGTATCGCTGAATTGTTAAATAAAAGTCTTTATTTACTTCTTAATTCACACCGCTTTATTTCACGACTAAAAAGTCTACACTTGTTTTACTTGACTTGATGTTAACGCTTATACGGTTAAGTTACGACTGACTGCGGAGCGCCTGCTCGGCGCCTTATATAGTCTGTCAAACGCAATCTGGAAAATTCTGGCAACACTGGAAATTATCTGGTCTCTTCTTCTAGTTCTGGCAGTTTCCTTAGAGGTGTGTTCAGTCATTTAGTGATGTGAGAGTGGAACCGATTATATTCGCCACACTGCCCTCCACCTAAGTCTGATCGTGCCGATCTGACACATTAGAGCGCTTTCACATTACTCGGTGCGGAATCGGATCGACATTTTTGGTTTTTACCGAAAGTATACCGAAACCTTGCCGACCACATGTATTTCAATTGGCACTTTCACATTAGTGTTGCATACATGAAATCGGAGCGGATTGATTTCGGTATACCGCAACGCGGTAAGACCGGTCAGTAAAATTTGAGGAATTACTGCATACATTTTTGCGGCGTAATAAAAGAAGAAGTACAAAGTCAGTAAAAAACTCGTTTCGGCTATAAATGTAGCAAGTTATAATGTCTTCGTCTTCGCTAGAAGACATTATTGTTATTATTGAGTGATTTGTTGAAGTTAAAAATTTTGTTTTGCAAATTTCGATGTTTGTTTTCCTATTTTCTGCCGATTACGCACCGAAAGTATTCCCACAAGTGTGAAAAACACAGCAATGCGGAATCGTTTCGGTAAGCTGAATATACCGAGCAAAAAATGTCGATCCGATGTCGTGCCGAGTAATGTGAAAAGGCCATTACTCGTTCCAAATGCTGCTAGCCTTTCCAGATGAACCACTTTCATTTTATTCCTCGGTCTTCCAATCGTTTGAATGCGATACACAACATCGTTGAGCCGTTTAATCACTTTGTATGGCCCTTCCCAAGTACACTGCAATTTCGGGGTTAAACCTTTCTTTCGCTGCGGGGTGTATAGCAAAACTAGATCTCCATCAACAAAACCTTCTGAGTTAATCGCCTTGTCGTATCTGGCCTTCATCTTGTCACTCATGATCTTTGTTCGCTGTCTTACAAGTTCATGTATTTCTCTCATTTCCTCTTCCAGAACGTTGTTAGACTGTCTGGTATTTATTCCCGTATCGGCATTTATCCCAAATTTCAAGTCAGCTGGCAGTCGAAGATCACTACCAAAGATTACTTTTGCAGGAGTCTGACCTGTTGTATCGTGTACGGCCGATCGATATGCCATCAGGAACAGAGGAATATGAGTGTCCCAATCCCTCTGGAACTTGTCCACGACCTTTCGTAAATGTTCCTCTAATGTTCTGTTAAATCTTTCTACCATGCCGTCTGATTGTGGATGCAACGCAGTTGTTCGGGTTTTCCTAATACCCAGTGTCTTGCACATCTCCTGAAACACTACTGATTCGAAGTTCCTTCCTTGGTCAGAATGTAGCTCTATAGGTGCACCATATCTCGTCACCCAATTGTTGGTGAATACTTCGGCTATAGTAGTTTCTGCTTCTTGATTTGGAATCGGGTACACTTCCGGCCATTTGCTGAAGTAATCCATGACCACCAGAACATATTTGTTTCCAAGTTTGCTAGTAGGAAATGGCCCAGCTACATCCATGGCAATTCTCTCAAATGGTGCTCCTGGGTTGTATTGTTTCATCGACCCATGACTCCTGGATTTGGGACCCTTAGCCTTTATGCATACATCGCAGTTCGCAATCCACTCAACAACTGTCTTACGGCAGCCGATCCAATAAAATCTCTTCTTGATTTTCTCTACCGTCTTTGTTACTCCAAGATGGCCCCCACTTGGACCATTGTGTAATTCATTTAGCACATCCGGTATTCTTTTCCTTGGAACAACTATCAATGTTTTAGAACTTTGGCCATCTTCACTCTCCCAAACACGATGTAGGCAACCATTTACCAATTGCAAACTATTCCACTGTGCCCAATTTGATTTGGCAACAGGACTCTCTGCTGACATCTCTTCTTTTGATGGTCGTTCATTTTGCTCCTAACCGATCATTACACGTGCCAGATCTGGATCTTCTAGCTGACACTTCCTTAATTGTTCCGCATTCCATTCGTCTGTAGATGTTATTGTCATAGCCAGGGTTTTTCCAACAAGCAAATTTGATCTAGTTTCTGTTTCTGCTTCAACAACCCACAATTTGTTTGTCCCACAATCTCCATCAATCTTTGCCCAAATAATTGCCTCGGACTTTGGCGGTATCTGCTGATTCTCTTCCACGAGCACTTTCTTACTGCTGTATCTCTTATCGTAGCCAAAACTTAGCGGCACCTCCAAGTTTTTGTAACTCATAACCTTGTTTTTCATGTCAATCTTAATGCCGATTAGGAAGTCCACGCCAATTATGACTTCATCAACAATTTTCGCCACTATGAAGGTGTGTAGTACGACAACATTTCCAATTACAACTTCGCATGTAACTTCCCCTAGGACTTGGGTATCCTCGCCTGTTGCCGTACGCAATTTTGCTCCATACAATGGCCTTACTTCCTTCTTTACCAAGTCAGATCGAATGATGGAATGAGATGCTCCCGTATCCACAGTCAACATGCGCTCCATTCTGTCCACCAAACCACCAATAGTAACATTACTCGTGCTTCTTCCCAACTGAGAGACAGAGATTATGGGGCATTCCATTGTGGGGACCAGCCCACGCCTCTTTTGACTGGCCCGCTTTAGTTTAACGACTGAGTTGATTTGGGCGCTTGTTCATACCCCTCTGCCTTGCGCTTGCGCCCATCTGCAGTGCTGAACTTACTGGAATTATTGCTGCAGTGACGTGCTATATGTCCTATTTTTCCACATCTGAAGCATTTCACAGCATTACTTTTCTTTTTCTGCATTTCATTCAACGCCTCCCATATTTTGCTTAGTAAATCTGGCGTTTCCACTTCCACACGATGAGCCTTGTAGGTGGGCTTGCTCAATAGAGATGCTGTTTCCTGCGTCAAGGCATATGATACCGTTTCAGCAAAAGTTCCTTTTGGATTTGCATAGATAGCCCGCTTCGTTTCAATATCTCGTATTCCATTGATGAAGCTTTGAATTTTCATTCTTTCGATGAATTCTTGAGGTGCTCCTGCGTTTGCCAAATGAGCTAGCCTCTCAATCTCAGAAGAAAATTCTTGTAACGTCTCATTTGGTTTCTGGAATCGATTCTGCAAATCCATTTGACTTCCACTGACCGTGGAGCATCTTCCTTCAGAGTTTCTTCCTTCTGGACCTCTTCCACATCATCGTTGAAATCAAACTCATCTACATTAATGTTATATGCTTCCATAGCTACTCTTAACCTTCTCTGTAGTTCAATTTTATTGCCGCTTGTACTCAGGTTTCTCTTCTCTAACTCCTTTTTAAGCTCTTGGATTTTCAGTTCGTTTAACTTTGCCATTAACCTTATTTCGTTATCCTTGTCTCGTTATCCTTGTTTCGTTATCCTTGGTCCTGGAATTTATTTAATAATTCCAATTCTGACACCAATTGTTACGTATTTGTCGATAGCTCGATTATTTCTATCGGGTTAGTATCGCTGAATTGTTAAATAAAAGTCTTTATTTACTTCTTAATTCACACCGCTTTATTTCACGACTAAAAAGTCTACACTTGTTTTACTTGACTTGATGTTAACGCTTATACGGTTAAGTTACGACTGACTGCGGAGCGCCTGCTCGCCGCCTTATATAGTCTGTCAAACGCAATCTGGAAAATTCTGGCAACACTGGAAATTATCTGGTCTCTTCCGTGCTTTTGACGTTTTAGACGAGAGATTTTCAACATGGCCGCCGTGCTGTAACCTTTATAGATCTGCCTTGCGCCCTTCTACGTATTCACACTACAGACAATTTAGTCGAACGACTACAACAACAACAGTGATATTCGTAGTGTAAAGAGTTGCCATGCTGACAGCACTACTTTTATTTCACTTTTGGTAAATTGCAGAGATTGAATATTTCAATTAATATTTTCAAAATGATTTTCGGGTTTTTTGCCGGCTTCAGGTCAGTTTCAACGAAAAATTGAAAAACACTTTTTCGGTTTCAGTGCCAATATATTTCAGCTACTCTTCGGTAACCGTCTTCAGGGCCACTATTTACAAAAATATATATAAGACAATACATTAAACAAATAACAAAAACTTCGAACATTTTAAATTTTTAAATCTAATAACTATTAATAACAATAATTATATTTGTATGTACATACGTTTAATTGCACGTCCGTCCTGTGTGACGTGGAGTTCTACACTGTCTGTTTGTTAGTAAATGTTTGTATATATGCGCACAATTATCTGTATCGGTTTTATAATTTAGTCTAATATTTGTTGGTTTGTTTATTATATGTAACATTTCCAAGTAAACCTCTTTCTGTATTGTTGTCCTTGTTGGAGAATTTTTGTCTTGTCCAAATTTGGCGAGTGGCCGCTACTCGCACAGTGGGCCATGAGCGCTGTTTTTGGCTTATCTACGTGATGGCAATATTTGAAGTCTGATTTATGTTGTGCCAATCTTGTTTTTAATTTGGCCTTCGTTGTTCCTACGTATACGCTACTGCATGATTCGTTGCTCTTTCCATTACAAGGTATTTCGTACACAACATTACTTTTTTCAGTTAAGGGTATTTTTGATTTAGTTTTATTAAAAAATTGTTTTAAAGTATTGGATGGCTTGTGTGCTATTTTAATTTTTTCTGTATTATAATAATCAGATTTTGTTAGCCGCTCAGATATTTTGGGTACGTAAGTGACGGATTTGAAGATCACTGCTGGTTTTTCGGATTTTTGTGAAACGGTTGGAAATTCTGATTTGTCTAGTAATTTGTTTATAGTGCGTTTTGGGAAATCGTTCTCTCTTAACAACTTATATATCTCCTTTTTGATATCATTGTGGTAAATTTTGTCTGATATATCCAACATTCTTCGTATACAGCTTTTTGCTGTATTCATTATCATCGCCTTCGGGTGTTTAGAATTGAAGTTGACGATTCGTTCTGAAGAAGTCGGCTTTTTATACCACTTAATTTTCAATTGGTTTCCGCATCTATTTATGATGGAGTCAAGGTAAACTAATTTATCATCTTTTTCTATTTCTGTAGTAAATTTAATATTTTTATCGAACGAGTTTAGTGCATCTAGTGTGGTTTGTATCTCATTTTCTCTGGTTATTGCAAACAAATCATCTACATATTTTGTCAGTAATCTCGGTTTTATTGTCAATTTTTCCATTGTATTGTCCAACAGTTTTTCCATTACTAAATCAGCTATCACTGGGGAGGTTGGTGAGCCCATGGGCAGTCCTTTCAATTGTGTGTATATGACGTCATTATATTTAAAATACCTGCTCTCTTGAATGCAAAACTGAACCAATTCCATAAATGTTTGTTTTGGGATATCTGTGTGTTGTTTTATTATGGTCCATTGTTGTGATATTACGTCCAGGGCTAATTGTATCGGTATACTAGTGAAAAGTGAGACCACGTCAAAAGAAATAAGTTTTTCATCGTCGTAAATATAAGTATCATTTATTTTCTCCTTGAACTCTAGTGTATTTTTGATGTTATATGTAGATCCCGCTGTTGCTTTTTTAAGTATTTCTGCAATATATTTACAAAGTCCGTACGATGGTGATCCAACTACTGAACAAATTGGTCTCAGTGGCATTCCTTCTTTATGAATTTTTGGTAGACCATACATTCTAGGTGGTAGTGCTGTGGTTGTGGTAAGTATATTTCTTTCTTCTTTTGTTATATGCCCCAATTTGAACAATTTGTCGACTAAACTATTATTCTTATTCTGTAGTCGCGATGTAGGATCTTGTCTTTGCCTTCTGTATGTGCTTAAGTCTTCTGACCTGAAGCCGGCAAAAAACCCGAAAATTATTTAAAACATAGGTCGATTTAAACATATAAGTTATTTTCAAAATGTTTAAAAAAAAAAAACAAAAGGTTCGTTTCTTATTAACTAGAATTATCTAACTAAGGATATTTACTTCCGTTTTCATGTGTTTCTTGATATTGTTGTTCTCTTCAAATATGTCATTAATCGCATTTTAAAATAGAAATAATGAAAATGAAATTGCATGGAAATTATTAATGGCTAAGTTTTACTATTTTTCCGTTTCTTGTACTTCTGTTCGTTTCGTTCTTTATGAGCGTAATTCCTTCCGTTTTTCTCTTTTCATTTACTTGACAGCTAGTTGCTAGTTTAATAAGAAAGAAAGCGAAACAATGTATGCACTTTTTGTTTATTTTATTATTTTTTATTTATTAATCAAGTTGACAGATGATAAGAAGGTGCTTTCATGTAACAATGCAGATAAAGTGATAAAAGCAATTTAATAATTCATCACTTTATACGAAGACCACTAATGTAAAATTTGCTGTGTAAAATGTGAACATTGGCAACACTATGTCATTGTCAATCACCCGACTATTTAAGGTTCAGATATTGGTGACTTATAAGTTATTCTGTATCGTTAACCTTATTGTAACTTTACCGCTATCCATGTGAGCTGTTAGTGGTGCCGTAAATCTGTAAACAACTGACACATGTCGAGGCAAATCTTGGAAGGTAGGCGCATAGGCGAATTCAGAAATTTCCCATGTATTTTGTTATTGTAATTGGTAGATTGTAACGTCAAAATAATATTTTTCTTGGTTAAAATCTGATTTCGCGTGGGACTCGCACATCACTATTGGCCATGATGTGAATTCGCTTTGATTTTGATATTATAATCTACCTTTGTAAATAAAAAAAAAGAAGTTTCTGAATTCGCCTATGCGCCTACCTTCCTATAACTGCTTTCACAAGTGTCAGCTGTTTACGGATTTAGAGTGCAGACATTGGTGACTTATCTGTAACCTTATAAAACAGGTGATTCAACCAACCTTACGACAAGCTGTGTTACTAGTCATTGGTGCATTATCGTAATTCTGTATCTGTATCGTTAACTTACAGACCAATTGGATTTTGGTTAGCAACCCTAAATCCGTAAACAGCTGACACTTGTGAAAGCAGTTATAGGAAGGTAGGCGCATAGGCGAATTCAGAAACTTCTTTTTTTATTTACAAAGGTAGATTATAATATCAAAATCAAAGCGAATTCACATCATGGCCAATAGTGATGTGCGAGTCCCATGCGAAATCAGATTTTAACCAAGAAAAATATTATTTTGACGTTACAATCTACCAATTACAATAACAAAATACATGGGAAATTTCTGAATTCGCCTATGCGCCTACCTTCCAAGATCTGCCTCGACATGTGTCAGTTGTTTACAGATTTACGGCACCACTAACAGCTCACATGGCTAGCGGTAAAGTTACAATAAGGTTAACGATACAGAATAACTTATAAGTCACCAATGTCTGAACCTTTAGGGTTGTTAACCAAAATCCAATTGGTCTGTAAGTAAACGATACAGATACAGAATTACGATAATGCACCAATGACTAGTAACACAGCTTGTCGTAAGGTTGGTTGAATCAGCTGTTTTATAAGGTTAGAGATAAGTCACCAATGTCTACGCTCTTAGTCTCTAGTGTGAATAGCTGCCACCGATTCGACTAAATAGTTGGCGTAGTGTGAATACAACAGCCCAATTCGACCAAATCGAGTCGCAAGTGTGTATAGGCTCTAAATCGACTTCGACTTTAATCGATTATCGACTTTTTTCTAAAAAAAAATCGCCTTCTACAATCGATTGTTGTGTGTGAAAGATAGGGCCTGGTTATGGTTACAATGTTGCTGGTCGATCACCGTGAAATTGTTGTTGTGGACTCCGACGGTGAGAGAATTTTCGGACTCTCACATCCAGCACATTTGCTGTGTGAAACAGGCAGCCAGCAGCCGAGGTTTCGGGGGTAATAATGTGTTATGTTGTGTACGTGCTTAGTAATAATCATGTGTTATGTTGTGTATGTGCGCTCCAATCACCAATGTAACCATAACCACCTCTCACCAATCACGAAATGTTTCCGATTTTGATTGGCAATTAACATTGGTACCATAACCACGCTATTAGTCGGAAATCGATTAATTGGCTCGACTAATCGAATTTTTGACTATATATTTTGGCGGTATAATATTGTCAGAACTAATATATATAGAAGAGAAGCTCGGCCATAAAACTCGTCAGAGTTATAATAGCGCCATTGTATTATATTATTATAATATATATAGAAAACAAGCTCCTCACAGAAAAAAACTTCAAATTACAGCAAGCAAACCAAAAAAACAAGCATTCGCCCTTCGGAGCCGGCACTGTAGGTCCACTTAATTTGTAGGAAAAACAAAAGTTAAGGAGCACGCCTCCAATTGGGTGAGAAACTCGTCAGAGTTATAAACGCGCGAGTGTATTTTTTATTTACACTCATATACATCTGCGGCTAAATTTTGTATGGATCTCTAAACGCACATCTCTATCTGCGCTTAGCAGTCCATACCAGGGTTTGAATTGCTGACTAGCAAGTAGTCAAAGCAACATAAATACGACTTTGCGTTCTAGTCGCGTAGTCGTTTAACAGAAATAATAACTAGCTCATTCGGTTGCTAGTCGTTTTTTTTTTTTTTGGCAACTTGACTAGACTACGACTAGGAAAAGTAAACAACTTGACTAGAAAATGAGATAGTCGTTGGCCAACAAACAGCTTGTAACTATGGCAGCAAATGCGACGGCGCGCAACTTGTAGTTTTTAGTCGCAGTTCTTTTCTCAATAATCAACTATGAAAATGTGTATACATATACCCGGGTACCAGAGTAATGCCCGGAAGGAAGTACAGGCAATTTTTTTTTATTTTGGGGGTTCCGACAAAAGTATACTCTATATAGTAAGATAACTTGGCAATCGATGAAAAACAGCTGTGATCACCTGTTTTTAATACCACGTTTTACAATCCTGCGTCACAGTTGGTCACAGGGTTTCACTTAGAGCCTATACACACTTGCGACTTAATCGATTTGGTCGAATTGGACTGTTGTATTCACACTACTCCAACTATTTAGTCGAATCGGTGGCAGCTATTCACACTTGAGACTAAATAGTCGTGCGATTGACAATGACATAGTGTTGCCAATGTTCACATTTTACTCAGCAAATTTTACATTAGTGGTCTTCATATAAAGTGATGAAGTATTAAATTGTTAAAGTTTATCTGCATTCTTACATGAAAGCACCTTCTTGTCAGCTGTCAACTTGATTAATAAATAAAAAACAATAAAATAAACAAAAAGTGCATACATTGTTTGGCTTTGTTTCTTATTAAACTAGCAACTAGCTGTCAAGTAAATGAAAAGAGAAAAACGGAAGGAATTACGCTCATAAAGGCGAAACGAACAGAAGTACAAGAAACGGAAAAATAGTAAAAATCAGCCATTAATAATTTTCATGAAATTTCATTTTCATTATTTCTATTTTAAAATGCGATTAATGACATTTGAAGAGAACAACAACATCAAGAAACATATGAAAACGGAAGTAAATATCCTTAGTTAGATAATTCTTGTCTATAACTACACCATTTCCAGATGGATTTTATAAAGCGTCAACTGGATTTTAGAAAGGGGAAATTGGATCTTAGAAATGTCAATTGGATTTTAGAAAGGGGAAATTGGATTTTAGAAATGTCAATTGGATTTTAGAAAGGGGAAATTAGATTTTAGAAATGTCGATTTGATTTTAGAAAAGGGAAATTGGACTTTAGAAACTGTAAATTGGACTTTCGAAAATTTATATAATTATTAATTTATACTTTCATACGCAATAAAGAATTTCTATTCGAAAAATTCTGTGTAAAATTTATTTTAAACGCACATTCTGAAATCCAATTCACGCTTTCAAAAATCCAATTTTGTTTTCTAAAATCATTTTAACGCTTTCTAAAATCCAATTGACATTTCTAAAATCCAATTTCCCCTTTCTAAAATCCAATTGACATTTCTAAAATCCAATTTCCCCTTTCTAAAATCCAGTTAACGCTTTCTAAAATCCATCTGGAAATGGTGTAGTTAATAAGAAACGAACCTTTTGTTTTTAAACATTTTGAAAATATTAATTGAAATATTCAATCTCTACAATTTACCAAAAGTGAAATAAAAGTAGTGCTGTCAGCATGGCAACTCTTTCCACTACGAATATCACTGTTGTTGTTGTAGTCGTTCGACTAAATTGTCTCAAGTGTGAATACGTAGAAGGGCGCCTTGCTGATCAAGCAGTTGTACAACTGTTTCAGTTGGAATGAAATCGGGCTGCAAATCCAACTGTTTCAGTTGTACAACTAATTGAATGTAGTGTGAATGCTTCCATACATTCCCATGCAAATCAACATTCGACTAAATCGATTGAGTCGCAAGTGTGTATAGGCTCTTAGAGCGCTTTCACATTACTCGGTGCGGTATCGGATCGACATTTTTGGTTTTTACCGAGAGTATACCGAAACCTTACCGACCACATGTATTTCAATTGGCACTTTCACATTAGTGTTGCATACATACAAATCGGAGCGGATTAATTTAATTTCGGTATACCGCAGCGCGATAAGACCGGTCAGTAAAATTTGAGGAATTAATGCATAAATTTTTGCGGCGTAATAAAAGAAGAAGAACAAAGTCAGTAAAAAACTCGTTTCGGCTATAAATGTAGCAAGTTATAATGTCTTCGTCTTCGCTAGAAGACATTATTGTTATTATTGAGTGATTTGTTGAAGTTAAAAATTTTGTTTTGCAAGTTTCGATGTTTGTTTTCCTATTTTCTGCCGATAACGCACCGAAAGTATTCCCACAAGTGTGAAAAACACAGCAACGCGGAATCGTTTCGGTAAGCTGGAAATACCGAGCAAAATATGTCGATCCGAGTAATGTGGAAAGGCCCTTACATGGGCATAGAAAAGTTGCGCTGGATCATTTTAAACTGATTATAAAACTATAATAAAAACTTGAAATTAACAATTATAAATGCATTAAGTGGTTTTCTTTTGTGGTATTTATTGTTCCTCTTCTGATTTTCATTAAGCTGTTCTCCGCAAAAGTTTTTTCTTTATCTTCTCTCTAATAAAAGAAAATATGGTGCAAACGTAACTTTGAAACCTATAAAAACGCCTTTCCACCACCATTTATTTATTTTTGCTTTCCACCAAGACCAATCTATATACAGGTCGTCTTATGTGAAGAAGAATAGGTGATTACAGTTAGACGGCCGCTTTCAAGAATGTCAAAAGCAGAGAAAACGCCAACGAACACACAACCGAACATACAAGGTCTGTTTGGTGAGATATTGGGTAGAATGCTATTTTATGTCAAACTGAAGATGAAGGCAAAAGTTCAACAAACGCATTTGTGCGAAATGCTATTTAGTGTCAAAAATGACGCTTAGGAATAGTGTTGCCACAACCTCAAACATTTTGGTATCACAAATTAATGCCTTCAGGATTTTTTTTTCGTGGTCACGCTTTTCTTTACCGATCCAGGGGGGGGCGTAAAAACCGTTTATAAAAGGGGCGTTGCACCGTCCTCCGATCCTATATCTGAAGTCGGAACAGTCCGGAGGCCGATAGTTTTCGAAATATAAATATTCGCTTTTTCAAAATACCTTTATTTTGGTGCATAACTGATTGAAAGGACCACATAATCCTCTTTCAGGGGCAAAATCTACGTACCCATCCACAGTAATCTTTCGTGGACCACCTTCATCGTCTTCATGAGGGAGTACTTAAATATATCAAAAAAAAACACCTAAGCGCAATTATATATGAATGATAATTAGATAATTTTTATTTTGGCTTAGAACAAATTTTATTTTTATCAAACTTTTGGTAGGACCACTGCCCATAGCAGGCATTTTGACTTAAAGGAGGGCAGCGCGACAAATATTTCAGAACTGATTCAATGACTCCAATTCAATTCCAAAATCAGCGCTGGCAACTAGATCACCCAGCTCGTTTGACCCATTTCATTTTATAGAACTTTTATATTACTCGTGGCCGCTGTGGTGCAGTGGGTAGAGTGCTCGCGTGGCCGCTGTGGTGCAGTGGGTAGAGTGCTCGCCTGCTATGCCAGAGGTCTCGGGTTCATACCCCAGTCCGAGCCAACACCAACAAAATTTTTCTAATTAGTAAATATCCAATTATTGGGTTTTTTAAGAGCAGCGGTCACCTCTCGGCAGTGGGCGGCATACCCTCCGAGAGTATTTCTGCCATGAAAAAGCTTCTCACAAAAAATACATTCGCCGTTCGGAGCCGGCATAAAACTGTAGGTCCACCCAATTAGTAGGAAAAACAAAGTACAGTACCAAAGTATACATATTTATTTGCATGTGAAATTTAAGTATTATCTTTATATTTTTATATTAAAAAATAAAACGATATCGTTATAACCACGAAAGTAGCTTACTTTTTTAATTTAATTTTTTTTCTCAAAAATTTTTCGGTGTTAGAACCCAAAAGCAACATATTTTATTAATTTTAACTTTTTTCAAACATTTTTCGGTGATAGCAAAAAAACCATAAATGTATCAATTTGTGATACCAAATTTTTTGAGGCTGTGGCAACACTGTTTACAATTTCTTCCTCTTCTTCAGAGATTTTGACACATTTTAGGAAAGTACCCACACAAATTCTGTGTGCGGATTCCTACAAATAGCTAGTCTTCTTTCTCGCTCAAATCCTCTGATCCTCTCGCTCTTTTGTGGTAAAATACCTGCAACTCATACGCTTTCCTAAACTCAATAAACGCTATTACAAACACACAACCGAACATACAAACACACAACCGAACACACAAGCTATTTCCAAGAAAAACACGTGCAAGAATGCAAAATCAAAACAAAAGACGATAGTTTGACATAAGCTACAAACTCGCTGAAGAAGAGCTACTCTCTATGGTAATTAAAATTCCATATATATTTATTTTTTTTTAAATTTTATTTAAAATTATACGTTAACAAAATTCGTTGTTTATTGTTTAAGTTTCAAAAATTCTCTAAAGAAAATTTTTGAAGTTATGTATTTCAAATTCCACAATAGAAATTATGATCAACAAGATCAATAAAAAACAAGTTAAATTAACCCTACATTTACTCCCCCTCCAGTAAAACATACATACATATGAAAAAAAAAAATAAATAAATAAAAAATTAAGCTAAATAATAAGTTAATTAATATTAAAAGTAACTTTTTTAGAATTAATATTAGATTCAGTTGGTGTAGTAGATGAAATATGTGCAGGTTAATTGATACAGTTTTAATAGTATTACCTTTTTGAATGTTAAACGTATTTTTTTGTTTTGATATTACCTTAAATGGTCCTTCGTAAGGTGATTTAAGTCCAGTAGTTTGATTAATCTTTACAAATACATATTCACATTCTTCGAGAGATTTTGGAACAAAGCTAACATCTTTATTATGATGTAGATTTTTTGTTCTAACTTTTGAAAAATGATCTCGCAATCTTTTAAGTGTTTCCTCTGAAGAATATTCATCTTTTCTGTTATGGTTTGCTATCGATATCAATGCTGATATCGATCATAAACGGGTTAATTTCGCTTGCTCAATTCTGTCTGTGTGGCAGCACCACTATTTCAGTAGTTTTTCTTAGAGCCTATACACACTTGCGACTCAATCGATTTGGTCGAATTGGACTGTTGTATTCACACTACTCCAACTATTTAGTCGAATCGGTGGCAGCTATTCACACTTGAGACTAAATAGTCGTGCGATTGACAATGACATAGTGTTGCCAATGTTCACATTTTACTCAGCAAATTTTACATTAGTGGTCTTCATATAAAGTGATGAAGTATTAAATTGTTAAAGTTTATCTGCATTCTTACATGAAAGCACCTTCTTGTCAGCTGTCAACTTGATTAATAAATAAAAAACAATAAAATAAACAAAAAGTGCATACATTGTTTGGCTTTGTTTCTTATTAAACTAGCAACTAGCTGTCAAGTAAATGAAAAGAGAAAAACGGAAGGAATTATGCTCATAAAGGCAAAACGAACAGAAGTACAAGAAACGGAAAAATAGTAAAAATCAGCCATTAATAATTTTTATGAAATTTCATTTTCATTATTTCTATTTTAAAATGCGATTAATGACATTTGAAGAGAACAACAATATCAAGAAACATATGAAAACGGAAGTAAATATCCTTAGTTAGATAATTCTTGTCTATAACTACACCATTTCCAGATGGATTTTAGAAAGCGTCAACTGGATTTTAGAAAGGGGAAATTGGATCTTAGAAATGTCAATTGGATTTTAGAAAGGGGAAATTGGATCTTAGAAATGTCAATTGGATTTTAGAAAGGGGAAATTGGATTTTAGAAATGTCAATTGGAAAGGGGAAATTAGATTTTAGAAATGTCAATTGGATTTTAGAAAGGGGAAATTAGATTTTAGAATAGCCAAATGGATTTTAGAAAAGGAAAATTGGATTTTAGAAATGTCGATTTGATTTTAGAAAAGGGAAATTGGACTTTAGAAACTGTAAATTGGATTTTCGAAAATTTATATAATTATTAATTTATACTTTCATACGCAATAAAGAATTTCTATTCGAAAAATTCTGTGTAAAATTTATTTTAAACGCACATTCTGAAATCCAATTCACGCTTTCAAAAATCCAATTTTGTTTTCTAAAATCCTTTTAACGCTTTCTAAAATCCAATTCACATTTCTAAAATCCAATTTCCGCTTTCTAAAATCCAATTGACATTTCTAAAATCCAATTTCCCCTTTCTAAAATCCAGTTAACGCTTTCTAAAATCCATCTGGAAATGGTGTAGTTAATAAGAAACGAACCTTTTGTTTTTAAACATTTTGAAAATATTAATTGAAATATTCAATCTCTACAATTTACCAAAAGTGAAACAAAAGTAGTGCTGTCAGCATGGCAACTCTTTCCACTACGAATATCACTGTTGTTGTTGTAGTCGTTCGACTAAATTGTCTCAAGTGTGAATACGTAGAAGGGCGCCTTGCTGATCAAGCAGTTGTACAACTGTTTCAGTTGGAATGAAATTGGGCTGCAAATCCAACTGTTTCAGTTGTACAACTAATTGAATGTAGTGTGAATGCTTCCATACATTCCCATGCAAATCAACATTCGACTAAATCGATTGAGTCGCAAGTGTGTATAGGCTCTTAGTATTTTTCCAATAACTTCCAATTAATAATGGCCGACGTGCTAACATGGTGAAGAAGAATAGATGACGCGTGGCCCAAAGAAGACAGGTCGTCGCATGTGAGGGAGAATATGCGATTGGCGTTAGACGGGTTGCTTCAAAATGTCAAAAGCGGGGTAAAAGCCAGAGAACACGCAACTTGGCATTCAACCTATTTCTACGAACAACGCATGTAAGATTGTAAAATCAAGACATAAGCCAAGTGATAAGTTGACATAAGCCAAGAACAGGAAGAAGAAGAGCGATTCTCTCTCACGTCGACCTTGTGTGGTTGAGCTGTGGGCTAGTGTAACAGGTGTCTGCACTGCAAAACGAGGTTGATTATTAGGTTGTCCCCATGGAACAGCTGACAATTTTTTTTAGACAAGAGCAATTTCCTTGTTCGAGTAACTTTCATTCACCATTGTTGGTGTTCTGGCAATAATAACGTTTTGTACTTTCTTATTCAGTTACTAGATATCTTAAATGTAACCTTTTTTTTTTTTCAAAATCCTGTAATTAATTCCTTTTCTTCCTAAACTAAGAGTCTAAACAAATTTTAAATGAGCAATTGTATCCGAAATTTACATTGATTTTTTTTCCTAAATGGTTGTATGGTTTTGATTCATTCTTCAAATTTAAACTCTTTATAGATTGCACGTAATTTTTTTTTTTGCAAATAGGCAAGCTTTCGAGCCAACCTCTATAAGTAGGCCTCTCATGGGGAAAGCTTAACTGAAATTTCCCATCCCAACCTTGACAGTCCTTCCAATGGCGGGATATGCACATGTATTGGTAATGGAGAAACTGGTTATCCAGGGTTGCCATGAACACTTCTTATTGTGAAATACGTAACACATGGTTATTCGGTGATTTAGTACTTTCAAATGTACATATTATAAAATGTTCTTATGCGCTCTATACAATTTTAAAATTTAGATAGTTCACAGAAAATTAATTAATTATTTACCACATATTTATACTATTGTTTCATTAATCAGATTTTCCTGTCTCTTACCATTTTTATGATTTGAGCGTAAGACAACAATGGTTATTAATATTCCCAACGTACACTATTAGAATTTTACAGTAGCAAATTTACTAGGGCGCGAATATAATCGATTTTTTTTTTGAAATAGTTTCATGGGAATAATGCTTGAGGCATTTTATTCCGAAAGTTTTGGTAATTTTTTTTTGTGTGTCATGGCAACCGCATCCCATCTCGCTTGTGTTATTGCTAGCGTCACACCAGAATATAGACATCCAAATAACAGTAAAATCATGCCACTGAACAAGCGGCAGTCACGCCACTTTACGCTGAAGACAAATCGAGGCGACGCGACGGTGCGACAGCGACAGACGCTGGACGTAATAACGTCAGTGCGAGTTCAGCGACTTAAGCAAGGTAAAAGTGTCAACATCTGTCACTACATATGCCCGCATTACAATTTTTTGTCACAATTAAAGGTTTTCTTTTGCTTAGATGATAAATTTTCAACGCAAAATAATAAGCTAAATAGCTAAATTCATTAATGTAATGCATTAGATTTTCATTACGTTTCATTGCGTATAAATACTTATTTTTTTTGTAAAGCTCGTCAGAATTATTGAGTTGTCAAAATTTTCATATTTCATAACGCATCGACAACTCTTCGTCGTCACGAAATCAGTCTAAGTTGATGACAACGTAATTTTGTCGTTGGACGACGTTGCGACGCGTAGACTTTGTTGTAATCGCTTCCATAATAGCGCATAGATTTTAATCATGACAGACTGTCGCTGACGTAGTGTCTTGTCGTTACGTTTTGATTCTGTTTTCACCCTAATGCATACATAAACGAAAGAAAACGGGACTCTTCCAAACTAATACAGAAAAAGGGGAAGATGGGCGTCTAGCTAGGCGCGCTTGGGTTGAAGTTGGAATTGGAGTACAGAGACAGTCAGAAAAAGCTCGAGATAATGGATGGACGTGTGAATAGCGAACGGAAGAAATTAATTTTTTTTGTGCAGAAAAGTACACGTGGAAAACCAATTGTGAAAAGTTTAAACGTGATTACATGGGTTGAAAACAAAAAGGACAAATTATAAAGAGTTTATTAAATAAATGCGAAAAAATTGCTGAACTTATGGCTTTTGTCCAAAAAAAAAAAAAAAAAAATTAATTAAATTAAATTAAATTAAAGAAAAAAATAAAAATGGAAAAGATGAAAAATTAAACTCTAAGTAGTTACCGACTCAATTACAATAAATCAATTGCCCCAACAAAAAACTAGGAAAAGACGGAAATTTTCTATATCTTGTTCTCTGACACGAGTGAAAAAAGAACCATATAAACAATTAGATTGCCACAATATGGTGACTTATCAGCACTTTAAAATAAAGTAAAATAAATCCACATATGGAATGTACATATGTAAGTGAATGAACGTAAAGCTAGTGGTAATTGAATTCGAGGTGCCACAATTATCACCATCAATCGACGGCAGACGGCGGTCTTAGCACACAACTAGACTACTAAACCCATATTGTGGGTCTTTTGTAAGACCTTCGACTATAAATGAGTATGATTGAACCAAGAAGCGATTAAATTTCCAACTCGATAACCTTATGGACAGAGGCGGATTATCCCTAAGGCAAACTAGGCACTTGCCTAGGGGCGCGTAGTTACAAGGGGCGCGCGAGCTCAGAATTTTTAAACAAATAAAGAAAATAACATATCGAAGATTAAGAATTAAAGCTGATCTATAATAGATCGATAATAGATAAATCGATTATATTGCACAAGCATCGATATATTGTGCAATATTGCGCGTTTGTTGCGTCGTCAGGCTTGCCAGTACTGGCGATTTGTCGCCAAATTGGCGAATTTTTAACAAACTTTGGCGACCAATTTATGAAAATTGGCGAAGGCGACTTTTTTGGCGATTATCAAAATATTAGATTATATTAATAAATAAGCAATTACTTTTTCAAGCCTTTTTCTGAAATTTTGAAAGTTTCTTCATACAAATTTTTGTCAAATTACAAAAAAATTGAGAAATAGCAATTTCTTTTTGTTTATTAATACGACCCATTATCTCCACTTTGCCAATAAATCTTACGATATGTAGAGATCTATTGAGGAAATAAATATATACTACATACTCTGGCAACCATTTTCTGCACACTTGAGTGCAAACCAAAATTTTGGTCTGCACACTCGCCTATCCACGATACGACGGTCTGTACAACTTTGACACCCTACGGGACAGTGAGCTTCAGCTGACACCTCACGTGCTGTTCATCGCTGACATATGTTTTTTCCATCGTCAGGGATTGTGGTATCGGGTTCGACGACTCCCTCGCAATCTATCAATGAGGAGAATTTATCGCTCCATAACATAAGTACACTCTGTACGTCGGTTACCAGGTAGCCATTATTTTATTTCTTATAACAAAATAGCCATATTAAGCATTTTGAGATTAAGAAGGTTCACATTTTATGAGATATCTCCGAAGCCAATTTAGGTATTGAAATTAATCAAATGGTTTATGACAGCATTCATAAACACCTTTCGTTTGATACCCATATTGTACTAACACATTTTGGTGCACATATTGGCCGATAACTCCGAAAGCGGTCGAGATATCGAAACAAATAATACCTTAAACTTTAAGTTGAGCGTCTAGCAATCCAATAAAAAAAGTTTCGTTCAATTCCATTCGGCACTTTTTGAGTGATACGGCCACAAACATACGGACAGACAGACAGACAGACATACAGACAGACAAAAATTCTAAAAATGATTGATTTGATTCTACTGGCTTAATAATGCTTCCCCCAATCATTTTTTTCTCGATATCTGCAATGTACAGACATCGACCTGTTACAATTTTATTATATGTAGAGATTAACAAATTATATAAGCTTATACATCATCTACACTAATATTATAAAGAGGAAAGATTTTGATTGTTAAGCATGGTACTGAGTTCGAGTTTCACGTGAAACTGCTGTCAAAATCCATACAAAAAAACTGGTTGTGAAACATTTGTGAAATTTCACAGATATTTCACGACAAAGTTGTACTGAGTTCCTGCCGTGAAAAGTTGCGCAACATGCTAGCAACATCATGTCAGCAACATTTTTTCACGCCAATTAAAATATACAATGCTATTTATTTTCGAGTGAAAAGTGACATTTGTTGAAATTGAAATTTATATTTTGTATAAAATTTTTTTATTGGCCAAAATTTGAAAGTTGGTTCTGAGGCGATGCTCCAAATTTTTCTTTTTACATTTGCTCAGTTTTCGTTTTGGCATTTATTCTCATTTGACAAAAAAAAATTTCTTGAAACATTTCACAGCAAAATAAATGCATGTTGCTGGCGAAATTTCACGGCTGTGAACTCAGTACTAGGCTTTAGGGTGTAAAACAACTAGGTAGTTAAAATTTATAGTATTATGATGGCCATTTATGGTCGGTAAAGGGGCGCCGAGAAAGTGGCTGCCTAGGGCGCTCTGGACCTTTAATACGCCACTGCTTATGGATCAACCAAAAACTACATCTAAAGCAACAGGAAAATTTACTAACACGTTCGCTATCGGCAGCTGGGTCAATCTTCGAATCGTATAAAGACTGGCACAAATTGAGCAGCACTACAACAAATACAACGGCACTGTGTCATTTACAACATGCATAACAATGGCAACACGATCAACAGATAGGTACAACATAGAATAAGAACATCAATAGCAACCACAACGGCTAAGCACGGCATAGGGGCCACCACAACAACCACAGCTTATTACAATTGGCCATAGCATCAACGCCAACTAATTTCGGCAACAGGTGGCAAAACAACAACAACAGCAGATCGGTGACACCACCACTAAAGGTGCACCGCAACGGGTGGTGAGTCGCATTGGATATAGGTATCGCACGTACATATGTATATTATGTATCTAATTAATTAATCAAAAAAAAATTTTTTGTTATAACTATATATATTTTTTGGAACTGCCTCACTACCCACACAGCATTGAGATGATTGAATTTTAATTTTTGTACAATTTAATCATCTCCGATATTAGAGTTGACTGTGCTTCAAAAAAAAGGGGGGTTAAAATTATATATACATTTTTTCTTAGATAAACCTTTTTCTTTAACATCGACATTTTGTATTGACGTATTGATCATCTGGGAATTAATTCATTTGAACAGTTGATAATTAAAAGCTTGCTGGGTAGTGAGTGTAAAATTAACCTGTAGTGACGATAATAAAATTTGTGAATTTAAAACAGTCACACACAATTTAATGTAAAGCAAAATTATGTATAGACTTAAACTTATTAGCTATTAATTTTCTTGAATGATATCAGCTAATTCCCAACAAAAATTAATTGTATCTGAGTCATGTGTACATACAGAGATTCACGTTTTGAAATTTAGCGAGTTTTTCTTGTAAGAAAAAAGGAAGGAGGGGAAAAGGAAGATAAGAAGGGATTGATATGTACATGCATGCCTATATGTATGTGTACATACATACATATGTATGTACGTTAGCAATTTGCATATATTTCTGCAAGTATAACAGAGAGGGAGGGGGAGACCTGTGTAGGGAAATTATAATTAAACCATCGTAAACTACAAAACTCAATAAAATATACAATGAAAATAATATATATATAGGCCACAAATAATATAACATACAACCCAGTAACCAAAGAGTTTCCACCACCTAACTCCTTTTCCCAGTTGAGAGAAAAGGAAGAATATTTAATTTCAATTCCTTGTATTTCCTCTTCGTACCTTTTTCTTAGTGTATAATCATACACATATACCTGCGTTCTGGGCAAAACTTTGCCTCATATCTATACATATACGTATGTACATGTGTATGTATGTCTATTTCTCTACCTTGCAGGAAATTAATAGTAACCATCATTTTTTTTTTGAACAGCAAGGAACCCATTAGCCGTGTTTCACATACGGTGATCCTAACCCAGATAAAAATTTTTGCATGTAAATGCAACAACAAAGATTTCAGCTCGATTAAACCAGATAAATTGCTGGTTCAATTTTTGATCCGCCCTGTTCGATTTGTTTTTTCCGTGCTGATTTGGCAGCACAGTGCTTTTTTTGATTTGGCAGAACTGAAAAGTGACATTTGTGTATGGATACATATATATACATATACCCTACAGTAAATTTGTATCACTGCAAAATGACCATTGATGATTCTTTGTTGAATATTCATCACTATCGTTTTGCGTTGGTGCAAGCGAGCAAGCTATATTGAAAAAACCAAACGAAATACCATCTAGGCGGTTAAAAACCAACGAGCCAGCTTGTATTTCGGTAGGTTTTTGACATTCGGCAGCTTTTCTGACAAAGTTTTCAATTTGACAACTATAAAACAAATTATATTTAAAATAAAAAATATATGGAAATACAAATTTCAAATTTGCCTCTTGTAAGCTTCTGCTTTGGCCGTAAGGGGAAAGAAGAAGTCCGGAAGGAAAATTATACTGCGCACTGGCTTCTCCTTATAACATGGAATACATAGCTATCCCGCCATGTGAGTTTCATAATTTATTTCAGCAATTTAAATTCAAATTTCCAAAAAAATAATTTTTGAAATAGTTATTTTCATTTAGTTTGAAGTTTAAAGTCAATCAAATTGTTTTTGAGGGAGTATTTGTCTTTTTTCAACGTACAGAATAATTGTTTTTGCGCTATTATAACTCTGACGAGTTTTATGGCCGAGCTTCTCTCCCAATTCGAGGTGTGCTCCTTTTGTTTTTCCTACCATTGGAGAGTTTTATGCCGGCTCCGAACGGAGTCATATAGGCATTAGGAAAGCAAACCATTTATTTGAAAAAATTCAGCAGCCTTTATATAAAAGCATTCGCTGATGCCTCCTCATGATGAATTTCATCAGTGATTCATAAAGGATTCATTTCAGATTTTTACTGCTGGGTATATGTTGTATATGTTTCTTTTTCTTTTTAGTTCTTTTCAAGTGCAGCCAATTTTCATTATGAACCGGATTGTTTCAGTAAAAATTTATCTTAACCCAGACCCAGATGTAATAACTGAAATGCCCCTATTGTTAAGTAATTGCATTGTCAAGCGGGAAAATTCAATGTAAATATGTATGGATGTACCAACCACATATGCAATCATTCCCTTATAAATTTTGTACAATTTTCTAAAAATTAATATCGTTATATTTCGGGACTTTTCCCACCCAGAAGTAATTAGTTTTTTTTAAGAAGTCACAACTAGTGTCTTTGTAAGTAGTTTACAGTTAGTTTTAAGCTAGATGCACTTCCTGCAGGGTATTTTTCCTTGATTATAAGTGTAGGTAAAGCCTAGTATATGTGAATAGGCCATAAGAATGCAATTTTTTTAATGTTACAGATAATGAATTATGAATAAATATTATAAATTAAAATGGGAGTGCTGATTCTCTTCATTTAAAAAGGCATTAGGAATTTCAGGTTCGGGGTCATCAAAACATAGGTGCACTGATGACCATGGATGAGGGTGGGCTAGAAAAGCACCAGCGCTGCAACAACACCAGCGGCGCACCACAGGTAAGGGGTCACTGATACCCGGGTGCGACAGTGACTATGGATTAGGGTGGGACAAAAACGCACCGGCGCTGCAACAACATCAGCAACGCCACCCCCTTGTGAGTTCGGCCTTTAACTTTTCTTTTGATTGTTCATATATTTTAAATTTCAGCTTCTTTTATGTATTTTCAGATGCCTGTTAATAACCGGTCCTTCCGGTTGATTCAAATTAAATTCAAATTTAACGATTTTTTTTGCGATATAAATATTCAAATTTAAATTCACTTTGACAGTTTTTTTTGACAGTGTTTATTCAAATTTAGTGCATATCGATTTCAACGTACATTCAAATTTAAATTTTGGTGCAACGATTATTTTCTCGTCCGTCCGCGATTATTTAAATTTAACGTGCCCTCATCTATTTTTAAATTTTTCCGTCGATTGTCAGTATTTCCGTCCGATTTAAATTTCGGTTTAAATGTTTTGCTAACGTCCGTCTGACTTTAACGTACATTCAAAATTCATATTCAAATTTCAACGACATTTTCCATCGGTTTGCATTTATTTAAATTTAACTGATGCCTGGCCTCTTGAATTTGTATTTTTCGGGTTATTTTGAATTTTCGAATTTTTCAACGGTCCGTCCGTGGCATCCGGCTAAACCGATGTTGTTTTAGTGTGATTTTACTCGTTTTGGTTTGAAAAGGCATGATATGAATTTTTTCTGTTTATGGCGCAGGACAGCAATGTAGGCAAGAACCCCGCCCAGCCGACAATGACTAGCCACAGTGCAACCCTAGATCATGCCGACCGCCATGCATTGCTGCTCCACTCGATTGTAGATCGTAATCGAGGTCAAGTGCGAACCATAACAGGTGGCGCCCAACGGGGTGTCCTGGGGTACTGGCTTCAGTGGTTTTCTGGTCGTCCAGTGAAGTTTCATTATTCCGCAAGTCCCAGATTGGCAGCCTCAGTAGCCGCCACTGCGTTGCGGCGGGATAATGGAATTGATCAGATTGATGGGAGAGTCATTGGTGTCAGTGGCTCAAGGCTCCACGAGACTTCACGTCACCTTGTCTGTTTTTTTTCTTTTACATTTCACCCGGAGAGGCAGTGTTGAACGCACTTATTTTTTTTGTAATTTAAATTTGTTTTCACTGTCGTCCGAGGGGCATGTCCGCTAGATTCAGTATTTATTTTTATAAACTTTTTGCCGAATATGTCTTTTGTGCAGTTTTGTGTATCGGATTTTTTTTTCTTTTGGGGCCCAGATCATCTCGCGTCTGGGTTGGTAATTCGAACACCGCCTTCATAGCGATGAGTTGAGCTGGATCCTAAGCCAGCAATCCTTCTTCGCAAGTCTGGGGTAGCGGCTTTAAACCGTGCCTTTCATTGCGGCGGAGCCAAGGATGTTGGCCATGAGGAAAATTCGTCCTTTTATTTTTTTGTTTTCGTGATTTTTTTTTGCAATTTAGGCCTCAGCCATCCCGCGTCTG
Organism: Urophora cardui; assembly: GCA_960531455.1. Classification (NCBI taxonomy): domain Eukaryota; kingdom Metazoa; phylum Arthropoda; class Insecta; order Diptera; family Tephritidae; genus Urophora; species Urophora cardui. The sequence continues at coordinate 81,327,456 of OY482671.1, read as the reverse complement.
AGTTGGTTGCACTTAGCGCCACTTTCATTGCGATGGGTTGGTCTGAGACCTGAGTTAGTACTTTTCATCTCCGCAAGTCTGGGGAAAGCAGCCTCTAGCTGTTCCTTTCATTGCGGCGGAGATTAGGAGGGTATTTTGCAAATTTCTTTTGTTTTGTCTTTTTCTTTTGTTATGCGATGCAGGCCTCAGTTCATATCATGCCTGAGTTGGGTGCCTTGGAACATTTAGCACCACTTCATGGCAATGGGCTGAGCTGAGACCCAAGGATGTATTGTCTATTTCCGCAAGTCTGGGGATAGCGGATTCAAACCGTTCCTTTCATTGCGGCGGAGATAGGTTGGTATTTTGCAAAATTTCAATTTTTTTGTTGCTAACTATCTTTTAGTTAGCCGGCCTGTCTCAGGGATTTAGCTTCCGAGCAACCCTGCATTGCGGCTGGCGCGCTGGAGACCAGTTGGCACACACCGTCTTAATTTTTTTTCGTGTTTTTATTTTTCAAGGGGTTTTATATTTTTTTTATTTCTGTAACCTGTGCCTTTTATAATGGGAGGTCAGCATTCCCATTGAACAACGAATATATATATATATTTTGCATTATATATCTTTTTACATTTACATATTTACGTATATGAACACGTTTATTTATACAAATATTTTTTTTTATATAAGCGAAGTCATTTTGAATCGATATTGTTAGTTAAATTTAAGATAATTTTTTTTTTAATCGCAAATAATAATTACAATTATTGCTTGATTTTTCCACCAAACACGACAACTAAAGTTTTATTACTTTTTCGGATGTGACATAATTTTGTACCGGCATAGGGATTTAAAAAGCAAATATTCGTATAAATAATTGCCAAACACAAAACCAAAGTTTGTTATTTTCTTTTGGATGCGACATAATTTTGAATCGAGATAGAGATTTAAATTTCGGTAATTGTACAAATAATTGCATTTGAGCTTTGACACCAAACGTGACTTATTCAAGCAGTTAATTGCTTTAGATTTCATACAACCGTTCAAGCGTGCCTTGTTTTTTTTTTTGAAGCGCTCAAACGTTGGATTCTTTTTTAAAATGTCTCAAAACACTCAGCAGTCGGCTGAAGGGATGCAAACTAGGAGTTCGACTAGAGGTAGAGGTTCTAAAAACAGAGGTAGCGGGGGATATTATAGAGGAGGAGGAAGTAGAGGTGCAACTCCGAAACCCCCAGCGAGCCGACCTTTAGTAATGCATTCCCCAATAGTCAGTCGGACAACAGTAGATCCATCCAGGAATGTTCCAATTACTGACCCTTCCGAAAAGTTTGATAGACCAGCTAGTGCAAATATCCTCGATCTAGACAGTCTTATTAGGAATATGCCGGATCCGCCTGAGCAAGGCGTGACAAATACTGTAGACGAGGCTAGCGCCTTACCACAAGATCGGTTACAACCAAACGTTTACAATGATAGGGCTTCCAACCAAGAGACCCATCCCGAAGTGTCTCCCTTGAATTCGTGGGTACAAGTTCTACACCAATTATTCCAAACGTCACAAGAAGAGCTGCGCCATGAGATGAGAGCTATTAGGGAAAACGTGAATACCCTCAACGCTGCAGTCGCAGCCTCTCGAACGGCGACGGATTTTGTTAGGAGTGATGCTAGACATGATACTAGGGATGATGCTAGACAGCAACCGAACCAAGCGTAGACTCTTGTTAACAACTCAATTGTTCCCACACCTAGTAATACGGTTGTGAAACCACAAGATTGGAAGATATTTTATGACGGTACTGGTAGTGTTTCAGATTTTTTGTTTAAATTGGACACCTTGCGTGAGTACACGCAGTGTACGGAAGATCAGCTTATGGCCAGCTTTCATCTTTTTTTGTCAGGCCGTGCCGAAGAATGGTATTGGTTATTTACCAAACAAAATTCTAATGCAACTTATCCATTTTTGAGTTACTCCTTAAAACGGGAATTCGGCACCCTGAAGACGGACCATGAGCTGATGATGGAAATATCAGTGTGCAAACAAAAACCAAATGAGACATATGACGTTTTCCACACGGACATTCTGGCATTAAACGCGAGACTTAGAGAGCCCATGTCTGAGGCCTTGTTAATAGATATTATCAAACGCAACGTCAATGGTAATTTGAAGTTAATGCTGTTTAACGCGAATGTAAGAAGTTTTCCCGACCTTCGCGATGTGGCTCGAAGAGGTGAGCAAGTATTGAAAGAGAGCAGAAGCTTAGTCTCAAATTACCATAGGCCAAGCGTAAACGAAGCACGTGCCATAGCTCCGGAATGTAGGGTTGAAAACGAAGATTATATAGTAGATCCGCAGGTAGAAGCGTTGAATTATCGTCGAATGGGTAAGCCAGACTACTCAGGGATTAAATGTTGGAATTGCCAGGCAATGGGCCATTCTTATATATACTGTGAGGAGCCCATCAAATCTCAGTTTTGTTTCAAATGCGGTCAGAGAGGAGTGTTGACTCCGAAGTGTCCCAACGACCACCGTGGTCAGGGAAACCGTTATCCGAGCGAGAAAAGAGAGGGGGAAACTCGTTCGGGACTATAGCCCCCACTTCAGTCAATACCCAGCCAATCGTCGCGAGTACTGAGCCTAGTCCACTTTCGGCCAGATCCGCGAGTAGTCAATCAACACCAATAGTAACTTTCCCTGATAGTACGGATAATTCAAATAGTTCAGATTCAGAAGACCCAGCTTCGTCGCATACAAATTCTCGACCAATTCGTATTTTGAAAGCTTCAGTTGGAAATGTTAGTTGTCAGACCATTTTCCGACCCAGTTTAGAAGAAAGAGAACAAAATTATCAATTGGTTAGGTCAAATATTTTCACGAATGATTCCCAACCATATCCACCCGAAAAAATTTTGCAGTGTAGGAAGAGATATAGCAAACGTGTCCAGGTGCGCAAGCTTTTGGAAAGCACCACACTCGTCCTTACAGACGATGAAAGACCAATGATTAGGGTGAGGATAGGAAATGGATCACTAGTGGGGTTATTGGATTCAGGAGCCAATGTCTCTATTCTGGGTAAGGACTGTATGAAATTTCTAGAAGAGAACAATCTTAAATATCGTGAAATGAGTGAATGCATATATACGGCAGGCGGCGACAAACGGAAGATAATAGGTTGCAGTTCATTGCCTGTCACTTTTAAAAATACAACAAAATCTATATCTTTTTACCTTGTTCCTTCGCTTCTCCAGGAAGCCTATTTCGGGGTAGATTTTTGGAAGGCATTTGCTTTAGCTCCCGAAATATTTCCAAGTGTATCATGTCTAGAAGCAAAGGAAGATACAGAAGAAGGTCCCAATTTTCATGATTTGACTTCATCCCAGAAATACGATTTGCAAAAAGTTATTGATATGTTTCCGTCGTTTGAAAAATTAGGCCTAGGGCAAACACAGCTGGTGGAGCACGACATTGACACGGGTGACGCAGTCCCAATTAAAAGCAAACATTTTCCTCTTTCGCCACCAAGGCAGGCTGAAGCCTACAGCGAAATTGATAGATTATTGAAAATGGGAGTCATCGAAGAGTCGAATTCGCCATGGTGTAGCCCAGTTGTGTTAGTACGGAAACCTGGTAAAGTTAGGCTCTGCATTGATTCTAGGAAGGTAAACGCAGTTACGAAAAAGGACTCATATCCGTTACCGCATATCAACGGGTTACTGAGCCGGCTAAAGGATACGCACTTTATTAGTGGTATCGACCTAAAAGACGCGTTCTTCCAAATTAAACTAACTGAGTCGTCAAAAGAGAAGACAGCGTTTGCGGTTCCAGGTAAACCCTTGTACCATTACAAAGTCATGCCCTTTGGGCTGTGTAACGCGCCGGAAACAATGAGTCGACTCATGGACAAAGCAATTCCCTCGTATATGCGAGAACATGTTTTTGTTTATTTAGACGACCTGTTGGTATGTAGTGCGGATTTTGACGATCACATCAAGCTTTTAGCAGATGTTGCGAGGTGTTTGAAAAGTGCAGGGGCCAAATCGTGGCAGTCGTGAACGAGCGAGCATTCGAAACGAATAAAATTTAGAAACGTATCGACTGGCTGAATTGTCCCATTCGAAACAGTTCGTATCGAAATTTTATTATCCAAACTTATATTCCACAAATAAAAAACAAAACAAATGTACATACATATGTCAAATTGAAGGAAAATAATTTTAAAAAAAGGAAATTTTGGTACACATTTTTACTTTTAACGAAGAGTTTTATTAATATACTTACTTCTTTTGCATATGAGTTCTTTTGCACATGAGTTCTTCGGAGTCAGAAGATGAACACAATTGTGCAATCGTAAGGAGATATATGTATGTACATATGTATGTACATATTCGTGATAGAAGCAATCATATGGGATTAGTTTCGATTATTACCGCCGGGGCATTGCTGCTTTGGGGCAATATATGTATTTCCGAATCGTTTAACAGAAATCATTCCATCAACAGCAACATCCATCCCAGAAACCTGCATGATTTGCCCATTTGTCGCCGTTAAAGGTCTTTCCTCATTAGGGCCCCGCAAGTTCTCTTCTTCGACTCCTTGTTAAATGGCAACTTCTTGACATTGGGGTTTTGGTCAGCAAGGACCTAAAAGGTGTGAAAAAATTGCATAATAAAATTTATAGATATGTACCTTAAAGGTCCCCACAAACAGAAATGATACGATACAGCCCACATATGAAAAATCGTATCGCGTCATGCACAATTGCATATGTGGGCTGTATCGTATCGCTTCTGTTTGTGGGGACCTTAAGCCATGCTTTAGCATCTTTTATAGGCGGACATCTACCATTAAGCTTCGCCATTCGGTATCATATTTGTGGCCCAGTTTATGTGTTCAATCATGTATTTGGCCATTATGCCGTTTGGAGGCATATTAATTTTATTCCTATAATTATTCATATCAGGATTGAGCAAAGTGCACTAAATTTTGATTGCATTCAGCCTTGCACTACCCAATCAATAATGAGTGGTAGTGAAAAATTGATTTGCACTACCACTCATCATTTAATAGCAGTGGAAACCTATGGTGCTCCGGCGAAGAAAGTATTTCTATCGAAACTCGCTCAACGCAAAAGAAAGGGGAGAGCTCCACTGCGTTGGGAAAATCAGGTGGACAGGGATGCTGACTCCTATGTATTCCATAATGCCGCCATGCTGCACGAGACAGAAACAATTGGCGCACTTTGTTGGATTTGGCCAGAATCGAAGAAGAAGAATAAGAGGAAACATATGGTGGTAGTTAAGGTATTAGGCTTAGAAAAGTGAACGGAAACCAACACAGCCTATGTCCTATGTTATAACTACATGTATAAGTATTTCTTTACCTTCTTCGTATTTAAAAGAAATTTATTAACAACTTTAACACCTATTGATATACACAAGACATATTATAATGCCGTGTTGTTCACTTTTCTACACTCAAAAAAAAATTACTCAGATTATGGAAAAATGGGAATGATTCGGCGCTAAAGACATATTTCCATATTTTGATGTACAATTTTCTTTAAAACGTGGTTTTTATTCCTTGATTTGAAGAAAATCGTACATCAAAATATTGAAATATGTCTTTAGCGCCGAATCATTCCCACTTTTCCATAATCTGAGTAAGTTGTTTTTTCAGTGTAAGCCTAATTCCATGTGTACAATATCCCATAAACTTCCTTGCCGTTAATAAATAGATTGCCCACTAAATACCTTAACTAAGACCATAGGTTTCCGCTGCTATTAAACGATTAGTGGTAGTGCAAATTATATTTGCATTCCCACTCATTTATTTATTCGTTTGATAATTTCTATTCGAATGAAATTTCGGTCTGTTCGAATGATGAAATACTCGTGAACGAATGAGAGAATATCAAATTTCGATAGTGTCCACTCGTTAACGAATGTGGTGATACCAAATTTAAAAATTTCGAAATTTTTTTCTCGTTCACGACTACGACGATTTGGCCCCAGGCCTTACAATCAATGTCAGTAAAAGTAAATTTTGCCAGAGAGAAATTCGTTACCTAGGGTATGTGATAGGCAGTGGGTGTTTGAAAGTGAATCCAGAGAAAATTGAGGCAATGAAAAATTTCCCCATTCCCAAATCTCCTCGACAGGTTCGAAGATTCGTGGGTATGGCAAATTGGTATAGGTCATTTATTACCAATTTCGCTGATTTAGCAGGCCCTTTGACAGATTGTTTACGTAAGTCACCTGGTCCTTTCAAACTCACTCCAGAAGCAGTAGAGGCCTTCGAAAAACTTAAAGTAGCTCTGAGTTCCGCTCCAATCTTAGCTCAACCTGATTTTTCCAGAGAATTTGTCATTCAATGCGATGCTTCCAAAATAGGAGTAGGAGGCGTGTTATTCCAGGTCGATGATAATGGTGCAGAGCATCAAATAGCTTTCGTTTCAAAAAAATTAAATAATGCTCAATGCCTCGCCGCAATTGTCAGTGTCAAACGTTTCAGACCCTACGTTGAGGGGCTGCCATTTCGTATAATCACGGACCACTCAAGCCTTAAATGGTTGATGACGCAAAAAGACCTTAGTGGTTGGTTAGCTAGATGGTCACTGTTACTACAGAGATATGATTTCGAAATCCAGCACCGTAAGGGAGCTCTGAATGTAGTACCAGACGCTCTGTCGCGTTTTGGCGTTGACGAGTTGACTTCATCTCCCACGCCTTACGAAATAGACTTAGACTCATCCGAATTTAGAGCCAATGAGTATCTAGATCTCATCAGGACAATCACAGTAAACGGTGAGGCTCTCCCCGATTTGTGTGTCAGAGACGGTTTGATTTTTAAAAGAGTTAAATTTCGGAAGGGTGTGGAGGGTGAAGAAGACTCGTTATGGCGGTTGTGGTTGCCCGAAAGACTCAGGGAGGAAGCAATACGAATGGCACATGACGCGGTTAGGAGTTATCACGGAGGTTGGCAAAAGACATTGGAACAAGTTAGGTGGAAATACTTCTGGCCACAACAAGCTAGGGACGTTAGAGATTATGTAAAGGATTGTGAAACTTGCAAGGCTGTAAAAGCAACGAATCAGCAGCCAAGACCACCTATAGGAAATACTTTTGTTACAGAGACCTTTTCAGCGCTTATATTGCGACTTCTTAGGACCTTATCCAAGATCAAAACGCAGGAACCAGTTTATTTTTATTATTTTAGACCATTTTTCAAAGTATGTGTGGCTGAAGCCAATGCAGAGAGCGACAACTATCAATGTAATGAACTACTTCGGTACAGAGATTTTTCCAGTCATAGGGGTCCCAGAATATATCCACAGCGATAATGGGAAACATAATAATAATAATACAATGGCGCTATTATAACTCTGACGAGTTTTATGGCCGAGCTTCTCTCCCAATTCGAGGTGTGCTCCTTTTTGTTTTTCCTACTAATTGGGTGGACCTACAGTTTTATGCCGGCTCCGAACGGCGAATGCATTTTTTGTGAGAAGCTTTTTCATGGCAGAAATACTCTCGGAGGGTATGCCGCCCACTGCCGAGAGGTGACCGCTGCTCTTAAAAAACCCAATAATTGGATTTTTACTAATTAGAAAAATTTGTTTGGCTCGGGCCGTGGTTTGAACCCGAGACCTCGGGCATAGCAGGCGAGCACTCTACCCACTGCACCACAGCGACCACGATCAAAACGCAGGAACCAGTTTATTTTTATTATTTTAGACCATTTTTCAAAGTATGTGTGGCTGAAGCCAATGCAGAGAGCGACAACTATCAATGTAATGAACTACTTCGGTACAGAGATTTTTCCAGTCATAGGGGTCCCAGAATATATCCACAGCGATAATGGGAAACAATTCATCTCAAAAGAAATGAAAGCGTTCTTTGAAAAGTATGGTGTGACGCATGTTAGAACAGGAGTGTATTCCCCACAAGCTAATGCGTCCGAACGCGTGAATAGAGAGATAGTTTCCAAGATAAGAATTTTCCTAAAAGATAAGCAGGATCATACGGACTGGGACAAACATATACCCGAAATTTTAGCAGTTCTAAGAAGTGATTTTCATACGTCAATTCAGTGCTCTCCGTACTTTGCATTATATGGTCAGAATATGGTCCAACACGCATCCGCGTATAAGTTATTAGAGAAATTGGATAGCCTCAAAGAAGATCGTGTACCGATAGTGAGTAAAGCTGACAAGTTATCAGGAATCCACGAGCAAATCCGTAAAAACCTAGCGCAGGCAAATGATAGAGTCAAGCAGGTTTACAATAAGCGCTCTAGGCTTGTGAATTATAGGGAAGGTCAAGAAGTATTTCGAAGAAATTTTGCCTTGAGTAACTTCAAACAGGGCATACACGCGAAATTCCTGCCAAAATATCTTAAGTGTCGAGTTCGTGGAAAAGTTGGCAATGCACTGTATGACTTAGAAGACTTAACAGGGAGATTAATAGGACGATTCCATGCTTCTGATATCCGTCCTCAATAAGACTCCGCTGGGCGTCTTGGCGGTCGGGGACAATTCGCCCCGTATTCTCCCCGAGCAGTTATAATAATAGGTGGATCACAAGCGCTCCCACCGGGAACCGTGGACCATCTAGCAGTCCATATTCCAATTGGTCTGCTTATACGGAGTTTTGACGAGTTCTCCCAAATTAAAATGTCTAGTTTTATGGAGTTTTGGCGAGTTCTCCTACATCAAATGCCTAACCTTACGGAGTTTTGACGAGTTCTCCAATACAAAAATGTCTATTCAAACGGAGCATTGATGATTTTCCTGTTAAAGTTTTTTTTTTGTCCAGCTTCGCGAGGCTAGGGACCATAGACCAGCTCATAGGGTGATTGTATTCGGAGTTTAGACGCGTTCTCCTGTAAAAAAATGTCTAAGGCCGCGAAGCCTTAAAATAGGAAATGTACACAAATTGCTTCACTATATGTGAGTTACGTGTAGGTTTCGTTATGTTTTCTTTTAAAATAAAAAACACTTTATTTTCTGTATATGTATTTAATTCGGTATTTGATTTTCACAATTTATTCCATAAATTTCTTTTATTTGTTTCACTTATAGAATTTGTATATTTAAGTTGTTTTATATGTTAGATTTTTTATTTTTAATATTCGTTTAACGCGCTGATGTGTGTCGAAATTCTTAACTCAACTAACTCATTATATACATGTTTTTATTCGATAGAGCAGAAAAAGGTAAGTGGATAGCGGGACTCTTCCAAGGAGAGAAGGTAAGTACATAGGTATATAAGAGTATGGAAAGGGTAAGTATGATAGAGCGAAGGTGAGTATGGGTAATTCCAGTGACGAGGTAAGTATTTTGCACGAAAGTAGGTAAGTATGTATATTTTAGAACGTGGTAAGTGTGTAGGGTTAATTCCATAGAAAGGGGATAAAAAAAATGCAAAAATATAACTTAATAAAAATGGTATTAATCGAAGTCGATGAGGTCTTCCTCGCTCATGTCTTCAACATGGCGGCCGGCCTGCGCGGATGAGGGGATCAGCAGCTCTTGAAGTTCTTCTAAAGATGACACCGCCTTTGTAAATAAATTCTTCATTCGCCGTTGATTGTTGTTGCTTTTCTGTTGCTTCTTGGCACGTTTCACGATTACACGCCGATTGACGCTCATGGGCTTGGGCTTCTGGATCACCCTTCGATTGGTTGAGTTTGCCCGTTTTTGGCAGTGGATCAATGTATGGTGAGCTAGTCCACATCGGTGGCAGCGATCGGGAGAGTTGCATGCACTCGTCACATGAGAGAAGTTGCCAGGCAGTTTATGCAGTAGCCATGAGCCCGCACTGAGTCGTAGCGTTCCTCAGGCGTCATGGCTAGAAAGGCGCGGCACAGGCGGAGTGAATGTTCCTGGCAACACAACCGGCATGTGTTATATCTTGGATACCGTCTGTAAAGAGAATGGAAGAGAAAACTCATCATATTGGCTGGATGCGAGAGAAGGGGAGAAGTCGTTAGGTACATTGGATAGAGAGATTATGGTGCAGGTGTAAGAGAGCAGAGTTTTGCGATGGGGCGTGTGTATACTCCGTTTTGGGTGCGTACATCGACTACACGGACTTGGTCGTCGGACCCAGGGTGAAGTTTTATTACGCGTCCGAGTCGCCATTCATTTGGAGGGAGTGCGTCATCTTTTATGACTACTAAATCGCCTTCTTCAACGTTTACTTGTTGGGTTTTCCATTTAGTTCGCTTATGGAGTTCTCTGAGGTATTCATTTTTCCATCGAGTGCTGAATTGATGGTGTAATACCTGCAATTTTTGCCATTTGTTTATGAGCGAGAGATTTTCGGAATTCTGTTCTGGAAGTGAGAGTAATGGGGCCCCACGCAGGAAATGTCCTGGAGTTAGGACGAGCAGATCATTAGGATCTTGAGACATGGGAGAGAGCGGTCTTGAATTTAGAACCGCTTCTATTCGAGTGAGTAGTGTGGTGAATTCCTCGAACGTAAATTTATGACAAACCGGCAACTTTGAGGAAATGGGTTTTGAAGCTTTTAACTGCTGCTTCCCACAATCCTCCCATATGAGGGGCGTAAGGTGGGATGAATTGCCAGGACATGCCGTGAATGGAGTATTTATTAGCTATGTCGGCTGCAGTTTCTTGCAGAAATTTGGCAAATTCTCTTTTCAATTCTCGGCTTGCACCGACGAATGTTTTGCCATTGTCGGACATAACTTTATGGGGAAGTCCACGGCGACTAACAAAGTGAGAGAATGCTGCTTTGAATGCAGCTGTCGTCAAATCTGAGCAGAGTTCGAGATGGACTGCTTTTGTGGAGAAACACACGAAGACGCAAACGTACGCTTTTGCATATGATGCTTTTCGAAGCGTCGACGTTTTTACTTGAAAGGGTCCTGCGAAGTCGACTCCTGTGGTGTGAAATGGTAGAGAGTGTGTGCATCTTTCAGGGGGAAGTGCAGCCATTATCTGAGATCTGGTCTGCTGTTTGTAAATGGTACAGGTCTTGCAGTGAAATATGCATTTTTTGACCTTTTGCTTGAGGCGAGGGATATAATATTTTTGTTGTATCATGCGAATCATTAATTGCTTTTCTGCATGCAACAAGGTGGAGTGAGTGAAATCCAGCAATAATGAGCAAAATCTCGAATTATCTGGAATTATGATGGGATGGCGTTCATTTTCGCTAAGAGGTGAGTGGGCGAGTCTGCCATTCACACGCATTACACCTGATTTACAACATCGGATTTAGAGATAAGAGCGAGCTCTTTTTGTTAATTGGGTTACGAGCTTGTAAATCTGCCATCACATCTGAGTAATATTTCGTTTGCGTATGAATGATTATGCGGGATTTTGCATATGTGATTTCGCTTTGAGAGAGAGTGAGACTTGGAGCAATTTTAAGTTTTTTCGCTTTGTGTATGAAGCGATATATGTATGCAAAAACGCGTAGAGCTTTCCCGAAGGATGAGAAGCGTTCGAGCATATCGGGAGTTTCTATCGAGTGAAATGACTCGATGCGTTTTTGTTCTGGTGGAGTGGGGTTGTTTGGTGCTGTTTTTGGCCAGCATGTGGATGTTTTAGAAAGCCACTCTGGGCCATTCCACCATAGAGAGCTGTGAGATAATTCTTGGGGTTTACATCCACGTGTACCAAGATCAGCTGGGTTATCACCACTGGATACATGACGCCAAGTGGCATTGCTCACATTATCGAGAATTTGAGACGTTCTGTTTGCCACATACGTCTTCCATGTGTGGGGTGGCTTTCCGAGCCATGCGAGTACAATTGAGGAGTCTGACCAGAGTATTAACTCTTGGGAAGTCAGCTTTAAGTGAGAGTGCATTTGTTTAACGAGTTTAGAGAGAAGTACTGCTCCGCAAAGTTCTTTGCTTTTTGCAGCGAGTAAATGCGTGGAGAATGAGTTTTCGCTATTTTGAACTCTGAGGTATACGCAAGCGCAGAATGCTTTTTCTGATGCATCTGAGAAGCCGTGCATTTGATATGGTTTATTAGGAGAGTAATCGATCCATCGTGGGATTTTTATTTCGCTAATTGCGGGGAGATTTTCGCGAAACGTATTCCATTTGTGGAAAGAGCTGGGTTTTACATGTTCGTCCCAGTCTGTTCCTTCTAGCCATAGTTGAATTTTGGCTACTATCATTATGGGCGATAGCCACCCTGCCGGGTCAAACAATTTCGCAATTGCCGAGAGTATTTGTCGCTTTGTGCTTGAGTTAGCGACGGGTAGAGGATCGTATGAGTAAGTGAATGTGTCACTTATTGCATTCCATTTTATCCCCAGAGTTTTTGTGGAGCTGGAATCGTGAAATTTCAGAAAATCTGCATCGAGTAAGTCAGATTTTGGGATATCTTTGAGGAGATCGGGGTGATTAGCCGTTATCTTTTTTAGTGGAAAACCGGCTGATTTTAGTGCTTCGATAACTTGGTGAAGCGAGTCGAGAGTGGACTGTATTGTGTGTTCGCCCGAGAGAATATCATCTACGTATGTTTGGTGTAGCAAGATATCGTGAGCGAGAGGGTGGGAGTGTTGTGAGTCTTCTGCGAGTTGGTGGAGTGTTCTGATGGCGAGATATGGGGCGCAGTTTACACCAAATGTCACCGTTTTTAGTCTATAATCTGCCATGGGAAGTTCTGGAGATTTTCGAAAAACAATTCTTTGGAAGTCCTGGTCTTCCTCGTGTACGAGTATTTGGCGATACATTTTCTCGATATCGCCATTAAAAACGTATTTAAAAAGTCGCCAATTGAGTAGGACGAGCATTAAATCGTTTTGGAGAATCGGTCCTGTGTGAAGGACATCATTTAAGGAGTTTCCTGAGTGGGAGATTTTCGAAGCATTAAAGACGACGCGAACTTTTGTGGTTTTCCTGTCTGGTTTCAAGACAGCGTGGTGAGGGAGATAAAAGGAGAAATATTTTCCGTTTTCTATGGACTCGAGAGGTGGGATTCGTTCCATATGACCCAACGTGATGTATTCAGCCAGAACTTCTGAGTATTTCTGCTTAAGTTCTGGCCGTTTTTCCAGGGATCTTTCGACGCTTAAATACTGCAGTTGAGCTCCAATGCGTGAATGTCCAAGGGCGAGAGTATCGGGAAATTCTTTCTTAAATGGGAGTTTAACCACATATCGGCCATCTTGCTGTCGTTTGGTCGTTTTGCGATAGAGCTGTTCGCAAAATTCATCCTCCTGAGATAGGGGTTGAGTTGTGGGTACTTCTTCCTGTTGCCAGAATTTTTGAAGTAGGGAGTTGAGAGAGTCATTGGGGGCTTCTCTAACTTGAGTGGAGAAGGTATTTACCTTTTCTTTTAGGGGTCCGCTGATTATCCAGCCAAATATTGTATTTTGGGCTAGTAAACAGCCGCTGACATTAGCCTGTAAGCCTTGTAGCATTATTTGTGGGGTGAGATCGCTGCCTATTACCATGTCTATTTTTGAGGGGGTGAAACATGAAGGATCAGCGAGATTGAGTTTTGAGATCTCTTGGAGATTTATTCCCGACACCTTAAATGAGGGTAAAAAGTGTGTCAGTTTGGGGAGAATAATTGCGTGAGTGATTATTCGGGTTTGTAAATCTGACGAGCAGAGAGTTAGCTCGCAGATCTTGTTTGAGTTTTGCACATACCTGAGATTTCGTAGTGGGTTTCCTTGGTGGGTAGGTGCAATATTTTTTGTATCCGAGAGGATATAAATGTTTTTTCCGAACCTTGATCAATTAGGGCACGAATTTTGTGATATTCGCCGTTTGAGTGGAATGTGACCAAAGCCGTGGGTAGTAGAGTCATTTCGCTGCTACTAGTGAAGTGGGTTGTTGTTTGATTTACTGTGGGTATTTGTTGGGTTCGAACAGCCTCTGCGGAGGTTGAGGGCAGTTCTGAGTTGTTGGGAGTTGTCGCCACTTGAGTTGTGGCATATGTCTGGCTTTGTTGCCTTTGAGAGTGTTGTGTTTGCGTTCTTGAGTGATTTTGGGACTTCCCTTGTATATGGAGCTGGGAGTGGTGCCGCTGTTTGCAATAGACGCAAGTAAAACTGCTGGGACAGTTATTTTCTTGATGGGAATACGATAAGCAGTTTGAGCAGTAACCATTCTCTTTAACGAAGTTGTTACGCTCTTGGGGTGAGAGATTTCGGAATTTCAGACAGCTCCTAATGGCGTGGTTTTTATTGCAGAGTTTGCAAGATGGAGCTTTTTGGTCTGAGTGATATGTTTGTGACTTGTTTTTGAAACTCGAGCTATTTGGTGTAGAGGACCTTTGTGTGAAACTGGAGTTTGAGGGTCGGGGATTGCTCGGTCTATAATTACCAAGTCTTTCTACCACTTCATATCGTGTAGTGAGGAATTTATCCATTTCTTCCCACAGTGGTAGTTCTTTTCGGGATTCGAGAGATTGCTCCCAAAGCGCTAGAGTTTCGCGGGGTAGCTTTGAGGAGCATAAAAATACGAGGATTGGGTCCCAGTTATCCGTCGGAACATCATTTGAATTTAGGGTTGCGACGCAATTATTTATCGTTGTTTGGAGATCTTGTATTCTCTCCCCATTTTCTGAGAATACCGGCTGCATATTGAAAAGCGTTTTTAGCTGATTATCTACTACTGGGCTGCTTTTCCTCTCGTTTTTTGTCGGAGGTGGTAGAGTTTTTGGACTGGCGAGAGTTTGGGATGATTAATATATACCGCCGTGAACATGTCACGAAAAGCGGGCCAGTCTTCATATCCTCCCGAGAACATTTGAGTATCACAAGCTCTGATTTTGAGAAAGGATTGCTCGCTAGAGATTTGAGTAAGGGGTATTGCACTGATCGTTTGGTACTGGGGGGTTTGGTTATGAGGGGTTTGGTTGTAAGGTGTTTGGGCTGGGGTTTGAGTTCTCTGCATGGATGCTATGAGTTCCCCTATTCTAAGTTTTGTGTCTATTGCAGTGCAGTTTGATGTCTCGAACGTTTCCTCGTATTGTTTCTGGGCCTCGTCATCATTTGTGGAGAGATGTGCCGCGTCATATGCTGCTTCCAATGCGTCCATTCTTTTGTTAAGTGTGTCTGCGTAAATTTTGAGACTGGCTTCCGTGTGCTCAGTCTCAGCGATGCTCCACCATTTCTCGCAGAATTTTTCCAACTTTTGTAGCTCCAGGAAAAATTTCTTTTCTTGGGAATTGGATTCATCCTCCGATTGGGACTTTGATCGGGTAATTGGACCCGATTGTTGTTGGAGGATTTTGGCCTTGTCTTGATTTCCAGGCATGTTTTATTTAGATTTAAGGCTTTTGGGATCCCCTTAATATATGGTATTAAACTGCTGATTTTTTTTTTTTTTTTTGAGGGTGTGTTAGTGTGGTTTGTCCCACTGTATTTTTATGTGCTATTTTATATGGTTGTGCCCACTGTGCAGTTTAATATACAAGAGAGAGCGTGAGAACAATTACTTGTCTTAGCGCGTCTAAGTACAAGTACAGGTGTAGGTATGGAGCTTAAAAAAGTGCACTTGATTCTTTGAGAATATGTATATCTTGCGCGGGAACTATTGCTGAGATATTTATATGGATTTGTAATAAGCTTATTCTGAGGTTAGGATATTGCAACAGCTGAATACAATTTATGTTCTTATCGCTAGTTGCGAGAATTTTCTTCCGTGGCAACTGATTTTCAATATGGGGCTCGCAATTGGGTTTTGGTATGATGTACTTGTACCAACTTTTGTAAATTCGTGGAGTTTTTTTTTTTTTTTGAGTATATGTTTGTGGCAACCTGTCTTATGTTGGAATCTCGCGCTATTTTTCTTTCTTATATATTAGTTTCGCGGTCTTTTTCTTATGTGCATGAATATATATATACGTGTAACGTTTTTGTAATATTTTTTCACTGTTTCACTGTAGGTTTTCTACACTTTATGTAATTTTTATTTTTCATATATTTTTATATTTTATAATTCTGTATGATTTTCTTATTTTTTTGTTGTTTTCTCACGTATAAATTTTTCGTATGTACGCTTGTAGTGTATTTAATTTTTTCAAAAACTTGTTTTTTTTTTTTTTTTTTTTAAGAATTTTATTTACACCACTTTATGTATGTATGTATGCATGTAGCTTTTACAAAATTTTCATAGGTATATTTATATTTTTTTTTTTCTCAAAATTATAAATTTTTAAATTTTTTTGTTAGTGCACTTTAATAAGAGAAATAATTTTTTGTACTTTCTTATTTTTTAGAATTTTCACAATTAAATATGTCTGTAACTTTGTAGGTCGCTGTTTCTTTTACGGGTCGGAAGGACCATGTACACAAATTGCTTCACTATATGTGAGTTACGTGTAGGTTTCGTTATGTTTTCTTTTAAAATAAAAAACACTTTATTTTCTGTATATGTATTTAATTCGGTATTTGATTTTCACAATTTATTCCATAAATTTCTTTTATTTGTTTCACTTATAGAATTTGTATATTTAAGTTGTTTTATATGTTAGATTTTTTATTTTTAATATTCGTTTAACGCGCTGATGTGTGTCGAAATTCTTAACTCAACTAACTCATTATATACATGTTTTTATTCGATAGAGCAGAAAAAGGTAAGTGGATAGCGGGACTCTTCCAAGGAGAGAAGGCAAGTACATAGGTATATAAGAGTATGGAAAGGGTAAGTATGATAGAGCGAAGGTGAGTATGGGTAATTCCAGTGACGAGGTAAGTATTTTGCACGAAAGTAGGTAAGTATGTATATTTTAGAACGTGGTAAGTGTGTAGGGTTAATTCCATAGAAAGGGGATAAAAAAAATGCAAAAATATAACTTAATAAAAATGGTATTAATCGAAGTCGATGAGGTCTTCCTCGCTCATGTCTTCAACAGGAAACAAAATAATTTTCTTTTTTTTTGTAAAGCCCATTCCGGGGGGCGAGAAACCAGCGGACCAAGGGTCTTTTTCAAGACCGCCTGTCCTGGGTCCAGCGTGCGGGGTTGGATCAGCCGGGGGGGACAGGTTGTTAAGACCGACCAAGATCGGCACTTAGGGGGGTAGGCTTCTCTGGCCTAAGCCAATAGAGAACCACCACAACACCGGACTTACGCATTTTGTTTTTTTTTTTCAAAATGAATTTTTTTATTATACCTGACTTTCAATTAATCTCGGATTTTCATACATTACTAGTTTGGACATGTTCATATAGCCATATTTTTTTTTTTTTTGATATCACCTGATGGAGCCTCTGTTGCCCGGTTAGCTGTGGTAGAATTTGA
Organism: Urophora cardui; assembly: GCA_960531455.1. NCBI lineage: Eukaryota > Metazoa > Arthropoda > Insecta > Diptera > Tephritidae > Urophora > Urophora cardui. The sequence continues at coordinate 81,310,237 of OY482671.1, read as the reverse complement.
GACTCTTATCTAGGGGTGAGTCGTGCCCCACGTAGTTAACAGTTGAGTATTCTCGCAACAACCTTACAGGCAAACCATTTTTCCTGTTCGCTCCCTCGTTAGGTCTTCGAAGCGAAGCAGGTCTGTTATGGTTTGCTATCGATATCAATGCTGATATCGATCATAAACGGGTTAATTTCGGTTGGTCAATTCTGTCTGTGTGGCAGCACCACTATTTCAGTAGTTTTTCTTAGTATTTTTCCAATAACTTCCAATTAATAATGGCCGACGTGCTAACATGGTGAAGAAGAATAGATGACGCGTGGCCCAAAGAAGACAGGTCGTCGCATGTGAGGGAGAATATGCGATTGGCGTTAGACGGGTTGCTTCAAAATGTCAAAAGCGGGGTAAAAGCCAGAGAACACGCAACTTGGCATTCAACCTATTTCTACGAACAACGCATGTAAGATTGTAAAATCAAGACATAAGCCAAGTGATAAGTTGGCATAAGCCAAGAACAGGAAGAAGAAGAGCGATTCTCTCTCACGTCGACCTTGTGTGGTTGAGCTGTGGGCTAGTGTAACAGGTGTCTGCACTGCAAAACGAGGTTGATTATTAGGTTGTCCCCATGGAACAGCTGACAATTTTTTTTAGACAAGAGCAATTTCCTTGTTCGAGTAACTTTCATTCACCATTGTTGGTGTTCTGGCAATAATAACGTTTTGTACTTTCTTATTCAGTTACTAGATATCTTAAATGTAACCTTTTTTTTTTTCAAAATCCTGTAATTAATTCCTTTTCTTCCTAAACTAAGAGTCTAAACAAATTTTAAATGAGCAATTGTATCCGAAATTTACATTGATTTTTTTTCCTAAATGGTTGTATGGTTTTGATTCATTCTTCAAATTTAAACTCTTTATAGATTGCACGTAATTTTTTTTTTTGCAAATAGGCAAGCTTTCGAGCCAACCTCTATAAGTAGGCCTCTCATGGGGAAAGCTTAACTGAAATTTCCCATCCCAACCTTGACAGTCCTTCCAATGGCGGGATATGCACATGTATTGGTAATGGAGAAACTGGTTATCCAGGGTTGCCATGAACACTTCTTATTGTGAAATACGTAACACATGGTTATTCCGTGATTTAGTACTTTCAAATGTACATATTATAAAATGTTCTTATGCGCTCTATACAATTTTAAAATTTAGATAGTTCACAGAAAATTAATTAATTATTTACCACATATTTATACTATTGTTTCATTAATAAGATTTTCCTGTCTCTTACCATTTTTATGATTTGAGCGTAAGACAACAATGGTTATTAATATTCCCAACGTACACTATTAGAATTTTACAGTAGCAAATTTACTAGGGCGCGAATATAATCGATTTTTCTTTTTGAAATAGTTTCATGGGAAAAATGCTTGAGGCATTTTATTCCGAAAGTTTTGGTAATTTTTTTTTGTGTGTCATGGCAACCGCATCCCATCTCGCTTGTGTTATTGCTAGCGTCACACCAGAATATAGACATCCAAATAACAGTAAAATCATGCCACTGAACAAGCGGCAGTCACGCCACTTTACGCTGAAGACAAATCGCGGCGACGCGACGGTGCGACAGCGACAGACGCTGGACGTAATAACGTCAGTGCGAGTTCAGCGACTTAAGCAAGGTAAAAGTGTCAACATCTGTCACTACATATGCCCGCATTACAATTTTTTGTCACAATTAAAGGTTTTCTTTTGCTTAGATCATAAATTTTCAACGCAAAATAATAAGCTAAATAGCTAAATTCATTAATGTAATGCACTAGATTTTCATTACGTTTCATTGCGTATAAATACTTATTTTTTTTGTAAAGCTCGTCAGAATTATTGAGTTGTCAAAATTTTCATATTTCATAACGCATCGACAACTCTTCGTCGTCACGAAATCAGTCTAAGTTGATGACAACGTAATTTTGTCGTTGGACGACGTTGCGACGCGTAGACTTTGTTGTAATCGCTTCCATAATAGCGCATAGATTTTAATCATGACAGACTGTCGCTGACGTAGTGTCTTGTCGTTACGTTTTGATTCTGTTTTCACCCTAATGCATACATAAACGAAAGAAAACGGGACTCTTCCAAACTAATACAGAAAAAGTGGAAGATGGGCGTCTAGCTAGGCGCGCTTGGGTTGAAGTTGGAATTGGAGTACAGAGACAGTCAGAAAAAGCTCGAGATAATGGATGGACCTGTGAATAGCGAACGGAAGAAATTAATTTTTTTTGTGCAGAAAAGTACACGTGGAAAACCAATTGTGAAAAGTTTAAACGTGATTACATGGGTTGAAAACAAAAAGGACAAATTATAAAGAGTTTATTAAATAAATGCGAAAAAATTGCTGAACTTATGGCTTTTGTCCAAAAAAAAAAAAAAAAAAAAAAAATTAAATAAAATAAAATTAAAGAAAAAAATAAAAATGGAAAAGATGAAAAATTAAACTCTAAGTAGTTACCGACTCAATTACAATAAATCAATTGCCCCAACAAAAAACTAGGAAAAGACGGAAATTTTCTATATCTTGTTCTCTGACACGAGTGAAAAAAGAACCATATAAACAATTAGATTGCCACAATATGGTGACTTATCAGCACTTTAAAATAAATTAAAATAAATCCACATATGGAATGTACATATGTAAGTGAATGAACGTAAAGCTAGTGGTAATTGAATTCGAGGTGCCACAATTATCACCATCAATCGACGGCAGACGGCGGTCTTAGCACACAACTAGACTACTAAACCCATATTGTGGGTCTTTTGTAAGACCTTCGACTATAAATGAGTATGATTGAACCAAGAAGCGATTAAATTTCCAACTCGATAACCTTATGGACAGAGGCGGATTATCCCTAAGGCAAACTAGGCACTTGCCTAGGGGCGCGTAGTTACAAGGGGCGCGCGAGCTCAGAATTTTTAAACAAATAAAGAAAATAACATATCGAAGATTAAGAATTAAAGCTGATCTATAATAGATCGATAATAGATAAATCGATTATATTGCACAAGCATCGATATATTGTGCAATATTGCGCGTTTGTTGCGTCGTCAGGCTTGCCAGTACTGGCGATTTGTCGCCAAATTGGCGAATTTTTAACAAACTTTGGCGACCAATTTATGAAAATTGGCGAAGGCGACTTTTTTGGTGATTATCAAAATATTAGATTATATTAATAAATAAGCAATTACTTTTTCAAGCCTTTTTCTGAAATTTTGAAAGTTTCTTCATACAAATTTTTGTCAAATTACAAAAAATTTGAGAAATAGCAATTTCTTTTTGTTTATTAATACGACCCATTATCTCAACTTTGCCAATAAATCTTACGATATGTAGAGATCTATTGAGGAAATAAATATATACTACATACTCTGGCAACCATTTTCTGCACACTTGAGTGCAAACCAAAATTTTGGTCTGCACACTCGCCTATCCACGATACGACGGTCTGTACAACTTTGACACCCTACGGGACAGTGAGCTTCAGCTGACACCTCACGTGCTGTTCATCGCTGACATATGTTTTTTCCATCGTCAGGGATTGTGGTATCGGGTTCGACGACTCCCTCGCAATTTATCAATGAGGAGAATTTATCGCTCCATAACATAAGTACACTCTGTACGTCGGTTACCAGGTAGCCATTATTTTATTTCTTATAACAAAATATATTTTATTTCTTATAACAAAATAGCCATATTAAGCATTTTGAGATTAAGAAGGTTCACATTTTATGAGATATCTCCGAAGCCAATTTAGGTATTGAAATTAATCAAATGGTTTATGACAGCATTCATAAACACCTTTCGTTTGATACCCATATTGTACTAACACATTTTGGTGCACATATTGGCCGATAACTCCGAAAGCGGTCGAGATATCGAAACAAATAATACCTTAAACTTTAAGTTGAGCGTCTAGCAATCCAATAAAAAAAGTTTCGTTCAATTCCATTTGGCACTTTTTGAGTGATACGGCCACAAACATACGGACAGACAGACAGACAGACATACAGACAGACAAAAATTCTAAAAATGATTGATTTGATTCTACTGGCTTAATAATGCTTCCCCCAATCATTTTTTTCTCGATATCTGCAATGTACAGATATCGACCTGTTACAATTTTATTATATGTAGAGATTAACAAATTATATAAGCTTATACATCATCTACACTAATATTATAAAGAGGAAAGATTTTGATTATTAAGCATGGTACTGAGTTCGAGTTTCACGTGAAACTGCTGTCAAAATCCATACAAAAAAACTGGTTGTGAAACATTTGTGAAATTTCACAGATATTTCACGACAAAGTTGTACTGAGTTCCTGCCGTGAAAAGTTGCGCAACATGCTAGCAACATCATGTCAGCAACATTTTTTCACGACAATTAAAATATACAATGCTATTTATTTTCGAGTGAAAAGTGACATTTGTTGAAATTGAAATTTATATTTTGTATAAAATTTTTTTATTGGCCAAAATTTGAAAGTTGGTTCTGAGGCGATGCTCCAAATTTTTCTTTTTACATTTGCTCAGTTTTCGTTTTGGCATTTATTCTCATTTGACAAAAAAAAAATTTCTTGAAACATTTCACAGCAAAATAAATGCATGTTGCTGGCGAAATTTCACGGCTGTGAACTCAGTACTAGGCTTTAGGGTGTAAAACAACTAGGTAGTTAAAATTTATAGTATTATGATGGCCATTTATGGTCGGTAAAGGGGCGCCGAGAAAGTGGCTGCCTAGGGCGCTCTGGACCTTTAATACGCCACTGCTTATGGATCAACCAAAAACTACATCTAAAGCAACAGGAAAATTTACTAACACGTTCGCTATCGGCAGCTGGGTCAATCTTCGAATCGTATAAAGACTGGCACAAATTGAGCAGCACTACAACAAATACAACGGCACTGTGTCATTTACAACATGCATAACAATGGCAACACGATCAACAGATAGGTACAACATAGAATAAGAACATCAATAGCAACCACAACGGCTAAGCACGGCATAGGGGCCACCACAACAACCACAGCTTATTACAATTGGCCATAGCATCAACGCCAACTAATTTCGGCAACAGGTGGCAAAACAACAACAACAGCAGATCGGTGACACCACCACTAAAGGTGCACCGCAACGGGTTGTGAGTGGCATTGGATATAGGTATCGCACGTACATATGTATATTATGTATCTAATTAATTAATCAAAAAAAAAATTTTTTTTGTTATAACTATATATATTTTTTGGAACTGCCTCACTACCCACACAGCATTGAGATGATTGAATTTTAATTTTTGTACAATTTAATCATCTCCGATATTAGAGTTGACTGTGCTTCAAAAAAAAAGGGGGGTTAAAATTATATATACATTTTTTCTTAGATAAACCTTTTTCTTTAACATCAACATTTTGTATTGACGTATTGATCATCTGGGAATTAATTCATTTGAACAGTTGATAATTAAAAGCTTGCTGGGTAGTGAGTGTAAAATTAACCTGTAGTGACGATAATAAAATTTGTGAATTTAAAACAGTCACACACAATTTAATGTAAAGCAAAATTATGTGTAGACTTAAACTTATTAGCTATTAATTTTCTTGAATGATATCAGCTAATTCCCAACAAAAATTAATTGTATCTGAGTCATGTGTACATACAGAGATTCACGTTTTGAAATTTAGCGATTTTTTCTTGTAAGAAAAAAGGAAGGAGGGGAAAAGGAAGATAAGAAGGGATTGATATGTACATGCATGCCTATATGTATGTGTACATACATACATATGTATGTACGTTAGCAATTTGCATATATTTCTGCAAGTATAACAGAGAGGGAGGGGGAGACCTGTGTAGGGAAATTATAATTAAACCATCGTAAACTACAAAACTCAATAAAATATACAATGAAAATAATATATATATAGGCCACAAATAATATAACATACAACCCAGTAACCAAAGAGTTTCCACCACCTAACTCCTTTTCCCAGTTGAGAGAAAAGGAAGAATATTTAATTTCAATTCCTTGTATTTCCTCTTCGTACCTTTTTCTTAGTATATAATCATACACATATACCTGCGTTCTGGGCAAAACTTTGCCTCATATCTATACATATACGTATGTACATGTGTATGTATGTCTATTTCTCTACCTTGCAGGAAATTAATAGTAACCATCATTTTTTTTTTGAACAGCAAGGAACCCATTGTTAAGTAATTGCATTGTCAAGCGGGAAAATTCAATGTAAATATGTATGGATGTACCAACCACATATGCAATCATTCCCTTATAAATTTTGTACAATTTTCTAAAAATTAATATCGTTATATTTCGGGACTTTTCCCACCCAGAAGTAATTAGTTTTTTTTAAGAAGTCACCACTAGTGTCTTTGTAAGTAGTTTACAGTTAGTTTTAAGCTAGATGCACTTCCTCCAGGGTATTTTTCCTTGATTATAAGTGTAGGTAAAGCCTAGTATATGTGAATAGGCCATAAGAATTCAGTTTTTTTAATGTTACAGATAATGAATTGTGAATAAATATTATAAATTAAAATGGGAGTGCTGATTCTCTTCATTTAAAAAGGCATTAGGGATTTCAGGTACGGGGTCATCAAAACATAGGTGCACTGATGACCATGGATGAGGGTGGGCTAGAAAAGCACCAGCGCTGCAACAACACCAGCGGCGCACCACAAGTAAGGGGTCACTGATACCCGGGTGCGACAGTGACTATGGATTAGGGTGGGACAAAAACGCACCGGCGCTGCAACAACATCAGCAACGCCACCCCCTTGTGAGTTCGGCCTTTAACTTTTCTTTTGATTGTTCATATATTTTAAATTTCAGCTTCTTTTATGTATTTTCAGATGCCTGTTAATAACCGGTCCTTCCGGTTGATTCAAATTAAATTCAAATTTAACGATTTTTTTTGCGATATAAATATTCAAATTTAAATTCACTTTGACAGTTTTTTTTGACAGTGTTTATTCAAATTTAGTGCATATCGATTTCAACGTACATTCAAATTTAAATTTTGGTGCAACGATTATTTTCTCGTCCGTCCGCGATTATTTAAATTTAACGTGCGCTCATCTATTTTTAAATTTTTCCGTCGATTGTTAGTATTTCCGTCCGATTTAAATTTCGGTTTAAATGTTTTGCTAACGTCCGTCTGACTTTAACGTACATTCAAAATTCATATTCAAATTTCAACGACATTTTCCCTCGGTTTGCATTTATTTAAATTTAACTGATGTCTGGCCTCTTGAATTTGGATTTTTCGGGTTATTTTGAATTTTCGAATTTTTCAACGGTCCGTCCGTGGCATCCGGCTAAACCGGATGTTGTTTTAGTGTGATTTTACTCGTTTTGGTTTGAAAAGGCATGATATGAATTTTTCTGTTTATGGCGCAGGACAGCAATGTAGGCAAGAACCCCGCCCAGCCGACAATGACTAGCCACAGTGCAACTCTAGATCATGCCGACCGCCATGCATTGCTGCTCCACTCGATTGTAGATCGTAATCGAGGTCATGTGCGAACCATAACATTTCCACAAACAACTAATTCTCCAGGAATTCTAATAGTTTGTCCATAAACAAGTTCAGCTGGGGATGACTTTAAATCCTCTTTAACAGCAGTCCTTAAACCTAATAAAATAACACTGCTCTACAGCCAAAAAATACTCTGAACGCAACCATCCTTTCTATATGTAAAATCGGTCGCTGATTCCGAAAATCGGGTTCATTTTTAATTCTATGGGAAGGTTTTTGAGATATCGGCAATTTACCGTTGTTTCGCCAATGTGTCCACTTAATCCTGTATATCTCTTTAACACAGTGAGTTATATTCCTTAGGGTGACACCAAACGAAAGAAAATTAAATTTCCTTTTCACGGCTCCTATAACATTTTTCTCTAACTCTTATAGTTTCTGAAATATTGACGATTAAATTTTAATTTTTTCGATTTTTTACGATTTTTTGAAGAAAAAATTGAGTTTGTCAGGCAATATCTTTAAAACCAATACTTTTACCTTCGGTTTTACTCCTTTTCATGAAGCTCTATTCTATTACCAAAAAAATAAGCTATCAACGATGAAAATCCATTGTAAAATGGAAAAGTTATAGGCGATCAAGTAAATACAGCCAGGTCGCGCAATGCCTCTGCACGCGTACATTCTATGCATATTGTACCAATACCTACACATCTGCAGTAGCAGCACATTGGCAGCGCAGTAGATACAAGCCCATTTACGGGTATAACATGCATAAAATATACCCGTGTAGAGGCATTGTGCGACTTGGCTGTATTTACTTGATCGCCTATAACTTTTCCATTTTACCATGGATTTTCTTCGTTCTACTGTGTTAAAGAGTTATACTGGATTAAGTGTACCCATTGGCCAAATAACGGTAAATTTCCGATATCTCAAAAACCTTCCCATAGAATTAAAAATGAACCCGATTTTCGGAATCAGCGACCGATTTTACACATAGATAGGATAGTCACGTCCAAAGTACAGACAAAAAATTTCATTTTGTGATCCAGTGTAATTGGTAAAATTTCTGACCAACGTATTGAATCACCTGAAGCTATAATTGAAGTTTTAAGTTGACGATGAAATCGTTCTATCATACCGTTAGCTTGTGGATGATAAGCAGACGTTTGAATTTTGTGTGATCCAAGAATTTTAGTTATTTCATTAAATAATTGAGATGAAAATTGTGCACCTTGATCAACAGTAATTTTAAGAGGAACACCAAATCTAGAAATATAATTTAGAACAAAAGAGTTTGCTACAGTTTGAGCAGTTATGTTTCGAAGAGGATAAGCTTCTGGCCATCGTGAATGTCTATCAATAATTGTCAAAACATAACGATAACCATTCGAAGGTGGAAGAGGTCCAACTAAATCCTAATGGATATGTTCAAATCTATCTTTTGGTATTTCTATTTTTTGTAAAGGAGGTTTAATATATCTTGAAATTTTTGAATGTTGACAAGCAATACAATTTGAGGTCCATTCATTTATATAATTTCGCATATTAGGCCAAAAATATTTTGATTGTATTAAACGCCTAGTTGCACGAACTCCTGGATGTGATAAAGAGTGTAATTTTTTACAAATAATCTCTCTCATGGAGTTTGGAATATAGGGACGTGGTGTAGTACCAGAAACATCACACCAAATTTTAAAATTATGAATTGGAATGTTAATTTCTTTTAAATTATTTTTAGTTTTTGGAGAAGATATCATAGTTTTAAGAAGCTCATCAGTTTGTTGTTCAGCAAACAAAGTCTGAAAACTAATGTCTCTTGTTGAAAGTTCATCAATTTCTGGAAACCTTGATAATGTATTTGCCACAATATTGTTCTTTCCAGGAATATGTTGTACATCATTGGTAAACTGTGCAATATATTCCAAATGTCGTGTTTGTCTTGGAGATCTTTGAGTGTTTGAACTTAAAATGTATGTCAATGGTTTATGATCTGTATATACAGTAAATATTTGGCCTTCTAAAAAATGTTTAATTGCTCTATATATACCTAAAAGTTCTCTATCAAAAGTAGAATACTTACATTCTGCTGAACTTAACTTTCTCGAAAAGTAAGCCAAAGGTTCCAAAGTATCATTCTTAACTTGTTGTAAAACAGCTCCAATTGCAACATTTGAAGCATCAACAGATAAAGATAACTTAGAATTTTTATCAAAATGATTTAGAAGTGTATTTTGAGCAAAAAGGTATTTAACATTATCAAAAGCGGAAATAGATTCATTAGTCCAATTAATAGTTTTGTTCTTATTCTTATTTGCAATTGTTACAATTTGATGTAAAGGAAGAAGTTCCTTTGCAATCATTGGAATATATCGATGGTAATAATTTACCATTCCAATGAATTTTTGCAGTTTACTTATAGAATTTGGTCTTTCAAAATTAGTTATTATTTCAACTCTATCTTTTGATGGTTTAATTCCATTTGCAGAAATTTCATCTCAAAAAGTTTATAATAGGTGAACCAAAAACACATTTTGTTGGTTTAATATTTAAGCCATATTGTTCTAAGCGTTTAAAAACAAATTTTAAATGTTCAAAGTGCTGTTCTTCATTTTCACTTGCTACTAATATATCATCTACATATCGACGCCTCCAAACAATACTGTACTAAGTCGACTTAGTACATTTTCCCGTTTTTGGCGGTTTCAAGTATTACGTGTCTTAATTTAGATGCTGTCTAATTTTGGTATCAATCGGACGATCCAATCAAAAGTTATAAGCAAAAGTGTACATATAATACCACTCGGGATTTTTACAGAATAAAAATTTCAGAGCTTGCCATGAAAAACCACGTAGCAAATTTTTATTTTTTCTTACGGTTTTATATGAAGCGTACCCTAACTTTGATATTGTCGAGTTTTGGTGTTGCTCGTTCAATCCAAACAGAAGTTACAATTGAAAATATACTTAGCATACAACTGAAGTTTTATATCGAGTTTAAACTTTGAGCGCTTCTCCTGCAAAACACTGTTTTCAGACTTAGTACAGTTTTGTTTGGAAGCGTCGATATGCAAATACAAAATCAAGTCCGAAAAATGTTTCATTTAGTATAAACCGCTGAAATGTTTGAGCGCTATTTCTCAAACCAAAAGGCATACGAACAAATTCAAATAAACCAAATGGTGTTGTAATTGCAGTTTTATATATATCTTCAGATGCTATTGGTATTTGATGATAAGCGCGAACTAAATCCAATTTTGAAAATATTGTTTTATTTTTGAAATCGATACTCAAATCATGAATGTGTGGAAGTGGATAACGATCTGGTACTGTAATAAAATTAAGTCTTCTATAATCTCCGCAAGGACGCCAATCATTGGCTTCTTTTTTAAGGAACTAAATGTAATGGCGAAGCAACAGAAGAACTTGACGGCCTACAAACACCAATTTTAACTAAATACTCAAATTCTGTTTTCGCTACTTTAAGTTTGACTGGATCTAAACGACGTGGTCTTGAAGTAGGTAAAATTCCTTTAGTTTCAATTCTATGAACAGTATTATGTTTGACTATTTTATTATAATTTGGTTCAGAAATAACTTCAGGAAATTGTTTAATCAATTCGGTAAATTTGTTAATTTCCAATGGTATCTTTAATTCAAAATTTCACAGAAACCCAAAGAGCCTACATTTTTTAATTTTGTTTCTGAATCTATGATTAGTTTATTTTTAATATCAACTAAAAGTCCAAATTTTTCTAAAAAATTTGCTCCAATAATTGGAGTTTTTAAATCTGCTAAAATAAATGGAAAATGAAATTCACGCCTTAATCCCAAATCAATTTTAAGTAATTTTGAGCCAAATGTTTGAATAATTGTTCCGTTTGCTGCACATAAATTTAAATCTGAATTTCTCTTAAACTCTTTGAATTTTTTAATAGGAACTACTGAAACAACAGCTCCTGTATCTATTAAAAAATTAAGATTGTTATGTTTATCAAAAACGAAAAGGCGGCTAGCAGGTTTAATTTCTTTTCTATCATCAGCCACCGGCATGATAGAACAATTCAGTTTAAATTATTTTGTTTAGAATTAAAAAATGTACAAGGTTTAATACACTTAAATGCATTATTTCCAAATTTTGAATGATACCAACATAAATTATTAGGAGAATTTGATCGTACTCTGAAAGATCTTTTATTATAATTATTATTATTTCGTGCAATAGATTTTGATCTTGTACGTAATTCACTTACATCAAGTGTTAATTTATTTAAATTTTCACAAAGTATGGAAGTCAATTGAGTTAAATTTTGAGTATACTTTGTTCTAATTGAGAATTTTCTGAAATTGAAGAAATTTGCGATTTACTATAAAGATTATAAATTTTGTCAGCAATAGAAATTTTATTATCTAAAGATTCTGTATCACACGATGTTAAATGTGTTTGAATTTGTTGTGGTAATTTACGTAACCAAAGTTTGTAAAGTAATTCTTGTCTAGGGATGGCAAAAAAAATTTAATAATCGATTAACCGTTTTTTAGGTTAATCGAAAGCGTTCGATTATTAATCGCGAATAATCGTAGGTAACTAATCGATTATAACCGTTTTTCGATTACAATTATTGATAAATTAATACGTAGTACCCCAAGAGGACAAACAAGCAAATTTTTTATACATACTATGTATGTGTGTTCGTTTTTATTATAATGATAAAAAATTCAACATTGGTCAAAAGAAAAAAAAAACAACACAATTCAATTGTTATTAATTTATAAATAAATATTATGTTTGCATACATATACATGTGTACATACACACATATTGCTAAGTTATAGTACAAAGTGGCTAAGTGCCTTTTTTCAAACTTTACAAGAAAAACAATGAACAAAAAACAAAATTGTCAAAATTTGTCAGAAAAATTAGGTGAAAAAAATAGGTTCACAACGTCGTTTTAGATGTTTTTTTTTTTTTTTGTTAAGCATTGCAGTGCAAATTAATTTCAGTTGATGTTATGTTTTATCTTTCAATATTTTTTATCAACGACTGGCTTAATGTATGGATATGATGTAGTAGGTACCTACATATGTATGTAGACGCGCAATTGCACTTATGAAAAAATATGCGATTACACGAATATTTACAGATTACCAGAGGCGGACGTTTCATACATGCTGAAAAGCCGGCTTGCCTAAATATGTTCGTTTATTTCATTTTACGAATTTCTTTAAAATCGGGTTATTTTAAGCTCGAAATGTGTTTTCTAAAATTTCTTAATATTATCCATTGTACATATCGCACGTTTTATGTAATAGGGATTTAACTCCAAAAAAAATTTTTTTTTGGGAAAACGCAAATAAACTTTTATAATTTCAAATAGTTTCCTTCTACGGCTAATTACAAAATCCCTTTTATTTCCGCCATTTTTATCTTTTTAAGTATTTTATAAGACTAGACTCAAAGGCACGACCCAGTTATTGAAATATATGGCAAATTCCCAGAAATCGAAAATTTCGAGTTAAATCCCTATTGCATAAAACGGGCGATATATCAACATTTAGTTATTCTTCATCATCTTCATTTTATCGATTTATTTCAATACATTCAGTTTCATACATTATGAATATAAATAACAACGCAATCAGAAGTTCCGATAATACATCAAAGAAAATATCATAAATGGCTAATGGCTATGCTTCATACATAGGCTTGCCCAGCCAATTTATGCTAGGTCCGCCACTGCAGATTACACTGGATCACAAAATGAAATTTTTTGTCTGTACTTTGGACGTGACTATACTATCTATATGTAAAATCGGCCGCTGATTCCGAAAATTGGGTTCATTTTTAATCTGTGGAAAGGTTTTTGAGATATAGGCAATTTACCGTTATTTGGCCAATGGCTCCACTTAATCCTGTGTATCTCTTTAACACAGTGACACCAAACGAAAGAAAATTAAATATCCTTTTCATGACTCCTATAACATTTTTCTGAAGCTCCATTCCATTAGCAAAAAAAAAATAAGCTATCAACGAAGAAAATCCACGATAAAATGGAAAAGTTATAGGCGATGATATAAATACAGCCAAGTCGCGCAATGCCAATATACGGTACATTCTATGCACACGTAAAGGAGTAAATCGAAAGTGGTTTTAAGGATATTGCCTAATAAAGTCAATTTTTTCCTAAAAAAAATCGTAAAAGATCGAAAAAATTCAAATTGAATGGTCAATATTTCAGAAACTATAAGAGTTAGAGAAAAATGTTATAGGAGTCATGAAAAGGATATTTAATTTTCTTTCGTTTGGTGTCACTGTGTTAAAGAGATACACAGGATTAAGTGGAGCCATTGGCCAAATAACGGTAAATTGCCGATATCTCAAAAACCTTTCCATAGATTAAAAATGAACCCAATTTTCGGAATCAGCGGCCGATTTTACATATAGATAGGATGGTCGCGTTTAGAGTAGTTTTTGGCTGTAGAGCAGTCTTATCAATAAATATTTGATAACTTAAAATAAGGGTTGTACTATTACAGTCTTTGATTTTTTGCATTACATGCCTTAATCTACTTCAATACATTTAATCTTATATGTAAATTATACTTTGTCACATCTTTAAAAAGTTTAAAAAAATGAATAAAGACATCATATACTCTAAGCACATTCGAACGAGCAAGCGACAAGCTGCAACCCGTTAAAATTGAATTACACACGTTGCTATGAGCGCAAGAATTTTAGCAGGGATTGCAAATAATCGTTATTTTTTAAATTTTGACGAAAAAAAGTTACTGAAGGAGAAATGCTAAACGCAAAAGAAGTACACAGATGGAATCACCGTAACGCAGACTACCTCTAGGTGTATTAACTTTTATTTTTTCGATTTTTATAAAAAAAAAGTTGATTTTTAATCATTTTTTGAGTTTTATTTTTCGCTTAGAAAATAAAAGTTTTTTTTAGTTTTATTTTCCCTCAGAAAATAAAAGTTATTTTATGAGTTTTATTTTTCCCTCAGAAACTTATTTTTTGAGTTTTATTTTTCGATTAGAAAATAAAAGTTATTTTCTGAGTTTTATCTTTTTGCTCATAGAATAAGTTTCTTCAGTGTAATTTTAGCTGCAGCTGTCGATTTTGTAACATTAATACGTAGGTAAAGTTTATAAATAAAAAAAAATTAAAAATTTATTTACATATATATGTACTTTACCTCTTTATATGGCGAAATCTACAATTGCAGCCAAAATGAAACTGAAAAACTTTTATTCCCTGAGAAAAAAAAAATAAAACTCAGAAAATAACTTTTTTTCTAAGCGAAATATAAAACTCAAAAAATAACTTACTTTCTGAGGGAAAATAAAACTCATAAAATAACTTTTATTTTCTGAGGGAAAATAAAACTCAAAAAAAAAAAAAATTATTTTCTGAGGGAAAAACAAAACAAAAAATAACTTATTTTTTGCTCGAAAAATAAAGCTCAAAAATAACGTATTTTCTAAGCAGAAAATAAAGCCCAGAAAATACTGATTAAAAATCAACTTTTCCAATTGACTTGGTTTATATTTCTCTTGAGTGCGCGTTTCGACAATAAACCATATGGTCGAAAAAATTTTTTTAGTTACTCTGTACGACAATTTCAAGTTGCAGTTGCAGGTCCGAATGTGCTTAGACTTATAGAGCTACAAAAACTAGTTCGTGAGGACGGAATTTAAAAACAACAACTTTGATAGGAAACTCGTTGTAAGCCTGTTCCTCTTATCGGTTGCGGTGCTACCCGCTTTCGAAAACAGGCGTTCTGAAGGAACAGATGTTCCTATTAGATAACAGTATTTGTGGGACAGTTCATATAATTTAGGATACACCGACCTCATTTCGTTCCAGGCGTCAAATATGTTGCGATTCAAACTTATGACAGGAGCATTAAGGAAGAAAGTTAATTCATCTTGGGGTTGCTGGAGATTATTGTCGTTTTTCTTGCGTTTATGCACCAAAGACTTATGGTGAGCCCATAGATCAAAATCATTTTCGCCCATAGATGAATTCTCCTCCACGCTACCAGAGCTTTCATCTGCTTGGCCAATTTCGGACATTTCTCGTCTTAGACGCTTCATTACCGTAGCTAAAGCTAGAGGATCTCGAAAATGGATTTTTTTAAATCTGGGGTCTAGCAAAGTCGATGCTGCGCATAGAAATGAATTCTCCACTTCTCGAAAGCGGTGGTTGAATTGAGACAAAATGGCACGCTGTAGTTGTTTTGCCACTGACAATGTGCAACAAACTTGCTCTATTTGTTGGCGCCCACAATTGGTAAGGGGGATAACTTGGCTTAATGTGGCGTATTTTTGCCCACTTACTTGAGTTGTCATAGCCTCAAGCGGTCTTAACAAAGAAATTATTTCTATAATTTCTTTCTTATTTTGAACTGTTATCATAGGCGGTGAATCGGAAAATTTTATCAAAATTTGGCTTATGTAGGAAATAATTTTAACAAAACGATCGAGCATATAATATGTAGAATTCCATCTGGTTTTCACGTCTAATATCGGTTTTAGGAATTTACCTTCCGGGATGCCAGCGTCCTGCTGCAGCGAACGTAAATAATCATTAGCTTTTACATATCGTTTAATCCAAATGACAATGTCTCTGCATTTGTTAATTACCAGACTAACATCTTCCACCTTTAATGCAGTTTCACAAACGAGATTTAATGTATGCGCGAAGCAAGGTATATGCCTATTTTTCCCGAATATATCCGTTATTGCCTTTGTTATGTTGCTACCATTGTCCGTTACGACAGCCATAATATTGTCCTTGCTGATGCAAAATTCTGCCAATGCATCTGTGAACACTTCTGATATGTGCGCAGCTGTATGGGCTGCAGTTAGTTTGAAGACACCAATTGTGCCAGCCATTTGTTTGCCTTGAAATAACCAATGGACTGTAACACCGAGCAAGCTATTCATTTTGACGTCAGTCCAGATGTCAGTTGTCAAACAAAGATTTGAAACTCCCGACATAATTTTTTTGTAATCAAGAGCTTCTTTTTCGTACATCATCAATCATTCATTACTTAATACTAATTCATAACATTTTGCCTTGAAAAACAATTTACAAAATATAAGGATTTATTTCATGAAGATAATCATTTAATTATTGCACTGAGATGGCTTAAATTTTTAATAATGCCATTTTCCTTAAAAAAATATATGTATAATAAACGAAAAAATCGTCATTTAATAGGAAAAATCGTCAAATCATTGCATAGAATAATCGTCAAAATGACGATAAAATCGTCAATTCGGCAACGCTGGCTGGAGGGAACATTTAATGCGGTTTTTTGGATATACTCACAAAACTGTAGGTAACCGAATTCGGACTCGGATGAAAAGGCGGTAACTCTCAACTTCGATTATTTTCTTTCGATTATTTTCGACTTGAGTGGAAAAAGATTAATCGAAAAAAAAATCAAAAGGAAAAAATCGATACATTTTAACCGTTAATCGAAAGAAATTAACCGATTATAATCGTTTTTCCGATTATTGTTGCCATCCCTATTCTTGTCCAACAATTGAATTTAGACCAATCAAACAGTTCATTTCTCGATATAATTCAGAGGGTTTGCGATCTCCCAGCTGAGTATTTGAGAAAAGTTGTTCTAATCGACTATCTTCAGATTTATTGAATTGCATCAAAAAATCGTTAAAATGTTTAGTTACAGAATATTTATTTTGTTGTAGGTAGCTGATTTTGATTGAAGATAAGCAGGACCGCCAAATATGGTAATTAAAATTCCATATATATTTATTTTTTTTTTTAATTTTATTTAAAATTATACGTTAACAAAATTCGTTGTTTATTGTTTAAGTTTCAAAAATTCTCTAAAGAAAATTTTTGAAGTTATGTATTTCAAATTTCACAAAAGAAATCATGATCAACAAGATCAATAAAAAACAAGTTAAATTAACCCTACACTCTCCCTTGCATGGACCTTTCGTTTTAAAACCGGAGAGAAAGAATACATAAACAAGCACAGGGTTGCATTTTAGCGTATACTTTTAATTTGATGATACTTTTCATTTGATGATACTTTTCATTTGATGATGATGACGATAAAATAAAATAATAAACCGTGCACGTGGCAAGAACTATAAAATGTGTTATGTCTTCTCAAAAGAGCATAAAATGGCAATTGGCACCAAGGCTGAATCACGAATCAAAAATATTTTCTGATTCTTGATATAAAATATTTTCAAATAAAAGATAATTTTTATTTGTGATTCGTTTCAAAATAGAATCAAGAATACCCTTTGATTCGTGATTTAAACTATTTTCAAATAAGAGATAAATTTGATTTGTGGTTCGTTTCACAAAAGAATCAGAAATTCCATTTGATTCGTGATTCAAACTATTTTCAAATCAAAGATAAATTTTAATTGTGATTCATTTCTCATATTTTTTGATTCTTGATTCAAACTTGATTTCAAATCAAAATTATTTAGCTTACGTATGTTTTACATGGCCGTTTTTTCTAATAAAACTGGCCAATACCTCATATAAAATTCACACAAAATTATTTAGAATCAAAATTCGAATCAAAAATATTTTTTGAATCTTGATTCTAAATAAATTTTTGATCCGAATCAAACTTTTGGTTCGAACCAATTTTTTTATTCGAATCAAAAAATTATTTTGAATCAAAAATGTATTTCAAATAAAAAATACTTTAATACGTGATTCCACCATCCCGATCGAGTTGAGGAAATGCAAAAAATCTAAATTGTCGAACTTAGGTCGTTTCGATTGGTAGTCCAATGTCTATCCCATTGAGCTACCACCGCCGTCAGCTTTGTTTCGCTTAAATTTCAATTTTCCTTATATTACAATCCACATACCAACAACAGTAGCTTAATGACACTCTGTCTTTGCTACCTAGTATGTTGGTGCGATTTTGTGTTTTGTTTTGTACAAAGTTCTAAAGCTATTAACAAGCAAAGCTTTTGTACAGGCAATGCTTGTTATTGTTTCAGATTTTTGTTTTTTTCGGCAGGCTTTACGTTTTGTTTTTACATGGCCGTTTTAATTCTAATAATTATTTTATGTGCATTTTATATGAGCTATTGGCCAGTTTATAATTAAGAAAAATTGAAAAAAATTTTTTGGTAGAAGTTATGGATCCATTTCGGAGACCACCACATCCGCTCATCAGACTTCTTCCAGCGGCCTCAACCGAGAATCGATCTCATCTGATTTTGAAATTGTCCATGCTTCTGCGCCGTACATGAGGACTGGAACGATGAGCGCCCTGTTGAATGTGATTTTTGTTTGTCGAGAGAGGACTTTACTTTTCAGTTGCCTACTTAGTCCGAAGTAGCATTTATTGGCAAGCGTGATTCTTCGTTGGATCTCTGTGCTGACATCATTCTTGGTGTTAATGCTGGTTCCCAAATAGACGAAGTCCTTAACAGTTTCCAATTTGTAGCTATCAACATTGACGTGGCTGCCAAGGCTTGCTGTTTCTTTGTGTGATGACAGGAGGTACTTCGTCTTGTCCTCGTTAACCGCCAAACCCATTTTCTTAGCCTTTTTATCCAGCTTGGAGAAGGCAGAACATACGGCGCGAGTGTTAGTGCCAATGACGTCGATATCATCGGCGTACGCCAGCAGTTGTACACTCTTGTGGTATAAAATGCTTCCTGTATGGTTAAGATCTGCAGCTCGTATTATCTTTTCCAGCATCAAATTGAAGAAGTCACACGAAAGGGAGTCACCTTGTCTGAAACCTCGTTTGGTCTCGAACGGTTCGGAGAGGTCCTTCCCAATTCTGACGGAGCTGGTGGTGTTAGTCAACGTCATTTGGCATAGCCTAAGTTTTGCAGGGAAACCAAATTCAGACATTGCGGCATATAGGCAATTCCTATTCGTGCTATCAAAAGCGGCTTTAAAATCGACAAAGAGATGGTGTGTGTCGGTTCCTTTTTCATGGGTTTTTTCCAGTATTTGGCGTATTGTGAAGATCTGGTCGATGGTAGATTTACCAGGTCTGAAGCCACACTGATAAGGTCCAATCAGCTTGTTGACGGTGGGCTTCAGTCTTTCGCACAATACACTTGCTAAGACCTTATATGCGATATTCAGGAGGCTTATCCCACGATAATTGGCGCGTACTGTGGAGTCTCCTTTTTTGTGGATTGGGCGAGCACACTTAAGTTCCAATCGTCGGGCATGCGTTCATCCGACCATATTCTGCATGGGAGTTGATGCATGCTCCTTATCAACTCTTCGCCACCATGTTTGAATAGCTCGGCTGACAAGCCGTCAGCGCCCGGGGCCTTGTTATTTTTAAGCCGAGACATTGCTATTCGCACTTCGTCATGATCGGGTGGTGGAACATGCCTACCATCATCTGCTATTCGGGTCGAACATCTTCTCCTTCCGCAATTTCATTGTTGTCGTTATCTAGCAAGGAGGAGAAATGGTCCCTCACAACTTAAGTACACTCTGGATATCAGTTACCAGATCGCCGTTATCATTCCGGCAGGAATTTGCTCCGGTCTTGAAATCTTCAGTCATCCGCCTGATTTTTTGATAGAATTTTCGAGCATCGTTCCTACCCGCCAGCATCTCAAGCTCTTCACACTCGCGCCTTTCAGCCTGCCTTTTCTTCTTTCGAAAAAGGCGCCTGTCTTCCTTCCTCGCCATTCGATAACGCTCCCATACGTTTCGCGTTGCGCCCGCACACAATGTAGCCCTGTAGGCGGCGTTCTCTCTTTCCGAGGCATCGCGACATTCCTTGTCGTACCAGGTGTTTTTGCGGGCTCGCTTGTATCCTATAGATTCCTCAGCGGCGATACGAATCTCTATATGCAGCGGGGTCAGCTCAAGTAGAACCTCCATTGCAGCCGTTGGGCATGTACGCATAGCTCCCGTTATGCAAACACATGCTTGGCGTTGCACTCTTGTGAGCGATTGTCTCACTGTAGTCAGGTTTGCTCTTGAGGACCATGCCACTGCCCCATAGGTAATTATTGGTTTGACCATCATTGTGTACATCCATCTTGGCATATACACAGCACACCATCATTTTAGAAACAAAAATGCAACCCACTTTTAACTTACCTTCGAACTAAAAATATACATGGAAAAACCATTATCACGCACTGTGTTTTGCACGAACAGCAGAACTTCAAACGTTGAAAAAATTGTGTATATTTCAAAATAGTTTTGACGTTCTTTTTAACACTATTTTAGATTATATTGACACTATCATCGTGTTGAATAAACCAAAATTCCAAATGACGTTTATGTTTGAACATTGTTTCGTCTTATATCAACCAACTTTTATTGTTAATTGTGGTTATTGTTGTTTTAACATTTATTTTCATGTTGTATTGACACTATAATTGGAACGTCATTTTTCTAACATTTGTTTTTAGTTTATATTGACACTATCATCATGTTAAATAAACCAAATTCCAAATGACATTTAGGAATAAAATTTTATATTTGAATCACCTTGTATATGGGTCAGAATTTTTCAAATCAGCACAAAAAATTTGTTTTTCTTTGATTTTTATGATTCGTGTCTTAATCGATAGGTCTCCGTGTCAAGAATTAGTTCCCGAAATATTTTTGCAAAATGAACATTTTTGCAATAGTTATTCGCCAAGAAAGTTTTACATCAACTTCTTTAAAAAAAATTACTGTTAATCGACGGTACGATTAAATTTAACGCGAACTACGCCAAATTTTAGGTAATTATGTATATTTTAAAATAGTTTTTGAAAAAAATTAAAAAAAAAATTTTCTGTATCCTTTTTAAGGATAATTGTTGTTATCAATGTTCTCCGCCTAGGAAAAATTCGGACAAAATATTGTAGATGTAATGATGCATCGTAAGCTGAATTCCGAAGAAAAAAAGATGGGGACTCTTACCGTTTAAATGCAAAATGCGATTGAACGATTCCCCTCTTCAGCTTAGTAACATTACACTACTCTAAAATTATTAATTTGAAATAATTCCAAGAGATTCAGGTATAGGGGAGTTGGTCCGGTCTTCCTGATCTCAAAAATTGTTTTCTTTATATTTTGTATGGTTAGTTTTCGAGATAACGGTAAATTTTTGCAGTTTTGGGTATCACTACATTCAAACCTATTTTTCGCTAAGGTTGCAAGTGCGATAACCGCAAGCAGTACCTTGTTAGAAACATAATTAAAATACGCTTCTAACGACATGCAACTTGCAGTGATTGAACAAACCCTTGCTCGTCAAAATCAGAATTTTGTTGGATTTTCTGATTAATTTTCTTATTCAAATATTTATCGTTTTTATAAAAAGGATTATGCACAGTATACAAGTTTTGGCAACGGTTGGTATGAACGAGTGGTACGATCGAGTTCCAACTATGGTCACAGTTGATAGTAAGTAGATCGTAAAAGGATAAATGAAAAAAGTGAGCCAGAAAATGTAAAAAAGTGGCAGGTAATTAAATGCTCACTAGAGGAGCATAAATCGAAAAGAATGCTTTAAGCACTCGTTTCTAGTAAACCATGACCTTAGTTGGAACTCGATCGTACCACTCTTTCATAACAACCGTTGCCAAAACTTTGTAATGTAGAGAATCTACTGTGTATACTGTGCATAATCCTTTTTATAAAAACGATAAATATTTGAATAAAAAAATTAATCAGAAAATCCAACAAAATTCTGATTTTGACGAGCAAGGGTTTGTTCAATCACTGCAAGTTGCATGTCGTTAGAAGCGTATTTTAATTATGTTTCTAACAAGGTACTGCTTGCGGTTATCGCACTTGCAACCTTAGCGAAAAATAGGTTTGAATGTAGTGATACCCAAAACTGCAAAAATTTACCGTTATCTCGAAAACTAACCATACAAAATATAAAGAAAACAATTTTTGAGATCAGGAAGACCGGACCAACTCCCCTATACCTGAATCTCTTTGAATTATTTCAAATTAATAATTTTAGAGTAGTGTAATGTTACTAAGCTGAAGAGGGGAATCGTTCATTCGCATTTTGCATTTAAACGGTAAGAGTCCCCATCTTTTTTTCTTCGGAATTCAGCTTACGATGCATCATTACATCTACAATATTTTTTCCGAATTTTTCCTAGGCGGAGAACATTGATAACAACAATTATCCTTAAAAAGGATACATAAAATTTTTTTTTTTAATTTTTTTCAAAAACTATTTTAAAATATACATAATTACCTACCATTTGACGTAGTTCGCGTTAAATTTAATTGTACCGTCGATTAACAATAATTTTTTTTAAAGAAGTTGATGTAAAACTTTCTTGGCGAATAACTATTGCAAAAATGTTCATTTTGCAAAAATATTTCGGGAACTAATTCTTGACACGGAGAGCTATCGATTAAGACGCGAATCATAAAAATCAAAGAAAAAAAATTTTTTGTGCTGATTTGAAAAATTCTGACCCATATTTTAAAATTTTTCATGTTGTATCAACAATAAAATTTGGTTGGATTTACCAAATTTTCAGATGACAGTTACAAAGCCAAAATCATGTTTCAAACATCGTGTAATTTGAAAAAAATTGTTGCTGTTCTATGTGTAAAGATCGATCGTGTTAATTTTACATGAATCGTGTTGATGATTTTTTTTCTGAGTGTGAGTAAAAATCTCCAGCCCAAGTGAGCAAGCATCCGGGAAGTGTGCTGCTAGCAACCCTTTCGCTCTTTCCTCTTCGGTCGCTGTATAAGCGACGTTTTATAGTCTAAGAGCCAACTTCGTTCCCCTCTGCTCATTTTCCAAGCCTTGCAGCTGCTGGAGTGGAGGTAATATCTGCGCAAAAGCTTCTGCAGCTTTCGCGTTTGGCCTTTCTTATCTCCTTATTGTATGTTGTTAGATGCGTCTTATATTCCTCCCAGTCACCGGTGCGATTTGCTTTGTTGAAGAGCTTTCGCACCTCCTTCCTCAGTTTTGTCAGCCCTGAGGACCACCATTTGGTTTTCTGGGAGTGCCTTTGGGTATGCGACAGCTGTCATGGAGGGCTTCCATCAATAAATGATTTAGCACATTTACCCTATCCTCTAACTCCATACAATTGGCACGCCTGTTGTTCTTACTAATTGATTCTATGTTGTTCTCTATTACTTCATTGAAGATACCCCAGTCTATATGCCTGGGTTTCCTCTTTGGTGGTTTATATTCTATGTTTGCCCCTAGTTCAAATCGGATGATCCTATGGTCCGAGAGAGAGGGTTCCGATGATACCCTCCATCCCGTGACCAGGTTATCAGCCGACATATTGCCCCTGAGGATGCTAAAAAGTTTAGCGAAACGTCGGGCAAAACGTGAAATGTGTTAGTGTTTTCCCTTGCACTTGGACACGATAGACCAATAGAGCCCATATGCTAATTGCATTTTCATAAAAATAAATTGCCTAGTGTGTTTTCTAAAACCTCCACCCTGACTCTAGTTACAAAAGTCGGCGTACGGCCGACGTTGAATATACATAAGTCGTTACTTATTATAAATTCTAAAAGACCCACCTCGAACATTCGTGTCTGAGCTGCCCCATTCCTCGCTATAGGCTGGTATCGACCTCTCAAGAAACAGCTCAAGAAATTTTTGGATTTATTTCTTGAGTAAAAAATAGTAGTAGACAAGAAATTTTGACGTTTAGTAATCCACCGTGAATACCAAGTGAAATGAAGAAGAGCATCAAAAACGTAAACAAAATAAACCTTTTTGTAAACATAAGCAATTAGTAAGTTCTTAAAAAAAAATATTAAATAAAAGCTTTAAATATATGTTTTCAATAGTTTTATTTTGTTGTTATTTTAGGAAATCATCGAAAGCGACGAGGATGACCTTATATTACTGGTAAACTGTGGTATATTGATGGCCGGAATGGAATAAAATATGAGAAATCGATGCCAACTATGCCCTTGCATCATTAGAAAAATTGTGCATTCTATTTTTCGTTTCTTTTTTGCAATTTTCACTAACAATTTCCACGATTTTTTTTCAACACGCTACAAACGTCAAAATTTCTTTAAGAAATAAATGCTCGATGATATATTTCTTGGCAAAACCTGTGTTGCTGTGTTCGCATAACGTTGGAAAATAGTATTAAAAAAGTGTACTAAATTTCTTGAGAGGTCGATACTCGCTAAAGAAAGTTTCACAAGAAAAATTTCTTGAGCATTTCTTGTACGTAATTTTATATGAAACTTTTGCGTTTCTTGAGAGGTCGATACTAAGCTTATGTGCGTTTGCGTCACAACCCAGTATGAGTGGAAGTCTTGCCTTCCTACAGTGATGTATCAGCCGCTGCACATTATCTTGGGGTACTGTTTGTTCCTCTCCCGGGAAGTAGGCCGTAGCCAGGACTATGTGTTTCCTCTCGGACTCCACCTGCATATTTATTTGAACGGCCACCATGTCCCGGTTTAGAAACTCTGTAATAAAAATGTAATCGATTGCTTTATTAAGTACTATACATGCTCTTGGCCTGTCATGCGACACATCCCAAATTACCTTATTATTGCCTGCTTCCAGGCCCCTGACCTTGCCCTTGTATGTCCAGGGCTCCTGCACCAGTGCTGCGCCCAGATTATCCGTTGTCATCATATTTGCCAAGACGGCAGAAGCTGCTTTGGCGTGGTGGAGATTTATCTGGTCTAATTTTGTGCTGGTTGCAGTTAGCATTATTCCTCCATTGGCTCGAGCCTGCCCGATAGCCGAATGCTTGAGCCGCTTCCATCATCTAATCCTATCATTTCCAGATCCTCCAGCATCTCCTGAGTGTTAAGGATGCCAGAGGACACCGACCTTGCGTCCTCCAACATCTCCTGATTGTACAGGAGGTTGGATGACCCTGATCTGATGTCCTCCCGCATGCTCTGCGTACTAGGGATGCTGGAGACCGCTGATTGGTACATACGTACATACATACATACACACTCCATGTAAATTGTTTGTGTATTCTGTGGTGCTTCTGTTAAAATCATATCCCGCCATTGTAGAAATCATATTTCGTCAAGATCAAAATTGACATAAGCACCACAATATGAATAAAAAAGTAGAAAAAAGTTAGCAATCAGCTGTTTAGTAGGTTAACCTTCTATAAATTAGCCTTGGCTCTAACTAAATTAAAGCCCTATACGCAGCTCCCAAGAAAACCAAAAACTCTATGTAATTTGACGTACAAGAAATGCTCAAGAAAAATTTCTTTTGTCATATTTTCTTTTACGGTACGCAGTTCTAAAGAAATTCTACTACTATTTTTTTAAGATTTTTTTTAGAAAAAGTGCACAACTGAACTCTGGTTCTGCCAAGAAATAATGAATTTTCCATTATTTCTTCAAGAAAATTTTACAGAAGAGGTAAATAAACTCAGAAGAGGTAAATAAAATAGACTTATGTCTATCGTTTGAAAATATAATTACTTTCCTACTACCAATTCAACGCTCAAGAAATTATGCAATTTTTTTCTTGAGCGTTTCCTTGAGAGCTGCGGAGAGGCCTTAAGGCTGGTATCGACCTCTCAAGAAACAGCTCAAGAAATTTTTAGCTAATTTAAGGCCTCTCCGCAGCTCTCAAGAAAACGCTCAAGAAAAAAATTGCATTATTTCTTGAGCGTTGAAATGGTAGTAGGAAAGTAATTATACTTTCAAACGAAATGTCACATTTGAGTTTATTTACCTCTTATGTCAAATTTTCTTGAAGAAATAATAGAAAATTCATTATTTCTTGGCGGAACCAGAGTTCAGTTGTGCACTTTTTCTAAAAAATCTTAAAAAAATAGTAGTATAATTTCTTTAGAACTGCGTACCGCAAAAGAAAATATGACAAAAGAAATTTTTCTTGAGCATTTCTTGTACGTCAAATTACATAGATTTTTTGGTTTTCTTGAGAGCTGCGTATAGGCCTTTAGGCAAGAAATTTTGACGTTTAGTAATCCACCGTGAAAACCAAGTAAAACGAAGAAGAGCATCAAAAACGTAAACAAAATAAGCCTTTTTGTAAACAAAAGCAATTGGTAAGTTCTTAAAAAATATTAAATAAAAGCTTTAAATATATATTTTCAATAGTTTTATTTTGTTGTTATTTTAGGAAATCATCGAAAGCGACGAGGATGACCTTATATTACTGCTAAGCTGTGGTATATTGATGGCCGGAATGGAAAAAGATATAAGAAAGCGACGCCAACTTACCCTTTCCATTATTAGAAAAATTGTGCACTCTATTTTTTCGATTTTTTCTTCCTATTTTCATCACCATTTTTATCAACACGTAACAAAAGCCAACAAACGTCAAAATTTCTTTAAGAAATAAATGCTTGATGATATATTTCTTGGCAAAACCTGTGTTGTTGTTGTTGTTAGGGGCATTTCAGTTATTGCATCTGGGTCTGGGTTAAGATAAATTTTTACTGAAACAATCCGGCTCATAATGAAAATTGGCTGCACTTGCAAAGAGCTAAAAAGAAGAAGAAACATATACAACATATACCCAGCAGTAAAAATCTGAAATGAATCCTTTATGAATCACTGATGAAATTCATCATGAGGAGGCATCAGTGAATGCTTTCATATAAAGGCTGCTGAATTTTTTCAGATAAATGGTTTGCTTTCCTCATACCTATATGACTGTCCAATGGTAGGAAAAACAAAAGGAGCACACCTCGAATTGGGAGAGAAGCTCGGCCATAAAACTCGTCAGAGTTATAATAGCGCAAAAACAATTCTTCTGTACGTTGAAAAGAGACAAATACTCCCTCAAAAACAATTTGATTGACTTTAAACTTCAAACTAAATGAAAATAACTATTTCAAAAATTATTTTTTTTGGAAATTTGAATTTAAATTACTGAAATAAATTATGAAACTCAAATGGCGGGATAGCTATGTATTCCATGTTATAAGGAGAAGCCAGTGCGCAGTATAATTTTTCTTCCGGACTTCTTCTTTCCCCTTACGGCCAAAGCAGAAGCTTACAAGAGGCAAATTTGAAATTTGTATATCCATATATTTTTTATTTTAAATATAATTTGTTTTATAGTTGTCAAATTGAAAAATTTGTCAGAAAAGCTGCCGAATGTCAAAAAACTACCGAAATACAAGCTGGCTCGTGGGTTTATAACCGCCTAGATGATATTTCGTTTGGTTTTTTCAATATAGCTTGCACGCTTGCACCAACGCAAAACGATTGTGATGAATATTCAACAAAGAATAATCAATGATCATTTAGCAGTGAAACAAATTTACTGCAGGGTATATGTATATATATGTATACATACACAAATGTCACTATTCAGTTCTGCCAAATCAAAAAAGCACTGTGCTGCCAAATCAGCACGGAAAAAACAAATCGAACAGGGCGGATCAGAAATTGAACCAGCAATTTATCTGGTTTAATCGAGCTGAAATCTTTGTTGTTGCATTTACATGCAAAAATTTTTATCTGGGTTAGGATCACCGTATGTGAAACACGGCTGTTGTTATAGCAGTACTAAGCCCTGCTTAGTCGGCACGATAGGCTCATAGATTGTCGTCAGGCTCACTTAACAGGCGGCCCAGGAATGAGGCGGCATTTTTTGGGCTAGTCCATAGGGACAGGGGGGTTAAGTGAGTAGGTTTGAGTGGACATGAGAAGAGATGCTGTGTGTCATGCGGCGTCTCTCCACATGTCGGACATGTATTAAGTATTTCGGGATCGATTCTGGCCCTATATGAGTTCAGGCGGCTGCAAAAGCCTGATCGTAGTTGCGCTAGGGTGACGCGTGTTTCTCTCGGCTCCAATTCTTCTTCTGCTATGGGGGTTGGCTGGTCTCTCAATATTCTGTATGACGGACGGACTGAAACGAATGTGGTGATGGTGTCGGTGTGTATCTCCTTTAGTGCCTGCCTGTAAGCCGTTGGGTCTAATGGTTGTTTTATGTATTTTTCAACCTCTGGGGTGAGGTCGAGAAGATGTCTCCTGATGTGCCGGGGAGGCGGTTCCGGTTTTAGCAGGTGGTTGTTAGGATGGCCGCTGCGGTGGCATCCCAGCAAGAACTGCTTGCTAAGCATGGTGTTGTGTTCTAAGACCGGGAGTATATTAGCCTCATGGTGTAGATGGTGTTCCGGCGCCATCAGGAGATTGCCTGTGGCAGTTCTGAGAGCGGAGTTTTGGCAGGCCTGAAGTTTCTGCCATTGTGTCTTTGCCATTGTCTTGAAGTCCCCGGCGACCATATTGGCGATGCATAATTGAGGACCGGCCGGCCGATTGCTTTATATGTTGCTATTATTGTTTCTTTGTCTTTACCCACGTGCTGCCTGGGTTGGTGTGTTCGCCTTATGTTGAAAAATAGTGGTAAAAAAGTGTAATCACAAGAAAAATTTCTTGAGCATTTCTTGTACGTCATTTTATATGGAACTTTTGCGCTTTAACTTTAAGAGCCTATATACACTTGCGACTCAATCGATTTAGTCGAATGTTGATTTGCATGGGAATGTATGGAAGCATTCAATTAGTCGAACAACTGAAACAGTTGGATTTGCATACAACAGCCCATTTCGACTAATACCATGTTTACATATAACGAGATTATCAGTAAATCTCGATTCGCCAATCTACCCGTTTACATATAACATGAAATCTAGATTTGCTGGGAGAGGGATTGTCAACTGTCAATTTTCCTTACCTGCATAACCCAATAATAATATGGTCGTAGCAGTCAAAAGAGAATAGGCAACTACCGTTCGATGGCTGTTTTCACGAATGTAAAAAGCAGATATTAAAAAAAGACGATAATTTCATAACCTATAAAACAGAAAGAAGAAGAGCGACTTACTATTGCGATACGATTCTTATTGGGCATTGCTTACTGGCGTCCATTTTGTTTACTTTTCATTTTGACGTTTCTCCCAAATTCGCCAAATAAAGATATCGATAACATGAAAAACACAGGGTTGTATGCAGAAAAGTATCGTCATAATCCGAGATTCATTTTAAATCTCGAATTTTTGGTAGCGGATTTTTGTATGGAAAACCTCGTATTTCAATCGAAGATTTTGTGTCAACCTCGAAAAAAGTAGATAATCTCGTATATGTAAATGGCCAAAAATCAGCTACAAAAAATTCGCGATTTAAAATGAATCTCGAGATTATCACGATAGTTTTCTCAATGCAACCCTGTGTTCTTCGTGTTATCGATAGTTTTTGTGGCGAATTTGGGAGAAACGTCAAAATGAAAAGTAAACAAAATGGACGCCAGTAAGTATGTCCCAACAAGAATCGTATCGCAATAGTAAGTCGCTCTTCTTCTTTCTGTTTTATAGGTTATGAAATGATCGTCTTTTTTTTTAATTATACTTCCTTTAACGTGTTAATCGTGCAAAAGCTTGTGTGTTTGCTAGCGTTTTTCAAGTTAAATAAAAACAAAATATCTGCTTTTTACATTCGTGAAAACAGCCGTCGAACGGTAGTTGCCTATTCTCTTTTGACTGCTACGACCATATTATTATTGGGTCATGCAGGTAAGGAAAATTGACAGTTGACAATCTCTCTCCCAGCAAATCTAGATTTCATGTTATATGTAAACGGGTAGATTGGCGAACCGAGATTTACTGATAATCTCGTTATATGTAAACATGGTATAAATCGATTGAATCGCAAGTGTGTATAGGCTCTAAGAGCGCTTTCACAATACTCGGTGCGGTATCGGATCGACATTTTTGGTTTTTACCGAAAGTATAACGAAACCTTACTGACCACATGTATTTCAATTGGCACTTTCACATTAGTGTTGCATACATGAAATCGGAGCGGATTAATTTCGGTATACCGCAACGCGGTAAGACCGGTCAGTAAAATTTGAGGAATTACTGCATAAATTTTTGCGGCGTAATAAAAGAAGAAGAACAAAGTCAGTAAAAAACTCGTTCCGGTTATAAATGTAGCAAGTTATAATGTCTTCGTCTTCGCTAGAAGACATTATTGTTATTATTGAGTGATTTGTTGAAGTTAAAAATTTTGTTTTGCAAATCTCGATGTTTGTTTTCCTATTTTCTGCCGATTACGCACCGAAAGTATTCCCACAAATGTGAATCGTTTCGGTAAGCTGAAAATACCGAGCAAAAAATTTCGATCCGATGTCGTACCGTGTAATGTGAAAAGGCCCTATAGATGATTTACGATTGTAATCAATAAAATTTAGAGAAGAGACCGATTGCAAAGTGATTTCGTGAGTAATTTAGCCGAAATGCACATTTCAAGGGTAACTGCTTCCCCAGAATGGTGTGGCTGTAGTACGTAGTAAGAGCTGTCAAAAGTTAAAACAGTACAATTGCATTGCAATGCCCACAATGTGTAGCTGTGTCTGTAGCGTGTAGTTGTGGCTGTAGTAGAAGTAGAGTTAACATTAACTTTGTAGCGCGCTACAGTGTGACAGCTCAATTTTTTAATGACGGAAATTCGAAATGAAGGACGAAGAAACTGAAAAAATGAATTGAACTTGTAAAAAATAAAGAGTTTTTATGGAATTTAAGGAATCCCCTGTACAAAAATATAAAAAAGATGACATATATGAGATACACTGAGCTACACCATTGTGTTCACATTTTCGAGCGTTGCCACAAAATCAGTCATCAGCTGATGTAGTAAGCTATGTAGTCCGTAGCTGTAGTACAACATTCTGGGCAAGCAGTAACTTCGGTAGGCATTAAGGTTGTTCTCTGTGTCTAATATTTTTGCCGAGATATCTTGATATCTTGAGAAATTTTCCACACAGAGAGAGCGCACCTTTAAGAAAATAAAATTCTAACTGAGTTCATTGTGAACTAGCATGTTAGTCATATTCTTTCCACTCTTTATACGACTGTTGTCGCTTTGCTTTGCTTGCTTCAATTTCGAATTAATTAATTTTTTATCTGAATAAAATAAAAAAAGAGCTAAAAACATAAATTGAAACTCACTTCTCAAAGAAGGCCATTGTGAATGTAATAACATGGTTGCATTTCCCGTAATATTTTCTCATGATTTCACATATCACGGGTTGGGGTATGAGAAATTTACCGAAGCTCCAAATTTGACAAGACGTGTATTTTGTTGTTGTGCTCGGCAAATTTATCACACTTATGCTAGCCATACACGGTGCGACCGTTGACCCAACTCGGTTGCAATCGAGTTGGACTGTTTGCCTACATACAGTGCAATTTATTGTACAACCTTGTTGTACAATCTCATTTTGTAAAAAATTACTTTGAGTGAAGGTGGAATATAATAATATTGCGCTTGTGGAAAGAAGAAGAACGTACTGCAAAAGCACGATTAATTAAAAAGAAAAAAATTGCAAAAAAGTGGTTCCTGCTAGCTTTGCATTTTGCGTTATTTATTCTACAATTATTTATGTTTTTTGTGTTGAATTCGCTTATTTTTACTTATTTTAATTTGATGTGTTCACTTCAAGAATTCTCATAAAATGAAATGTTGAACAACATGTCCCCAAACGATGCAACCAAGTTGTACAACTTGCCAAAAAATCAAAACTTTTTGATTTTTCATACAACCGATACACAACTTCATACAACAGCCCCAAAAACGTTGCAATTTCGAGCGCAACTTGACCAAGTTGTATAAAAAATTGCAAGGTGTGTGGCTAGCATTACGTCATCTCGGCAAATTTGCCAGGCCAAAATCACAGAGAGAGAACAACCTTATTTTTGTATTGCAAAACTACGTTATTTAAGGGAAATCAACGCCGAAACAACGATTTTTGCCTAAATAACCCTTAAATTACGCCAATCTGAACATGCTTTAGAAGCATGGATCCGCCATTGTCTAGGGATTGCAAAAAAAAATTTAATAATCGATTAACCGTTTTTTAGGTTAATCGAAAGGGTTCGATTATTAATCGCGAATAATCGTAGGCAACTAACCGATTATAACCGTTTTTCGATTACAATTATTGATAAATTAATACGTAGTACCCCAAGAGGACAAACAAGCTAATTTTTTATACATACTATGTATGTGTGTTCGTTTTTATTATAATAATAAAAAATCGTCATTTCAGCGAAAAATCGTCAATATTTTGTTGCTATCTCATCTTTACAAAAAACACGTTATAAACAAAAAAAAGTGTCGGCTTTCCACTGAGAAAGCGCACCACGAAAAAATTACTTTTTCAGGGGCTCTCAGATATCTCAAAACTTGCAGGAAGTTTACAGTTTACGAGATAATTTTCGTTAAGGTTGGATGGGTCTATAGATATTACCCCAGAAAGAGAATTATGTCGGCTGAGGATTATTTTTTTAAAGCGCGGCTGAAGGCCGCCAACGCAAAATGTTGTTCTACACACATACATATATGCATTTGCTCGTTTTAATACGTGCTTTTATCTCGGCAATAGATCGCAGTTTTCGTGTTTTGTTTGGTAAATTTCAAAATTTTAACAACAAATATCTTGTAAACAACAAGCCTCCGGAAATTTTTGATTTCAGTTCCAAGTCCTGAGAGAGCTCCTCTACCCCCCGGAAATAGTCATTTATTTCGGGGCGTTGTTCCTTAATGGGAAATTTTCCCAAAAACAATTTTAAAGAGGTACGAATTCATACAAATTCGTATATAAATGAAATCATATTTAAAAAAGCTGTGCACATTTATCTACACACTGCACTTACTTATATGATAAAATAAATAAATAACATCATCAATCATTCATTAATACTAATTCATAACATTTTGCCTTGAAAAATAATTTACAAACTCACTCGAATGAAAAGGCGGTAATTCTCAACTTCGATTATTTCCTTTCGATTATTTTCGACTTGAGAGGAAAAAGGTTAATCGAAAAAATAATCAAAAGAAAAAAGCCGATACATTTTAACAGTTAACCGAAAGAAACCCTGCCAGCCAGCGCTAACCAGATCTATCGAAAATTTCGATAAATTCTAATCCGATACCATTCGATACACCACTAATATGAATAATCGATTAATGTACGGCCATTTTCAAAAAAAAAAACGCAATTAAATTTGATATAGCTGTGGAAAAAAGAAAAATTTAAGGACAAAAACCATCAGATCGGCTGAAAATTGGTAAGTATTCATATGAATTGAATGTCGTGCATATTGCCGGTGATACTACAAACCGTACTACGTCTCCGTGAGTAAATTTTTCAGGGGGGAGAAAAACTACATATATTTTTACTTTCCGTGATGTTTTTTACATTCTTTTAGTATACATATATAAAAGCAAGTGATTCGCAAAATAGTAAAGACGTTATTTAGGTGTGTTCATGAAGAAGTGAAAGGTTACGGTCGGAACGTATTGCAGTATCACCGACGATATATGTATCTAGGTACGTATGTATGTACATAGGTATCCCTATAACACGGCGATAGTCATTTAAGGCGCACGATTGATGGAAATTTGTGCCACAGATTGCCTACAGGTTTCCATCATTTTTATATGGACGGTGTGAAAAATGTGATGAAGAGATTTGTCTCTCTTCCATCAACCATGTGGTTCAAATG
The DNA here is from genome assembly GCA_960531455.1 of Urophora cardui. Classification (NCBI taxonomy): domain Eukaryota; kingdom Metazoa; phylum Arthropoda; class Insecta; order Diptera; family Tephritidae; genus Urophora; species Urophora cardui. The sequence goes on along the minus strand of OY482671.1, from coordinate 81,276,213 downwards.
ATGTATGAAATGATTATTACTGCTCATATGTATTAGTGAATGTGTCGGAGTTTCTATCATTCCCGTCTTATAGGGATGTAATCTGCTGGTAGATTGGTACAACCAATATTGGTCAGCCTTGGGTACAACAGTTGTAACTTCTATATTACTGTGAATTTTTTGTCGGTAGGATATTCTTTCTGCAGTAGAATCTAAAATGGATCACAGGGAACGTTCAGGGAGGGCAGATAAACACATATATATATATATATATATTATATAGGGTGCGATATATAAAATTTTTCACTCAAATTTTAATACTTTTTCTTTTCAGACTCCTTGCTCTTCGACTAAAATTTTTAAGCCAAAGCCCATAATGCACGGCTTTTGGGCCTCAAATAATGGACCTGCTTTTCGGTAAGTTTTTTTTTAATAAGTTCCGATTTGCAAAATAACTAATTTTCTGTCTAACTCCACAGATGTATTCTCGGGGAACCTGCCGAAACGTTGGTGAGGGATGTGCGGGGGCTATATTCATAAGCCAAAAAAGACACAAAAATTAGTAATATAAATATAAAATAAAGAATAAAAAACTATTTCTTTGATTTCAATGTTTTTGTTTGTTGTAACAGTAGCTAAAATTAGCTACAGAGTAACCATAAGATTAGCATATTATTGCTAACCACATCTTAGCCACTGAATTAACCAAACAACGGGAAATTTGTGTTGGTAGCACTACCTACATAATAACCACAACATTAACATAATAATATTAACCACATCTTAACCACTGGATTACTTGTCAATATCGTCACGCCGCCTGAACAAAAATAGCTAGTTTTATAGCTACATGAGTAGCTGCTAAATATCCATATAAATAGCTGCTACCTGGCTTGCAGGGAAATAACCGATTATAATCGTTTTTCCGGTTATAGTTGCCATCCCTACCATTGTCTCGTTCATTCGGTTTATTACCTTCACCGACATAACTTTGTTTGCTACAGGTAAGTTTAATTTAAACAAAAATTATAGAATTAAGACATAGTAGCTGTAAAAACATGAAATTAAACCTAAATTAACTTCTCTGACGCTACTAAACTACATAAAACGATTTTTATATGAAATGGGTATGTTCACGATAAACACTTGAAGTAAAGTTGGTGCACATTTTTTTAGTGAAAATATTTTTACATTGCTTTTGCGAAATTGTTAAGTTAATCGGCCACAACAGTTGGTACAACTACAATTCTACGAGTATTTCAAATAGTGCATAACGTTGAGCGTTTTTTAAGATACCCATATAATTTTGTGGACCACGTGTCTAAGTGTACATACATACATACATGTTTTACTAACCTTGATTTTTCCTGAACTGTTTGATGATATATTACATTTCCTTTTGCGGTTTCCACCATAAAGTTACTGAGCAAGAGCTCACCACATAACGGTGGATTGTAACAGAATGAAATAATCGAGATAGATGTAGACATATATATCAAAATGATCAGGGTGGAAAGAGAAATCGATTGAGCCATGTCCGTCCGTCCATCCGTAAACACTAACGCGCAAAAATTGATATATTTTGATGAAATTGAGGCTATGTTCAGAAACGCAGCTTGAAGCGCAACAGCGGCAGTAATTATTTTTTTGATGATTGTGATGAGCGACGTTTCATGCAAAATTTACGTTTATGAACGCTCTGCTTTTACTAAAAAATCAGGATGCGCGTCAAACTGAGTTTCTGAACAAAGCCTGAAGTTGGTATCGAGACTGGGACGGTTGATATTGAAAATGGGCGAAATCGGGCCATAACCACGCCCACTTTTCCTATATAGAAAAAATCGGAAATTTGGTACCTCAGCCACTAATATAGCTGGAGCGAGGAAATTCTACCCACGTGTTGAGCCCAGGCCCCTATGAAGAAATTTGATGAATTTTGGAAAATGGGCGGTGCCACGCCCACTTACTAAGGCTCAAACATTGAAAGCTTTATATGTCAACTCAGAAACCGTTAGATATATCGATGAAATCTGGTACGCGTAATTTACTTACTTAGGCAAACGTTTGGACGGAAAATAGTTAAAATCGGTTGACGGCCACGCCCACTTTTATATATTTATATTATAGTGACCTAATAAAAACATTTTAAGCCATATCTCTGTCAAATATAAAGATCTATCATTGAAATTTTGTCGCATGAGTCCAACTATGGACAAAACAAAAAACACAAAAATTTTGGAAAATGGGCGGTGCCACGCCCACTTATTAAGGGGCAAACATTGAAAGTTTTATGAGTCATAAATCAGAAACCGTTGAAGATATATAGATGAAATTTGGTACGCGTGATATATTTACTTAGTCAAATATTTGGACGGAAAATTGTTAAAATCGGTTGACGGCCACACCCACTTTTATATACATATGTGTATTATAAAGTGACCTAATAAAAACATGTTAAGCCATATCTTTGTCAAATATAAAGATCTATCACTGAAATTTTGGAAAATGGGCGGTGCCACGCCCACTTATTAAGGAGCAAACATTTACTACGTTTATAGTATTTTCAGGTCAAATGAAACCTTTTTCAAGTCAAGTGAAACCCTTTTCAAATTAAGTGAAACCTTTTTCAATATAAGTGAAACTTTTTTCATTTCAAATGAAACTTTTTATATTATATTTTTTTATTATGTATATATAGATATTTTCAAAATGATCACAACAACAATTTAATTCTTTATTTTGTTATTGGTTTCATTATTTTTATATTCCTTCAGCCCAGCAAACATTCTTGAAATTCTCATAATTTTGGAGTCTGGTATGAGTCCGAAATATATAGATTTGAAATATGTGGTATATAATAATAATATAATACAATGGCGCTGTTATAACAGACGAGTTTTATGGCCGAGCTTCTCCCAATTCGACGTGTGCTCCTTTTGTTTTTCCTACTAATTGGGTGGACCTACAGTTCTTATGCCCGCTCCGAACGGCGAATGCATTTTTTGTGAGAAGCTTTTTCATGGCATAAATACTCGGAGAGTATGCCGCCCACTGCCGAGAGGTCACCGCTGTTCTTAAAAAACCCAATAATTGGATTTTTACTAATTAGAACAATTTGTTTGGTATTTGCTCGGACTGGGGTTTGAACCCGAGACCTCTGGCATAGCAGGCGAGCACTCTAGCCACTGCACCACAGCGGCTTATGTGGTATATAAGCTTTAGAAATCTTTACTGACGTTGAGGAACTCTGTTAAGTCCTGAAGAAAGTTGGGGTTAACTGAGCTTGCATTTCAATGTTTCTAACATTTCTCAAGAGTAAAAATTACCAATAATTAATTCATTGTTAATTCAACCAACAATAAAACAAATAAATAATCGCTTAAAACCCAAAAAAACACGCTTTAATCTTAAAAATCGTACTAAAAATTGAGAAATAATTTAATTAGAAACAAAATGATGAACGAAAATATAAGTATTTAAGGAAAAGCGTGGGGTGCTCAGTATGTCAAAAAATATTTAAAATCGGTGTTTTTTTACTAATAATTTTATTTTGACTTTTTTGAGATTTCATATATCGCACAGTGGGGGCACCTCCATACAAACGCGGCCAAAAATAGTAATAATTGAGCTAGAAACTTTAAACTCGGAACTTAAGCTTTCTTGATTGAAGATAGTAAACTGAAAATTTGAACAAAATCGGCCCACAAATACACCCCCTCCCATATAACGGTATTTTTGAAATTTCAATATTTTGTTAACTATTATAGCTAAAATGCTCAATTTTAATAAGAGCACACATTTTTTAAATATAAATAATATACAGTAATCATTTTGGAAAAAGCGCAAAGTATTCCATGGTTTTCAAATTAAAAATATATGCACTTTTGAGCATTTTATAAGCATTCATCATAAAATTTTCCTTCAAAAAAATCACATTTAAAAAAATTTTTATACCACAAATGAAACTATACTTTTCTAAAGGATTTCAGTGTGCTGAATCTGAATCTGAAGTCAGAATTTTCAAATTGGTTCTAGTTTTTGAGATATTCATGTCCAATTAGGCAAAAAAACACGTTTTTGACTATATTCCCTGCTTAATGTCTTGTATGTAATATTTTTTTATTCAAAATCAAATACACCGTTAGAAAGCATAAACCATCCCCTGAATATGGCGTTTAAATTTTTCAGATATCTTTATTAGAATTGGAGAAGTTGTTGTTTAAGTTTCATTAACTTAGCAAATTTTCCCCATACAAAATTATTAATACTTTTTGAAGCATACTTTTGGGGATTTTGTATGGGAAAAATGTATGAAAACTTAGAAAAACTCACTCCATAAAAAAGTTCATAAAACAAAAAAGCGCAAACGAATTTTTAAGATTTCTTCACCTGTTTATAAAGCACGTTCACTAGCACCAAATATTAAAAATTTGGAGAGGTCATATTTTGTATTTTTTTTTATTTCATGTTGAAATTTTCCAATTTTTACACAATTTTTTTTTCTGTTCGAAAAGAAAAAGGCTGCAAAAAAATAATGATAACGCTGATAAAAAAAATTCTTTCATAATTTGAAAGTGTGAACCATTGCCTACAACACGGTGAACAAACTATTCGATTAGTCGCCTAAGAATAAGATTTTTCATAATGTCAAAAGTAGCCTAATTATTGCGTTTTGAAAAAGGCACTTTTAGTCAAATGGGAAAAAGATTATTTAAGCGAAAAGCGCAGGTGGATTTCAAGAATTAAAATGCAGTTTGATTAAAAATATATCATTTCAAAACATATGAAAAAATTGGGGAGGTCATATTTTTTATTTTTTTGTTTAAAGTTGAGCAAAATTTTTTTTTTACGACTTTTTTGTCAATATTTGAAAGTTCATATAAATCTAAGAGTTACCGCTGGTTACAAAAGGCTTATTGTTTCTAAAAGGCCAAATCAATATCTATGTAATGATGTATCAATCGATTACATACGTTAATAATTGAATGAGTTAAAGCATTTTGTATAAGGTGTAATTGTTGAGAAATAAAAGGACCTATTTTTTGCTCAGTTTTTAACACCCTGTACGGCTAAACAAAACGAGACTCAAAAAATTTTATATAAGCTTTTTTTTTTACAAATTGTTATATCTGTCAATCACTTTCAAAAAAATTTGATTTGCTAATACTTTAATTTCGATTTTATTTTTGGCCGCTATCACCCAGTGTGTATCGTACTCTTTAATTTCGTAACTAGGTATATTTTTGTACTAGTTGTACGAATCGAATATTAGCTTTGTTCGCGTACTTTCTCCAACAGCATTTACTCAGCAGCCTCCAACAGCCAGGTGTTGGAGAAAAATGTCACCTATCCTCTCACAAGAGAAAAATATCGTAAGAGGTAAACGAACACAAAAATTGCTGAGTTCAACAGCTTTGGCAAACAGCTGATTTTTATTTACATTCACAAGCCCCAAAATCAAAGGATAAAAAGGATTAAAATTAAAATGATATTAAAATTGGTGGAAATTATTGCTGTTAATTATGTATATATGTACATATAACATAAAAATAATAAAGTAAAACATAGTTTTTTTCTTATTTAATTTCTTTTGATTCGTTTTGGGTTTGGCTGGCTCAGATTTCCATCTGTCTACCAAGAGGGTAGGCCTTAGATTAAGGAACCACGGTCCGAGAAAAATGACTTTTTCAGGGAGGTAGAGGGCCTCTCACAGATCTCAAAACTAAAATCAAAACCTGCCGGAGGCTTATAGTTCACGAGATATTTGTTGGTAGTTTATTGGTAGTGTGATGGGTCCATAGATGTTACCCCAGAAAGAGAATTCTGCCGGCTGAGGGTTATTTTTTTGAAGCGCGGCCAAAGGCCGCCAACGCAAAAAGGTGTTCTACACACAAATATACATAGTGCGTGTTTTTATAAGCGCCTTCATACGGTAATACTGTACAGTTTTGGGGTTTTGTCTTGTAAATTTTACAACTGACAAATATCTCCGGTCGACGGGACTTTTGGATTTTGAATAAGCAGGACCTCCTCTACAACGCCCGACAAGTCCTTTTTTTCAACGCGTGGTAGACTGTTGGAAAATTTTCCCTTGGGTTTCGTTTTGGTCAGTCTTTTGTCACCTCGCGATAACCTCCTCAATCTAAAAATCGTTCGCATAGGCTCGCAAAAAGGTTTTTTGAAGTTCGGAAATGCATCCGGAACTCTCTTTTACAATAAATCGGCACTGTTTGTTCTATATAAATGCTAATGGAGTTACAATTCTGCCTGAAAACAGTGGGGATATATGCACATATGTATGTATCTGCAATACAATTAACTTCATGTTGTTGTTGTTGTAGCCACCAAGACACTCCCCGAAGGTTTTGGGGAGTGTAGGGGATGTGACAGTCCTTTGCCGGATAAATCCGGTACGCTCGGGTACTAGTCCCTTCTGACACTAGCCCGACTGTCGTGAACCGATTTCTAGGCCGGTGGATTTTAGTCGCGTCTTACGACAGGCATTCCTTACAACGGGTATATTCTAGACCCCCTAACCCGCTGGGGTTCGCTGTTACTATCTAATAAATATGATTTCATTGTAATAATTATCACACTAACAATTGCTTTTCTTTGTACCCATGTCCATACTGTTTTCCACCGCAGTATGTCTGCGCGTCTGCTGCCCCGCAGAAGAGATTTCAGTTTAATGCACCCGGCCCTGGCCATGCTTTAAAAAAATAACCCTCTATGGACCGATCCACAGTACTTTTGAGTAGAACAAACTTTTGCGTTGGCGGCATTTGGCCGCGCTTTAAAAAAAATAGCCCCAGCCAGCAAAATTTCCTTTCTCGAATTATATCTGCGGAGTGATCGGGAGTGTTATAATTAGTAAAATTAACATCCATAGAAGATTTCCCGAAAGTTCCAGTGGTTTGAAAATAAATACGGCGGGCGCATTATACTGAAGCTGACCCACTGCAGAACTACTCTCGGAGGGTGTGCCACCCACTGCCTAGAGTGGCTGCTATTTTTAAAATCCGGATAATTGGGTTTTGTTAGAATTTGTTGTCTATCCAGGCTCAGTGAAACTTTCAGGAAATATTCTATAGATGATAATTCATCTTATCTTAACACTTTCAACTATTATTAAATTATAATATTAAAGTTCTCCAGAAATAGAATTCTCCCGGCTGAGGGTTATTTTTGTAAAGCGCGGCTGAAGGTAAAAGGTGTTCTATACAAAACAACTGTGGATTGCTCCATGGATATTAATCCAGAAGGAGAATTCTGCCGGCTGAGGGTAATTTTATTGAAGCGCGGCCAATAGCCGCCAACGCAGAAAGATGTTCTACACATACATACATTAATTTAACAAGGAATGTCTCCTGAACTATAAGCGTCCGGAGGGTAGTACTTTGTTTTTTTGTGATCTGTGAAACCACCCCTACCCTCTGGAAAATTAATTGTTATCGGATCGTGGATCATTATATAAAAATTTTCCCTCTATCCAGGCTGGGGATCCAACCCATGACCTCTGGTATGGCAGACTAGCCACTGTCCGCCACACCACAGTGGCCATAACACTCCCCACTGCACCACAGCGGCCCGTTAATATATATTCCCGCAAAGGAGATTTACTAAGGTACATAATATGCATATAAATACTTCGCAAAAAGTATGTAACTTATTTTGCATATTTAATTTATCCATATTTGTTGCCAATTTAGTGTATTTTTCCAATTTTATAATTGATTTGTATATTTTGCAAATCTTGTTACTTGCAAAAATTCAAGTCAGCTGTTGTTTGATCAGCTGTTTTCCTGTTGGAAAATTGCTGTTGGCAAAAATTTGTCCAACAGAATTCAACAGCTTCTCACAAAATGAAATGTCAGTTTTCTCTCTCAGTTGGTTCTCTTCTGTTGAAGATTTGGCGTAAAAAAACGGCGACAAAGTGTTTGTTTTTAAAAGTTTTCGAAAAACATCAAAAAATAACCGTAAACGAACAAAGCTATTTTCATGTTCAAATATTATTGTGTGTGTTTTTTAGTTTTTTAAGCTATTATTTATTTTTAACTTTTTAGTGAAATTTTTCATTAAAGGATGATTTATGCGGACGCAAGAATAAAAGTAAAAAGAAAATTTCCCAAACGTTTTGTTATGTTTTACAATCAGAAGGTGAAGAGGAGGGCTTTGTTCAGAAACTCAGTTTGAAGCGCAATTTGCTTTTGTAGTACAAGCAGAGCGTTCATTAACGCAAATTTTTCATCAAGCGTCGCTCATCACAATCATCAAAAATATCTATATATACTGCCGCTGTTGCGTTTTGTGCTGTGTTTCTGAACAAGTTGAGGTAAAGCATTTGAGCGTTAGCATTTGAAAAGAACAAAAGAAAGAAACCTGATTGAATAAATTCGAATTTAGACAACAGAATACCGAATACGATTGTAGCGTAATGGTGAGGTATGATGCCTACGGACCAAGGAGCTCAGGTTCGAGTCCCGAGTGGCGCATTTTTTTTAGTTTTTTATTTTTTTTTTTTTAGAGAAATTTTTTTCACCTCACGTTTACAAAACATAAAAATGCTTTCCAAACGTGAAATGCAATTATAGAATTAGGGTTCCTTTTCGTTGATTCAGCACTTACTATTAAATGAATTACAAACAAAACCAGTTCTTGCTTTGCATACGTATGTATGTACATGCGGCTGATTTCATTGCAAATACAACAAACCCAAAACAGAAAGCTACAAGCTTCATTTTTGAGTGAATTTATGCATTGAGTTTATCGCCATCGCTATGAGCGATCGCTGGCTGTTGTGCGTTAGTTCGCTCGTTATTTGAGTGGTTATACGTTTTTCTTTGAACATTTGTTTGTGATTTGAGAAGAATGTATTTTTGAGCGTTCGTGAGTGAGTTTTTCCGTACCCTGAAAGCTTGTTACTTATTGGCTTATATACGGAAGTGAATTGAAATTCATAGAGGCTATTTTGAGGAAAGGTAACTTAAAAGCCGCAATGAAGCATGAAGTATAATGTTGAATGTCCTACTATATGATGCCGTTGGGCTGTTGATGTCATGTTTCGAATCCGGAGGAGAATAGAAATAATAGAGAGGACACAATAAAAGTGAATGTTTGAAAGATATAATAATTTAGTTAAATGTTACAACTTTTAGGATGGGATGAAGTTACATACATACATACATACATACATACAGGTGAAGCTAATAAAAGCGTGTTAAAAAGAACTAAAAAGCACGCTTTAATCTTAAAATCGCACTAAAAATTGAGAAATAGTTTAATATAAAAACAAAACGATGATATAGGTACGTATTTAATGAAAAGCATTAGGTGCTCAGTATGTCAAAAAACTTTAAAATCGGTATTTTTTACTAATACATATTTTTATTTTAAATTCTTTTGGAGATTTGTATGTACATGTATGTATGTACATATGTGTACGTGTAAGTACATAAGAAATTCTAACCAGAACAGCGCTGTGGTGAAATAAGCGAGGTGAGAATGTTAATAACACAAGAAGAAATTAGAGTACACCGTTTGACACAACTTACGTAACTAGCGCGGTAGCTCAGCTGTAAGATGCTAAGCTTCCGATTCAAATGAAGCTGGCTCAAGTCCAGGTCGAGTCAGTTTTTTTGTTGCTTTTTTTTTTATTAAACAATTTTCTTTGTCATTTTTTATTAAATAAAAGTGCCACCCGAATATCGGGGATTACATACTAGTTAATTATTAAAATAACAAGTAAGGAAGCCTAAGTTCGAGTGGAATCGAACATTAGATACTCAGCTGTATGCTTTCATTGTTTATTTGCGTTTGTTCGATATGGGGTGTATTTTATATGAAACGAGTGCTGTATAAACAGGGCGCAGCCACGCCCATTTTTAAAATTTGTATCAATCATCCAAATAAGCATATAAATATTATTGTTAGTGCAAAATTGCATCCCTCTATGACTTTTAGTTACAAAGACTTCACGTTACAAATTCCAAAAGGGTTTTCCAGAAATATCTTTGTTAAAAAGTAGGCGTGGTCATAAACCGATTTCAATAAATTTTTGCGTGTCTATTAACACATGTTATAAAAGTGCATAAACCAAGTTTCGTCATAATATCTCAGTTATTTGTCGAGTAATAGGCTCGTATATTCCTTTGTCAAAAAGAGGCGGTGCCACGCCCATTTTATAAACTTTTTTATTTTTTGTTTCCGGTCTATTGTAGAACTCATGTCACAAAATTTCAATGAATTATCTTTATATTTCACAGAGATATCGCTAAAAATGATTTTATTAGGTCACTTTATAATACCCATATATAAAAGTGGGCGTGGTCGTCAAGCGATTTTGGTAATTTTTCGTTCACACATTTGGCTAAGTAAATATAGCACGCGTACCAAATTTCATCGATATATCTTTAACGGTTTCTGAGTTATGGCCTATAAAACTTTCAATATTTTCCCCTTAATAAGTGGGCGTGGCACCTCCCATTTGCCAAAATTTTTGTACTTTTTGTTTTATGTCCGTAGTTGGACTCCTGCCACAAAATTTCAGTGATAGATCTTTATATTTGACAGAGATATCGCTTAAAATGGTTTTATTAGGTCACTTTATAATAACCATATATAAAAGTGGGCGTGGCCGTCAACCGATTTTGATAATTTTCCGTCGAAACATTTGTCTAAGTAAGCAAATTACGCATACCAAATTTCATCGATATATCTTCAACGGTTTCTGAGTTATGACATATAAAACTTTCAATGTTTGACCCTTAATAAGTGGGCGTGGCACCGCCCATTTTCCAAAACTTCACCAAATTTCTTCATAAGGGCCTGAGCTCAATACGTGGGTAAAATTTTATCACTCGAGCTATATTAGTGGCTGAGATACCAAATTTCCGATTTTTTCTATATAGGAAAAGTGGGCGTGGTCATGGTCCGATTTCGCCAATTTTCAATACCAACCGTCCCAGTCTCGATACCAACTTGCATTTCAAATTTCATCAAAATATCTCAATTTTTACGCGAGTTATCGTGCGTACGGACGGACGGACGGACATGGCTCAATCGATTTCTCTTTTCACCCTGATCATTTTGATATATATAAGTCCATATCTATCTCGATTATTTCATTGTTACAATCCACCGTTATGAAATCAAAATTATAATACTCTGTGTACTAGTTCAGCTGAGTATAAAAACGATCAAACAACCAATATAAAAACCAAACAGATGAGCTTGCCGATAAACAAAGTCTAATAACAAGAACAAGCATCGCCTTTTCTATAAATAGAATTTGTACAAACAAAAACACACAACCACATGTATGTACATGCGATTGTTTTCATTGTAATATCCCTGCAAAAAAGTGCGATTAATCCCAATATACATAGATTTGTCACTGATTAATCGCATTTTTTGCAGGGATGTATTTGCAAATTCGTTTCTCATATGATATATGAAACTTGTTACTTGTTCGAGCGAATATAAATTGATGTAAGAAGTTAACTTCTATCACGTGTACTGTGCTACACGCGGTTTTTTTTTTTTTTTTTATTTTATTTTTTTTTTTTTTAGAGAAATTTTTTTCACCTCACGTTTACAAAACATTGTATAAAAATGTAATTAGGGTTCCTTTTCGGTGATTCAGCACTTACTATTAAATGAATTACAAACAAAACCAGTTCTTGCTTTGCATACATATGTATGTACATGCGATTGTTTTTATTGCAAACACAACAACGACAAAACTGAAAGCTTGTTACACAAAACCAGTTCTTGCTCTGCATACGTATGTATGTATGTACATTGTATATGCGGTTGATTTCATTGCAAATACAACAAACCCAAAACAGAAAGCTTCAAGCTTTATTTTTGAGTGAATTTATGCATTGAGTTTATCGCCATCGCTATGAGCGATCGCTGGCTGTTGTGCGTTAGTTCGCTCGCTATTTGAGTGGTTATACGTTTTTCTTTGAACATTTGTTTGTGATTTGAGTAGAATGTATTTTTGAGCGTGCGTGAGTGAGTTTTTCCGTACCCTGAAAGCTTGTTACTTATTGGCTTATATACGGAAGTGAATTGAAATTCATAGAGGCTATTTTGAGGAAAGGTAACTTAAAAGCCGCAATGAAGCATGAAGTATAATGTTGAATGTCCTACTATATGATGCCGTTGGGCTGTTGATGTCATGTTTCGAATCCGGAGGAGAATAGAAATAATAGAGAGGACACAATAAAAGTGAATGTTTGAAAGATATAATAATTTAGTTAAATGTTACAACTTTTAGGATGGGATGAAGTTACATACATACATACATACAGGTGAAGCTAATAAAAGCGTGTTAAAATAAATAATAGCTTAAAAAACTAAAAAACACGCTTTAATCTTAAAAATCGTACTAAAAATTGAGAAATAATTTAATTAGAAACAAAATGATGAACGAAAATATAAGTATTTAAGGAAAAGCGTCGGGTGGTGCTCAGTATGTCAAAAAATATTTAAGATCGCTGTTTTTAACTAATATTTTTATTTTGACTTTTTTGAGATTTCATATAACGTACTCTTTAATTTCGCAACTAGGTATGTATATTTTTGTACTAGTTGTACCAATCGAATATTTTCATGTTCAAATATTATTGAGCACACCCACGCTTTTCCTTAAATACTTATATTTTCGTTCATCATTTTGTTTCTAATTAAATTATTTCTCAATTTTTAGTACGATTTTTAAGATTAAAGCGTGTTTTTTAGTTTTTTAAGCTATTATTTATTTTTAACTTTTTAGTGAAATTTTTCATTAAAGGATGTTTTATGCGGACGCAAGAATATAAGTAAAAAGAAGTCTGATGAAGGGATGTGGTGATCTCCGAAATAGATCTATATACATATGTATTTATAACTTCTACCAAAAATATTAATTTTTCACATACATTTTTTCCTTATAAAAAAAAACATTGGTCATAAGAGCTCAAAAATGAAGCCTAAACGAAAAAATATCAACTAATATGTACTATGTGTATCGAAGCAAAACTATTTCAGTTTTTAATCGGAGATATGCTCTTCTTTATTTGCCTGTGCACATTCACAGTGAACAGTCAGTGCTCCAAAATATTCTCATTGTCCTATTATCACTTCCATATTTTCTTGTATACCAAAAATAGTAAACAACTTCTTGAAAACAAAAATTGCCAAACAGATGTGAAAGTTACCAAGAAACCAACAGCGAAAAATAACCTATTTTGGTAATTACCAAGTTCGGCAACCGTGCTATAAATAGAATTTGAACCAGGGTTTGAAATTGCTTAGCTACTTTTGCTGCATTTGCTTTTGCTTTGCTTTTGCTAATGAAAAGTAAATTAGCAAACTCGGCCAGCCCAGTAAAAAACGAGAACACGATTCATTCGCTTCAGTTTTCAGCTGAGCCGTGTTTGCTTGTATAGTTAAGCAAAAGCAAAGCAACGCGATTTGGGGGATTTCATTTTACTTCCAGCAATTAGTTGTCTGCATTTTTTCTGCTTTTGCTTATTGCATCTTGTTAACATTACCAGAGTTGAGTGATGGTGAATTACAGATTTGAGAGAAAAGTTGAAAAAATTAGCAGCGCGCTATAGAATGGAATGTTACTTTACATTTGTGCACATCTGCTGATATTCTTAGTTTTATTCACATACACCGATTTCACCAATGCACCAAATTCCTAAAACAGCAAAGTAATTTTAAAATTTTCTTATCGAATTTCAATTATAAATAAATTTAAGAATTAAAAAAAATCAATTTAAATTAGTTTCAATTTGACTTTTCTGGGACTCGAACCTGCGCCTCTATGTACATATCTTTCTGTATTAAAAAATTATAATTCAATAGATGCTTTTGTGTACACAACAATTTTTTGATATGTTTGGGGGACAGTAGGATTTTCGTTGATCAGTCATCAGAGTCTAGCAGCTGCTGTGCCCCGATACACCAAGATGAATGGTGAGGGTTTTGAAGCAGCCACCAATTTATTATTGCTCAATAGATGTACATATGTATGTACATATGTATTGATGCATCATCTATTTGTTCAGAGAGGGTGACAATTAAATTTCATTGGCATAGGTATAGAGATGGTTGATCGTTGCTCATCAACGAGGTTGATGGGTCAAATTGAAATTAATTTTAATTGATTTTTTTTTTAATTTTTAATTTATTTATAATTCAAATTCGATAAGAAAATAGTTAAAACACCAGCGGTTTTGGGAAATTAGTGCATCGATGGAATTGGTGTATGGGAGGAATAATGAGCCATATCAGCAGATGTGCAGAAATTTAATATAACATTCCTTTCTACAGACGAACTTGCTCTACTTCTGTTATTTTAACAGCCAGCTGTGTTGAATTAAAATTTTTTATTCACCAGATGCACTAACAGAATTTTGTTGGGTCTCTGGCTTCCACGATTATTCGTAGTTGCAACTTCTCTGTTCATCTACGTTCTCTGTTATTGGCTTGCATACGGGAGTGAATTGAATGAAATTCATAGAGGCTATTTTGAAGAGAGGTAACATAAAAGCCACAATGAAGCATAGAGTATAATGTTGAATCTCATTATATGATGTCGTTGGGTTGAATCCCATGTTGATGTCACGTTTCGAATCCGGAGGTGAATAGAAAAAATAGAGGAGAGAACACAATAAAAGTAAAGTGAATGTTTCAAAAAAATAATAATTGAGTTAAACGTTTGCAACTTTTAGGATGGGATACATACATACATACATACATACAGGTGAAGCTAATAAAAGCGTGTTAAAAACATTGAAATGCAAAAAGTTCTGAGGTGACGTTGAACTTTTATACACATCGCTAGCTCTAAGCTAATTGCAAATTGTGTAAAATATTTTGAATTGATCTTTCGATGTGTAAAAGCCCTGTAGAAAAAATTTATATAAGAATATTATTTTATTAACTAAACAAGGTTTCATTTAATTTGAAAAGGGTTTCATTTGAAATGAAAAAAGTCTCATTTTAAATGAAAAAAGTTTCACTTAAATTGAATAAAGTTTCATTTTATTTGAAAAAGGTTTCACTTAATTTGAAAAAGGTTTCACTTGACTTGAAAAAAGTTTCACTTGACTTGAAAAAGGTTTCATTTGACCTGAAAATTCTACATAGATAACTAGATACGAAACTCTTCATTTCGTGAGAGCGCTGTCAAAATGCGCATTTTTTACAAAGAGCGTATATGGATAAGAGGCTGCAGTCTGAAAAACTTCACACTAGATGTCACATTTCGCGCGAGATGAGACCCGCGAAGTGTGACATCTAGTGTGAAATTTCACAAAGAGCGTATATGAATGAAGGTGTAGTCCGTTAAAACTCACACTCAGACTGCAGCCTCTTATCCATATACGCTCTTTGCTGCAGCCTCTTATCCATATACGCTCTTTGTTTTTTATAACATTTTTCATTGGTGCCACTCTGTACGAAAACTGAAAATGGATATTTTACATATTATTTCTGGGAATTTTTCGGCTTCCTTATGTTATTGAAGACTATAGCAATAATGAAATTTTGTTTATACCAAATTAAGATAAGGATATAACCACAAAAGTGATACATAGGATAGTATGATTTTCCCACATTCCGAATATTCGTGTTCGAAACCCAATCTCAGACAAATTAAGAATAACGCACAAAAACTGGAGAACGATAATACATGTAGTTGGGTGGTATTTTTTATGAAATATTTTACTCTATATTGCAATTCTATTAAAATGTGAATATATTAGAAATTATAATAATTTTTAACCGGATATATATATAAATCTACTGAAGAACCGCTGCCCGCGTTCCATCTCATTAAAATATTTTTTATAATTTTAACTGAAACACAATTTTTTCAGTTGAAACAATAAACTGCACTGCATAGTAAACACAAGCAATACAATTATGTCGGTATTTTTCTTAATTCTTTATTATTTCGACAAAATTTAACACACAAAAGCCGTGTTTCGCATACGGTGATCCTAACCCAGATAAAAATTTTTGCATGTAAATGCAACAACAAAGATTTCAGCTCGATTAAACCAGATAAATTGCTGGTTCAATTTCTGATCCGCCCTGTTCGATTTGTTTTTTCCGTGCTGAATTGGCAGCACAGTGCTTTTTTGATTTGGCAGAACTGAAAAGTGACATTTGGGTATGTATACCAGAGGCGGACGCTTCATACAAGCTGAGAAGCTCGGCTTGCGTACATATTTTCGTTCATTTCATTTTACAAATTTCTTTAAAATCTGGTTATTTTACGTTTTAAATGCGTTTACTATTTAAGTTCTCAATAATATAGCCCCCACTGTACATCCGGTGCCTAAAAGCATGCTTAGAAAATAGCGCAAATACACCACCAATCCACCTCACAATGTGTATTTTGTTTGTACATCCAATCACAACACAGTGAGCATGCTTTAACGTTTCAACACATTGGCTTTTACCTGGCTTTCAAAACAAGATAACATAGCCTGTTTTCTCGCTTTCTCTAAGAAGAAATCAATTGCTTATTTTCATACTTAAATTGAAAAAAAAAAACTAGCAAAACACTTTTTTTATTTTTCACATGAAATTTGTATGGGGATGAGAAGCTGGCTTCGGCATTCAACAGTATTCACAGTCATATGCATATTTGATATTTTCGTTTGCATGTACATACTTATGTACATAATTTCTTACATGTACATGTACATGCAAACATAAATATCAAATACCAGATTATAAAAGCGTTGATAGTGATTTTTGGCGACTATTGGCACAATATCAAGATAATTTTAAAAAGCGACGGAAATCAAAATCAAATAAAATCAAACATTTCACGACTTTTGGTAATTGGACCTCAGTTCTTCAAACACTAAAGCACCCATTTTTTAGATATTAGATAATAAGCAAATACACTTGCTACTGCTGAAATTTCCGTCAGTATAAGGAAATTAAAAATTCCCGGCTGACCCTCGAATGTTTCTGAGCGATATTGGTAGCAATTGGTCTTGATGAGGACTCCAACATACATAGAACTCTTTTAACTGTGATGCCTTGGCCGGGTCTCCAGATATGGGTCATAACGTGGACCCAGATGGTCCTCGAATGTTTCTGTGAGATATTGGCATCAAATGATGAAGACTTCGAGATAGAACTATTTTAATTGTAAGGGCTAGGCCGGCCTCCCAGATATGGATCAAGACGTATTTAAAAATAATGTAAATACTAGGGCTCTAGATACCCGGGTATCGAGCAATTCGATCTGATCGTTTTTGTTTGAAGCCCGTTTGTTGTTCAAATTCCCGTACAAACACTCGAGCTTTCGAGCTTACAAACAAAAAAAATGTGTATCGGAAAAACAAAAATAAAAAAACTACATGTAAAGAAAAAAAAAATAATAATAAATAAAAGAAAAAAACAAACTTCAAAATACCCGAATTGTTCAAATGCCCATACAAACATACGGGTAATAAACAAACAAACAACTGTTCGAGCATTTGAACAACAATTGTTCGGGCTACTCGAAAATGTTCAAAAAAAAATCGAGAGCTCTAGTAAATACGAACATTTTTATTTTAAAGATGTTCATTGTAAAATGGCAAATTCAAGAAAAACATTTCAACTTTAAAAATGTTAATTTTTATTTTAAGCACTATGAAAATTTGAACCAAAAAATTTCGTTTTATTCCATTAATTTTCATTTTTAATTTAAACAAGCTCCTTTTTCAATCCTAAATACATTTTAATTTTTAATTTTCATTTTTAATTTATAAATTTCCATTTTTAAAATAAAAATGACCTGGTTTAAAACGTTCATCAAAATAAAAATTTTATTTTTGATTAATTTTCTCTGTGTACAAACAAAAAAATGTGCATCAAGAAAACAAAAATAAAAAATACATATAAAGACAAAAAAAAAAAAAAAAATAAACGAGAAAAAACAAACTTCAAATACGCGAATTGTTCAAATGCCCGTACAAACATACGGGTAATAAGCAAACAAACGAGTGTTTGAGGATTTGAAAAGCATTTATTCGGGCTACTCGCAAATGTTAAAAACAAAAATCGAGAGCTCTAGATCAAAGTCAATGACGGAACGCAATCAGACTTTTAGATAATACAGCAAAGAAAATTACGTATGTAAGTGGCTAATGTTTATGCTTCACACATACATGGGCTTGCCCAGACAATTTATGCTAGGTCCGCCACTGATGTATACATATATATACATATACCCTGCAGTAAATTTGTTTCACTGCTAAATGATCATTGATCATTCTTTGTTGAATATTCATCACTATCGTTTTGCGTTGGTGCAATCTATATTGAAAAAACCAAACGAAATACCATCTAGGCGGTTAAAAACCCATGAGCCAGCTTGTATTTTGGTAAGTTTTTTGACATTTGGCAGCTTTTCTGACAAATTTTTTTCAATTTGACAACTATAAAACAAATTATATTTAAAATAAAAAATATATGGAAATACAAATTTGAAATTTGCCTCTTGTAAGCTTCTGCTTTGGCCGTAAGGGGAAAGAAGTCCGGAAGAAAAATTATACTGCGCACTGGCTTCTCCTTATAACATGGAATACATAGCTATCCCGCCATTTGAGTTTCATAATTTATTTCAGTAATTTAAATTCAAATTTCCAAAAAGATAATTTTTGAAATAGTTATTTTCATTTAGTTTGAAGTTTAAAGTCAATCAAATTGTTTTTGAGGGAGTATTTGTCTCTTTTCAACGTACAGAAGAATTGTTTTTGCGCTATTATAACTCTGACGAGTTTTATGGCCGAGCTTCTCTCCCAATTCGAGGTGTGCTCCTTTTGTTTTTCCTACCATTGGACAGTTTTATGCCGGCTCCGAACTGAGTCATATAGGCATGAGGAAAGCAAACCATTTATTTGAAAAAATTCAGGAGCCTTTATAGGAAAGCATTCACTGATGCCTCCTCATGATGAATTTCATCTGTCATTCATAAAGGATTCATTTCAGATTTTTACTGCTGGGTATATGTTGTATATGTTTCTTCTTCTTTTTAGTTCTTTTCAAGTGCAGCCAATTTTCATTATGAGCCGGATTGTTTCAGTAAAAATTTATCTTAACCCAGACCCAGATGTAATAACTGAAATGCCCCTAAAACAAAACATCAAAATCTACCGAAAGTAACAATTTATTTTGGCGTATTTTCCCTTCTGGCACCAGCAATTTGCACAACAGCTGATCGGCGGGGTTTTATGTTGTGTTGATGCTGGCAACAAAGCCAAATAAAACCCCTGGGAAAATCGAGAAATTGGGAGAGCAAGAAAGAGTTTCGTATCAAGTCATCTTTGAAATGCTATAT
Organism: Urophora cardui; assembly: GCA_960531455.1. Taxonomy (NCBI): domain Eukaryota; kingdom Metazoa; phylum Arthropoda; class Insecta; order Diptera; family Tephritidae; genus Urophora; species Urophora cardui. The sequence continues at coordinate 81,256,889 of OY482671.1, read as the reverse complement.
ACGGCAGAATTCGTGAACTCTTAATTTCATGAATTCGAAAATGGTCTCGTTTATGCAGCATTTATGAACTCATGAAATTCACCTTTTTTTTAAAAAGTGGCAACGTTCTAACGACATCAGCTGCCAAGGCAGATTTACCAGGTATACTCGGTGGCGAATTCTGAAACTACTTTTTTTTTACAAAGGTAGTGTGTAATATCAAAATCTAAGCGAATTCATATCATGGCTAATGGGAATGCGCGAGTAACAAGCGAATTCACAATTTAACCACGGCGAAATATAATTTTGACATTACACTACCAATTACAATAACAAAATTCATTGGACATTTCTGAATTCGCCACCGAGCCTACCTGTTAAATCTGCCTTGACTGAATGAACAGCTGTTGGCCTGGCGTTGCCGGACTTGTACTACATATTTTCATGAAATGATGGCGAAATTCATGAATAATTTTCGTGAACAATTGAATTCATGAAAATTCGTTTATGCAGCGAAAATTCATGAAATGATTTCATGAATTTGCCAACGTATAAACGTAGTAATTGAAAGTTGTATGAGTCATAACTTGGGTTGCCAGATACCTTTCCCGAAAAATCAGTACATTGCCCTTCAAAAAAAAAAAAAAACAATATATACGGAGAAAATTCTCTTTATTACTGGCATTTTATTTTTGTTTCCGTATCGTTAACTGTCAATCATGTTTCTATGACATTTAACGTTCGCGTTGCTTCTTCCTTCCTAATTGTTTCATGGTTATGCCGTGGTTATGCTTACGAGCAAAACACCGATGAAATTCGGACACATTTTCATCATCGGTGATAGGTGGTTAAATCGATGATTAGAGCGCACATACACAACATAACACCACTCTAGACCTGTAGGCAAGGTTAGGTGAAAAAGAAAAAATCATTGGTCTTTTTGGAGGTGAATATAGCGGACATTATCAGCACACCACGCATCAGAGTTGCATATCAGTTGCTCTAAAAAACTAGAACTTGAAAACAAAATAAAAACAGAAAACTGTCGTATTTGTAATAAAGTAGTGAGGTCAAAGAGCATTTTCTAATTATGCAAATGAATACACATGCTTTTTTTTCTATATTATTAAAATATACCACCATTCTACCACGACCTTAAACAATTTATCTCACATATTTTCGCTGTGCTGGCAGCCCTATTCTGTCGATGTTCATTTGGGAGGTGAATTTCCCAAAATCCCATCTCAAAGCTTGCCTACAGTTCTACAGTGATAACACATTGGGTGAGTTTCTAAGACAAAGCTACTCCGCAACTGTAGAGCTCAACAGTTGGGTAGCAGTTGAGTTAAACAGCCATGATTCAAATAAAGAAGATTGTGCATTCAGCGGTACCGCTATGCGTTCATCCAAAATTTGACAGAATCAGCTGATTTAGTGACGTAGTAACATAAATTCTCTTTCACCCAGTTTCGTTTCCGGTTTTCTAATAACTAAAGATTGTGTGCGATAAATGTGAAATTTATGTTAAAAAACTATTTTAAATAAAGAAAAATGAAGTGCCTGGTATTTCTTTGTGTGAATAATAGTTCAATAAAGGTATTTTTTGCCTGTTTGCAAATTTTCTTTCTCGTCGATAACGTAGTTGATGACGTACTAACCAAAATGAACCCAGTCTCACGGATGAAATTTTGCTGAATATGGATGAGTGCACAATCTTCTTTATTTGAATCATTTAAACAGCTACGTCTTAGAAACGGCTTGATGAATTTATCAGCTGTTTGACTTTACACAACATGTTGAGCTCAAGTAGCGAACAAAATTTGTGATGGAAAAAATGGCGAAAAGTTTCCAACTGTTGAGCTGAGCGGAACTATTCAAGAGTGCGTTTCTAAGACAAACACTCAACAGTTGCGGAGCAGCTTTGTCCTAGAAACTTACCCATATTCATTTCCTTGTTCTTTCGTTTTACATAAGCTAGATGCATACACATGTACATAGATTTGTTTTAAAATAAATTAACAAAAGAACATTGTTTCATATAAAACAATTTAAAAACCTTTTTTAAGGGCAAATACACTTTTTCCATTGAATAAAAAACCAATTGGAGTATTCGCAACTTAAATAGTTATGTGGTGAAAATATATTTTTAAATTTCGTTGCTGCAATATTACCTCGAAAAATAGCCACACAACCAAATATACTGGCAGTTCCGAATAGCCAAAAATAATATGTATATATGTATGTATTCTCAAAAGGCACTTTATTGAGGTATTCCTCCAAACTTAAAGTTACGTAAAACATAAAAACAATTCACTATTTAATATAAATTAAAAAACAAATCCAGTCTTTAAAAATTAAAAAAATCAGGCTTTAAAAATTAAAAAATTCAGGTATAAGTGCGGATTGGGATGTTTACGTGCATCACTGCAATCAATTACAAAAGCATTTTTCAAGATTTAATACAAAACCGTCGTTCTGCGTACATACGTTCACACACAGTCACAGATTGTATGTGCATATATGTATACATATATAAAGACGATTTTGTATATTATCTTGAAAAATGCTTTTGTAATTGATTGCAGTGATGCACGTAAACATTTTTCTTATTAAAACTAACATTAATGAACCACCACAAAATTGAACATCGGGAATTTGCGGATTTTTTGGTTAAAAAATAATTCTTGTACTAATTTACTGCAAAAGTGTGTATGATATTTCAGCAAAAATCACTAGATAATATGTATTAGTACTTTAAAATATTTAAAAAGCAACGAAACTGAAAACCAATTATTAAATGTTAATTACTTACTAATTACTTTTAACGAACCACAAAATTGTTAGATCTATTTTATTCATACAGTTGGCAAAATATAATGGATGCAAAAAAAAAAAAATTAAATGTTTATATCAGGTACTTTTTAAATATTTTAAAGCACCAATACATATTATCTAGTGATTTTTGCAAAGATATCATTCCCACTTGCAAGAAATTACAAGAATTATTTCTTGAACAATAAAGATCTGCAAATTCCCAATGTTCAATTTTTTGTGTTATTTACTAAAACTAACTTAACTACTTCTATTTACATATATTTACACTGGCCTACTGGATTATGGCCGGAGTTGTAATTATTATAAGATAAAAAATAAAAATCAAAAAATTATTATTATTGAAAGAAACATATTTTAAAAGTCTTTCCATAATAGTTATTTCTGAGATATTTTTTTTTTAAGTCCTTTTGTAATTATTATGAATGAGAAATTTTGTTTTATATCTTCAAAGACTTTTTTATTGAGACAAATTTGAAAAAAGTCTTTGGCCCGGTTTCACCAACGTGACTAAAGCTAAAACTAAGTTTTGACTTAGTTTAGCCCAGATTTGAGGCTAACTTACTTTTGGGTTTCACCAAATAGTCTAAGAAAATAGCTTTGTAACCAACCTTTTATGGCGAATACTGGGTTTTTTGGTTGTTTTGGTTGCTGTATTTGCCCATTTTTTTGTCATATTCGCTCTGTTGGTAGTTGAATTTGCTAAAGCGACTCAAATTCTTAGGCCCGGTTTCACCAACCGGTCTCAACTTAGTTAAGCCGATTTTTTTACGTTTTCAGTTTCACCATGCAACTAAGCTAAGTCACAAGTTAGTCAGCTTTTACCTTGACTAAAACTAAACTAAGAATTTGAGTCGCTTTAGCAAATTCCACTACCAACAGAGCGAATATGACAAAAAATGAGCAAATACAGCAACCAAAACAACCAAAAAACCCAGTATTCGCCATAAAAGGTTGGTTACAAAGCTATTTTCTTAGACTATTTGGTGAAACCCAAAAGTAAGTTAGCCTCAAATCTGGGCTAAACTAAGTCAAAACTTAGTTTTAGCTTTAGTCACGTTGGTGAAACCGGCCCTTAGTTTAGTTTTAGTCAAGGCAAAAGCTGACTAACTTGTGACTTAGCTTAGTTGCATGGTGAAACTGAAAACGTAAAAAAATCGGCTTAACTAAGTTGAGACCGGTTGGTGAAACCGGGCCTTTGAGTAATTATTATCCGTAACAAATTGTTTTTTAAGTCTTCAAAGACTTTTTCATTGAGACGAATTTCAAAAATATTTTTAAGTAATTATTTTGAGTAACAAATTTATTTTTCATATCTTCGATAAAAATCTTTCATACAATTTCAAATTGGAATTTTCTGAGAGTTTTTTGAACTTTGTCTCAATGAAAAGGTCTTTGAAGACTTAAAAAAATATATTTGAAATAACTATTATGGAAAGATTTTTAAAATATAAGTTTCAGAATAATAATTATAGAAGATTTTTATCATTTTCATCAGGAAAAAAATTATTAAGGTTTGCGCACGATGAAATTAGTGCATACATTTCGACTTGTAAAAATTTTCAACCTCCAAATTTAGTTTTTTTGTAACATAAGATGGCTTTACTAAATGTATACAAATATTCGTGCCAAATTTCTAAAGATTCAAAAACGTTTTGTGGCAAATATGAACAGAGAAGCAGAAGTGCGTGAAAAAATAATTCGATTTCATAACGAAAATCCGAGTGGGACATTTAAAAAAATCGCTAGGAAAGTAAAGGTTTCCAGAAATACAGTGTCGCGTGTTATCAAAACATATAATGAACATCTAACTGTCGTTAGGAAAGGTGGAAGTGGTAAAAACAAGGGCTTTAAAGATCTTAACGTCGTCAAAAGGATTATAACCCTTCTCAGGAAAAATCCCAACATATCTGGTAGAAAACTGGCTGAAAAAGTGCAATGCTCCGAGGAATTCGTCAGGAAGGTTAAGAAGGAGGAAGGGCTTAAGTCTTATAAAGTACAGAAAGTGCCTGACAGAAATTCAAAAAAGAACAACACGGCAAAAGAGCGGGCCAAACCACTACACTTAGATTTTCTCAAAATTTTTGATTGTTATATCATGGACGATGAAACGTATGTGCTTGGAGACTTTTCACAACTACCAGGTGTTGATTTTTTTTGCCGCAGACCGTAGAGGAATGTGCAGGAGGAGTTCAAGACCCAAAAGAAAACAAAGTTTCCTAAGAAATTTTTGGTTTGGCCAGCCATTTGTAGCTGTGGTAAAAGAAACATCTCTTTTGTTACAACGGGAACAATTAATACTGAGTTATATAAAAGGGAGTGTTTGCAAAAACGACTTTGGCCATTCATAAGATAGCATTACGTATCTACTTTTTTTTGGCCTGACTTAGCTTAGTGCCACTATAGCAAATCGGTAGTTCAGGGATATGAAAAGAACCATATATGTAGTTGTTGTGTCCAAACAAGCCAATCCGCCTAACTGTCCGGAGCTCAGAACCATCGAAAGATATATGGCTCTAGTAAAAAGGATTATGAAGGGCACAAAACAAGTTACTGAAACCACTAACAATTTAAAAAAAAGTGGCTATTTTCAAGAAAAAAAGTTTTTGAAGTTACAGTTTGAAGGCTAATGGGAGGCATATTGGAAAAAGCTAAATTGTGCATAAAAACGCATTAATTTGAAAAATGTGTTTAATAACTATAAACATAAATTTTATTTATTTTAGAATCCTGTGCATTAACTTTTAATATATTATCTAACTTACAAGTTATTTCAAATATTTTGTGCACTAATTTCATCGTGCGCAAACCGTATCAGAAGACTTTTATGATTCTGAAGAAACTTTGTAAGACTTTTTTATAATTTCAAAATGAAATAATAATTATTTTACATCTCTGACTATGGCATCGGCCACGCGATTAAATGCTTCGGCCATTTCATGGACGCCGCGTGCAATCATCATAAGTGCCTCCGCTTGTTTTGCCTGTGCGTCGGCTAATTTGGCCTGTGAGTCAACTAGCATCTATGGACAGAGGAAAAGCATAATTACCAAAAAATATTTATAAACGTACTCATATATGTAGGTATATTTTAACCATTTACATTTTCTGTTTTTAATTTAAAAAAAGAACAGAAAATTTTAAGCTTGAAAATTCTGATTTCTTACCCTCATATTATCCGCCTGATTTTCGGCGATTTTTAAAAACTGGTCGACCTCTCCCTTCCGTCCAATCGACCGGCGTGGCGTGTGCGCTGGAGTTCTCGGTGTTCGCGCAGTTGTTTGCTTTCGCGCATGCATTGGCGTTTGCGCAGATGGTGGCGTTTGAGCACATGTAAATGGGATCTCTCCCTGTGAACCGCTCGTGCTGGCATCTGAAATTTCCAGATGCTCCTCCAAGAATGAATCACCTTCCTAAAATTTGTAAACATGCAAATGGTTACTAAGCTAATATTAACATAAAGTATAACTCACCTCATCCATTGGCACACTGTCAGGACAGGTGTCAGCGCCGCCTATGTATGCGTCGCCGATTAAAGCCGCGACTCGCAAATCCGCTTGGGATAGTGGTGCCACTGAGATTGGCCGATTTCCGGTCCTGGCCCTTTCATATTTATGGTCCCGGACCCGAAGGGAAGTACGTCTTTTCAAATCACGCCATACCTGCAAATAAAAAAACTTAAAATTTACAAATAAATATATATATATGTACATATATAAATAAATAAAAACATTATGCTAAGATACATACATTGCTACAGCAAAATACTTAAATATATTAGCCACCCTTATGCTGAAATCGTGAATGTGCAAATGTTTCCTATTAGCCTCGCAGGATTCGTCCTTCAGATATAAGGATCGTATCTGTACATAGTATGTTATACGTACATTAGTGTGCACACAATATAAAACTTATATATGTACGTACGTATACATTATTGCATACACATGTATGTACATATGTATATCGCTTGTATATCTCAACACTATTGAACATTGGTTCCAAATTCTTTGGATAACAAACGCACATTCATATTTACACGCGATACACATTTCCAAAGAATGGATCACTTAATACTTACATTATTCCATTGCTCACTACTTTTAACCGCTCCTCCCATAGCGTTGAGCCTCCTGGACAACTCCTCCCATTTCTTTTGGTAGTCCAGCTTCCCATGCATCCTCTGGAACCTGCCGGATGCGAGGCCTTCGGTTTCACCGAGCATGTCCACCATTGCCCTCATTTACTCCGCTGAGGCCCGACTCCTTTTTTTTGCTGCTGCACTTGTAGAAGCCATTCTGAAATTAGAAATAAAAAGAATATAAATGATTAAAATCATTAAATAAATGTTAAAATACTTACCTTCGTTAAATATATTCAAATGAACACCGCCGGGTTTGTTTTTTTGCAATTCCCTTTTGTGCTTTTCTTACTTTCAATAAATTCCAAACAACAGCTGTTAATTGTGATTAAGGCAAAGTTAGTGAATAATAAAACCGATAACGCAAACCACATTTGTTATGGTTAAAAATAACCATAGTAAATATAGATAAAAGTTAGTGAATCGCGCTACTGAGGTATTGTCTGTATATCTGATGGCGACATAGTCTCCTTTGTCATATGTAACGGCAGGAATGTTGTGCTTCACAAATCGGTTATAGTTAGCCTCTCGTGACCTGTTAATGTTTTCCGACGCTAAGTCTGATCTGAGGCAGATCGCGGTCGATTACATTATTCTGTTCGTCTAAGTGCTCAGTTAATGCGTCAATGGTATTGCCTCGTTGTGCAATGCCGAATAGGAGGATTGAAGGCGTCTGTTTTGTCGTAGTGTGAACCGTGTTATTAAGGATATGTTCCGTATACCGAATTGTTTGGGCCCAATCTGTATGGCATTATTTGTCACACAGCTTACCCATCATAGGTATAAGCACACGATTAATGCGCTCTACTTGGCCATTTGCCTGAGGTGATCTCGTAGCATTTATAATATGCTGAATATTTCGTTCCTTCAGGAATTCCTCGAACTCCTCCGAAGTGAAGGAGGTTCCTGATCACTTATTACCGGACGGGGGCGGCTATAATTACACTGCTCTACAGCCAAAAAATACTCTGAACGCGACCATCCTTTCTATATGTAAAATCGGTCGCTGAATCCGAAAATCGGGTTCATTTTTAATTCTATGGGAAGGTTTTTGAAATATCGGCAATTTACCGTTATTTGGCCAATGAGTCCACTTAATCCTGTATATCTCTTTAACACAGTGAGTTATCTTCCTTAGGGTCACACCAAACGAAAGAAAGAAAATTAAATTTCCTTTTCACGGCTCCTATAACATTTTTCTCTAGTTCTTATAGTTTCTGAAATATTGACGATTAAATTTGAATTTTTTCGATTTTTTACGATTTTTTGAAGAAAAAATTTACTTTGTCAGGCAATATCTTTAAAACCAATGATTTCACCTTCGGTTTTGCTCCTTTGCGTGAAGCTCCATTCCATTTCCAAAAAAATAAGCTATCAACGAAGAAAATCCATGGTAAACTGGAAAAGTTATAGGCGATCAAGTAAATACAACCAAGTCGCGCAATGCCTCTGCACGGGTACATTTTATGCATATTGTACCAATACCTACACATCTGCAGTAGCAGCACATTGGCAGCGCAGTAGATACAAGCGCGTTTACGGGTATAACATGCATAGAATATACCCGTGCAGAGGCACTGCGCGACTTGGCTGTATTTACTTGATCGCCTATAACTTTTCCATTTTACCATGGATTTTCTTCGTTGATAGCTTATATTTTTCCCAATAGAATGGAGCTTCACGTAAAAGAGTAAAACCGAAGGTGAAGACATTGGTTTTAAAGATATTGTCTGACAAAGTCAATTTTTTCTTAAAAAAATCGTAAAAAATCGAAAAAATTCAAATTGAATCGTCAATATTTCAGAAACTAGAAGAGTTACAGAAAAATGTTATAGGAGCCGTGAAAAGGAAATTTAATTTTCTTTCGTTTGGTGTCACCCTAAGGAAGATAACTCACTGTGTTAAAGAGATATACTGGATTAAGTGGACCCATTGGCCAAATAACGGTAAATTGCCGATATCTCAAAAACCTTCCCATAGAATTAAAAATGAACCCGATTTTCGGAATCAGAGACCGATTTTACATATAGATAGGATAGTCACGTTCAAAGTACAGACAAAAAATTTCATTTTGTGATCCAGTGTTATCAAAGTAATGTTGTAAAGCTGCACAGGACTCTTTGGAACTAGTGCTTGTAATTGGATACAACTTTGTAAATTTCGTGAAGGCATCAACCACTACCAACACATGCTTTTTTCTTGACATTACAGACGGAAGAGGGCCTAAGTGGTCAATGTGAATAGTATCAAAAGGCAGTGGGATCTTTGGAATGTTGAATAAGTTTCGTTTGTTTGTTCGAGCGGGAGCAGAGTATACATATACTTTTCAGACAATTGCGTACGAAATTTTGAACTCGGGTTTTCATTAACGGAAACCAATAGTGCTTCTTGATTTCTGAACAGCATTTGTCCACACTAAGGTAGCCAATTTTTTCATGTGTCCATCTTATGATGTTATTGATCATTTCCTTAGGTACATAAAGTCTACGCTTGCCGGAAGGCGATATTTGATAGACTATTCCGTCTCGGAGTTCAAATTCTACACTGTTGGCATTTTCCAAGTGTGACCTAATTCGACATATTTCTGGGTCTCGACTTTGTGCGATACGTAATTGGAAATCAATGTCCAGTTCGCTGACAGCTCCTACGTACTCTATACGGCTCAGGGCATCAACGTGCCCCATAGCCCGTCCTGGTCGATGTGCAATAGTATAATTGAAATTTTCGAGGAAGAGAGCCCAACGGGCAATTTTTGATAAACCATTATCGTTTGCTAAGGTTCTAGCTAAGGCATCACAATCAGTCACAATTTTAAACGCCCTAGCAAAACGCTAAAGTGTGTATACTACGGCTAACGTCTCCAGTTCGTAGCTATGCAATTTTCTTTCGGAATCGGAAGTTGACTTTGAGAAGTAAGCCACTGGGTGAAACTTCAAGTCGTCTTGCTTCTGCATGAGTACCCCACCATATCCATGTAAACTGGCGTCGCAATGTACCTCAGTTTCTCGTTTATGGTCAAAAATACACAGCACAGGTGGCTTCGTAAGATTTTGTCTCAACTGGAGGAAGGCTTGCATGCATTCTTCGGTAAATTTGTACGGCATATCTTTCCGTAGTAATCGAAGTAGGGGATACGCAATTCTCGAGAAGTTTGGTACAAAGCGACGGAAGAATGAAAATAGTCCCACACAAGACTCTAACTGTTTATGGTTCTTAGGAACTGGGGGTATTGTTTAATGGCTTCAATATGACGATCACTGGGCCGGATTCCTGCCGCATTGGCATGGTGCCCAAGATATTCCAACTCGGTTTGAGCGAATGTACACTTTTTCAGGTTTAACTCAAGACCGTACGATCGTAGCCTTTGTACAACCTCAGTCACTGTTTTCAAATGGGTCTCAATATCAAATGAGGCTATCAAAATATCATCCATATAAACCACAAGTAGGTTTTTGGTTATTAAATCGATTAAAATCCTATTGACAAATCGCTGGCCCATTTTTTAGACCGAAAGGCAATCGCTTGTATTCGTACTGTCCGTCAGGTGTAACAAAGGCAGTATACTTGATTGAGTCATCATGCATTTTTATGTGGTGAAACCCACTTTTCAAATCTATCAAGGTAAATAATTTCTTATTGCCCAAGGGCTCTAAACAATCTTCGGGCAAAGGAAGAGGGTGGTTATCACGTACAGTGATTTTATTTAAAGGTCGGTAGTCAACGCATTTCCGTATTTCCCCAGACTTTTTCCGCACTAGCACAATGGCAGAAGCGTATGGCGAAGTGCTAGGGCGTATGATGTCCCTGGCCAATAAATCGTCAATAATCTTGCGAACTTCGGTCGTCGACGTCGTGTAGAGCCACGCGGAATTTTTCCCGCATCTCCGGAGACAGCAGTGCACTTATGTTAAAAGGTTCATTCGTGTTTGAACTGATATCTATAGCACACAAACTATTAAAATAATTACACTGGATCACAAAATGAAATTTTTTGTCTGTACTTTGGACGTGACTATCCTATCTATATGTAAAATCGGTCGCTGATTCCGAAAATCGGGTTCATTTTTAATTCTATGGGAAGGTTTTTGAGATATCGGCAATTTACCATTATTTGGCCAAAGGGTACACTTAATCCAGTATAACTCTTTAACACAGTGAGTTATCTTCTTTGGGGTGACACCATACGAAAGAAAATTAAATTTCCTTTTCACGGCTCCTATAACATTTTTCTCTAACTCTTATAGTTTCTAAAATATTGACGATTAAATTTTAATTTTTTCGATTTTTTACGATTTTTTGAAGAAAAAATTGACTTTGTCAGACAATATCTTTAAAACCAATGTCTTCACCTTCGGTTTTAATCTTTTACGTGAAGCTCCATTCCATTAGCAAAAAAATAAGCTATCAGCGAAGAAAATCCATGGTAAAATGGAAAAGTTATAGGCGATCAAGTAAATACAGCCAAGTCGCACAATGCCTCTACACGGGTATATTTTATGCATGTTATACCCGTAAATGCGCTGTTACCTACTGCGCTGCCAATGTGCTGCTACTGCAGATGTGTAGGTATTGGTACAATATGCATAGAATGTACGCGTGCAGAGGCATTGCGCGACCTGGCTGTATTTACTTGATCGCCTATAACTTTTCCATTTTACAATGGATTTTCATCGTTGATAGCTTATTTTTTTGGTAATAGAATGGAGCTTCATGAAAAGGAGTAAAACCGAAGGTAAAAATATTGGTTTTAAAGATATTGCCTGACAAAGTCAATTTTTTCTTCAAAAAATCGTAAAAAATCGAAAAAATTAAAATTTAATCGTCAATATTTCAGAAACTATAAGAGTTAGAGAAAAATGTTATAGGAGCCGTGAAAAGGAAATTTAATTTTATTTCGTTTGGTGTCACCCTAAGGAATATAACTCACTGTGTTAAAGAGATATACAGGATTAAGTGGATACATTGGCCAAATAACGGTAAATTGCCGATATCTCAAAAACCTTCCCATAGAATTAAAAATGAACCCGATTTTGGGAATCAGCGACCGATTTTACATATAGAAAGGATGGTTGCTTTCAGAGTATTTTTTGGCTGTAGAGCAGTGTTATTAGTCTGTTGGTGGTTCGGTGAAACAACGTGTTATGGTTTGCTATCGACACCAGCAATGATATCGATTATAAGCGGGACGGTTGATAGATTCGTTTTAGTTGCACACCACTACCTCGGGTGACTTCTTTCATAGTAGTTTTCCAATTACTTCCAATCCATGCTGGCGACATGTTGGCATGAGAGAGAAAAACATGTACATGTATTGGTGACGCGTGACCAAATATGGAAGGTCGCCGCATGTGAAGGAGAATGAGGCTGTATTATAGGGGTGGTCTCGATAGAACAGCTTACAATTCAATTTTTTTTCCTTAACCGTCAGTAACCTTCCTGTTCGAGTAAATTTCATTTGCCAAATATGGTGTTCTAGCAATAATAACGATTCGTATTTTCTCATTTAGTTACTAGATATTTTAAATGCGAAATTTTTCTTTGCTCAAATCCTGTAATTAATTCCCTTTTTCCTCCACTAAGTGTCTAAACAAATTTTAAGTGAGTGGGTTTATCCGAAATTTACATTGATTTTCTTTTATTCTTCGAGATGATTATATGGTATTGCTTCATTTTTCAGATCCCGAGCCTTATAGATCGCACATAATTTTTTTCTTCAAATCTGACGAGCTATCGAGCCGACCTCTATGAGTAGGCATCATGAGAAATTTCCCCTCCGAACCTTCACAACCGTCCAATGGTGGGATATGCACTTGTATTAGTGTTGGACAACCCGCTTCTTTCAGGATTGCCATGAATACCTGCTACTGTGAAAATACGCCACACGTGGTTATTCGGATACTTAGTACTTTCAAATGCACATATTATAAAATGTTCTTATGCGCTCCATACAATTTTAAATGTTGCATAGTTCACAGAAAATTAAATAATTATTTACCACATAATTTTACTAGGTTTGTTTCTTATTAGCTAGTTATGGATAGTTAGCCAAGTTTGGGCTGGCAAAACGTTTCTTGATTTTCTGTTCATTTCGCTCTTTATGAGCGTAATTCTTTCCGTTTTGCTCTTTTCATTTCACTTGACAGCTAGCTGCTAGTTTAATAAGAAACAAACCTACTATTGTTTCATTAATCAGATTTTCCTGTCTCTTACCATTTTTATAATTTGAGCGTAAGACAACAATGTCTATTAATATTCCCAACGTGCACTAATAGAATTTTACAGTGGCAAATTTACTAGGGCGCGAATATAATCGATTATTTTGAGATAGTTTCATGGAAAAAATGCTTGAGGCATTTTATTCCGAAAGTTTTGGTATTTTTTTTTTGTGTAACATGGCAATCGCATTCCATCTCGCTTGTGTCATTGCTGGCGTCATACCATGATGAGACATTCGGGTAACCGTAAAGTCACGCCACTATTATGCACACGTCACTACATCATTACAGGGTATACGAAAAAGAAACGGGACTCTTCCAGATGAATACAGAAAAAGAGGGGAAGTGTAGGCACGCTGGGTAATAGCCCCGGCACATAGCATACGTCAATCTGTCTACGTCGACGTATGTGACTGACAGCTCAGTAAAATGTCGGCATTTAACGTACGTCGTCACACGTACGACGGATCCGTCGCCGCAACGTACCGAAGTTGCCCAAAAGTCAACTTTTGGTATACGTCAATCCGTCGCTATGTCAGCTGATTGCTTTTGATTGTTAACCTTTAGCTACTCTTGAATTTCACTTTTTTTGCAATTTGCTTTTCGAGTTTTTTCTCATTTGTATAACATTCCTCCATAAAACAAAATGGTCAAGAATTATCAGGAGATGTGAAGTTACTGAAAACTGAATTTCAAGAGGGCAACTTAAAAGAGAAATTACAAAATATTCTAAAGAGTTAAATTTTTGCCACCACCTCTGTAGTTAAAGGTTAATCAAACAGCTGATTTGTGTATATCCGCCAACGTTTCCTATGTGGCGACCTCTCCGTCAAGTACGTGAGCTGTCAGTCACATACGTCGACGTAGACGGATTGACGTATGCTATGTGACGGGCCTATGACTGGCGAAAATTTTAGTACAGCGGTAGTCAGTTGAGAAAAGGAGTTGAGGAAAGTCGGTCGGTGTGCTGTGTAGTGGTTTTCGGAACCAAAAATTCCTTTTGGCACCACACTTGCCTATTCGGATCAATACACAAAAGTAAAAAGTTCAAAAACACATGTACTTACGGTTAATAGAAAAAAAAACCCCACAATGGAAAGCTAAAAAGAAGCTGTGAAATAGATATTTATAAAAAAAAGAAAGAAAAAAAGTGTATCTGGCGACCCTATCTATTAGTGGCATAAAGTTTGTGCGTGCGTGCAGAGTAGAACAGAAAATTTGAAAGAAACGGCGTGGTTGACGATGAAAAACCCATGTGCTAATAACGAAGAAAAAAGGATTAATGTGCGCGGCTGTAAATTAAAGTAGGAATAAGAAAGACGTAGTAATAAATAAAACGTGTGGCGAACCTTTCTTTTCTGTGTGGTGGGTATAGTCATGTCAGCCCAAAATAAGTGCGTATCTATGTATGACGCACATAGATGGGCATACTGCAGTAAACTCAGTAATTCAGTAAAAAAAGCAAGTGCAGTAAAGCTTACTGAATGCTTATAAAATTGCAATAGATATTAAAATATTACTTTATGTTGCAAAATATTCGAGTTCGAACTGAGTTTTGCAAAAAATTTTCGGTAGAAAGTCAAAGACAAATATTTTACTGCTTGAATACTGGTAATGCATTACTACTGTTACTTGAAACTGCCCATCTATGATGACGCATTCATAGCAGCGAAATTGGTTGGAAACTAGCTAAGTGTGCCGTGTCCTCCATCAGACGTTATACATCAGTACTAGTATTCCTTCGTGTTGGCAATGTTATCGCTATCACCCCGTCATCATCATCTGTCACATTACCAGCAGCCCCAAACGGCGCGACTCCATCTAGCGCCCAACGACGCCATATACCGTCACAGCAACAGCGGCGTATAGTAACCAGGTACCAACGACGACGGAGGCGCGACGCCATATAGCGCATCACAGCAGCGTGACGCATAAAAACGCCAGCGACAACAGCGGCGCACAGCAACGAAGTATCACCATAGACCAACAACAGCCAACAAAGAAAAATTTTGCCGCTGCAGCAACAACAGCAAGTAAGTTTGGCACTGCAACAACAACAGCAATAAGTGTTACACCAACAACCACCGCCAAGTGCCACCGAGGTACCATAACAACGAACAACCGGTGGCAGCATTAGCAGCAGATCGGTGGCACCACCACTAAAGGTGCACCGCAACGGGCGGTGAGTCAGGCCCCGGATGTATCGGACATATGTATATTTATGTATTTCAATAATTAATTGAATTAGAAAAAAAGAGAAAATTTTTGCTTGCCTGAATTTCGTGAAATATGTGTATGTATTTATGCACATATGTATGTACGTGTATGTGTGGCAATATGAGTGTGCATACCCAACCAGCATTTTTCTTTGAGGTTTTAAGTGGAAAAGGGGCATGATTGAAAAAGATCAAGTTTAAAATCATTCTCCATTAATTACGGTTGTCCATATACATACAACCATTTATGATATAAATTTCAGACTTTCTTTTGACCTTTTTTTTTATTTAAATTTAGTAATTTCAATGCTGTATGGGTATACACCTCAGTATATATATGTATATGTATATACCTCACTTACTTAACGAAATTTATTAAAAGAATCTTTACATACATACATAAATAAGCAAAGGTTAACACCACACATATGTGAATGCCATATACATAATTGTAGTACAAAATAACGATCTAAAATAAGTAAGTCAGAAGGGGGGGGGGGGGGGGGGAGAACCTTGTAGGAAAATATAAATAGACAAACGTGAACTATAAGAACCTATAAATTAAATAAAACAAATAATTACTAAAGGCCTTAAATAATATTATATAAAAGAAATAATTAAGAATAACTTCCTTCTGAGACTCCTTTTTCCTTTGCTTTTTTTTATACTCTTCAAAAATAAACAAAAAGATCGCATTTGGCATTACCAGCATTATTAAACTATTCAGTCCTAATGTTTACTTTAAGCGTAAGCCACCTAAAATTATAAAATAATGTTTAGAACGTATACATATGTATATATATACATAAGCACTTTTTTTTGAACATTTATAAATTATGAATTTTAAATAAATTGTTAGAGTCTAAATGGGAATGTTGACTACCCTAATTTAAAAGGCATAGGGATTTTCAGGTACGGGGTCATCAAAACATAGGTGCACTGATGACCATGGATGAGGGTGGGTCGATAAGCACCGACGCTGCAACAACACCAGCAGCGCATAATAATAACGGGGTCATCAAAACATAGGTGCACTGATGACCATGGATGAGGGTGGGTCGATAAGCACCGACGCTGCAACAACACCAGCGGCGCACCACAGGTAAGGGGTTACTGGTATTCGGGTGCGACAGTAACTATGGATTAGGGTGGGACAAAACGCACCGGCGCTGCAACAACATCAGCAACGCCACCCCCTTGTGAGTTCGGCCTTTAACTTTTTTTGATTGTTCATATATTTTAAATTTCAGCTTCTTTTATGTATTTCCAGATGCCTGTTAATAACCGATCCTTCCGGTTGATTCAAATTTAAATTCAAAGTTAACGATTTTTTTTTCCTCGCGATATATATGTATATTCAAATTCAAATTCACTTTGACAGTTTTTTCCAGTGTTTATTCAAATTAAATACACATCGATTTCAACGTATATTCAAATTTAAATTTCTAAATCTTTTCTCTTCCGTCCGCGATTATTTAAATATAACGTCCGATTATCTATTTTCAAATTTTTCCGTTGATGTCAGTATTTCCGTCCGATTTAAATTTTGGTTCAAATGTTTTACTAACGTCCGTCTGACTTTAACGTACATTCAAAATTCATATTCAAATTTTAACATTTTCCCTCGGATTGCATTTATTTAAACTTAACTGACGTCTGGCCTCTTGAATTTGATTTTTCCGGGTTATCTCCGGATGTTGTTTTCGTTTGATTTTTCTCGTTATTTTTGAAAAGGCATGATCTGAATTTTTTCTGTTTATGGCGCAGGACAGCAATGTAGGCAAGAACCCCGCCCAGCCGACAATGACTAGCCACAGTGCAACCCTAGATCATGCCGACCGCCATGCATTGCTGCTCCACTCGATCTTCGAATGCAAACCATAACAGATGGCGCCAAACGTGCTGACTCGATGGCTTTTTGGTCAGCCAGTGACGTCTTACTATCTCGCAAGTCCCAGATGGGCAGGCCCTGCGCCGCCACTGCGTTGCGGCGAGATGTCGAGACTGATCAGGTTGTCCAAAGAGATCATCGCTGTTGGTGGCATAGGGCGCCACAAAGCGCAGATCGTAATCGAGGTCAAACGCGTACCATAACAGATG
Source organism: Urophora cardui (assembly GCA_960531455.1). NCBI lineage: Eukaryota > Metazoa > Arthropoda > Insecta > Diptera > Tephritidae > Urophora > Urophora cardui. Next base: position 81,239,406 of record OY482671.1, on the reverse strand, counting down.
GCGTCCAACGTGCTGACTCGATGGCTTTTTGGTCAGCCAGTGACGCCTTACTATCTCGCAAGTCCCAGATGGGCAGGCCCTGCGCCGCCACTGCGTTGCGGCGAGATGGTGGGGCTGATCAGGTTGTCCAAGGAGGTCATCGCTGTTGGTGGCATAGGGCGCCACAAAACGCAGATCGTAATCGAAAGCTGTACCATAACAGATGGCGCCCAACGTGCTGACTCGATGGCTTTTTGGTCAGCCAGTGACGCCTTACTATCTCGCAAGTCCCAGATGGGCAGGCCCTGCGCCGCCACTGCGTTGCGGCGAGATGGTGAGACTGATCAGGTTGTCCAAGGAGGTCATCGCAGTTGGTAACATAGGGCGCCACAAAGCGCAGATCGTAATCGAGGTCAAACGCAAACCATAACAGATGGCGCCCAACGCGGTGTCCTGGGGTGCTGGCTTCAGTGGTTTTCTGGTCGGTCAGTGATGTTTGATCATTCCGCAAGTCCCAGATTGGCAGCCTCCGTAGCCGCCACTGCGTTGCGGCGGGATGATGGAATTGATCAGACTGATTGGAGAGTCATTGGTGTTAGTGGCTCAAGGCTCCACGAGACTTTACGTCACCTAGTCTGTTTTTTTTTTCTTTTGCATTTCACCCGAAGAGGCAGTGTTGAACGCACTTATTTTTTTTTTTTTTTAATTTAAATTTGTTTTCACTGTCGTCCGAGGGGCATGTCCGCTAGATTCAGTATTTATTTTCATAAACTTTTTTTTGCCGAATATGTCTTTTGTGCAGTTTTGTGTATCGGATTTTTTTTTCTTTTGGGGTCAGCTCATCTCGCGTCTGGGGTGGTGTTTCGAACACCGCCTTCATTGCGATGAGTTGAGCTGGATCCTAAGCTAGCAAATCCTTCTTCGCAAGTCTGGGGTAGCGGCTTCAAACCGTGCCTTTCATTGCGGCGGAGTCAAGGATGTTGGTCATAAGGAAAATTTGTCCTTTAAATTTTTTTTGTCTTCGTTTTTTTTTTTGCAATTTAGGCCTCAGCCATCCCGCGTCTGAGTTGGTTGCACTTAGTGTCACTTTCATTGCGATGGGTTGGTCTGAGACCCGAGTTAGTACTTTTCATCTCCGCAAGTCTGGGGAAAGCAGCCTCTAGCTGTTCCTTTCATTGCGGCGGAGATTAGGAGGGTATTTTGCAAATTTCTTTTGTTTTGTCTTTTTCTTTTGTTATGCGATGCAGGCCTCGGTTCATCTCATGCCTGAGTTGGGTGCCTTGGAACATTTAGCAACACTTCTCGGCGATGAGCTGAGCTGAGACCGAAGGATGTACTGTCTATCTCCGCAAGTCTGGGGATAGCGGATTCAAACCGTTCCTTTCATTGCGGCGGAGATAGGTTGATATTTCGCAAAATTTCAATTCCTTTGTTGTTAACTATCTTCTAGTTAGCCAGCCTGTCTCAGGGATTTAGCTTCCGAGCAACCCTGCATTGCGGCTGGCGCGCTGGAGACCAGTTGGCACACACCGTCTTAATTTTTTTTGTGTTTTAATTTTTCAAGGGGGTTTATATTTTTTTTTATTTCTGTAACCTGTGCCTTTTATAATGGGAGGTCAGCATTCCCATTGAATAACGAACATATACATATTTCGCATGATATATCCATTTACATTTACATATTCACGTATATGAACACGTTTATTTATACAAATATTTTTTTTGAAAGCGAAATGAAGTCATTTTGAGTCGATATTGTTAGCAAAACTTAAGATAATTTTTACAATCGAAGATAATCGTTACAAACATTTGCTTGATTTTCCCACCAAAAGCGACAACTAAAGTTTTATTACTTTTTCGGATGTGACACAATTTTGTACCGGCATAGAGATTTAAATAGCAAATAATCATTATTAATATTCGCTGAAAGCTCGCCAAACACAAAAACCAAAGGTTAGTAGTTATCCAAAGGTTGTTATTTTCTTTTGGATACGACATAATTTTGAATCGAGAGAGAGAGAGATTTAAATTTCGGTAATTGTACAAATAATTGCATTTGAGCTTTGACACCAAACGTGACTTATTCAAACAGTTAATTGCTTTAGATTTCATACAACCGTTCAAGCGTGCCTTGTTTTTTTTTGAAGCGCTCAAACGTTCGATTTTTTTTAAAAATGTCTCAAAACACTCAGCAGTCGGCTGAAGGGATGCAAACTAGGAGTTCGACTAGAGGGAGTGGTTCTAAAAACAGAGGTAGCGGCGTATATTATAGAGGAGGAGGAAGTAGAGTTGCAACTCCGAAACCCCCAGCGAGCCGACCTTTAGTAATGCATTCCCCAATAGTCAGTCGGACAACAGTAGATCCATTCAGGGATGTCCCAAATAATGACCCTTCGGGAAAATATGATAGACCGGCTAGTGCAAATATCCTCGATCTAGACAGTCTTATTAGGAATATGCCGGATCCGCCTGAGCAATGCGCGACAAATACTGTAGACGAGGCTAGCGCTTTACCACAAGTTCGATTACAACCAAACGTTTACAATGATAGGGCTTCCAACCAAGAGACCCATCCCGAAGTGTCTCCCTTGAATTCGTGGGTACACGTTCTACACCAATTATTCCAAACGTCACAAGAGCTGCGCCATGAGATGAGAGCTATTAGGGAAAACGTGAATACCCTGAACGCTGCAGTCGCAGCCTCTCGAACGGCGGCGGATTTTGTTAGGAGTGATGCTAGACATGATACTAGGGATGATGCTAGACAGCAACCGAACCAAGCGCAGACTTTTGTTAACAACGCAATTCTTCCCACACCTAGTAATACGGTTGTGAAACCACAAGACTGGAAGATATCTTATGACGGTACTGGTAGTGTTTCAGATTTTTTGTTTAAATTGGACACCTTGCGTGAGCGCACGCAGTGTACGGAAGATCAGCTTATGGCCAGTTTTCAACTTTTCTTGTCAGGCCGGGCCGAAGAATGGTATTGGTTATTTACTAAACAAAATTCTAATGCAACTTATCCATTTTTGAGTTACTCCTTAAAACGGGAATTCGGCACCCTGAAGACGGACCATGAGCTGATGATGGAAATATCAGTGCGCAAACAAAAACCAAATGAGACATATGACGTTTTCCACACGGACATTCTGGCATTAAACGCGAGACTTAGAGAGCCCATGTCTGAGGCCTTGTTAATAGATATTATCAAACGCAACGTCAATGGTAATTTGAAGTTAATGCTGTTTAACGCGAATGTAAGAAGTTTGCATGACCTTCGCGATGTGGCTCGAAGAGGTGAGCAAGTATTGAAAGAGAGCAGAAGCTTAGTCTCAAATTACCATAGGCCAAGCGTAAACGAAGCACGTGCCATAGCTCCGGAATGTAGGGTTGAAAACGAAGATTATATAGTAGATCCGCAGGTAGAAGCGTTGAATTATCGGCGTATGGGTAAGCCAGACTACTCAGGGATTAAATGTTGGAACTGTCAGGCAATGGGTCATTCTTATATTTACTGTGAGAAGCCCATCAAATCTCAGTTTTGTTTCAAATGCGGTCAGAGAGGAGTGTTGACTCCGAAGTGTCCCAACGACCACCGTGGTCAGGGAAACCGTTATCCGAACGAGAAGAGAGAGGGGGAAACTCGTTCGGGACTATAGCCCCCACTGCAGTCAATACCCAGCAAATCGTCACGAGTACTGAGCCTAGTCCACTTTCGGCCAGTTCCGCAAGTAGTCAATCAACACCAATAGTAACTTTCCCTGATAGTACGGATAACTCAAATAGTTCAGATTCAGATGGCCCGACTTCGTCACAAACAAATTCTCGACCAATTCGTATTTTGAAAGCTTCAGTTAGAAATGTTAGTTGTCAGGCCATTTTCCGACCCAGTTTAGAAGAAAGAGAACAAAACTATCAATTGGTTAGGTCAAATATTTTCACGAATGATTCCCAACCATATCCACCCGAAAGAATTTTGCAGTGTAGAAAGAGATATAGCAAACGTGTCCAGGTGCGCAAGCTTTTGGAAAGCACCACACTCGTCCTTACAGACGATGAAAGACCAATGATTAGGGTCAGGATAGGAAATGGATCACTAATGGGATTATTGGATTCAGGCGTCAATGTCTCTATTCTGGGTAAGGACTGTATGAAATTTTTAGAAGAAAACAATCTCAACTATAAGGAAATGAACGAATGCATATATACGGCAGGCGGCGACAAACGGAAGATAATAGGTTGCAGTTCATTGCCTGTCACCTTTAAAAATACAACAAAATCTATCTCTTTTTACCTTGTTCCTTCGCTTCTCCAGGAAGCCTATTTCGGGGTAGATTTTTGGAAAGCATTTGCTTTAGCTCCCGAAATATTTCCAAACATATTATGTCTAGAAGCAAAGGAAGATACAGAAGAAGGTCCGAATTTTCATGATTTGACTCCATCCCAGAAGTGCGATTTGCAGAAAGTTATTGATATGTTTCCGTCGTTTGAAAAATTAGGCCTAGGGCAAACACAGCTGGTGGAGCACGATATTGACACGGGTGACGCAGTCCCAATTAAAAGCAAACATTTTCCTCTTTCGCCACCAAGGCAGGCTGAAGCCTACAGCAAAATTGATAGATTATTGAAAATGGGAGTCATCGAAGAGTCGAATTCGCCATGGTGTAGCCCAGTTGTGTTAGTACGGAAACCTGGTAAAAGGCTCTGCATAGATTCTAGGAAGGTAAACGCCGTTACGAAAAAGGATCATATCCGCTGCCGCGTATCAACGGGTTATTGAGCCGTTTAAAGGATACGCACTTTATTAGTGGTATCGACTTAAAAGACGCGTTCTTCCAAATTAAACTGAGTCGTCAAAAGAGAAGACAGCGTTTGCGGTGCCAGGTAAACCCTTGTACCATTACAAAGTTATGCCCTTTGGGCTGTGTAACGCGCCGCAAACAATGAGTCGACTCATGGACAAAGCAATTCCCTCGTGTATGCGAGAACATGTTTGTTTATTTGGACGACCTGTTGGTATGTAGTGCGGATTTTGACGATCACATCAAACTTTTAGCAGATGTTGCGAGGTGCTTGAAAAGTGCAGGCCTTACAATTAATGTGAGTAAAAGTAAATTTTGCCAGAGAGAAATTCGTTACTTAGGGTATGTTATAGGCAGTGGGTGTTTGAAAGTGAATCCAGAGAAAATTGAGGCAATGCAAAATTTTCCCATTCCCAAATCTCCTCGACAGGTTCGCAGATTCGTGGGTATGGCAAATTGGTATAGGTCATTTATTACCAATTTCGCTGATTTAGCAGGCCCTTTGACAGATTGTTTACGTAAGTCACCTGGTCCTTCAAACTCACTCCAGAAGCAGTAGAGGCCTTCGAAAAACTTAAAGTAGCTCTGAGTTCCGCTCCAGTCTTAGCTCAACCTGATTTTTCCAGAGAATTTGTCATACAATGTGATGCTTCCAAAATAGGAGTAGGAGGCGTGTTATTCCAGGTCGATGACAATGGTGCAGAGCATCCAATAGCTTTCGTTTCAAAAAAATTAAATAATGATCAACGCAACTATACAGTCACCGAGCTCGAATGCCTCGCCGCAATTGTCAGTGTCAAGCGTTTCAGACCCTACGTTGAGGGGCTGCCATTTCGTATAATCACGGACCACTCAAGCCTTAAATGGTTGATGACGCAAAAAGACCTTAGTGGTAGGTTAGCTAGATGGTCACTGCTACTACAGAGATATGATTTCGAAATGCAGCACCGTAAGGGGGCTCTGAACGTAGTACCGGACGCTCTGTCGTGTTTTGACGTCGACGAGTTGACTTCATCTCCCGCGCCTTACGAAATAGAGTTAGACTCATCCGAATTTAGAGCCAATGAGTATCTAGATCTCATCAGGACAATCACAGTAAACGGCGAGGCTCTCCCGGATTTGTGTGTCAGAGACGGGTTGATTTTTAAAAGGGTTAAGTTTCGAAAAGGTGTGGAGGGTGAAGAAACTCGTTATGGCGGTTGTGGTTGCCCGAAAGACTCAGGGAGGAAGCAATACGAATGGCACATGACGCGGTTAGGAGTTATCATGGAGGTTGGCAAAAGACATTGGAACGAGTTAGGTGGAAATACTTCTGGCCACAACAAGCTAGGGACGTTAGAGATTATGTAAAGGATTGTGACACTTGCAAGGCTGTAAAAACAACGAATCAGCAGTCAAGACCACCTATAGGAAGCGCTTTTGTTACAGAGAGACCTTTCCAGCGCTTATATTGCGACTTCTTAGGACCTTATCCTAGATCAAAACGCAGGAACCAGTTTCTTTTTATTATTCTAGACCATTTTTCAAAGTATGTGTGGCTGAAGCCAATGCAGAGAGCGACAACTATCAATGTAATGAACTACTTCGGTACAGAGATTTTCCCAGCCATAGGGGTCCCAGAATATATCCACAGCGATAATGGGAAACAATTCATCTCAAAAGAAATGAAAGCGTTCTTTGAGAAGTACGGTGTGATGCATGTTAGAACAGGAGTGTATTACCCACAAGCTAATGCGTCCGAACGCGTGAATAGAGAGATAGTTTCCAAGATAAGAATTTTCCTAAAAGATAAGCAGGATCATACGGACTGGGACAAACATATACCCGAAATTCTATCAGTTTTAAGAAGTGATTTTCATACGTCGATTCAGTGCTCTCCGTACTTTGCATTATATGGTCAGAATATGGTCCAACACGCATCCGCGTATAAGTTATTATAGAAATTGGATAGCCTCAAAGAAGATCGTGTACCGATAGTAAGCAAAGCTGACAAGTTATCAGGAATACACGAGCAAATCCGTAAAAATTTAGCGCAGGCAAATGATAGAGTCAAGCAGGTTTGCAATAAGCGCTCTAGGCTTGTGAATTATAGAGAAGGTCAAGAAGTATTTCGAAGAAATTTTGCCTTGAGTAACTTCAAACAGGGCATAAACGCGAAATTCTTGCCAAAATATATTAAGTGTCGAGTTCGTGGAAAAGTTGGCAATGCACTGTATGACTTAGAAGACTTAACAGGGAGGTTAATAGGACGATTCCATGCTTCTGATATTCGTCCTCAATAAGACTCCGCTGGGCGTCTTGGCGGTCGGGGACAATTCGCCCAGTATCCTCCCCGAGCAGTTATAATAATAGGTGGATCACAAGCGCTCCCACCGGAAACCGTGGACCATCTAGCAGTCCATATTCCAATTGGTCTGCTTATACGGAGTTTTGACGAGTTCTCCCAAATTAAAATGTCTAGTTTTATGGAGTTTTGGCGAGTTCTCCTATATCAAATGCCTAACCTTACGGAGTTCTGACGAGTTCTCCAATATAAAAATGTCTATTCAAACGGAGTTTTGATGATTTTCCTGTTAAAGTTTTTTTGTCCAGCTTCGAGAGGTTAGGGACCATAGACCAGCTGATAGGGAGATCGTATTCGGAGTTTAGACGCGTTCTCCTGTAAAAAAATTTCTAAGGCCGCGAAGCCTCAAAATAGGAAACAAAATAATTTTCTTTTTTTTGTAAAGCCCATTCCGGGGGGCGAGAAACCGGCGGACCAAGGGTCTTTTTCAAGACCGCCTGTCCTGGGTCCAGCGTGCGGAGTTGGATCAGCCGGGGGGGACAGGTTGTTAAGACCGACCAAGATCGGCACCTAGGGGGGTAGGCTTCTCTGGCCTAAGCCAACAGAGAACCACCGCAACAACGGACTTACGCATTTTGGTCTTTTTTACCAAATGATTTTTTTTTATACCTGACTTTCAAATTATCACGGATTTACATATACACATTACTGGATTCTACATGGCTAGATAGCCACCTTTTTTTTTGTTGCCTAATGGAGCTTCTGTTGCCCGGCTGGCTGTGGTAGGACTTGAGACTCTTATCTAGGGGTGAGTCGTGCCCCACGTTTCTATGCAAGTTGAATATTCTCGCGACAATCGTGCAAGCAAAAACCGTTTTTCCTGTTCGCTCCCTCGTCAGGTCTTCGAAGCGAAGCAGGCCTGTTATGGTTTGCTATCGACACCAGCAATGATATCGATTATAAGCGGGACGGTTGATAGATTCGTTTTAGTTGCACACCACTACCTCGGGTGACTTCATTCATAGTAGTTTTCCAATTACTTCCAATCCATGATGGCGACATGTTGGCATGAGAGAGAAAAACATGTACATGTATTGGTGACGCGTGACCAAATATGGAAGGTCGCCGCATGTGAAGGAGAATGAGGCTGTATTATAGGGGTGGTCTCGATAGAACAGCTTACAATTCAATTTTTTTTCCTTAACCGTCAGTAACTTTCCTGTTCGAGTAAATTTCATTTGCCAAATATGGTGTTCTAGCAATAATAACGATTCGTATTTTCTCATTTAGTTACTAGATATTTTAAATGCGAAATTTTTCTTTGCTCAAATCCTGTAATTAATTCCCTTTTTCCTCCACTAAGTGTCTAAACAAATTTTAAGTGAGTGGGTTTATCCGAAATTTACATTGATTTTCTTTTATTCTTCGAGATGATTATATGGTATTGCTTCATTTTTCAGATCCCGAGCCTTATAGATCGCACATAATTTTTTTCTTCAAATCTGACGAGCTATCGAGCCGACCTCTATGAGTAGGCATCATGAGAAATTTCCCCTCCGAACCTTCACAACCGTCCAATGGTGGGATATGCACTTGTATTAGTGTTGGACAACCCGCTTCTTTCAGGGTTGCCATGAATACCTGCTACTGTGAAAATACGCCACACGTGGTTATTCGGATACTTAGTACTTTCAAATGCACATATTATAAAATGTTCTTATGCGCTCCATACAATTTTAAATTTTGCATAGTTCACAGAAAATTAAATAATTATTTACCACATAATTTTACTAGGTTTGTTTCTTATTAGCTAGTTATGGATAGTTAGCCAAGTTTGGGCTGGCAAAACGTTTCTTGATTTTCTGTTCATTTCGCTCTTTATGAGCGTAATTCTTTCCGTTTTGCTCTTTTCATTTCACTTGACAGCTAGCTGCTAGTTTAATAAGAAACAAACCTACTATTGTTTCATTAATCAGATTTTCCTGTCTCTTACCATTTTTATAATTTGAGCGTAAGACAACAATGTCTATTAATATTCCCAACGTGCACTAATAGAATTTTACAGTGGCAAATTTATTAGGGCGCGAATATAATCGATTATTTTGAGATAGTTTCATGGAAAAAATGCTTGAGGCATTTAACTGTGTAACCTAAGGCACTCTGCACACGAGGCGTATCGTCATAGACGCGTACGAGACATTTTATGTAGCGTCGATTTCCCTACGCCTCAATATCTGCACACGAAGCGACATGAAACTTCGCTGCACAAAACAAACAAACAAATTAATAATACGGCATTTGCTTTAAATTTCGAAGCTTTAAATAGAAAAGAAGAAAAATTTTACGGAATCTTCAATTTTCTTTCATTATGCACTCATTTTTTCCGATTTTTTACACAAATTTTACTGCTTTCATAAATTCCACCAAGTGGAAAAATGTAAACAAACATCTTCTTCTTCCTGTTTTCTAAGCGTAGTACGCCTAGCTACCAGCACTGCTTTACGCCAAGCGACATGTAGCTAGCATACTTTGACGAATGCATGAAGCTGACGACTCGTGTGCAGCCCTCAATTGAAATATACGTGCGCGACATCAAAGCGTACAGCTTTCGTCTGTAGTATCTAATACGCGTCTAAAGCAGTACGCTCCGTGTGCAGAGTGCCTTAATCAAACGCAAGTCGTCAATTTAACGCACGCACGCAAATTTTTCATATGCGTTGAACCGAAATTGACTTGCGTGCGTGTTCAGATAAAGAAATAGAAAAATACAGAGAATCAGAGAAAATCTTGTTATTTTGTGGAATATGTACCTAACAGACACGATATCAAAAGCAAGTGTCAATTTTTTTGCAAACAATCACCCACAATGCTTAATTTCAAGTGTCACGCAAAACAAAAATTGGGCGTCGAATTTGCTTTTTACGCACGCCGTTCAATTTCGGTTACTCCCATACAAGTAGTATGGGCATGAGAAATTTTGGCAGTAAATTGACGGCGTGCGTTTGATTTAGGTTACACAGTTATTCCGAAAGTTTTGGTATTTTTTTTTGTGTAACATGGCAATCGCATTCCATCTCGCTTGTGTCATTGCCCGGCGTCATACCATGATGTAGACATTCGGGTAACCGTAAAGTCACGCCACTATTATGCACACGTCACTACATCATTACAGGGTATACGAAAAAGAAACGGGACTCTTCCAGATGAATACAGAAAAAGAGGGGAAATTTAGGCACGCTGGGTAACTGGCGAAAATTTTAGTACAGCGGTAGTCAGTTGAGAAAAGGAGTTGAGGAAAGTCGGTCGGTGTGCTGTGTAGTGGTTTTCGGAACCAAAAATTCCTTTTGGCATCACACTTGCCTATTCGGATGAATACACAAAAGTAAAAAGTTCAAAAACACATGTACTTACGGTTAATAGAAAAAAAAACCGCACAATGGAAAGCTAAAAACAAGCTGTGAAATAGATATTTAGAAAAAAAAAAAGAAAGAAAAAAAGTGTATCTGGCGACCCTATCTATTAGTGGCATAAAGTTTGTGCGTGCGTGCAGAGTAGAACAGAAAAGTTGAAAGAAACGGCGTGGTTGACGATGAAAAACCCATGTGCTAATAACGAAGAAAAAAGGATTAAAGTGCGCGGCTGTAAATTAAAGTAGGAATAAGAAAGACGTAGTAATAAATAAAACGTGTGGCGAACCTTTCTTTTCTGTGTGGTGGGTATAGTCATGTCAGCCCAAAATAAGTGCGTATCTATGTATGACGCACATAGATGGGCATACTGCAGTAAACTCAGTAATTCAGTAAAAAAAGCAAGTGCAGTAAAGCTTACTGAATGCTTATAAAATTGCAATAGCTATTAAAATATTACTTTATGTTGCAAAATATTCGAGTTCGAACTGAGTTTTGCAAAAAATTTTCGGTAGAAAGTCAAAGACAAATATTTTACTGCTTGAATACTGGTAATGCATTACTACTGCTACTTGAAACTGCCCATCTATGATGACGCATTCATAGCAGCGAAATTGGTTGGAAACTAGCTAAGTGTGCCGTGTCCTCCATCAGACGTTATACATCCAGTACTAGTATTCCTTCGTGTTGGCAATGTTATCGCTATCACCCCGTCATCATCATCTGTCACATTACCAGCAGCCCCAAACGGCGCGACTCCATCTAGCGCCCAACGACGCCATATACCGTCACAGCAACAGCGGCGTATAGTAACCAGGTACCAACGACGACGGAGGCGCGACGCCATATAGCGCATCACAGCAGCGTGACGCATAAAAACGCCAGCGACAACAGCGGCGCACAGCAACGAAGTATCACCATAGACCAACAACAGCCAACAAAGAAAAATTTTGCCGCTGCAGCAACAACAGCAAGTAAGTTTGGCACTGCAACAACAACAGCAATAAGTGTTACACCAACAACCACCGCCAAGTGCCACCGAGGTACCATAACAACGTACAACCGGTGGCAGCATTAGCAGCAGATCGGTGGCACCACCACTAAATGTGCACCGCAACGGGCGGTGAGTCAGGCCCCGGATGTATCGGACATATGTATATTTATGTATTTCAATAATTAATTGAATTAGAAAAAAAGAGAAAATTTTTGCTTGCCTGAATTTCGTGAAATATGTGTATGTATTTATGCACATATGTATGTACGTGTATGTGTGGCAATATGAGTGTGCATACCCAACCAGCATTTTTCTTTGAGGTTTTAAGTGGAAAAGGGGCATGATTGAAAAAGATCAAGTTTAAAACCATTCTCCATTAATTACGGTTGTCCATATACATACAACCATTTATGATATAAATTTCAGACTTTCTTTTGACCTTTTTTTTTATTTAAATTTAGTAATTTCAATGCTGTATGGGTATACACCTCAGTATATATATGTATATGTATATACCTCACTTACTTAACGAAATTTATTAAAAGAATCTTTACATACATACATAAATAAGCAAAGGTTAACACCACACATATGTGAATGCCATATACATAATTGTAGTACAAAATAACGATCTAAAATAAGTAAGACAGAAGGGGGGGGGGGGGGGAGAACCTTGTAGGAAAATATAAATAGACAAACGTGAACTATAAGAACCTATAAATTAAATAAAACAAATAATTACTAAAGGCCTTAAATAATATTATATAAAAGAAATAATTAAGAATAACTTCCTTCTGAGACTCCTTTTTCCTTTGCTTTTTTTATACTCTTCAAAAATAAACAAAAAGATCGCATTTGGCATTACCAGCATTATTAAACTATTCAGTCCTAATGTTTACTTTAAGCGTAAGCCACCTAAAATTATAAAATAATGTTTAGAACGTATACATATGTATATATATACATAAGCACTTTTTTTTGAACATTTATAAATTATGAATTTTAAATAAATTGTTAGAGTCTAAATGGGAATGTTGACTACCCTAATTTAAAAGGCATAGGGATTTTCAGGTACGGGGTCATCAAAACATAGGTGCACTGATGACCATGGATGAGGGTGGGTCGATAAGCACCGACGCTGCAACAACACCAGCAGCGCATAATAATAACGGGGTCATCAAAACATAGGTGCACTGATGACCATGGATGAGGGTGGGTCGATAAGCACCGACGCTGCAACAACACCAGCGGCGCACCACAGGTAAGGGGTTACTGGTATTCGGGTGCGACAGTAACTATGGATTAGGGTGGGACAAAACGCACCGGCGCTGCAACAACATCAGCAACGCCACCCCCTTGTGAGTTCGGCCTTTAACTTTTTTTGATTGTTCATATATTTTAAATTTCAGCTTCTTTTATGTATTTCCAGATGCCTGTTAATAACCGATCCTTCCGGTTGATTCAAATTTAAATTCAAAGTTAACGATTTTTTTTTCCTCGCGATATATATGTATATTCAAATTCAAATTCACTTTGACAGTTTTTTCCAGTGTTTATTCAAATTAAATACACATCGATTTCAACGTATATTCAAATTTAAATTTCTAAATCTTTTCTCTTCCGTCCGCGATTATTTAAATATAACGTCCGATTATCTATTTTCAAATTTTTCCGTTGATGTCAGTATTTCCGTCCGATTTAAATTTTGGTTCAAATGTTTTACTAACGTCCGTCTGACTTTAACGTACATTCAAAATTCATATTCAAATTTTAACATTTTCCCTCGGATTGCATTTATTTAAACTTAACTGACGTCTGGCCTCTTGAATTTGATTTTTCCGGGTTATCTCCGGATGTTGTTTTCGTTTGATTTTTCTCGTTATTTTTGAAAAGGCATGATCTGAATTTTTTCTGTTTATGGCGCAGGACAGCAATGTAGGCAAGAACCCCGCCCAGCCGACAATGACTAGCCACAGTGCAACCCTAGATCATGCCGACCGCCATGCATTGCTGCTCCACTCGATCTTCGAATGCAAACCATAACAAACGTCGACGGAGGTCAAATTATATTTACTCTCAGATTTACCCAAGTATGTTTCTGAATGGCCATCATAACCAGTAAAGGTGTCAGACCCACATTCAAAGCTGTTAGAAGACCCATGTATACCAAGGGAATCAAAGGTTTCTCTCAATTTACAATAATCAACACAATTTTTTGAGTTAAATATTTTATTCTTTAAGTTACATCGTTTTATGCTAACCAATCTAGTGCCAGCTTTCTGGAAGAGATCGCGGCCGATAATTAAAGGCATAAATATAGAATCATCAGGCACGACAATAAAAGTATGTTTAATCAATTTGTCTCGTAAAGCCCGTCTCCACATAACTTGTTTCACCAACAAAACATCTAGCAAAACATCTCGCTAAATAACCCGTCTCCACGTGGCTGATCGTGATTCAGTTTAACATTTCCCTTTCTTGCTCTTCTTAAATGTTTGTATGTTTGCTTATATTTTGCGTTTTTGTTCTGGTCTGTGTGAGATTTCGATAGATTTTCGATACAAAATTAGAGAAGACATCGATATCATCGAGGTTGGCAAGATGATTCAGAATGAAACAGTGTTTCAATCTTCACTCGCTCTCAGAAATTTGTATGGAAATTGGCGAGTTTCGGCACTGGTTTCCGTGTCGAAACAAGATTGAGAGAGAAAATGCAGAAAAAAAGGTATAATTTGCATCAATTTTGTGTGTTTATTTCAATATAGAGAAAATACGGTGTAGGGAAATTTGTAGAGAAAAATTATATTATCGTAGGGAAAAGTAGGTAATTTTTGGCATGCCGTAGGGATTTTTGGTCCAATATAATGGATCACTGATTGGAACGGCATCGCTGTATTGAACCAGCGATCCCGCCATCACTCCAATTGGAGGATTTCACTCCGATTTTGACCTCATCACTGCGTCAATCCTATGAGTAAATCACTCCACTTTTTCGTTTATGAAATATGTAATTCAGAAATTTTGAATCAACTTCGTATATGCAGAAATTGCTACTTTCAATTTTGCATGCATAAAATTATAATCTGACATCGTTATTGTTTACGTCTTATAATTCTGCCACAGTGGCAATACTTATAGACTATCTAAATAAGCATTGGCAACTTTTCAAATTTTGATCTTTGTTTTGTGCGCTATTCCATGAAAATTGCCAAATAATTTCGCTAAAACGAACAGGTGAGTTAGAATTTATAAAAACTCATTAGCTGGTTTTTACATTTTTTTGTTTTCGTCAGGTAAGTTTGCCCTGGACCAAATGCAAAAAAGTGCTTACGTACATAAACTTGTACCTTTATATACAAGGCATGATATCTAATGCATAACATGCAGTAATTTATATATACAAAAGTTTATAAACAAATGCGTTATGAATAAAAACACAAATTTTAATTTAATTAACTTCATTTCTAATAAATATTTTTCTTAATTCGAAAACAAAATAGGTCTGTTTGGTGAGATTTTGGGTAGAATGCTATTTTATGTCAAACTGAAGATGAAGGCAAAAGTTCAACAAACGCATTTGTGCGAAATGCTATTTAGTGTCAAAAATTACGCTTAGGAACAGTGTTGCCACAGCCTCAAAAATTATGGTATCACAAATTGATGCCTTCATGGTTTTTTTTTCGTGGTCACGCTTTCCTTTACCGATCGTAAAAACCGTTTATAAAAGGGGCATTGCACCGTCCTCCGATCCTATATCTGAAGTCGGAACAGTCCGGAGGCCGATAGTTTTCGAAATATAAATATTTGTTTTTTCAAAATACCTTTATTTTGGTGATAACGGGTTGAAAGGACCGCATAATCTTTCTGGGGCAAAATCTACGTACCCATCCACAGTAATCCTGCGTGGAATACCTTCATCGCCTTCATAAGGGAGTACTTAAATTTATAAAAAAAAAAAAAACAACTAAGCACAATTACATATGAATGATATGTAGATAATTTTTATTTTGGCTTGGAACAAATTTTATTTTTATCAAACTTTTGGTTGGACCACTCCGCATAGCAGGCATTTTGACTTAAAGGAGGACAGAGCGACAAATATTTAAAAACTGATTCAATGACTCCAAATCAATTCCAGAATCAGCTCTGGCAACTAGATCACCCAGCTCGTTTGACCCATTGCATTTTATAGACCTTTTATATTACTCGGTACAGTACCAAAGTAATCATATTTATTTGCATGTGAAATTTAGGTATTATCTTTATATTTTTATATTATAAAACAAAAAACGATATCGTTAAAACCACGAAAGTAGCTTACTTTATTAATTTTAATTTTTTTCTCAAAAATTTTTCTGTGTTAGAACACCAAAAGCAGCATATTTTATTAATTTTAATTTTTTTTTTTTCAAAAATTTTTCGGTGATACCAAAAAAACCATAAATGTATCAATTTGTGATACCAAATTGTGGCAACACTGTTTACAATTTCTTCCTCTTCTTCAGAGATTTTGACACATTTTAGGAAAGTACCCACGCAAATTCTGTGTGCGGATTCCTACAAATAGCTAGTCTTCTTTCTCGCTCACATCCTCTGATCCTCTCGCTCTTTTGTGGTAAAATACCTGCAAATCATACGCTTTCCTACACTCAACAAACGCTATTAATTTTGCGTTTGCTTTACCATATTCACATTTCTTTGTTGATTTGTTTGTTTTTGACATCACTCCGAAATTTCACTCCTCTCTTTCGTCCGTCACTCCGAAACACTCCGCTAATTGTAAATTTTCACTTCGCTCATAAAATTTGGAACGGCATCGCTGTATTGAACCATGCATGCATCCAAGTCTAATTTATAGAAGGTTAACCTACTAAACAGCTGATTGTTAACTTTTCTACAATGGCGGACTATAATTTTGACAGAAGCACCACAGAATACACAAACAATTTACATGGATGTATGTACGTATATCGTACTGCGAAAACCTTCTATTATTGAACCATGTGTACGTATATCGTACCATGGTATAAAAATTCAGAAGGTAATTTCACTTTAAACTTTTTGACGGCTATGGAATTTTTCTGAAGTATCTTTTTTGTAAACATTATGAGTGAGGCTGCCATATTGGACAAATATAAAAATGCAGATTTTTTAACCCTTTCAGTAAAATCGCCAATATATTGTACGCTGTTTATGCGAAATCAAAACTTTATTTTCTCACATACCAAAGCTTTTACTGATTAAAAAATGGTTGTTTTCCAACAATTATATTATTTTTATTTTTTTCAAAAATAGCCAAATAATCATTTATTTAAAAAGACGTGACATAAAACAACTTCACATATGTGAATATTTATATATACATATATTATATATTGTATCCACATACATATATTTGTTTGTATGTACTTATATATGTACGCCGCATAATAAGGTTATTACAATGAAAAAAACCAATTCATTACATATGTATGTATGTATGTATGTACTTCAATTGCAGTATTAAAATAAATTATAATAGCGACTAGTTAATATTTAAACTTTAGTTAAAAATTTTATTCAATCACATTTCCAAAATCATATCTTCTTCATTTAATTCACAGGTTGAATCATATATATTAATTGAAGTCATTGCTTTAATAAGATCGCTAGGAATTTCAAAGTTATTACAACATTTTTCAAGCCTTTTTAGACCTTACCTAACAGTCAATAGAGAGTTTAACATAAATAATTGCATTCTATTTCTTTGCTTTGTTTTTATTGCGTTCATAACAGAAAAGCTACGTTCTATTTCTGCATTACTAAGCGGTAGGATTAGAAAATTAAACACAAAAGATTGTAGTTCTTCAAACGGATTTTCGTTAAGAGCATTTCTAAGCTTTCTTACTTCTACCCAAAACTTTATTGTAGAGGTAGTTTCCTTCCATGGGTATGCGTGTAGTTTTTTCCATTGCATTTCTAAAATAGTGATTTCCTCCGTGTTAAAGTGGCCCTTTTCATCCTTGAAAGTGTCAAATATTTTTGGCTTTACAGCATTTAAAGCATTATTTACAGAAAACAAATTCAATATTTTTTAAAGATTAAATATTCTGCGGTAAGCGTTGGCGGAGTTGCTCAATTAACTTGATAATAAAGTTCTAACAAATTTTACGAATATACCGTGAAAAGGATGGAAGTAAAAAAGCGAGAAAAATATCGCAGTATTCATATTGAACGTACAGCACTAGCTTGCGATTCATCAATACCGATTCAAATATTGCGATTCATATTAACAGTGTAGCGTATGCCAATGGTCATTTGCGAACTCAGCAAAATGGGCAACAACAAAATGTATGGCAGAGTTGCTTTTGCGCATTGCGAAAACCTTATTGATCAACCTTGCATATGAATGCACCAATAATCGATAAAATAAGGAAGGCATGCCATACTATCAACTTTTGTATAGTTTGATAATCATAAGGATCAGTATACACTTTCAAGTTCTCATAAGCTCACAGATGACTCATTAGCTTAAAATGATAAACTGATGTGCAAAATAAAGAAATTAAGAAAAATTGCTAAAAATAGATAAGCTATTAAAAAAAAGCTAACAAAAATAGCTAATAGCTAAACGCAAATATATGTAGCTAAACGCCAAAAGTTATAGCTAAATCTAGCTACAAAATAGCTAAAGTGGCAACACTGAATAACACGATATTTTTAATCAGGGCATCGGAGCAAAAGTTGTTTTTTTTCTGGCTACGCTCTTAGCTCCGAATTTTTTTCCCCTTAAGGCCTCTCCGCAGCTCTCTAGAAAACGTTCAAGAAAAAATTTGCATTATTTCTTGAGCGTTGAAATGGTAGTAGGAAAGTAATTATATTTTCAAACGAAATGTCACATTTGAGTTTATTTACCTCTTCCGTCAAATTTTCTTGAAGATTTAACTCAAAAAAATTTTTTTTTGGGAAAACGCAAACTTTTATAATTTCAAACAGTTTCATTCTACGACTAACTACAAAATCACTTTTATTTCCGCCATTTTTATCGTTTTGAGTATTTTATAAGACTAGACTCAAAGGCATGACCCAGTTATTGAAATATATGACAAAACCCCAGAAATCGAAAATTTCGAGTTAAATCCCTATTGCATAAAACGTGCGATATATACATATGTTACATACAACGCATTAATACATATATTTTTTTTATTATAATAATTGTTCAAAACAGTAAATCATCAGTATTTTATTGTAATTTTTAGGGACACGATATCGAATCAAAAGCATCGATCTGGTACTCATTTAAAATATCGGTTAAAAAGAATCGCGAACCCGATAATATCAAAACTAAACTACTCGATACTCAAAGTATCGGTATCGAAAGCGGTAATTTTCTAGAAGGTACGACCTTAAAATATCCTCTAAAATAGTTAAAAGAGGTACCAATCGACGCGTTCTGACCTCTAGATTATGAATTCGAAAGCGGAGATAAAAGATTTTTCCACATTGAAAAGATTTATTAAAACGGTTTTAAGTTGCACCGTCGCAAAAACGCAATAAAACTGCATCCTGAGGCATACGCATATCGCTGTATTAGTGCTAATTCCAGGGCATAGTATGCTATGGCTGGTTCCAAAGTTTTGATTTTGTCGTAAATCCTTTTCCAACTCATAAGAATAGTTCAAGCTGATTAAAAAACTTATACAAGTTTATTAAGTCCTTAAAAACATTTTTTACAAACCAACAGCTTTTACAAAACAACAGGTGTATTTAATGCAATCACAGTTGTAAAAAGATATTTGCAAAATATTTAGTATTTTGAAAAATAAACATCTTAAATACTTAATATTAACAACTCATTTTCATTGAGATTATATGTATCCATCATTGAATTTTTTTGGAAATTCGAATTTAAATTATCGAAACAAAAAAATGATGAAACTCAAATGGCAGGATAGTGCATTCCATGTTATAAAGAGAAGCCATTGCGCAGTATGATTTTTCTTCCGAACTTCTTTCCCCTTACGGCCAAAGCAGAAGCTTACAAGAGGCAAATTTAAAATTTGTATTTCGATATATTTTATATTTTAAAAATTTATTTTATAGTTGTCAAATTGAAGGAATTGTCAGAAAACAGAGCCGAATGTCAAAAACCCTATCGAAGTACAAGCTAGCTCATTGGTTTTTAACCGCCTAGATGGTATTTCGTTGGTTTTTTCCAACCAGGGTTGGGCATGACTCAACTAATTTTGAGTGCACTCAGCCTGCAACTGCCACTCAAATCTAAATTTGAGTGGTAGTTAAATTTTCAACTACCACTCAACTTTAGTGTTGGTAGCAAAAGTGCAAAGAAGTCAGTCAAACCCCAAAAAAGCTTATGGAAAAACTTACATACATACATATGTATATGTATGCGTATAACTTATGCATATGTGTGTACATTCCATATACAAAATTCAAGGGAAGGACATGTGCATTGCAATAGTATTTGTAGATATTCAAGTTCATCTACTAGTTCGTTTTAGTTAAACTTCTAGTTCACTTCCTAGTTCACCCCTATTTCAATAAGGGTATTCATTTAACCTTATAAATGCCTCGTAAAGTGTGTAAACTTGTAAATTTATAAAGCTTGTAAACGAACTGTCAAATTTTGTATGGAAAATCATTTACGCATGGTTGAGAAATTTACGCGCACATTTCAGTGTGTAAACGCTGTAAACTCGAAAAAAGCAACCTTGCGCAACAGAAACCTCTAGCATCAGTAAGTCATTTACAAAAATTTCCTAGTAAAGTCGTTTTAATTTGGATTTCTCACTTATTTTTGGCATATTTTAATATAAGTCTTTAATATATGTAGATATAGTTTTAAATAAATTTTGACAATAGCACAGCTGATGACAAGTTTACGAAAAAAAATTATTAGGTGCGTTCATATAACAGTGTGTGTAAACAGATAGAAATTTACACTTTATAAACTTATACTCTTAAATGAATACCCTTAATTTCTAGTTGACTTATAGTTCACCTCTAGTTCAATTTCTAGTTCATTTTCTAGTTCACCTCTAGTACACCTTTAGTTCACTTGAAGCTCAATATTTTTGAATCAGTAAAAACGCAAACCCTTCAATATCTCGACACACCTAAAAATGGACTTATGCCAATTTCAAAACTAACGACTCACATAAACTAACATACAAATGTATGTATGTACATTCCACCACAAGCTGATGTGTTGATTAACTTCTCAATGATTTCACTGCCTAAATAGGTTTCGAGCACTAAATTTGAGTGGTAGTTGATTCAAAATTCAACTACCACTAAAATTGAGTGGTAGTTGATTCAAATTCAACTACCACTCAAATTTAGTGGTAGTTAAATTCAAGTTTACCTACCACTCAAAAGTTAGTGGTAGTTAAAATCAGGATTTAACTACCACTCAATTTGAGTGGTAGTTGAAAATGAGTGGTAGTTGAAAAATGCCCATCCTTGTTTCCAACATAGCTTAGCCCTTGCACCAACACAAAACTGTATTTGACCACCTCTTTCACACAAAAGACCTTGTAGAATACAGGAAAAAACGTAGTGTCATAGGGGCATTAATGGAAAACAGGCCCTTTTTTTGTTTATAACGTGTTTTTAGTAAAATGAGAACGAAAAAAGATATTGACGATTTTTTCGCTGAAATTATGATTTTTTATTTGCAAACGTCAAATTATCGTATGAAAATGAAAAATATATAATCCTATATCTCCAGTTATTATTATTTCTACGCATGGTAATTGCAAATTGTAAGCAAGTTTCGGTAGTAAGTGTGCGCCTCGTTTAATGTGAAAATCAATAAACAGAATTGGGTAACTTCATACAAAAAACCTTACGAAGTAGCCCAAACCTGCAATTATTTCAGCATGTGGATCAGACCTATTTTTCGATATGTACCAGTGAAAATTAATTTTCGGCCCTTTAGGAAGCAGCTTGTCACTTCTGCACACTCGACCGATTTTCGGCACTATCATGATCCCATTACCAGGTCGGTCCATGATACATACACACAAACATGCCGTGAGCTGAATGTCAAACGGAATGTCAAAACTGAAAGGAGAACGAAATAATTTGACATTCAGCTCACGAATTTGACCAATAGTAAACACGAATGTATGTATAGAATATGCAGAAGCAGAGAAATTGGATAGCTGTTGAAGAAGAAGAAGAAGTCAGCTGATCTGAAGAGCCGACCTGTATAGGTGGATCCTGGGCACTATTTTGCGTTGCACAATTTTTTGGACAAATATGACACAATTTTAATTTTCCATCACTGAATGTACTCATTTGTTCGATACCGTGGTTGAAGTACTCGATACTAAAAAATATCGTTGCAAAAGAATCGAGTAAAAAGTATCTGTATCAAATGCAAAAAATATCGATTTGGTATCGTATCGTATCGAAATTCGTGTCCCTAATCTTTGGCATCCGTCTTTTCGTTTCCGCATCTGCTGGTGTGCGGTTGATTGTAGAAGTGCGCTTGGTACGAATTTATTTGGTAAGATATGCATGGGATGATAGTTAATAATTTCAAGATTTGGTCGTATGTATGCATATTGATGATACCAGATGACGAGACTGAGTTAGTAATTTGTTATATACTTCTATGTATTTTTCATTGGAGTAATTTGCACAAGTTACTTGATATAAGATTAGTCGACAACACTGAATATGTGTACACCTAAAATGCATCAAATTTCCAATTAAAGATATTTTATAAGAATGTTTTATAATTGCAGGAAGGTAATTAAATTTCAATTATAATGGTTCAAAATTGCGAAAGTATTAAACATAGCATCGGAGTTAAGTGGAATGTGGAGTTAATGGAATTTACATACATATATGTAATTGGGAGTCGTAAAAAGGTTCGTTAAAAGTAAATATAGTGTATGATTAGAAACGCTGCATAAAGGTCAAACCCAACCACGTGACAACTGTGATTCAATTTAAGGAACAAGTGCAGAATAGCTACATTTTAGCTAGAAAAAAATAAAAAAGTGGGCGTGGTCCGCCTTTTTTTCTGATTTTAGTGGTCTATTTTTTTTTTGGTGCAAACCAAAGGGGAGGGTGTTAGGGAGGGGTAGAGATGGAAGTCTAAATTTTTTCAAAGGCGTATATCTTGAAAAGTACTAATCCAATCTTAAAAAACTTTATACCGGTGAATAGGTAATTAAACGGTCTTTCATTTGGTGCCCATATTTATATAAAGTTTTATACAAATTTTGAAAAAAACACTTAAAAAACATAATTTTCATATTTTTTTTATAAAACACATGCTTTTTTCGTAAAAATGCCTAACTAACTATATGTAAATGTATCATTGTCAGAAAGAGCTTTAAAATACCTTTAATTTGGTGTATAACTTGTTGGAAAATACCACAGAGTTCTCCTTCTAGAGTAGAATATATGGACCGATCCACAGTACTTTTGCGTGGAACACCTTTCTGCCTTCGGCCGCGCTCTACAAAAATAACCCTCAGCCGGCAGAATTCTCTTTCTGGAATAGTATCTAAGGACCGATCCACAGTACTTTTGGGTGGAACACCTTTCTGCGTTGGCGGCCTTCGGCCGCGCTCTACAAAAATAACCCTCAGCCGGCAGAATTCTCTTTCTGGAATAGTAGCTAAGGACCGATCCACAGTACTTTTGGGTGGAACACCTTTCTGCCTTCGGCCGCGCTCTACAAAAATAACCCTCAGCCGGCAGAATTCTCTTTCTGGAATAGTATCTAAGGACCGATCCACAGTACTTTTGGGTGGAACACCTTTCTGCGTTGGCGGCCTTCGGCCGCGCTCTACAAAAATAACCCTCAGCCGGCAGAATTCTCTTTCTGGAATAGTAGCTAAGGACCGATCCACAGTACTTTTGGGTGGAACACCTTTCTGCGTTGGCGGCCTTCGGCCGCGCTCTACAAAAATAACCCTCAGCCGGCAGAATTCTCTTTCTGGAATAGTATCTAAGGACCGATCAACAGTACTTTTGGGTGGAACACCTTTTTGCGCTAGCGGCCTTCGGCCGCGCTCTATAAAAATAACCCTCAGCCGTCAGAATTCACTTTCTGGAATAGTATCTAAGGACCGATACACAGTAGCGGAATGTTCGAGAACTATAAGCCTCCGGCAGGTGGGGTCTTCAGTTTTGAGATCAGGGGGCCCTCCCCTACCCCCCTAAAAAACCGTTTTTTTCTAGGCGTGGTGGAGAGGTGTAACCCCGACCCAATTTCTCCTTTTTATATTAATTCGTGAGAAAGTGGTTACTTAATCGCACTATTTTACATAACACTTAAATATTACCTAACAATGTTATACACCAAAATGAAGGTAATTTTGTCGCTTTATTTTAAGATAATTTTAGTAGTTTCTTTATAACGAATTTTTTTAAGAAAACTCACATTTTCCTAAATTAAATGTTTATAATTACGTTTTTTGCTTTTTTTTTTTACAAAAATATAAATTTTTTGGTGAAGTATGTATATCGCCTGAAAGGCAATTAAATTACCTTTTTAACGACGTAAAATTTTTGAAAATAGACCCAATACTTTCTGAAATATAAGCATTTAAAGATATTTAATTTTGAAACTTTACCCCCCTCAAACTCCCAACCTATATATTTGCACCAAAAAAAATTATATTTTTAAACTCACCTTGAGAAGCTTTATCGATCCCAATATAAACTTTGTCGATTTGCAAAATGTAGCTATTCTGCACTTATGCCCAATTGGATATTCTTTTAATGAACCACGATCCGATAAAAATCTTTTTCCGGGGGGTAGGGGTGGTCTCACAGATCACAAAAAACAAAGTCCCACTTGCTATGGCATCGGCCCCATCTATAGTATCGATAGTTACATCGATGGTTTTCCAGCACTAATAGAACGCATTTTGCGGAGGCGGCCTTCGGCCGCGCTTTAAAAAAATAACCCTCAATCCGCAGAATTCTCTTTCTGGAGATCTTTAATATTATAATTTAATGATTGTCGAGTGTTGAAATGTATTATCATCCACAGAATGGTCACTGAAAAATTCCCAGTAGTTTGTAAATAAATGAAACTGGTTTATTTTATCCAAGCTGACCCGAAAAATTAATTTTAATAATAAACGAATTTTATGATTAAAGTCATGAAAATTACTTAAATGTACCTATAGTAAGGAAAAACGCAATATTGAGAGAAATTGCAAATCAAAGAGAGCTCGTTCATATGTATCTCGAATTTGAAATCTCATGTAACCACGTTTTTGCACTTTGTCTAGCATTTTCAACTTCTTTCTTTTCTTCCTCCCATAAACACGCAATAATAACCGCATTAAGTTCACTTTTGTCCGCAGTTGTAGCGCGGCATAATAGACTTGTGATGAAATTCCTCTTCGGAAGCTTCTTTGGCGATTATATAACTATTCAAGCTCAACAGGCCTGATTTTATTTTTATTTTTCTTGATACGTGTTATTCATCTTTGAGTATTACTAAAAGTCAGTTTCTTTGCAGGTAAACCTCTTAAATACTACTGGGCTTTGAATTCGCAACCAGCAGCCCGATTCTGAGCGTTATCTCAAAATTACTGGTTACCAAATGCGCAATCGGTGTTTTGGCGCAAATAGTGACGATGTCGAAGCAATTCCATACGAACGGAAAGAAGTCGGGCTGAAAATGTGAGCAAAATGTTGCCACAAATTGAGGTGGTAACTTATAGCGTTTTCTTTTCTACACAAAAATGTCGCACTCATGTAGTGCCTTCAAAAAGTTGTGTTCTTTTGTTAAATGAGTGCAATCATCGCAGTCCACATCGCTATCTTTTCTCAAAGGGCAATCCTAAAAAAATTCGAAAGGGCAAGATTTCTTGCCCTCTGTGCTATCGACGGGGCATACAATGACCCTGTCAAACAGCTGATCAATAACAATAACGAATAAAAAGTATACCTTTTATGTCTCTTTCTAGCACACATAATATGTATTATATAGATTGCGTCATACCAGAACAGCTAAAGTATACACAATTGTGACATTTAGAGTGTATTCTATTGTACATACATATGTGAAGGGCTGCACTGAATATGAAGAGGACGGCAATTCGACAGGGTGTAGTGCAAATCTGAGCTATTATTGCGCTTCGCCATGACAACCCTTTTGTGTAGAAAAGAAAACGCTATTAATTTTCCTGCTGCATTTTACCAGTAAATTAAATTATGGTATAACGCCGGAATAAGGCCATTAAAAGGTAATAATTGGAATATGTATGTGAATTAATTTAAGCTTTCTAAACTGCGGCTTATTGTTTGTGATTTTTAATATTTTACGTAATGATGAGAACACATGATTTTTTCCTTTTGCGGTTTCCACCGGAAGTTTGCTAATGACGGCTAGGACGTCTGATATATACCTATACATATATTTTTATTATATACTTATTTATTTATGATAATAAAATTTTTTCTCAACTTTTTAGTAACTAACATGTGCATACAGCATAACAGACCAATTCTGAGCGTTACCGCAAAATCACTTTACTGGTAATTTACTTTGCTGTAAATTGTTACAATTTTTCAATCGATATTTCGGCAGAAATGGTAACGATGTCTAAGCAATTTCATACGAAAGGAATGGGGTTGAAAATGTTACCACATATGGAGGTGGTAACTCTGCTGCAACCGGAATACGAAGATGGTGTTCAAAGTTCCAGATTCTTCATTCCTGCAGTAAAGTCAATTATATTACATCAAAATAAGGTCGTTAATACATTTTTTTTATTTGCTTAAAAACAATGTTACGGTTTTTATTTGTAATAAGTAGGAGGAAAATCATAGGCCCGGTTTCACCAACCGGTCTCAACTTAGTTAAGCCGATTTTTTTACGTTTTCAGTTTCACCATGCAACTGAGCTAAGTCACAAGTTAGTCAGCTTTTGTCTTGACTAAAAATAAACTAAGAATTTGAGTCGCTTAATGAGAGTCGCTAGAGACATACATCGTAGTATAGTAGAAATATTGCGATCTATACCACATATGTGTCACTCTCATATTGTAGTTTAATTGAAAATTTTCATAGTAAATGCAAATCATAGTATTGATAATAGCTTTGTTTCTTTATCCACTAATTAACGTTAATAAACACTAATTTCTAGATTTGACATATAATTTGTGTTTCTTTGGTTCAAGGCAGATATACCAGGTAGGGGCAGGGGCGAATTCAGAAAATACCCATGTATTTTGTTATTGTAATTGGTAGAGTGCAAGGCAAATTCATTATGGTAATGGCACGGTGAATTCGGGAATATTCGCTTTAAATTTTCGTCCAGCAAAATGTCAAACTCATTGTAAAATTTTTCTTTGTTTGACATTCTCCTGTATTCTTCTATACACTGTGAACTAAAACCGAGAAGAAGTCAGCTGTTCACGTACCACTACCATAAGAATGAATTTGCCTTGGTAGAGTGTAATGTCAAAATGATATTTCGCCGTGGTTAAAATCTGAATTCGCTTGGGACTCGCTCATTCCTATTGGCCATGATTATAATTCGCTTGGATTTTGACATTACACTCTACCTTTGGAAATAAAAAAAGTAGTTTCTGAATTCGCCCGTGCGCCTACCTCTAAGTTATTGCAAGGCAGATATACCAGGTAGGCGCAGGGGCGAATTGAGAAAATCCCCATGTATTTTGTTATTGTAATTGGTAGCATGGTACAAGTTCATTTTCTAGTTCACCTCTAGTACACCTTTAGTTCACTTGAAGCTCAATATTTTTGAATCAGTAAAAACGCAAACCCTTCAATATCTCGACACACCTAAAAATGGACTTATGCCAATTTCAAAAATAAACGACTCACATAAACTAACATACATATGTATGTATGTACATTCCACCACAAGCTGATGTGTTGATTAACTTCTCAATGATTTCACTGCCTAAATAGGTTTCGAGCACCAAATTTGAGTGGTAGTTGATTCAAAATTCAACTACCACTAAAATTGAGTGGTAGTTGATTCAAATTCAACTACCACTCAAATTTAGTGGTAGTTAAATTCAAGTTTTACCTACCACTCAAAAGTTAGTGGTAGTTAAAATCAGGATTTAACTACCACTCAATTTGAGTGGTAGTTGAAAATGAGTGGTAGTTGAAAAATGCCCATCCTTGTTTCCAACATAGCTTAGCCCTTGCACCAACACAAAACTGTATTTGACCACCTCTTTCACACAAAAGACCTTGTAGAATACAGGAAAAAACGTAGTGTCATAGGGGCATTAATGGAAAACAGGCCCTTTTTTTTGTTTATAACGTGTTTTTAGTAAAATGAGAAAGAAAAAAGATTGACGATTTTTTCGCTGAAATTATGATTTTTTATTTGCAAACGTCAAATTATCGTATGAAAATGAAAAATATATAATCCTATATCTCCAGTTATTATTATTTCTACGCATGATAATTGCAAATTGTAAGCAAGTTTCGGTAGTAAGTGTGCGCCTCGTTTAATGTGAAAATCAATAAACAGAATTGGGTAACTTCATACAAAAAACCTTACGAAGTAGCCCAAACCTGCAATTATTTCAGCATGTGGATCAGACCTATTTTTCGATATGTACCAGTGAAAATTAATTTTCGGCCCTTTAGGAAGCAGCTTGTCACTTCTGCACACTCGACCGATTTTCGGCACTATCATGATCCAATTACCAGGTCGGTCCATGATACATACACACAAACATGCCGTGAGCTGAATGTCAAACGGAATGTCAAAACTGAAAGGAGAACGAAATAATTTGACATTCAGCTCACGAGCGAATGATGGAGAAACTCAGAGAACGAAGAATTTGACCAATAGTAAACACGAATGTATGTATAGAATATGCAGAAGCAGAGAAATGGGATAGCTGTTGAAGAAGAAGAAGAAGTCAGCTGATCTGAAGAGCCGACCTGTATAGGTGGATCCTGGGCACTATTTTGCGTTGCACAATTTTTTGGACAAATATGACACAATTTTAATTTTCCATCACTGAATGTACGCATTTGTTCGATACCGTGGTTGAAGTACTCGATACTAAAAAATATCGTTGCAAAAGAATCGAGTAAAAAGTATCGGTATCAAATGCAAAAAATATCGATTTGGTATCGTATCGTATCGAAATTCGTGTCCCTAACGCCAAAACTCCACAAAACAAAAATTATGTTAATTTTGTCTACCAGAATCATGTCTAAAATCCATGTTTGCATATGCGTGGGCACTTCATTATGTTAGACATAATTTGCAAAATGGCGCCGAATTGGCATGCCGTGTACGCAGAAGCACTTAGAAAGTTAAAAAAAATTGTTTAAAATTGGCGATGAT
Source organism: Urophora cardui (assembly GCA_960531455.1). Taxonomy (NCBI): domain Eukaryota; kingdom Metazoa; phylum Arthropoda; class Insecta; order Diptera; family Tephritidae; genus Urophora; species Urophora cardui. Next base: position 81,210,605 of record OY482671.1, on the reverse strand, counting down.
GCTCGCAAACTGTATATATGCACTTAATGTTCTTTTTATTTATTTTTTAAGCACAAACACTCAAGCCAAATGGACGCCGTGCGAAATTTCACGTTCAATGTGGAGATGTTGCCACTGTGAATTTTTCGTTGAAATGAAAAATTAGCTGTCAAATCACCAAACTGACAGCTCATGTTAAGGCAATCTTGTTAAAGCAATTGCCTTGGCATCTCTGTTATATCAGAAGACAGAGGCGGTCTCCATTTGAAATCTATGTTATAATGGTGCTTGTGATGACAGAATTCTGTTTTGAGGAGACGCCGGGTAATCTTTGGCATCCGTCTTTTCGTTTCCGCATCTGCTGGTGTGCGGTTGATTGTAGGAGTGCGCTTGGTACGAATTTATTTGGTAAGATATGCATGGGATGATAGTTAATAATTTCAAGATTTGTACGTATGTATGCATATTGATGATACCGGATGACGAGACTGAGTTAGTAATTTGTTATATACTTCTATGTATTTTTCATTGGAGTAATTTGCACAAGTTACTTGATATAAGATTAGTCGACAACACTGAATATGTGTACACCTAAAATGCATCAAATTTCCAATTAAAGATATTTTATAAGAATGTTTTATAATTGCAGGAAGGTAATTAAATTTCAATTATAATGGTTCAAAATTGCGAAAGTATTAAGCATAGCATCGGAGTTAAGTGGAATGTGGAGTTAATGGAATTTACATACATATATGTAATTGGGAGTCGTAAAAAGGTTCGTTAAAAGTAAATATAGTGTATGATTAGAAACGCTGCATAAAGGTCAAACCCCACCACGTGACAACTGCGATTCAATTTAATATTCTTTTAATGAGCCACGATCCGATAAAAATATTTTTCCGGGGGGTAGGGGTGGTCTCACAGATCACAAAAAACAAAGTCCCACTTGCTATGGCATCGGCCCCATCTATAGTATCGATAGTTACATCGATGGTTTTCCAGCACTAATAGAACGCATTTTGCGGAGGCGGCCTTCGGCCGCGCTTTAAAAAAATAACCCTCAACCCGCAGAATTCTCTTTCTGGAGATCTTTAATATTATAATTTAATGATTGTCGAGTGTTGAAATGTATTATCATCCACAGAATGGTCACTGAAAAATTCCCAGTAGTTTGTAAATAAATGAAACTGGTTTATTTTATCCAAGCTGACCCGAAAAATTAATTTTAATAATAAACGAATTTTATGATTAAAGTCATGAAAATTACTTATAGTAAGGAAAAACGCAATATTGAGAGAAATTGCAAATCAAAGAGAGCTCGTTCATATGTATCTCGAATTTGAAATCTCATGTAACCACGTTTTGCACTTTGTCTAGCATTTTCAACTTCTTTCTTTTCTTCCTCCCATAAACACGCAATAATAACCGCATTAAGTTCACTTTTGTCCGCAGTTGTAGCGCGGCATAATAGACTTGTGATGAAATTCCTCTTCGGAAGCTTCTTTGGCGATTATATAACTATTCAAGCTCAACAGGCCTGATTTTATTTTTATTTTTCTTGATACGTGTTATTCATCTTTGAGTATTACTAAAAGTCAGTTTCTTTGCAGGTAAACCTCTTAAATACTACTGGGCTTTGAATTCGCAACCAGCAGCCCGATTCTGAGCGTTATCTCAAAATTACTGGTTACCAAATGCGCAATCGGTGTTTTGGCGCAAATAGTGACGATGTCGAAGCAATTCCATACGAACGGAAAGAAGTCGGGCTGAAAATGTGAGCAAAATGTTGCCACAAATTGAGGTGGTAACTTATAGCGTTTTCTTTTCTACACAAAAATGTCGCACTCATGTAGTGCCTTCAAAAAGTTGTGTTCTTTTGTTAAATGAGTGCAATCATCGCAGTCCACATCGCTATCTTTTCTCAAAGGGCAATCCTAAAAAAATTCGAAAGGGCAAGATTTCTTGCCCTCTGTGCTATCGACGGGGCATACAATGACCCTGTCAAACAGCTGATCAATAACAATAACGAATAAAAAGTATACCTTTTATGTCTCTTTCTAGCACACATAATATGTATTATATAGATTGCGTCATACCAGAACAGCTAAAGTATACACAATTGTGACATTTAGAGTGTATTCTATTGTACATACATATGTGAAGGGCTGCACTGAATATGAAGAGGACGGCAATTCGACAGGGTGTAGTGCAAATCTGAGCTATTATTGCGCTTCGCCATGACAACCCTTTTGTGTAGAAAAGAAAACGCTATTAATTTTCCTGCTGCATTTTACCAGTAAATTAAATTATGGTATAACGCCGGAATAAGGCCATTAAAAGGTAATAATTGGAATATGTATGTGAATTAATTTAAGCTTTCTAAACTGCGGCTTATTGTTTGTGATTTTTAATATTTTACGTAATGATGAGAACACATGATTTTTTCCTTTTGCGGTTTCCACCGGAAGTTTGCTAATGACGGCTAGGACGTCTGATATATACCTATACATATATTTTTATTATATACTTATTTATTTATGATAATAAAATTTTTTCTCAACTTTTTAGTAACTAACATGTGCATACAGCATAACAGACCAATTCTGAGCGTTACCGCAAAATCACTTTACTGGTAATTTACTTTGCTGTAAATTGTTACAATTTTTCAATCGATATTTCGGCAGAAATGGTAACGATGTCTAAGCAATTTCATACGAAAGGAATGGGGTTGAAAATGTTACCACATATGGAGGTGGTAACTCTGCTGCAACCGGAATACGAAGATGGTGTTCAAAGTTCCAGATTCTTCATTCCTGCAGTAAAGTCAATTATATTACATCAAAATAAGGTCGTTAATACATTTTTTTTATTTGCTTAAAAACAATGTTACGGTTTTTATTTGTAATAAGTAGGAGGAAAATCATAGGCCCGGTTTCACCAACCGGTCTCAACTTAGTTAAGCCGATTTTTTTACGTTTTCAGTTTCACCATGCAACTGAGCTAAGTCACAAGTTAGTCAGCTTTTGTCTTGACTAAAAATAAACTAAGAATTTGAGTCGCTTAATGAGAGTCGCTAGAGACATACATCGTAGTATAGTAGAAATATTGCGATCTATACCACATATGTGTCACTCTCATATTGTAGTTTAATTGAAAATTTTCATAGTAAATGCAAATCATAGTATTGATAATAGCTTTGTTTCTTTATCCACTAATTAACGTTAATAAACACTAATTTCTAGATTTGACATATAATTTGTGTTTCTTTGGTTCAAGGCAGATATACCAGGTAGGGGCAGGGGCGAATTCAGAAAATACCCATGTATTTTGTTATTGTAATTGGTAGAGTGCAAGGCAAATTCATTATGGTAATGGCACGGTGAATTCGGGAATATTCGCTTTAAATTTTCGTCCAGCAAAATGTCAAACTCATTGTAAAATTTTTCTTTGTTTGACATTCTCCTGTATTCTTCTATACACTGTGAACTAAAACCGAGAAGAAGTCAGCTGTTCACGTACCACTACCATAAGAATGAATTTGCCTTGGTAGAGTGTAATGTCAAAATGATATTTCGCCGTGGTTAAAATCTGAATTCGCTTGGGACTCGCTCATTCCTATTGGCCATGATTATAATTCGCTTGGATTTTGACATTACACTCTACCTTTGGAAATAAAAAAAGTAGTTTCTGAATTCGCCCGTGCGCCTACCTCTAAGTTATTGCAAGGCAGATATACCAGGTAGGCGCAGGGGCGAATTGAGAAAATCCCCATGTATTTTGTTATTGTAATTGGTAGCATGGTACAAGTTCATTTTCTAGTTCACCTCTAGTACACCTTTAGTTCACTTGAAGCTCAATATTTTTGAATCAGTAAAAACGCAAACCCTTCAATATCTCGACACACCTAAAAATGGACTTATGCCAATTTCAAAAATAAACGACTCACATAAACTAACATACATATGTATGTATGTACATTCCACCACAAGCTGATGTGTTGATTAACTTCTCAATGATTTCACTGCCTAAATAGGTTTCGAGCACCAAATTTGAGTGGTAGTTGATTCAAAATTCAACTACCACTAAAATTGAGTGGTAGTTGATTCAAATTCAACTACCACTCAAATTTAGTGGTAGTTAAATTCAAGTTTTACCTACCACTCAAAAGTTAGTGGTAGTTAAAATCAGGATTTAACTACCACTCAATTTGAGTGGTAGTTGAAAATGAGTGGTAGTTGAAAAATGCCCATCCTTGTTTCCAACATAGCTTAGCCCTTGCACCAACACAAAACTGTATTTGACCACCTCTTTCACACAAAAGACCTTGTAGAATACAGGAAAAAACGTAGTGTCATAGGGGCATTAATGGAAAACAGGCCCTTTTTTTTGTTTATAACGTGTTTTTAGTAAAATGAGAAAGAAAAAAGATTGACGATTTTTTCGCTGAAATTATGATTTTTTATTTGCAAACGTCAAATTATCGTATGAAAATGAAAAATATATAATCCTATATCTCCAGTTATTATTATTTCTACGCATGGTAATTGCAAATTGTAAGCAAGTTTCGGTAGTAAGTGTGCGCCTCGTTTAATGTGAAAATCAATAAACCGAATTGGGTAACTTCATACAAAAAACCTTACGAAGTAGCCCAAACCTGCAATTATTTCAGCATGTGGATCAGACCTATTTTTCGATATGTACCAGTGAAAATTAATTTTCGGCCCTTTAGGAAGCAGCTTGTCACTTCTGCACACTCGACCGATTTTCGGCACTATCATGATCCAATTACCAGGTCGGTCCATGATACATACACACAAACATGCCGTGAGCTGAATGTCAAACGGAATGTCAAAACTGAAAGGAGAACGAAATAATTTGACATTCAGCTCACGAGCGAATGATGGAGAAACTCAGAGAACGAAGAATTTGACCAATAGTAAACACGAATGTATGTATAGAATATGCAGAAGCAGAGAAATGGGATAGCTGTTGAAGAAGAAGAAGAAGTCAGCTGATCTGAAGAGCCGACCTGTATAGGTGGATCCTGGGCACTATTTTGCGTTGCACAATTTTTTGGACAAATATGACACAATTTTAATTTTCCATCACTGAATGTACGCATTTGTTCGATACCGTGGTTGAAGTACTCGATACTAAAAAATATCGTTGCAAAAGAATCGAGTAAAAAGTATCGGTATCAAATGCAAAAAATATCGATTTGGTATCGTATCGTATCGAAATTCGTGTCCCTAACGCCAAAACTCCACAAAACAAAAATTATGTTAATTTTGTCTACCAGAATCATGTCTAAAATCCATGTTTGCATATGCGTGGGCACTTCATTATGTTAGACATAATTTGCAAAATGGCGCCGAATTGGCATGCCGTGTACGCAGAAGCACTTAGAAAGTTAAAAAAAATTGTTTAAAATTGGCGATGATGCTCGCAAACTGTATATATGCACTTAATGTTCTTTTTATTTATTTTTTAAGCACAAACACTCAAGCCAAATGGACGCCGTGCGAAATTTCACGTTCAATGTGGAGATGTTGCCACTGTGAATTTTTCGTTGAAATGAAAAATTAGCTGTCAAATCACCAAACTGACAGCTCATGTTAAGGCAATCTTGTTAAAGCAATTGCCTTGGCATCTCTGTTATATCAGAAGACAGAGGCGGTCTCCATTTGAAATCTATGTTATAATGGTGCTTGTGATGACAGAATTCTGTTTTGAGGAGACGCCGGGTAATCTTTGGCATCCGTCTTTTCGTTTCCGCATCTGCTGGTGTGCGGTTGATTGTAGGAGTGCGCTTGGTACGAATTTATTTGGTAAGATATGCATGGGATGATAGTTAATAATTTCAAGATTTGTACGTATGTATGCATATTGATGATACCGGATGACGAGACTGAGTTAGTAATTTGTTATATACTTCTATGTATTTTTCATTGGAGTAATTTGCACAAGTTACTTGATATAAGATTAGTCGACAACACTGAATATGTGTACACCTAAAATGCATCAAATTTCCAATTAAAGATATTTTATAAGAATGTTTTATAATTGCAGGAAGGTAATTAAATTTCAATTATAATGGTTCAAAATTGCGAAAGTATTAAGCATAGCATCGGAGTTAAGTGGAATGTGGAGTTAATGGAATTTACATACATATATGTAATTGGGAGTCGTAAAAAGGTTCGTTAAAAGTAAATATAGTGTATGATTAGAAACGCTGCATAAAGGTCAAACCCCACCACGTGACAACTGCGATTCAATTTAATATTCTTTTAATGAGCCACGATCCGATAAAAATATTTTTCCGGGGGGTAGGGGTGGTCTCACAGATCACAAAAAACAAAGTCCCACTTGCTATGGCATCGGCCCCATCTATAGTATCGATAGTTACATCGATGGTTTTCCAGCACTAATAGAACGCATTTTGCGGAGGCGGCCTTCGGCCGCGCTTTAAAAAAATAACCCTCAACCCGCAGAATTCTCTTTCTGGAGATCTTTAATATTATAATTTAATGATTGTCGAGTGTTGAAATGTATTATCATCCACAGAATGGTCACTGAAAAATTCCCAGTAGTTTGTAAATAAATGAAACTGGTTTATTTTATCCAAGCTGACCCGAAAAATTAATTTTAATAATAAACGAATTTTATGATTAAAGTCATGAAAATTACTTAAATGTACTTATAGTAAGGAAAAACGCAATATTGAGAGAAATTGCAAATCAAAGAGAGCTCGTTCATATGTATCTCGAATTTGAAATCTCATGTAACCACGTTTTGCACTTTGTCTAGCATTTTCAACTTCTTTCTTTTCTTCCTCCCATAAACACGTAATAATAACCGCATTAAGTTCACTTTTGTCCGCAGTTGTAGCGCGGCATGGCGAGAGAACTGCAAACCAAATTGAATCGCAGTTGCAGCGTAGTGGCCTTAAAGCGCAATAATGCCAGTAAGTACATATTTTTTTGATGATTGTGATGAGCAACGCTTTATGAAAAATTTGCGTTTCGTCGTACCATACGAAAACTAGCACTTAAAATTTCTTTCATAGGATTTCTTTGTAATAATTTTTTAAAGTGCTAGTTTTCGTGTGGTACGATGGTTTATGGACGCTCTGCTTGTACTGCAAAAGCAGGTTGTGCTTAAAACTGAGTTTCTGAATATAGTCATAGGGCCGTTTTCACCATCTCCGGTTAATTTAACCGGTGGTTATTTTGACGTAAATTGTATGGCGAGCTGTCAAATAAATTGCTTAACCGGGAGAAATCCTCCGGTTAAGCACTTAACCGGAGATGGTGAAACCGGCCCATAGTTTTGAATATGAGTATAAATAAGAAAACTAACAGAAATATATTATTGATGAAAATTACACAGACCTGTACTGATTACCAAATTGAAAGACTATATGTTCTGATAAAATTGATGTAAATCTTTTTTTAATAACGCTACGATGGATTTTTTCTAACATAACCTTATCTTTATAACAGGTTTAGCTGGTACTTGGAACGCAAAAGCTGTATCTTTGTCAATAGCGGGCTTGAGATGTTGAAAAAAAGGTTTCCAACTCGGTCCTTCTCATACTGCATAATAGACTTGTGATGAAATTCCTCTTCGGAAGCTTCTTTGACGATTATATAACTATTCAAGCTCAACAGGCCTGATTTTATTTTTATTTTTCTTGATACGTGTTATTCATCTTTGAGTATTACTAAAAGTCAGTTTCTTTGCAGGTAAACCTCTTAAATACTACAGGGCTTTGAATTCGCAACCAGCAGCCCGATTCTGAGCTTTATCTCAAAATTACTGGTTACCAAATGCGCAATCGGTGTTTTGGCGCAAATAGTGACGACGTCGAAGCAATTCCATACGAACGGAAAGAAGTCGGGCTGAAAATGTGAGCAAAATGTTGCCACAAATTGAGGTGGTAACTTAATTTTCCTGCTGCATTTTACCAGTAAATTAAATTATGGTATAACGCCGGAATAAGGCCATTAAAAGGTAATAATTGGAATATGTATGTGAATTAATTTAAGCTTTCTAAACTGCGGCTTATTAGTTGTATTCGCGTACAGCAATTTGTTGCAATTTATTACAATTTTGCAACAAATATCCGCTTTTTCCATTTTTTTACGCAAAAAAATTGCAGAAGTGATGGAAATGAGAGAGCAAAGTGACGTTTATTTTTGTGAGAGGCTGCAAAATTCTGCAGGACAAATTTTTTCCATCACATTTGTCCAACAGCAAAACAGCTGATGAAAAAACATATGTTTGTAATTTGCGAAAATTGCAAAATTGAAATTCAAAATTAAAAAAGTTAAATATGGACGAATTAATTATGAAAGATGTAAATAAATAACATTTGATTATGTCTGCATCTGTACTTGAGCTAAATGTCGAATGATAACAGCAGCATTGTATGTTTGTTGCTTAATGTAGGAAGTCCGCCGGTTACCCTCTGCTAACTTATATGTATGTATGTATGTCAATATGCAATGCCAGCAGGCAGCCGCAGCTCCGCATTTATATACATACATACATGTTTCTTTATTAGTAAAATACAATGCAGGCATAATCTACAGCTGAAACTAAGCTAAAGTAATACAAATTTCGTATAAATTTTTGTAAATATAGGATTTGTATATATTTTGTTAATTCCCATAATTTTAATTTGATCAGCTGTTCATCTTTCCTGCAAGATTTGAATAGATTTGCATTTTTTTACTTTTTTGGATATTTTTCTCTTGTGAGAGGAAGAATGATATTTGGCGAGATAGAGAGTGATAGAGGCAAACAGAGAAAAGCTGCTGGAAAAAGTACGCGAGTACACCTATTGTTTGTGATTTTTAATATTTTACGTAATGATGAGAACACATGATTTTTTCCTTTTGCGGTTTCCACCGGAAGTTTGCTAATGACGGCTAGGACGTCTGATATATACCTATACATATATTTTTATTATATACTTATTTATTTATGATAATAAAATTTTTTCTCAACTTTTTAGTAACTAACATGTGCATACAGCATAACAGACCAATTCTGAGCGTTACCGCAAAATCACTTTACTGGTAATTTACTTTGCTGTAAATTGTTACAATTTTTCAATCGATATTTCGGCAGAAATGGTAACGATGTCTAAGCAATTTCATACGAAAGGAATGGGGTTGAAAATGTTACCACATATGGAGGTGGTAACTCTGCTGCAACCGGAATACGAAGATGGTGTTCAAAGTTCCAGATTCTTCATTCCTGCAGTAAAGTCAATTATATTACATCAAAATAAGGTCGTTAATACATTTTTTTTATTTGCTTAAAAACAATGTTACGGTTTTTATTTGTAATAAGTAGGAGGAAAATCATAGGCCCGGTTTCACCAACCGGTCTCAACTTAGTTAAGCCGATTTTTTTACGTTTTCAGTTTCACCATGCAACTGAGCTAAGTCACAAGTTAGTCAGCTTTTGTCTTGACTAAAAATAAACTAAGAATTTGAGTCGCTTAATGCTAGAGACACACATCGTAGTATAGTAGAAATATTGCGATCTATACCACATATGTGTCACTCTCATATTGTAGTTTAATTGAAAATTTTCATAGTAAATGCAAATCATAGTATTGATAATAGCTTTGTTTCTTTATCCACCAATTAACGTTAATAAACACTAATTTCTAGATTTGACATATAATTTGTGTTTCTTTGGTTCAAGGCAGATATACCAGGTAGGCGCAGGGGCGAATTCAGAAAATACCCATGTATTTTGTTATTGTAATTGGTAGAGTGCAAGGCAAATTCATTATGGTAATGGCACGGTGAATTATTCGCTTTAAATTTTCGTCCAGCAAAATGTCAAACTCATTGTAAAATTTTTCTTTGTTTGACATTCTCCTGTATTCTTCTATACACTGTGAACTAAAACCGAGAAGAAGTCAGCTGTTCACGTACCACTACCATAAGAATGAATTTGCCTTGGTAGAGTGTAATGTCAAAATGATATTTCGCCGTGGTTAAAATCTGAATTCGCTTGGGACTCGCTCATTCCTATTGGCCATGATTATAATTCGCTTGGATTTTGACATTACACTCTACCTTTGGAAATAAAAAAAGTAGTTTCTGAATTCGCCCGTGCGCCTACCTCTAAGTTATTGCAAGGCAGATATACCAGGTAGGCGCAGGGGCGAATTGAGAAAATCCCCATGTATTTTGTTATTGTAATTGGTAGCATGGTACAAGTTCATTTTCTAGTTCACCTCTAGTACACCTTTAGTTCACTTGAAGCTCAATATTTTTGAATCAGTAAAAACGCAAACCCTTCAATATCTCGACACACCTAAAAATGGACTTATGCCAATTTCAAAAATAAACGACCCACATAAACTAACATACATATGTATGTATGTACATTCCACCACAAGCTGATGTGTTGATTAACTTCTCAATGATTTCACTGCCTAAATAGGTTTCGAGCACCAAATTTGAGTGGTAGTTGATTCAAAATTCAACTACCACTAAAATTGAGTGGTAGTTGATTCAAATTCAACTACCACTCAAATTTAGTGGTAGTTAAATTCAAGTTTTACCTACCACTCAAAAGTTAGTGGTAGTTAAAATCAGGATTTAACTACCACTCAATTTGAGTGGTAGTTGAAAATGAGTGGTAGTTGAAAAATGCCCATCCTTGTTTCCAACATAGCTTAGCCCTTGCACCAACACAAAACTGTATTTGACCACCTCTTTCACACAAAAGACCTTGTAGAATACAGGAAAAAACGTAGTGTCATAGGGGCATTAATGGAAAACAGGCCCTTTTTTTTGTTTATAACGTGTTTTTAGTAAAATGAGAAAGAAAAAAGATTGACGATTTTTTCGCTGAAATTATGATTTTTTATTTGCAAACGTCAAATTATCGTATGAAAATGAAAAATATATAATCCTATATCTCCAGTTATTATTATTTCTACGCATGGTAATTGCAAATTGTAAGCAAGTTTCGGTAGTAAGTGTGCGCCTCGTTTAATGTGAAAATCAATAAACAGAATTGGGTAACTTCATACAAAAAACCTTACGAAGTAGCCCAAACCTGCAATTATTTCAGCATGTGGATCAGACCTATTTTTCGATATGTACCAGTGAAAATTAATTTTCGGCCCTTTAGGAAGCAGCTTGTCACTTCTGCACACTCGACTGATTTTCGGCACTATCATGATCCAATTACCAGGTCGGTCCATGATACATACACACAAACATGCCGTGAGCTGAATGTCAAACGGAATGTCAAAACTGAAAGGAGAACGAAATAATTTGACATTCAGCTCACGAGCGAATGATGGAGAAACTCAGAGAACGAAGAATTTGACCAATAGTAAACACGAATGTATGTATAGAATATGCAGAAGCAGAGAAATGGGATAGCTGTTGAAGAAGAAGAAGAAGTCAGCTGATCTGAAGAGCCGACCTGTATAGGTGGATCCTGGGCACTATTTTGCGTTGCACAATTTTTTGGACAAATATGACACAATTTTAATTTTCCATCACTGAATGTACGCATTTGTTCGATACCGTGGTTGAAGTACTCGATACTAAAAAATATCGTTGCAAAAGAATCGAGTAAAAAGTATCGGTATCAAATGCAAAAAATATCGATTTGGTATCGTATGTCGACGTCCAAACACGGAGACACGAAGTTGAGCAACCCGCTGCTTTTGTTCGTTTGTTGGTGAGAAGGCGACGAGGAAAGGAGGGGGGCACCAAGTCGTCGGTGCTCGGACAACACGCTTTGTGCAGCAATTCTTATCGCCAGTGACCAATCAGAGCGTTCGAAGAATGCCAGAACAAAACATAATGAACAAAAGTTGGCCAGCGACGAGTTGATGTGTTTGGACAAATGGAAGACAGAACAGCGGCACAAAAGAGAATCGTTGGATAATTTCGCGGCAGAGTTGCTGTGTTTGGACACGGACTATCGTATCGAAATTCGTGTCCCTAACGCCAAAACTCCACAAAACAAAAATTATGTTAATTTTGTCTACCAGAATCATGTCTAAAATCCATGTTTGCATATGCGTGGGCACTTCATTATGTTAGACATAATTTGCAAAATGGCGCCGAATTGGCATGCCGTGTACGCAGAAGCACTTAGTTAAAAAAAATTGTTTAAAATTGGCGATGATGCTCGCAAACTGTATATATGCACTTAATGTTCTTTTTATTTATTTTTTAAGCACAAACACTCAAGCCAAATGGACGCCGTGCGAAATTTCACGTTCAATGTGGAGATGTTGCCACTGTGAATTTTTCGTTGAAATGAAAAATTAGCTGTCAAATCACCAAACTGACAGCTCATGTTAAGGCAATCTTGTTAAAGCAATTGCCTTGGCATCTCTGTTATATCAGAAGACAGAGGCGGTCTCCATTTGAAATCTATGTTATAATGGTGCTTGTGATGACAGAATTCTGTTTTGAGGAGACGCCGGGTAATCTTTGGCATCCGTCTTTTCGTTTCCGCATCTGCTGGTGTGCGGTTGATTGTAGGAGTGCGCTTGGTACGAATTTATTTGGTAAGATATGCATGGGATGATAGTTAATAATTTCAAGATTTGTACGTATGTATGCATATTGATGATACCGGATGACGAGACTGAGTTAGTAATTTGTTATATACTTCTATGTATTTTTCATTGGAGTAATTTGCACAAGTTACTTGATATAAGATTAGTCGACAACACTGAATATGTGTACACCTAAAATGCATCAAATTTCCAATTAAAGATATTTTATAAGAATGTTTTATAATTGCAGGAAGGTAATTAAATTTCAATTATAATGGTTCAAAATTGCGAACGTATTAAGCATAGCATCGGAGTTAAGTGGAATGTGGAGTTAATGGAATTTACATACATATATGTAATTGGGAGTCGTAAAAAGGTTCGTTAAAAGTAAATATAGTGTATGATTAGAAACGCTGCATAAAGGTCAAACCCCACCACGTGACAACTGCGATTCAATTTAATATTCTTTTAATGAGCCACGATCCGATAAAAATATTTTTCCGGGGGGTAGGGGTGGTCTCACAGATCACAAAAAACAAAGTCCCACTTGCTATGGCATCGGCCCCATCTATAGTATCGATAGTTACATCGATGGTTTTCCAGCACTAATAGAACGCATTTTGCGGAGGCGGCCTTCGGCCGCGCTTTAAAAAAATAACCCTCAACCCGCAGAATTCTCTTTCTGGAGATCTTTAATATTATAATTTAATGATTGTCGAGTGTTGAAATGTATTATCATCCACAGAATGGTCACTGAAAATTTCCCAGTAGTTTGTAAATAAATGAAACTGGTTTATTTTATCCAAGCTGACCCGAAAAATTAATGTTAATAATAAACGAATTTTATGATTAAAGTCATGAAAATTACTTAAATGTACTTATAGTAAGGAAAAACGCAATATTGAGAGAAATTGCAAATCAAAGAGAGCTCGTTCATATGTATCTCGAATTTGAAATCTCATGTAACCACGTTTTGCACTTTGTCTAGCATTTTCAACTTCTTTCTTTTCTTCCTCCCATAAACACGCAATAATAACCGCATTAAGTTCACTTTTGTCCGCAGTTGTAGCGCGGCATGGCGAGAGAACTGCAAACCAAATTGAATCGCAGTTGCAGCGTAGTGGCCTTAAAGCGCAATAATGCCAGTAAGTACATATTTTTTTGATGATTGTGATGAGCAACGCTTTATGAAAAATTTGCGTTTCGTCGTACCATACGAAAACTAGCACTTAAAATTTCTTTCATAGGATTTCTTTGTAATAATTTTTTAAAGTGCTAGTTTTCGTGTGGTACGATGGTTTATGGACGCTCTGCTTGTACTGCAAAAGCAGGTTGTGCTTAAAACTGAGTTTCTGAATATAGTCATAGGGCCGTTTTCACCATCTCCGGTTAATTTAACCGGTGGTTATTTTGACGTAAATTGTATGGCGAGCTGTCAAATAAATTGCTTAACCGGGAGAAATCCTCCGGTTAAGCACTTAACCGGAGATGGTGAAACCGGCCCATAGTTTTGAATATGAGTATAAATAAGAAAACTAACAGAAATATATTATTGATGAAAATTACACAGACCTGTACTGATTACCAAATTGAAAGACTATATGTTCTGATAAAATTGATGTAAATCTTATTTTAATAACGCTACGATGGATTTTTTCTAACATAACCTTATCTTTATAACAGGTTTAGCTGGTACTTGGAACGCAAAAGCTGTATCTTTGTCAATAGCGGGCTTGAGATGTTGAAAAAAAGGTTTCCAACTCGGTCCTTCTCATACTGCATAATAGACTTGTGATGAAATTCCTCTTCGGAAGCTTCTTTGACGATTATATAACTATTCAAGCTCAACAGGCCTGATTTTATTTTTATTTTTCTTGATACGTGTTATTCATCTTTGAGTATTACTAAAAGTCAGTTTCTTTGCAGGTAAACCTCTTAAATACTACTGGGCTTTGAATTCGCAACCAGCAGCCCGATTCTGAGCGTTATCTCAAAATTACTGGTTACCAAATGCGCAATCGGTGTTTTGGCGCAAATAGTGACGACGTCGAAGCAATTCCATACGAACGGAAAGAAGTCGGGCTGAAAATGTGAGCAAAATGTTGCCACAAATTGAGGTGGTAACTTAATTTTCCTGCTGCATTTTACCAGTAAATTAAATTATGGTATAACGCCGGAATAAGGCCATTAAAAGGTAATAATTGGAATATGTATGTGAATTAATTTAAGCTTTCTAAACTGCGGCTTATTAGTTGTATTCGCGTACAGCAATTTGTTGCAATTTATTACAATTTTGCAACAAATATCCGCTTTTTCCATTTTTTTACGCAAAAAAATTGCAGAAGTGATGGAAATGAGAGAGCAAAGTGACGTTTATTTTTGTGAGAGGCTGCAAAATTCTGCAGGACAAATTTTTTCCATCACATTTGTCCAACAGCAAAACAGCTGATGAAAAAACATATGTTTGTAATTTGCGAAAATTGCAAAATTGAAATTCAAAATTAAAAAAGTTAAATATGGACGAATTAATTATGAAAGATGTAAATAAATAACATTTGATTATGTCTGCATCTGTACTTGAGCTAAATGTCGAATGATAACAGCAGCATTGTATGTTTGTTGCTTAATGTAGGAAGTCCGCCGGTTACCCTCTGCTAACTTATATGTATGTATGTATGTCAATATGCAATGCCAGCAGGCAGCCGCAGCTCCGCATTTATATACATACATACATGTTTCTTTATTAGTAAAATACAATGCAGGCATAATCTACAGCTGAAACTAAGCTAAAGTAATACAAATTTCGTATAAATTTTTGTAAATATAGGATTTGTATATATTTTGTTAATTCCCATAATTTTAATTTGATCAGCTGTTCATCTTTCCTGCAAGATTTGAATAGATTTGCATTTTTTTACTTTTTTGGATATTTTTCTCTTGTGAGAGGAAGAATGATATTTGGCGAGATAGAGAGTGATAGAGGCAAACAGAGAAAAGCTGCTGGAAAAAGTACGCGAGTACACCTATTGTTTGTGATTTTTAATATTTTACGTAATGATGAGAACACATGATTTTTTCCTTTTGCGGTTTCCACCGGAAGTTTGCTAATGACGGCTAGGACGTCTGATATATACCTATACATATATTTTTATTATATACTTATTTATTTATGATAATAAAATTTTTTCTCAACTTTTTAGTAACTAACATGTGCATACAGCATAACAGACCAATTCTGAGCGTTACCGCAAAATCACTTTACTGGTAATTTACTTTGCTGTAAATTGTTACAATTTTTCAATCGATATTTCGGCAGAAATGGTAACGATGTCTAAGCAATTTCATACGAAAGGAATGGGGTTGAAAATGTTACCACATATGGAGGTGGTAACTCTGCTGCAACCGGAATACGAAGATGGTGTTCAAAGTTCCAGATTCTTCATTCCTGCAGTAAAGTCAATTATATTACATCAAAATAAGGTCGTTAATACATTTTTTTTATTTGCTTAAAAACAATGTTACGGTTTTTATTTGTAATAAGTAGGAGGAAAATCATAGGCCCGGTTTCACCAACCGGTCTCAACTTAGTTAAGCCGATTTTTTTACGTTTTCAGTTTCACCATGCAACTGAGCTAAGTCACAAGTTAGTCAGCTTTTGTCTTGACTAAAAATAAACTAAGAATTTGAGTCGCTTAATGCTAGAGACACACATCGTAGTATAGTAGAAATATTGCGATCTATACCACATATGTGTCACTCTCATATTGTAGTTTAATTGAAAATTTTCATAGTAAATGCAAATCATAGTATTGATAATAGCTTTGTTTCTTTATCCACCAATTAACGTTAATAAACACTAATTTCTAGATTTGACATATAATTTGTGTTTCTTTGGTTCAAGGCAGATATACCAGGTAGGCGCAGGGGCGAATTCAGAAAATACCCATGTATTTTGTTATTGTAATTGGTAGAGTGCAAGGCAAATTCATTATGGTAATGGCACGGTGAATTCGGGAATATTCGCTTTAAATTTTCGTCCAGCAAAATGTCAAACTCATTGTAAAATTTTTCTTTGTTTGACATTCTCCTGTATTCTTCTATACACTGTGAACTAAAACCGAGAAGAAGTCAGCTGTTCACGTACCACTACCATAAGAATGAATTTGCCTTGGTAGAGTGTAATGTCAAAATGATATTTCGCCGTGGTTAAAATCTGAATTCGCTTGGGACTCGCTCATTCCTATTGGCCATGATTATAATTCGCTTGGATTTTGACATTACACTCTACCTTTGGAAATAAAAAAAGTAGTTTCTGAATTCGCCCGTGCGCCTACCTCTAAGTTATTGCAAGGCAGATATACCAGGTAGGCGCAGGGGCGAATTGAGAAAATCCCCATGTATTTTGTTATTGTAATTGGTAGCATGGTACAAGTTCATTTTCTAGTTCACCTCTAGTACACCTTTAGTTCACTTGAAGCTCAATATTTTTGAATCAGTAAAAACGCAAACCCTTCAATATCTCGACACACCTAAAAATGGACTTATGCCAATTTCAAAAATAAACGACTCACATAAACTAACATACATATGTATGTATGTACATTCCACCACAAGCTGATGTGTTGATTAACTTCTCAATGATTTCACTGCCTAAATAGGTTTCGAGCACCAAATTTGAGTGGTAGTTGATTCAAAATTCAACTACCACTAAAATTGAGTGGTAGTTGATTCAAATTCAACTACCACTCAAATTTAGTGGTAGTTAAATTCAAGTTTTACCTACCACTCAAAAGTTAGTGGTAGTTAAAATCAGGATTTAACTACCACTCAATTTGAGTGGTAGTTGAAAATGAGTGGTAGTTGAAAAATGCCCATCCTTGTTTCCAACATAGCTTAGCCCTTGCACCAACACAAAACTGTATTTGACCACCTCTTTCACACAAAAGACCTTGTAGAATACAGGAAAAAACGTAGTGTCATAGGGGCATTAATGGAAAACAGGCCCTTTTTTTTGTTTATAACGTGTTTTTAGTAAAATGAGAAAGAAAAAAGATTGACGATTTTTTCGCTGAAATTATGATTTTTTATTTGCAAACGTCAAATTATCGTATGAAAATGAAAAATATATAATCCTATATCTCCAGTTATTATTATTTCTACGCATGGTAATTGCAAATTGTAAGCAAGTTTCGGTAGTAAGTGTGCGCCTCGTTTAATGTGAAAATCAATAAACAGAATTGGGTAACTTCATACAAAAAACCTTACGAAGTAGCCCAAACCTGCAATTATTTCAGCATGTGGATCAGACCTATTTTTCGATATGTACCAGTGAAAATTAATTTTCGGCCCTTTAGGAAGCAGCTTGTCACTCCTGCACACTCGACCGATTTTCGGCACTATCATGATCCAATTACCAGGTCGGTCCATGATACATACACACAAACATGCCGTGAGCTGAATGTCAAACGGAATGTCAAAACTGAAAGGAGAACGAAATAATTTGACATTCAGCTCACGAGCGAATGATGGAGAAACTCAGAGAACGAAGAATTTGACCAATAGTAAACACGAATGTATGTATAGAATATGCAGAAGCAGAGAAATGGGATAGCTGTTGAAGAAGAAGAAGAAGTCAGCTGATCTGAAGAGCCGACCTGTATAGGTGGATCCTGGGCACTATTTTGCGTTGCACAATTTTTTGGACAAATATGACACAATTTTAATTTTCCATCACTGAATGTACGCATTTGTTCGATACCGTGGTTGAAGTACTCGATACTAAAAAATATCGTTGCAAAAGAATCGAGTAAAAAGTATCGGTATCAAATGCAAAAAATATCGATTTGGTATCGTATCGTATCGAAATTCGTGTCCCTAACGCCAAAACTCCACAAAACAAAAATTATGTTAATTTTGTCTACCAGAATCATGTCTAAAATCCATGTTTGCATATGCGTGGGCACTTCATTATGTTAGACATAATTTGCAAAATGGCGCCGAATTGGCATGCCGTGTACGCAGAAGCACTTAGAAAGTTAAAAAAAATTGTTTAAAATTGGCGATGATGCTCGCAAACTGTATATATGCACTTAATGTTCTTTTTATTTATTTTTTAAGCACAAACACTCAAGCCAAATGGACGCCGTGCGAAATTTCACGTTCAATGTGGAGATGTTGCCACTGTGAATTTTTCGTTGAAATGAAAAATTAGCTGTCAAATCACCAAACTGACAGCTCATGTTAAGGCAATCTTGTTAAAGCAATTGCCTTGGCATCTCTGTTATATCAGAAGACAGGCGGTCTCCATTTGAAATCTATGTTATAATGGTGCTTGTGATGACAGAATTCTGTTTTGAGGAGACGCCGGGTAATCTTTGGCATCCGTCTTTTCGTTTCCGCATCTGCTGGTGTGCGGTTGATTGTAGGAGTGCGCTTGGTACGAATTTATTGGCACATGCTACACTGTCAATATATATTGATGAAATCCGTGGATCGCGATTCATATTGACAGTGTAGCATCGAGTATTGATGGATCGCGATCCTGGATCGCGAATTTTTAGAAATTTTGCGATCCGCGATCCGGATCGCAATATTGACAATATGGATTGACTGTGTAGCATGAAAATTTTGCGATCCATCAAAATACGTGTATATTTAGAAATTTAGAAATCGGCGATCTGGATCACAATATTGACAATACGGATTGACTGTATAGCATGAAAATTTTGCGATCCATCAAAATGCATGTATTTTTATAAATTTTGAAATCCGTGATCTGGATCGCAATATTGGCAATAAACGAATTGAAAGTGAAAGTGGGAAAAGGACGGAAGTAAAATATTTTGAATCTCAGAGCGAGAAAAATATCGCAATATACATATTGAACGTGTAGCACCAGTTTGCGATTCATCAAACCATCAATATGAATCGCGATTCAAATATCGCGATTCATATTGATAGTGTAGCATTTGCCATTTGGTAAGATATGCATGGGATGATAGTTAATAATTTCAAGATTTGTACGTATGTATGCATATTGATGATACCGGATGACGAGACTGAGTTAGTAATTTGTTATATACTTCTATGTATTTTTCATTGGAGTAATTTGCACAAGTTACTTGATATAAGATTAGTCGACAACACTGAATATGTGTACACCTAAAATGCATCAAATTTCCAATTAAATATATTTTATAAGAATGTTTTATAATTGCAGGAAGGTAATTAAATTTCAATTATAATGGTTCAAAATTGCGAAAGTATTAAGCATAGCATCGGAGTTAAGTGGAATGTGGAGTTAATGGAATTTACATACATATATGTAATTGGGAGTCGTAAAAAGGTTCGTTAAAAGTAAATATAGTGTATGATTAGAAACGCTGCATAAAGGTCAAACCCCACCACGTGACAACTGCGATTCAATTTAATATTCTTTTAATGAGCCACGATCCGATAAAAATATTTTTCCGGGGGGTAGGGGTGGTCTCACAGATCACAAAAAACAAAGTCCCACTTGCTATGGCATCGGCCCCATCTATAGTATCGATAGTTACATCGATGGTTTTCCAGCACTAATAGAACGCATTTTGCGGAGGCGGCCTTCGGCCGCGCTTTAAAAAAATAACCCTCAACCCGCAGAATTCTCTTTCTGGAGATCTTTAATATTATAATTTAATGATTGTCGAGTGTTGAAATGTATTATCATCCACAGAATGGTCACTGAAAATTTCCCAGTAGTTTGTAAATAAATGAAACTGGTTTATTTTATCCAAGCTGACCCGAAAAATTAATGTTAATAATAAACGAATTTTATGATTAAAGTCATGAAAATTACTTAAATGTACTTATAGTAAGGAAAAACGCAATATTGAGAGAAATTGCAAATCAAAGAGAGCTCGTTCATATGTATCTCGAATTTGAAATCTCATGTAACCACGTTTTGCACTTTGTCTAGCATTTTCAACTTCTTTCTTTTCTTCCTCCCATAAACACGCAATAATAACCGCATTAAGTTCACTTTTGTCCGCAGTTGTAGCGCGGCATGGCGAGAGAACTGCAAACCAAATTGAATCGCAGTTGCAGCGTAGTGGCCTTAAAGCGCAATAATGCCAGTAAGTACATATTTTTTTGATGATTGTGATGAGCAACGCTTTATGAAAAATTTGCGTTTCGTCGTACCATACGAAAACTAGCACTTAAAATTTCTTTCATAGGATTTCTTTGTAATAATTTTTTAAAGTGCTAGTTTTCGTGTGGTACGATGGTTTATGGACGCTCTGCTTGTACTGCAAAAGCAGGTTGTGCTTAAAACTGAGTTTCTGAATATAGTCATAGGGCCGTTTTCACCATCTCCGGTTAATTTAACCGGTGGTTATTTTGACGTAAATTGTATGGCGAGCTGTCAAATAAATTGCTTAACCGGGAGAAATCCTCCGGTTAAGCACTTAACCGGAGATGGTGAAACCGGCCCATAGTTTTGAATATGAGTATAAATAAGAAAACTAACAGAAATATATTATTGATGAAAATTACACAGACCTGTACTGATTACCAAATTGAAAGACTATATGTTCTGATAAAATTGATGTAAATCTTTTTTTAATAACGCTACGATGGATTTTTTCTAACATAACCTTATCTTTATAACAGGTTTAGCTGGTACTTGGAACGCAAAAGCTGTATCTTTGTCAATAGCGGGCTTGAGATGTTGAAAAAAAGGTTTCCAACTCGGTCCTTCTCATACTGCATAATAGACTTGTGATGAAATTCCTCTTCGGAAGCTTCTTTGACGATTATATAACTATTCAAGCTCAACAGGCCTGATTTTATTTTTATTTTTCTTGATACGTGTTATTCATCTTTGAGTATTACTAAAAGTCAGTTTCTTTGCAGGTAAACCTCTTAAATACTACTGGGCTTTGAATTCGCAACCAGCAGCCCGATTCTGAGCGTTATCTCAAAATTACTGGTTACCAAATGCGCAATCGGTGTTTTGGCGCAAATAGTGACGACGTCGAAGCAATTCCATACGAACGGAAAGAAGTCGGGCTGAAAATGTGAGCAAAATGTTGCCACAAATTGAGGTGGTAACTTAATTTTCCTGCTGCATTTTACCAGTAAATTAAATTATGGTATAACGCCGGAATAAGGCCATTAAAAGGTAATAATTGGAATATGTATGTGAATTAATTTAAGCTTTCTAAACTGCGGCTTATTAGTTGTATTCGCGTACAGCAATTTGTTGCAATTTATTACAATTTTGCAACAAATATCCGCTTTTTCCATTTTTTTACGCAAAAAAATTGCAGAAGTGATGGAAATGAGAGAGCAAAGTGACGTTTATTTTTGTGAGAGGCTGCAAAATTCTGCAGGACAAATTTTTTCCATCACATTTGTCCAACAGCAAAACAGCTGATGAAAAAACATATGTTTGTAATTTGCGAAAATTGCAAAATTGAAATTCAAAATTAAAAAAGTTAAATATGGACGAATTAATTATGAAAGATGTAAATAAATAACATTTGATTATGTCTGCATCTGTACTTGAGCTAAATGTCGAATGATAACAGCAGCATTGTATGTTTGTTGCTTAATGTAGGAAGTCCGCCGGTTACCCTCTGCTAACTTATATGTATGTATGTATGTCAATATGCAATGCCAGCAGGCAGCCGCAGCTCCGCATTTATATACATACATACATGTTTCTTTATTAGTAAAATACAATGCAGGCATAATCTACAGCTGAAACTAAGCTAAAGTAATACAAATTTCGTATAAATTTTTGTAAATATAGGATTTGTATATATTTTGTTAATTCCCATAATTTTAATTTGATCAGCTGTTCATCTTTCCTGCAAGATTTGAATAGATTTGCATTTTTTTACTTTTTTGGATATTTTTCTCTTGTGAGAGGAAGAATGATATTTGGCGAGATAGAGAGTGATAGAGGCAAACAGAGAAAAGCTGCTGGAAAAAGTACGCGAGTACACCTATTGTTTGTGATTTTTAATATTTTACGTAATGATGAGAACACATGATTTTTTCCTTTTGCGGTTTCCACCGGAAGTTTGCTAATGACGGCTAGGACGTCTGATATATACCTATACATATATTTTTATTATATACTTATTTATTTATGATAATAAAATTTTTTCTCAACTTTTTAGTAACTAACATGTGCATACAGCATAACAGACAAATTCTGAGCGTTACCGCAAAATCACTTTACTGGTAATTTACTTTGCTGTAAATTGTTACAATTTTTCAATCGATATTTCGGCAGAAATGGTAACGATGTCTAAGCAATTTCATACGAAAGGAATGGGGTTGAAAATGTTACCACATATGGAGGTGGTAACTCTGCTGCAACCGGAATACGAAGATGGTGTTCAAAGTTCCAGATTCTTCATTCCTGCAGTAAAGTCAATTATATTACATCAAAATAAGGTCGTTAATACATTTTTTTTATTTGCTTAAAAACAATGTTACGGTTTTTATTTGTAATAAGTAGGAGGAAAATCATAGGCCCGGTTTCACCAACCGGTCTCAACTTAGTTAAGCCGATTTTTTTACGTTTTCAGTTTCACCATGCAACTGAGCTAAGTCACAAGTTAGTCAGCTTTTGTCTTGACTAAAAATAAACTAAGAATTTGAGTCGCTTAATGCTAGAGACACACATCGTAGTATAGTAGAAATATTGCGATCTATACCACATATGTGTCACTCTCATATTGTAGTTTAATTGAAAATTTTCATAGTAAATGCAAATCATAGTATTGATAATAGCTTTGTTTCTTTATCCACCAATTAACGTTAATAAACACTAATTTCTAGATTTGACATATAATTTGTGTTTCTTTGGTTCAAGGCAGATATACCAGGTAGGCGCAGGGGCGAATTCAGAAAATACCCATGTATTTTGTTATTGTAATTGGTAGAGTGCAAGGCAAATTCATTATGGTAATGGCACGGTGAATTCGGGAATATTCGCTTTAAATTTTCGTCCAGCAAAATGTCAAACTCATTGTAAAATTTTTCTTTGTTTGACATTCTCCTGTATTCTTCTATACACTGTGAACTAAAACCGAGAAGAAGTCAGCTGTTCACGTACCACTACCATAAGAATGAATTTGCCTTGGTAGAGTGTAATGTCAAAATGATATTTCGCCGTGGTTAAAATCTGAATTCGCTTGGGACTCGCTCATTCCTATTGGCCATGATTATAATTCGCTTGGATTTTGACATTACACTCTACCTTTGGAAATAAAAAAAGTAGTTTCTGAATTCGCCCGTGCGCCTACCTCTAAGTTATTGCAAGGCAGATATACCAGGTAGGCGCAGGGGCGAATTGAGAAAATCCCCATGTATTTTGTTATTGTAATTGGTAGCATGGTACAAGTTCATTTTCTAGTTCACCTCTAGTACACCTTTAGTTCACTTGAAGCTCAATATTTTTGAATCAGTAAAAACGCAAACCCTTCAATATCTCGACACACCTAAAAATGGACTTATGCCAATTTCAAAAATAAACGACTCACATAAACTAACATACATATGTATGTATGTACATTCCACCACAAGCTGATGTGTTGATTAACTTCTCAATGATTTCACTGCCTAAATAGGTTTCGAGCACCAAATTTGAGTGGTAGTTGATTCAAAATTCAACTACCACTAAAATTGAGTGGTAGTTGATTCAAATTCAACTACCACTCAAATTTAGTGGTAGTTAAATTCAAGTTTTACCTACCACTCAAAAGTTAGTGGTAGTTAAAATCAGGATTTAACTACCACTCAATTTGAGTGGTAGTTGAAAATGAGTGGTAGTTGAAAAATGCCCATCCTTGTTTCCAACATAGCTTAGCCCTTGCACCAACACAAAACTGTATTTGACCACCTCTTTCACACAAAAGACTTTGTAGAATACAGGAAAAAACGTAGTGTCATGGGGGCATTAATGGAAAACAGGCCCTTTTTTTTGTTTATAACGTGTTTTTAGTAAAATGAGAAAGAAAAAAGATATTGACGATTTTTTCGCTGAAATTATGATTTTTTATTTGCAAACGTCAAATTATCGTATGAAAATGAAAAATATATAATCCTATATCTCCAGTTATTATTATTTCTACGCATGGTAATTGCAAATTGTAAGCAAGTTTCGGTAGTAAGTGTGCGCCTCGTTTAATGTGAAAATCAATAAACAGAATTGGGTAACTTCATACAAAAAACCTTACGAAGTAGCCCAAACCAGCAATTATTTCAGCATGTGGATCAGACCTATTTTTCGATATGTACCAGTGAAAATTAATTTTCGGCCCTTTAGGAAGCAGCTTGTCACTTCTGCACACTCGACCATGATACAACTATACAGGTAGTAGCATGGCCGCCATATTGAAATCCGCTGCCTCCCTAACGTCAAAGGACCGGAAGCAAGGCAGATCTAGCAAGGTAGGCGCATAGGCGAATTCAGAAATTTGTCATGTATTTTACTATTGTGATTGTTAGGCACTCTGCACACGAGGCGTATCGTCATAGACGCGTACGAGACATTTTATGTAGCGTCGATTTCCCCACGCCTCAATATCTGCACACGAAGCGACATGAAACTTCGCTGCACAAAACAAACAAACAAATTAATAATACGGTATTTGCTTTAAATTTCGAAGCTTTAAATAGAAAAGATGAAAAATTTTACGGAATCTTCAATTCTCTTTCATTATACACTCTTTTTTTCCGATTTTTTAAACAAATTTTACTGCTTTCATAAATTCCACCAAGTGGAAAAATGTAAACAAACATCTTCTTCTTCCTGTTTTCTAAGCGTAGTACGCCTAGCTACCAGCACTGCTTTACGCCAAGCGACATGTAGCTAGCATACTTTGACGAATGCATGAAGCTGACGACTCGTGTGCAGCCCTCAATTGAAATATACGTGCGCGACATCAAAGCGTACAGCTTTCGTCTGTAGTATCTAATACGCGTCTAAAGCAGTACGCTCCGTGTGCAGAGTGCCTTAGAGTTTAATGTCAAAATAATATTTCCCCTTAGATAAAATCTGATTTCGCTTGGGACTCGCCCATTCCTATTGGCCATGATGTGAATTCGCTTTGATTTTGACATTACTCTACCCTTTTAAATAAAAAAGGTTTCTGAATTCGCCTATGCGCCTACCTTCTTAGATCTGCCTTGCCAGGAAGTAAACGAAAAGTTGACAATCGAGAGAAATTAAAAATGAAAAAAGTAAAATCAGCTGTTGGGTTGCTACTACCTGTATAGTTGTATCATGACACTCGACCGATTTTCGGCACTATCATGATCCAATTACCAGGTCGGTCCATGATACATACACACAAACATGCCGTGAGCTGAATGTCAAACGGAATGTCAAAACTGAAAGGAGAACGAAATAATTTGACATTCAGCTCACGAGCGAATGATGGAGAAACTCAGAGAACGAAGAATTTGACCAATAGTAAACACGAATGTATGTATAGAATATGCAGAAGCAGAGAAATTGGATAGCTGTTGAAGAAGAAGAAGAAGTCAGCTGATCTGAAGAGCCGACCTGTATAGGTGGATCCTGGGCACTATTTTGCGTTGCACAATTTTTTGGACAAATATGACACAATTTTAATTTTCCATCACTGAATGTACTCATTTGTTCGATACCGTGGTTGAAGTACTCGATACTAAAAAATATCGTTGCAAAAGAATCGAGTAAAAAGTATCGGTATCAAATGCAAAAAATATCGATTTGGTATCGTATCGTATCGAAATTCGTGTCCCTAATCTTTGGCATCCGTCTTTTCGTTTCCGCATCTGCTGGTGTGCGGTTGATTGTAGGAGTGCGCTTGGTACGTGTGATCGACGGCGTCCCGACTTCGCAACAAACAATCAATAGTTTAATTTTAAAACATTTAATGAAAAAACATCCAACACTTTACAATGTGTAGTTACAAGAAATAAAATATATTTTGATGGCGAATGACGCACTGCAAATTTTTTGGTCTTCTTTAATTATACAGAAAGGTTTAGTGCTCGTACAAAAGGCGATAAATTTCGATAACTATGGCGATGCCAGATTGTCTCATGGTTGGCTAGTTATTCACATTCCACCTCCTGGCGGATCATCCGGGGATTCGCAAATTCGTAGAGCGGCTAGCTGTCGTGCGGGTCGGCGTAAAACTCCATGTGATGTACGCACGTTAGCGCTGCGGATTCTGCCATCACTTCCTTTAAATGTTTGGGTTATTTTGCCTTTCTCCCAATGACTTCGCGGGGCTGAGGGGTCGCATATTACTACGAGTGCTCCAAGCTTAAGCTCCTCAGCTTCATCTCTCCACTTAGACCGACAGAGGAGGCGAGGCAAATACTCCAATGTCCACCGTTTCCAGGCACGATCTTTCAGGTTCTGGGCTATTCTCCACTGCTTCCGAAGACATAGACGTTCCTCATCAGGATGTGGTGTTTGCGTAGAATTCAAACAGCCCAATAAAAATGGTTTGGAGTGAGAGGTTCGGCATCATCTGGTGAAACCGGTAGATCAGTCAATGGGCGGCTATTTATAATATTTTCGATTTCGATTATTACGCTGCGGAACGTTTCCACTCTTGGCGCTTCTTCTCTAAAAACCTTTTGTAGTACTCGTTTTGTGCATTGAATGAGGCGTTCCCAGCAACCTCCACTGCTCGGATCTAATGGGCAGTTAAATACCCACTCGATTCTGTTTTTTGACATTTCTCGTCCGATGGCGTCAAAGTCAAACAATCTCTCCGCCTCCTTCATTTCCTTTTGCGCTCCAACAAAATTGGTCCCATTGTCGCTACGCATACGTATGGGCACCCCACCCCACGTCGATTGACAAAATTGCGAAGGCATATGATGAACGCATCGGTGGAAAGATTCTCTGCCAGCTCCAGATGCACCGCTCTGGTCGTCATGCATGTAAACAGTGCGATCCACCGCTTTTCCTTTCTTCTACCTATAGCCACATTGAACGGACCACAATAATCGACGCCGCTGTATGTGAAGGGGCGGACGTAAGGCGTTAAGCGGTCTTTCGGCAGCTGACCCATGAGTGGCACTGCTGGCCTGGCTCTGTCATGTATACAAACTGGACAACGGTTCTTTACGTACCTTAAAACGTTTCGAATTGCAGGGATCCAATAGCGTTGGCGAATTTCATTTATGATCAAACAATCGTTTTGGTGGTGCCTTTTCCTATGATGATCGGCTACTATTAATCTAGTGACGTAATCGTGCGGCGGTAAAATTATCGGACGGCGTGCTGATAGCGGCAAACAATAGGCTGCGTCTATCCTTCCATAGACTCTGAGCAACCCATCATCCCCCAAATACGGTGTTAACGGATATAGGCTGCTATGTTTTGTAATGGCAACTTTGTTTTTTAGTGACTGGATTTCGTGTTTATATGCTTCCTGTTGCACCATGCGACATATCTGATTTTCGGCAGTAGTTAGTTCATCGGCTTGCAATTCTCCTCTAAGTCCGCCTTTTCTGGCGTTGGTGGCGAAACGCATTACCCAACCCATGACTCTGACAAGTGTAAGAAAGGACGAAAATTTAGTGAAATTGATGAATTTCTCACCTGTTTCGCATAAAAGCAGTCGTCGTGTGGCTAGTTCTTCGCTGACGCATTCGGCGGATGATAGTGTAGTTTCTCGAGGCCAGTGTCCCTCGTCCTGGTACAAAAATTGTGGACCTTCAAACCATCGTGATTGTGATGACATCGATTTTGATCGTGTCGCTTCATCGGCAACGTTCAGAGCTGTAGGCACCCAGCGCCACTGGTCCATCGTGCTGGTTGTTAAGACTTCAGCGATTCTATGTGCGACGTACGGTTTATACGCCCGTGTGTGTGAGCGTATCCATAAAATCACTGTTTGTGAGTCACTCCAAAGTATGGTTCTGTTGATTTCTATGTCGAGATTTTGTTCAAGTAGATTTTTCATACGACACCCCATAACAGCTGCTTGTAGTTCCAAACGTGGAACTGTTGTCGCTTTGAGTGGTGCACATGTAGATTTGGCACCAAGCAATGCCACCTCGACTGTGTTACTCCTTTTTACCCTCAAGTAGGCCACAGCTGCATAAGCGCTCGTACTTGCGTCGACGAATATATGTAGCTGGATATCGTCAGCGTTTGGTATGAGACGGGAATAGCACCGTGGAATGGATACGGCTTTTATCAACTGAAATTCCGTCCACCAGCTTCTCCAACGTACGGCCAAATCGGGTGGTAACTCCTCATCCCAAGTGATGGTTTGTTTCCACAGCGACTGAAGCAACAATTTTGCGGATATTGTGGCGTTTGCAAGAAACCCGAAGGGATCGTATATTGACATAACTATTCCCAACAGTTCTCGCTTGGTCGGTGGCCGTTTGCCTTCTAATATATCTCTGGCTATTTTGAAAAATTTAAAATGAAACTCAAGTTTATCCGTTGACGTGTTCCAGAACATGCCGAGTATTTTGTCGACATCGGCCTTTCGTTCCAGATTTATAACTGTTGAATCATGTTCGTTCGTATTATTTAAGACGGCTTCTAGCGTTTTGTTGTTCGACACAAATTTCCGAAGGCGGAACCCGGCTGCTGCATTGATCTTCACGGCCTCTGCTATAGTTTGTTCAGCCTCCTTCATATCTTTGAAACTTATCACAAGATCGTCTACGTACGTCTTGTTTATGACGGCATCAGAACCTCTTGGCATTTCGGAACTAAACTTGGCGGCATTCAGATTTTTGATAAATTCAGCACAGCATGGTGAACAGGTGGCACCAAATATCATCGAAGTCATAACATATACTCGTATTGGCTTACTGGGATCACCGTCTCTCCAGAGGAAGCGCTGCGCATCCTGATCTTCAGCCCTGATTTGGACTTGAGAAAACATTTCTTCTATGTCACCGGCGACGGCAATCACCCCTGTGCGAAACTTAAAAAGGATACTTAGCATAGACTGGGCCTTTTCGGGTCCTTTAAGTAAGGCACTGTTGAGAGACGTATTTGATGTCATAGCAGCGGCATCGAACACGATGCGTAGCTTGTCTGGCTTGTGTGCGTTTACAACCCCGAAATGTGGTAGGTACCATGTCGTAGGTTTTAATACGTTGACTTCATTTGACGAAAGTTGCTTGGCATAGCCCTTGTCGATGTATTTGTTTATTTCGTTGATGTAGCATTTTGCGAACTGACGATCCTTATTCATCTTTGCTTCAATGTTAAATAGTCGTTTTTTTGCCATGAAGTAACTTGGTGGGAGCTTAATATTGTTTTCGCGCCACAACAGTCCAACTTCATAATGACTTCCACAATATTTCGTTGTTTCTTCAAGAATTTGCTTTGCTCTGATATCATTATCAGACTCCAATACGACGTTGACTGGCGATTTAGCGGCTAATGTATCGGTGACGATGTAGTCTTCAACGAGCTTATGCAACTGCTTGATTGAAGGCGATTCTTTAACTAACATAACTCGCGCCTCGCTGTCAGCAAACTCCTGCATTGGCCCGTAGACCATCCAGCCCAACTTAGTTTTGGCGGCGATAGGCTGGTTGGGTCCATTTTCAACTATATTGCGTGCTACACTGAGAAACGAGTTATCTAACCCTAGTAATAATTCTGGCTTTATGTTAGCATAGCTCGCTATTGGTAAATTCTGTAAATGATTAAAGTTAGTTTTATTAAATGATTGCTCAGGTAAATTTAAGTTTGGTATCGTTCGAACGTTTTTTACGGCAAATGTGCGATTTGAGTTTGGACTTCGTATCTCTACTGATACTTTGCGCGATTTCTCTGAACTTTTATTTTTACCGTACCACTGTAAGGTTAGGCACTCTGCACACGAGGCGTATCGTCATAGACGCGTACCAGACATTTCATGTAGCGTCGATTTCCCTACGCCTCAAGATCTGCACACGAAGCGAGAAGCGACATAAAACTTCGCTGCACAAAACAAACAAACAAATTAATAATACGGTATTTGCTTTAAATTTCGAAGCTTTAAATAGAAAAGATGAAAAATTTTATGGAATCTTCCATTTTCTTTAATTATACACAAATTTTTTCCGATTTTTTCCACAAATTTTACTGCTTTTATAAATTTCACCATGTGGAAAAATGTAAACAAACGTCTTCTTCTTCCTGTTTTCTAAGCGTAGTACGCCTAGCTACCAGCACTGCTTTACGCCAAGCGACATGTAGCCAGCATACTTTGACGAATGCATGAAGCTGACGACTCGTGTGCAGCCTTCAATTGAAATATACGTGCGCGACATCAAAGCGTACAGCTTTCGTCTGTAGTATCTAATACGCGCCTAAAAAAGTACGCTCCGTGTGCAGAGTGCCTTAATAACGACCTTTGTCCTTGCAGGCCCAAACTGTCAGCCACCCTTTCACTTAATAACGATATCGACGAACCTTCGTCAAACATGGCATAAATATCTAATTTACCTCGAGGCCCAACTAGTGTAACAGGGATTATCTTGAAAAGAGTTGACTGACTTTCCTCCCGACAATTGTAGACGTGTTCTATTTGACTTTCGTTGGCGTTGGAGTTTACTTCAGTTGGGGCATGCAACATTTGATGGTGCTTGCGTTGACATCCATCAATAGCACACGTAACTCGGCGTTGACACGTTAACAAATTGTGTCCCTTCACAAGACACCCAAAACATAGTTGGTGGCGCTTGACAATTACCCACCTTTCATTGACGTTGTGCGCATTGAATTGTCTGCACTCTGATAGTGAGTGCCCTTGGCTGCATAAAACGCACCGTTGCTGACGACGATTGTTGTTGTTAGATACTTCGGTGGTATTAAGTACTCGACGGCTGCCACCTCCTGCTATGGCTGTCTGTCTATTACCTGTAGTTGGTTGGCTGACTTGACGTGTCACTGGCATTAAACAATTTCGTTCGGCGAACCTCGGCATCAGTGCGACTACTCGAGCTAACTCACTTAACCATTCAACTGTTGGATAAGTAACGATTTCGGCAGCCCGCCTGCTCCATTCGAATTGCTTCGAAGGAGGTAACTTCGCTATTAATGACTCAAGCAATGTAGGATTCATGAGGTGATGTTCGCATCTGGCCGATTTGAAGAACGCCACTATATTCCGCACTTTCGAGGACAATTCCAATATTTGGTCAAGACGGTTCTCAGAAATAGGTGGAAAGCTTTGTATTTTCTGTAGTTGCGAACGAACCAACAATTCCGGGCGGCCAAAATTAAATTCCAGTTCGCTCAATACACTCGGTACGTTCTCAGGGTATATGAGGAGCGATGTCACTGTGCGCCTTGCTTCACCTCGCAAAGCCTTTTGCAACCTTATGAGATTTTTAATAATAATAATAATAAACCCAACGATTTCCCTCCACCCACCCAACCGCACGAGGGGCGCATCCGCATGACGTACGGATATTTTAAAATAAAATTTGGCCAAGGTGTTGAGTGGTAGAAGTTTATTAAACGTCGAGAACTTATACTGCTCAGCTACAGAAAATATAATTCCATCAGCTGGATATACATATGTACATAGAATAAAATATAAAACTACAAATAAAAGTAATAGACAAAAATAGAATAGTCAATTAGAGCGAGAGATTTGTTGTCACTTGTTAAGAGCGCACAACAGAATTTTTCTTATCAGATAAATAGAGTCTGATATATCGAAATGAGTAGAATAATCATTAAAAGATTTACATAAGCAACGAAGTGGTTCGTGTAATTCAAAATTAGTTCTACACTGCTTTAAAAAGATAGGTTGAAAATGTCTTGATGGTCGAATAGGAACATTTAAGTTTATTTCGGCTAGGAGAAATTGACTGCTTATGGATCCTTTCAGTAGTTTAACCAGAAATATTACACCTAACATTTCCCTGCGGCTTGATAAGGTTGGAAGATTAATAAGCTTCAAGCGACTAGTGTACGAGGGAAGATTTGTCCGTGGGTCCCAATGAAAGTTCCTTAACGCAAAAAGTAAGAACTGTTTTTGAATTGATTCCAGTCTATCGGAATGAACTTGATATTGCGGACTCCAGATTATTGAAGCGTATTCTAGTATAGGTCGTACTAATGTTGTAAACAGGGCTTTAGTTACGTAAGGGTCATTAAATTCCTTAGACCAACGTTTTACAAATGCTAGGATACTTTTAGCTTTGTTTACTGTAGCATTAATATGCAGGTTAAAGTGGAGCTTACTATCAAATCTTATTCCTAGGTCAACAAAATCGTAAACCTGTTCCAAACTATAGTTATTAATTGTGTAAGACGCAGGTTGAAGGATCTTCCGTGAAAAGCTCATAAATTTACATTTACTAAGATTGAGTGGCATAAGATTAATATTGCACCACGTAGCGAAGCAATTTAAATCATTTTGTAGGGCAGATCTTTCCTCCAAAGAAGAGTAAGACTTGAAAAGTTTCACATCATCGGCATACATCAGAAGTTTTGAGTTACAAATAGCATAAGAAATGTCGTTTATAAACAGCAAAAACAGAGTCGGACCAAGATGGCTGCCTTGTGGAACTCCTGAAGATACGTTAATGATGTTGGAAAAAGCATTTTTAAAAACAACTCTTTGTGTTCTATTAGTGACATATGACGCAATCCATTTTAACAGAATAGGTTGAAAACCAAGAAGATCAAGTTTATGGATAAGTAACGCGTGATTGACCTTGTCGAAGGCTTTGCTGAAGTCAGTATAAATTACATCGGTATTAGCATTATTCCTAAAACCGTTAGAGACATGAGTTGTAAATTCTAGTAAGTTGGTAACAGTTGATTTACCTCTACAGAAACCATGCTGCGAACTTACTATTGATGAGGAAATGGAATGATTTAGACAATTGGTGACAATAGCCTCAAATAACTTTGGGATAGCCGAAAGCTTTGCTATGCCGCGATAGTTTTCGATGGAAGATCTACTTCCAGATTTATGTAGAGGAATAATAAAAGATTCTTTCCACGCTTTTGGGAAAATTCCTGACTTCAAAGACAGATTAAATAGTGTGGATAATGGCTGGTAAATATACTCGGCGCATTTGTTTAAAAATATTGAAGGAATCATATCTGGTCCGTAGTTTATGGACTTCTTTATTGTTTTAAGCAAAAATAAAACCTCTTCGGGATCTATAAAAGGGCATTCAAATGTGTTATTCTGAAAAACTTGATACGGGTATTCATTAAAGCTAACATTAGTATTGGAATAATTTGATTCAAAGAAGAGGGCAAAAAGGTTCGCGACATCTTGGCTATCACTGGCATCACTATCACGATATCTCATAGATGATGGGAATCCCATTACTCTACGTTTCGAGTTTACAAAACCATAAAACGATTTCGGGTTGGAAAAAATGTTCTTTTTCATTTTAAATATATAAGACTTATAGCACTTTTTGTTCAGAAGTGAGTACTTATGACGCAGAACTGAGTATTTCATATAATCCTTTTGAGAACCAGTCTTCTTATATATTTTAAAGAAGCGCGATTTTTTATTTTTTAAAGCTCTTAACTCTCTAGTGGCCCAAAGATACAAAGGTTCATTATATTTGCGTTTATGTTTCGGTACGTATTTCTCAAAAAGGTTAAGAATCGTGTTATTGAAATGCAAAACATTTAGATCGACGTTTCCATTATAGTCTGGCCATACCAATCTTGAGAGTTCTTTATTAAGTTTATTATAGTTTGCCTTAGAAAAATTGTAACAAAAACTAGACTCAGAGTTAAACTCTTTTACGTTACCACGGTTATCGTTATTTATAATTTCGTAAACCAACTCTAAAGGAGGATGGTAAACATCAACAGGTGATACCAGGGCATTAGCCCTGTTTACAGTATAATTGGATACATCATCTACAAAAATTAAGTCAAGCATTTTCCCAAACTCGTTTCTAATAGTATTGATTTGATGTAGACAGAGGTCAGATATTTCTTCAATGAAAGTGGTATTGTTAATATTAGATGTAAGTGGCACAGTATTATGATCAGCAATGCGCCATGAAATGTGGGGAAGATTAAAGTCTCCTAAGACGATTATTGAATCTAACTGTGTCATTCTAGAAATAAGAAATTTAAGTGAAGAAATAAGTTGTAAATATACTGATAGATCAGACGAGGGAGGTTGCTATAGCTGAATTCCGTCGTTGTGTCGCGATAACATGCGATAAACAACGGCCAATCTTCGGGGCTTCCTTCAAATACTGGCAAAGGGTAGAGCCTAGTAGCAAAATTGTCCACAAACGGTGGTGTTGGATTCGGCTGAGTCGTGAATGCGTTGGCTTGTGGTGTTGACGTCGTCTCATGTGACTGCTGTTGCTGACTATGTACTACTTGGCTATGTTGCGCATTTGCTAATTGTTGTACTGGCTGTGTACGTCGATTACTTTCCGCGCTTTCGGTTTCAATGCGTTGGCGTAGTTGCAACAGGTCACCTCGTTGTGTATTCGTTTCATTACGCAATTGTAAAACTGATTCGCGCAAAGCTGTGATTGAGGCCACAAGTGTACTCAAATTTTCTTGTGCCGGCTGTTGTGCTACCGATGCTAGCTGTTGTGGTACCGCTGCTGGCTGTATCTCTATCATGGTTTCGTCGAGATTTGTGTCGTCCTCCACTGATTGTCTCCGCTGGCTCATTCCTCTCGTTATCATTGGAACTCAACGCGTACGAATTGACAAATTTTAGGTTATCAACTCTATATTGCTCCTATGGCCAACGAAAATGTCCTGTGATAATTTTCCAATGCACTTGCAACGTGCTGTCGATAATTCTAATGATGAATTTGCAAATTTTTAATTTGCCCAACTGTGGCTTACGAAAATGGCTGCTTGGCGAAAAGCCGGCAATTTGTTGCGATTGCCAAGAAGACAAATTTGCAGAAATGTGATCGACGGCGTCCCGACTTCGCAACAAACAATCAATAGTTTAATTTTAAAACATTTAATGAAAAAACATCCAACACTTTACAATGTGTAGTTACAAGAAATAAAATATATTTTGATGGCGAATGACGCACTGCAAATTTTTTGGTCTTCTTTAATTATACAGAAAGGTTTAGTGCTCGTACAAAAGGCGATAAATTTCGATAACTATGGCGATGCCAGATTGTCTCATGGTTGGCTAGTTATTCACAGTACGAATTTATTTGGTAAGATATGCATGGGATGATAGTTAATAATTTCAAGATTTGTACGTATGTATGCATATTGATGATACCGGATGACGAGACTGAGTTAGTAATTTGTTATATACTTTTATGTATTTTTCATTGGAGTAATTTGCACAAGTTACTTGATATAAGATTAGTCGACAACACTGAATATGTGTACACCTAAAATGCATCAAATTTCCAATTAAAGATATTTTATAAGAATGTTTTATAATTGCAGGAAGGTAATTAAATTTCAATTATAATGGTTCAAAATTGCGAAAGTATTAAGCATAGCATCGGAGTTAAGTGGAATGTGGAGTTAATGGAATTTACATACATATATGTAATTGGGAGTCGTAAAAAGGTTCGTTAAAAGTAAATATAGTGTATGATTAGAAACGCTGCATAAAGGTCAAACCCAACCACGTGACAACTGCGATTCAATTTAAGGAACAAGTGCAGAATAGCTACATTTTAGCTAGAAAAAAATAAAAAAGTGGGCGTGGTCCGCCTTTTTTTCTGATTTTAGTGGTCTATTTTTTTTTTGGTGCAAACCAAAGGGGAGGGTGTTAGGGAGGGGTAAAGATGGAAGTCTAAATTTTTTCAAAGGCGTATATCTTGAAAAGTACTAATCCAATCTTAAAAAACTTTATACCGGTGAATAGGTAATTAAACGGTCTTTCATTTGGTGCCCATATTTATATAAAGTTTTATACAAATTTTGAAAAAAACACTTAAAAAACATAATTTTCATATTTTTTTTATAAAACACATGCTTTTTTCGTAAAAATGCCTAACTATATGTAAATGTATCATTGTCAGAAAGAGCTTTAAAATACCTTTAATTTGGTGTATAACTTGTTGGAAAATACCACAGAGTTCTCCTTCTAGAGTAGAATATATGGACCGATCCACAGTACTTTTGCGTGGAACACCTTTCTGCCTTCGGCCGCGCTCTACAAAAATAACCCTCAGCCGGCAGAATTCTCTTTCTGGAATAGTATCTAAGGACCGATCCACAGTACTTTTGGGTGGAACACCTTTCTGCGTTGGCGGC
Organism: Urophora cardui; assembly: GCA_960531455.1. Lineage (NCBI taxonomy): Eukaryota > Metazoa > Arthropoda > Insecta > Diptera > Tephritidae > Urophora > Urophora cardui. Next base: position 81,173,838 of record OY482671.1, on the reverse strand, counting down.
CTTCGGCCGCGCTCTACAAAAATAACCCTCAGCCGGCAGAATTCTCTTTCTGGAATAGTAGCTAAGGACCGATCCACAGTACTTTTGGGTGGAACACCTTTCTGCGTTGGCGGCCTTCGGCCGCACTCTACAAAAATAACCCTCAGCCGGCAGAATTCTCTTTCTGGAATAGTATCTAAGGACCGATCCACAGTACTTTTGGGTGGAACACCTTTCTGCGTTGGCGGCCTTCGGCCGCGCTCTACAAAAATAACCCTCTGCCGGCAGAATTCTCTTTCTGGAATAGTATCTAAGGACCGATCAACAGTACTTTTGGGTGGAACACCTTTTTGCGCTAGCGGCCTTCGGCCGCGCTCTATAAAAATAACCCTCAGCCTTCAGAATTCACTTTCTGGAATAGTATCTAAGGACCGATACACAGTAGCGGAATGTTCGAGAACTATAAGCCTCCGGCAGGTGGGGTCTTCAGTTTTGAGATCAGGGGGCCCTCCCCTACCCCCCTAAAAAACCGTTTTTTTCTAGGCGTGGTGGAGAGGTGTAACCCCGACCCAATTTCTCCTTTTTATATTAATTCGTGAGAAAGTGGTTACTTAATCGCACTATTTTACATAACACTTAAATATTACCTAACAATGTTATACACCAAAATGAAGGTAATTTTGTCGCTTTATTTTAAGATAATTTTAGTAGTTTCTTTATAACGAATTTTTTTAAGAAAACTCACATTTTCCCAAATTAAATGTTTATAATTACGTTTTTTGCTTTTTTTTTACAAAAATATAAATTTTTTGGTGAAGTATGTATATCGCCTGAAAGGCAATTAAATTACCTTTTTAACGACGTAAAATTTTTGAAAATAGACCCAATACTTTCTGAAATATAAGCATTTAAAGATATTTAATTTTGAAACTTTACCCCCTCAAACTCCCAACCTATATATTTGCACCAAAAAAAATTATATTTTTAAACTCACCTTGAGAAGCTTTATCGATCCCAATATAAACTTTGTCGATTTGCAAAATGTAGCTATTCTGCACTTATGCCCAATTGGATATTCTTTTAATGAACCACGATCCGATAAAAATCTTTTTCCGGGGGGTAGGGGTGGTCTCACAGATCACAAAAAACAAGGTCCCACTTGCTATGGCATCGGCCCCATCTATAGTATCGATAGTTACATCGATGGTTTTCCAGCACTAATAGAACGCATTTTGCGGAGGCGGCCTTCGGCCGCGCTTTAAAAAAATAACCCTCAACCCGCAGAATTCTCTTTCTGGAGATCTTTAATATTATAATTTAATGATTGTCGAGTGTTGAAATGTATTATCATCCACAGAATGGTCACTGAAAAATTCCCAGTAGTTTGTAAATAAATGAAACTGGTTTATTTTATCCAAGCTGACCCGAAAAATTAATTTTAATAATAAACGAATTTTATGATTAAAGTCATGAAAATTACTTAAATGTACCTATAGTAAGGAAAAACGCAATATTGAGAGAAATTGCAAATCAAAGAGAGCTCGTTCATATGTATCTCGAATTTGAAATCTCATGTAACCACGTTTTTGCACTTTGTCTAGCATTTTCAACTTCTTTCTTTTCTTCCTCCCATAAACACGCAATAATAACCGCATTAAGTTCACTTTTGTCCGCAGTTGTAGCGCGGCATGGCGAGAGAACTGCAAACCAAATTGAATCGCAGTTGCAGCGTAGTGGCCTTAAAGCGCAATAATGCCAGTAAGTACATATTTTTTTGATGATTGTGATGAGCAACGCTTTATGAAAAATTTGCGTTTCGTCGTACCATACGAAAACTAGCACTTAAAATTTCTTTCATAGGATTTCTTTGTAATAATTTTTTAAAGTGCTAGTTTTCGTGTGGTACGATGGTTTATGGACGCTCTGCTTGTACTGCAAAAGCAGGTTGTGCTTAAAACTGAGTTTCTGAATATAGTCATAGTTTTGAATATGAGTATAAATGAGAAAACTAACAGAAATATATTATTGATGAAAATTACACAGACCTGTACTGATTACCAAATTGAAAGACTATATGTTCTGATAAAATTGATGTAAATCTTTTTTTAATAACGTTACGATGGATTTTTTCTAACATAACCTTATCTTTATAATAGGTTTAGCTGGTACTTGGAACGCAAAACCTGTATCTTTGTCAATAGCGGGCTTGAGATGTTGAAAAAAAGGTTTCCAACTCAGTCCTTCTCATACTGCATAATAGACTTGTGATGAAATTCCTCTTCGGAAGCTTCTTTGACGATTATATAACTATTCAAGCTCAACAGGCCTGATTTTATTTTTATTTTTCTTGATACGTGTTATTCATCTTTGAGTATTACTAAAAGTCAGTTTCTTTGCAGGTAAACCTCTTAAATACTACTGGGCTTTGAATTCGCAACCAGCAGCCCGATTCTGAGCGTTATCTCAAAATTACTGGTTACCAAATGCGCAATCGGTGTTTTGGCGCAAATAGTGACGACGTCGAAGCAATTCCATACGAACGGAAAGAAGTCGGGCTGAAAATGTGAGCAAAATGTTGCCACAAATTGAGGTGGTAACTTAATTTTCCTGCTGCATTTTACCAGTAAATTAAATTATGGTATAACGCCGGAATAAGGCCATTAAAAGGTAATAATTGGAATATGTATGTGAATTAATTTAAGCTTTCTAAACTGCGGCTTATTAGTTGTATTCGCGTACAGCAATTTGTTGCAATTTATTACAATTTTGCAACAAATATCCGCTTTTTCCATTTTTTTACGCAAAAAAATTGCAGAAGTGATGGAAATGAGAGAGCAAAGTGACGTTTATTTTTGTGAGAGGCTGCAAAATTCTGCAGGACAAATTTTTTCCATCACATTTGTCCAACAGCAAAACAGCTGATGAAAAAACATATGTTTGTAATTTGCGAAAATTGCAAAATTGAAATTCAAAATTAAAAAAGTTAAATATGGACGAATTAATTATGAAAGATGTAAATAAATAACATTTGATTATGTCTGCATCTGTACTTGAGCTAAATGTCGAATGATAACAGCAGCATTGTATGTTTGTTGCTTAATGTAGGAAGTCCGCCGGTTACCCTCTGCTAACTTATATGTATGTATGTATGTCAATATGCAATGCCAGCAGGCAGCCGCAGCTCCGCATTTATATACATACATACATGTTTCTTTATTAGTAAAATACAATGCAGGCATAATCTACAGCTGAAACTAAGCTAAAGTAATACAAATTTCGTATAAATTTTTGTAAATATAGGATTTGTATATATTTTGTTAATTCCCATAATTTTAATTTGATCAGCTGTTCATCTTTCCTGCAAGATTTGAATAGATTTGCATTTTTTTACTTTTTTGGATATTTTTCTCTTGTGAGAGGAAGAATGATATTTGGCGAGATAGAGAGTGATAGAGGCAAACAGAGAAAAGCTGCTGGAAAAAGTACGCGAGTACACCTATTGTTTGTGATTTTTAATATTTTACGTAATGATGAGAACACATGATTTTTTCCTTTTGCGGTTTCCACCGGAAGTTTGCTAATGACGGCTAGGACGTCTGATATATACCTATACATATATTTTTATTATATACTTATTTATTTATGATAATAAAATTTTTTCTCAACTTTTTAGTAACTAACATGTGCATACAGCATAACAGACCAATTCTGAGCGTTACCGCAAAATCACTTTACTGGTAATTTACTTTGCTGTAAATTGTTACAATTTTTCAATCGATATTTCGGCAGAAATGGTAACGATGTCTAAGCAATTTCATACGAAAGGAATGGGGTTGAAAATGTTACCACATATGGAGGTGGTAACTCTGCTGCAACCGGAATACGAAGATGGTGTTCAAAGTTCCAGATTCTTCATTCCTGCAGTAAAGTCAATTATATTACATCAAAATAAGGTCGTTAATACATTATTTTTATTTGCTTAAAAACAATGTTACGGTTTTTATTTGTAATAAGTAGGAGGAAAATCATAGGCCCGGTTTCACCAACCGGTCTCAACTTAGTTAAGCCGATTTTTTTACGTTTTCAGTTTCACCATGCAACTGAGCTAAGTCACAAGTTAGTCAGCTTTTGTCTTGACTAAAAATAAACTAAGAATTTGAGTCGCTTAATGAGAGTCGCTAGAGACATACATCGTAGTATAGTAGAAATATTGCGATCTATACCACATATGTGTCACTCTCATATTGTAGTTTAATTGAAAATTTTCATAGTAAATGCAAATCATAGTATTGATAATAGCTTTGTTTCTTTATCCACTAATTAACGTTAATAAACACTAATTTCTAGATTTGACATATAATTTGTGTTTCTTTGGTTCAAGGCAGATATACCAGGTAGGCGCAGGGGCGAATTCAGAAAATACCCATGTATTTTGTTATTGTAATTGGTAGAGTGCAAGGCAAATTCATTATGGTAATGGCACGGTGAATTCGGGAATATTCGCTTTAAATTTTCGTCCAGCAAAATGTCAAACTCATTGTAAAATTTTTCTTTGTTTGACATTCTCCTGTATTCTTCTATACACTGTGAACTAAAACCGAGAAGAAGTCAGCTGTTCACGTACCACTACCATAAGAATGAATTTGCCTCGGTAGAGTGTAATGTCAAAATGATATTTCGCCGTGGTTAAAATCTGAATTCGCTTGGGACTCGCTCATTCCTATTGGCCATGATTATAATTCGCTTGGATTTTGACATTACACTCTACCTTTGGAAATAAAAAAAGTAGTTTCTGAATTCGCCCGTGCGCCTACCTCTAAGTTATTGCAAGGCAGATATACCAGGTAGGCGCAGGGGCGAATTGAGAAAATCCCCATGTATTTTGTTATTGTAATTGGTAGCATGGTACAAGTTCATTTTCTAGTTCACCTCTAGTACACCTTTAGTTCACTTGAAGCTCAATATTTTTGAATCAGTAAAAACGCAAACCCTTCAATATCTCGACACACCTAAAAATGGACTTATGCCAATTTCAAAAATAAACGACTCACATAAACTAACATACATATGTATGTATGTACATTCCACCACAAGCTGATGTGTTGATTAACTTCTCAATGATTTCACTGCCTAAATAGGTTTCGAGCACCAAATTTGAGTGGTAGTTGATTCAAAATTCAACTACCACTAAAATTGAGTGGTAGTTGATTCAAATTCAACTACCACTCAAATTTAGTGGTAGTTAAATTCAAGTTTTACCTACCACTCAAAAGTTAGTGGTAGTTAAAATCAGGATTTAACTACCACTCAATTTGAGTGGTAGTTGAAAATGAGTGGTAGTTGAAAAATGCCCATCCTTGTTTCCAACATAGCTTAGCCCTTGCACCAACACAAAACTGTATTTGACCACCTCTTTCACACAAAAGACCTTGTAGAATACAGGAAAAAACGTAGTGTCATAGGGGCATTAATGGAAAACAGGCCCTTTTTTTTGTTTATAACGTGTTTTTAGTAAAATGAGAAAGAAAAAAGATATTGACGATTTTTTCGCTGAAATTATGATTTTTTATTTGCAAACGTCAAATTATCGTATGAAAATGAAAAATATATAATCCTATATCTCCAGTTATTATTATTTCTACGCATGGTAATTGCAAATTGTAAGCAAGTTTCGGTAGTAAGTGTGCGCCTCGTTTAATGTGAAAATCAATAAACAGAATTGGGTAACTTCATACAAAAAACCTTACGAAGTAGCCCAAACCTGCAATTATTTCAGCATGTGGATCAGACCTATTTTTCGATATGTACCAGTGAAAATTAATTTTCGGCCCTTTAGGAAGCAGCTTGTCACTTCCGCACACTCGACCGATTTTCGGCACTATCATGATCCAATTACCAGGTCGGTCCATGATACATACACACAAACATGCCGTGAGCTGAATGTCAAACGGAATGTCAAAACTGAAAGGAGAACGAAATAATTTGACATTCAGCTCACGAGCGAATGATGGAGAAACTCAGAGAACGAAGAATTTGACCAATAGTAAACACGAATGTATGTATAGAATATGCAGAAGCAGAGAAATGGGATGGCTGTTGAAGAAGAAGAAGAAGTCAGCTGATCTGAAGAGCCGACCTGTATAGGTGGATCCTGGGCACTATTTTGCGTTGTACAATTTTTTGGACAAATATGACACAATTTTAATTTTCCATCACTGAATGTACTCATTTGTTCGATACCGTGGTTGAAGTACTCGATACTAAAAAATATTGTTGCAAAAGAATCGAGTAAAAAGTATCGGTATCAAATGCAAAAAATATCGATTTGGTATCGTATCGTATCGAAATTCGTGTCCCTAACGCCAAAACTCCACAAAACAAAAATTATGTTAATTTTGTCTACCAGAATCATGTCTAAAATCCATGTTTGCATATGCGTGGGCACTTCATTATGTTAGACATAATTTGCAAAATGGCGCCGAATTGGCATGCCGTGTACGCAGAAGCACTTAGAAAGTTAAAAAAAAATTGTTTAAAATTGGCGATGATGCTCGCAAACTGTATATATGCACTTAATGTTCTTTTTATTTATTTTTTAAGCACAAACACTCAAGCCAAATGGACGCCGTGCGAAATTTCACGTTCAATGTGGAGATGTTGCCACTGTGAATTTTTCGTTGAAATGAAAAATTAGCTGTCAAATCACCAAACTGACAGCTCATGTTAAGGCAATCTTGTTAAAGCAATTGCCTTGGCATCTCTGTTATACCAGAAGACAGAGGCGGTCTCCATTTGAAATATATGTTATAATGGTGCTTGTGATGACAGAATTCTGTTTTGAGGAGACGCCGGGTAATCTTTGGCATCCGTCTTTTCGTTTCCGCATCTGCTGGTGTGCGGTTGATTGTAGGAGTGCGCTTGGTACGAATTTATTTGGTAAGATATGCATGGGATGATAGTTAATAATTTCAAGATTTGTACGTATGTATGCATATTGATGATACCGGATGACGAGACTGAGTTAGTAATTTGTTATATACTTCTATGTATTTTTCATTGGAGTAATTTGCACAAGTTACTTGATATAAGATTAGTCGACAACACTGAATATGTGTACACCTAAAATGCATCAAATTTCCAATTAAAGATATTTTATAAGAATGTTTTATAATTGCAGGAAGGTAATTAAATTTCAATTATAATGGTTCAAAATTGCGAAAGTATTAAGCATAGCATCGGAGTTAAGTGGAATGTGGAGTTAATGGAATTTACATACATATATGTAATTGGGAGTCGTAAAAAGGTTCGTTAAAAGTAAATATAGTGTATGATTAGAAACGCTGCATAAAGGTCAAACCCAACCACGTGACAACTGCGATTCAATTTAATATTCTTTTAATGAGCCACGATCCGATAAAAATCTTTTTCCGGGGGGTAGGGGTGGTCTCACAGATCACAAAAAACAAAGTCCCACTTGCTATGGCATCGGCCCCATCTATAGTATCGATAGTTACATCGATGGTTTTCCAGCACTAATAGAACGCATTTTGCGGAGGCGGCCTTCGGCCGCGCTTTAAAAAAATAACCCTCAACCCGCAGAATTCTCTTTCTGGAGATCTTTAATATTATAATTTAATGATTGTCGAGTGTTGAAATGTATTATCATCCACAGAATGGTCACTGAAAAATTCCCAGTAGTTTGTAAATAAATGAAACTGGTTTATTTTATCCAAGCTGACCCGAAAAATTAATTTTAATAATAAACGAATTTTATGATTAAAGTCATGAAAATTACTTAAATGTACCTATAGTAAGGAAAAACGCAATATTGAGAGAAATTGCAAATCAAAGAGAGCTCGTTCATATGTATCTCGAATTTGAAATCTCATGTAACCACGTTTTTGCACTTTGTCTAGCATTTTCAACTTCTTTCTTTTCTTCCTCCCATAAACACGCAATAATAACCGCATTAAGTTCACTTTTGTCCGCAGTTGTAGCGCGGCATGGCGAGAGAACTGCAAACCAAATTGAATCGCAGTTGCAGCGTAGTGGCCTTAAAGCGCAATAATGCCAGTAAGTACATATTTTTTTGATGATTGTGATGAGCAACGCTTTATGAAAAATTTGCGTTTCGTCGTACCATACGAAAACTAGCACTTAAAATTTCTTTCATAGGATTTCTTTGTAATAATTTTTTAAAGTGCTAGTTTTCGTGTGGTACGATGGTTTATGGACGCTCTGCTTGTACTGCAAAAGCAGGTTGTGCTTAAAACTGAGTTTCTGAATATAGTCATAGGGCCGTTTTCACCATCTCCGGTTAATTTAACCGGTGGTTATTTTGACGTAAATTGTATGGCGAGCTGTCAAATAAATTGCTTAACCGGGAGAAATCCTCCGGTTAAGCACTTAACCGGAGATGGTGAAACCGGCCCATAGTTTTGAATATGAGTATAAATAAGAAAACTAACAGAAATATATTATTGATGAAAATTACACAGACCTGTACTGATTACCAAATTGAAAGACTATATGTTCTGATAAAATTGATGTAAATCTTTTTTTAATAACGCTACGATGGATTTTTTCTAACATAACCTTATCTTTATAACAGGTTTAGCTGGTACTTGGAACGCAAAAGCTGTATCTTTGTCAATAGCGGGCTTGAGATGTTGAAAAAAAGGTTTCCAACTCGGTCCTTCTCATACTGCATAATAGACTTGTGATGAAATTCCTCTTCGGAAGCTTCTTTGACGATTATATAACTATTCAAGCTCAACAGGCCTGATTTTATTTTTATTTTTCTTGATACGTGTTATTCATCTTTGAGTATTACTAAAAGTCAGTTTCTTTGCAGGTAAACCTCTTAAATACTACTGGGCTTTGAATTCGCAACCAGCAGCCCGATTCTGAGCGTTATCTCAAAATTACTGGTTACCAAATGCGCAATCGGTGTTTTGGCGCAAATAGTGACGACGTCGAAGCAATTCCATACGAACGGAAAGAAGTCGGGCTGAAAATGTGAGCAAAATGTTGCCACAAATTGAGGTGGTAACTTAATTTTCCTGCTGCATTTTACCAGTAAATTAAATTATGGTATAACGCCGGAATAAGGCCATTAAAAGGTAATAATTGGAATATGTATGTGAATTAATTTAAGCTTTCTAAACTGCGGCTTATTAGTTGTATTCGCGTACAGCAATTTGTTGCAATTTATTACAATTTTGCAACAAATATCCGCTTTTTCCATTTTTTTACGCAAAAAAATTGCAGAAGTGATGGAAATGAGAGAGCAAAGTGACGTTTATTTTTGTGAGAGGCTGCAAAATTCTGCAGGACAAATTTTTTCCATCACATTTGTCCAACAGCAAAACAGCTGATGAAAAAACATATGTTTGTAATTTGCGAAAATTGCAAAATTGAAATTCAAAATTAAAAAATTAAATATGGACGAATTAATTATGAAAGATGTAAATAAATAACATTTGATTATGTCTGCATCTGTACTTGAGCTAAATGTCGAATGATAACAGCAGCATTGTATGTTTGTTGCTTAATGTAGGAAGTCCGCCGGTTACCCTCTGCTAACTTATATGTATGTATGTATGTCAATATGCAATGCCAGCAGGCAGCCGCAGCTCCGCATTTATACACATACATACATGTTTCTTTATTAGTAAAATACAATGCAGGCATAATCTACAGCTGAAACTAAGCTAAAGTAATACAAATTTCGTATAAATTTTTGTAAATATAGGATTTGTATATATTTTGTTAATTCCCATAATTTTAATTTGATCAGCTGTTCATCTTTCCTGCAAGATTTGAATAGATTTGCATTTTTTTACTTTTTTGGATATTTTTCTCTTGTGAGAGGAAGAATGATATTTGGCGAGATAGAGAGTGATAGAGGCAAACAGAGAAAAGCTGCTGGAAAAAGTACGCGAGTACACCTATTGTTTGTGATTTTTAATATTTTACGTAATGATGAGAACACATGATTTTTTCCTTTTGCGGTTTCCACCGGAAGTTTGCTAATGACGGCTAGGACGTCTGATATATACCTATACATATATTTTTATTATATACTTATTTATTTATGATAATAAAATTTTTTCTCAACTTTTTAGTAACTAACATGTGCATACAGCATAACAGACCAATTCTGAGCGTTACCGCAAAATCACTTTACTGGTAATTTACTTTGCTGTAAATTGTTACAATTTTTCAATCGATATTTCGGCAGAAATGGTAACGATGTCTAAGCAATTTCATACGAAAGGAATGGGGTTGAAAATGTTACCACATATGGAGGTGGTAACTCTGCTGCAACCGGAATACGAAGATGGTGTTCAAAGTTCCAGATTCTTCATTCCTGCAGTAAAGTCAATTATATTACATCAAAATAAGGTCGTTAATACATTTTTTTTATTTGCTTAAAAACAATGTTACGGTTTTTATTTGTAATAAGTAGGAGGAAAATCATAGGCTCGGTTTCACCAACCGGTCTCAACTTAGTTAAGCCGATTTTTTTACGTTTTCAGTTTCACCATGCAACTGAGCTAAGTCACAAGTTAGTCAGCTTTTGTCTTGACTAAAAATAAACTAAGAATTTGAGTCGCTTAATGCTAGAGACACACATCGTAGTATAGTAGAAATATTGCGATCTATACCACATATGTGTCACTCTCATATTGTAGTTTAATTGAAAATTTTCATAGTAAATGCAAATCATAGTATTGATAATAGCTTTGTTTCTTTATCCACCAATTAACGTTAATAAACACTAATTTCTAGATTTGACATATAATTTGTGTTTCTTTGGTTCAAGGCAGATATACCATGTAGGCGCAGGGGCGAATTCAGAAAATACCCATGTATTTTGTTATTGTAATTGGTAGAGTGCAAGGCAAATTCATTATGGTAATGGCACGGTGAATTCGGGAATATTCGCTTTAAATTTTCGTCCAGCAAAATGTCAAACTCATTGTAAAATTTTTCTTTGTTTGACATTCTCCTGTATTCTTCTATACACTGTGAACTAAAACCGAGAAGAAGTCAGCTGTTCACGTACCACTACCATAAGAATGAATTTGCCTTGGTAGAGTGTAATGTCAAAATGATATTTCGCCGTGGTTAAAATCTGAATTCGCTTGGGACTCGCTCATTCCTATTGGCCATGATTATAATTCGCTTGGATTTTGACATTACACTCTACCTTTGGAAATAAAAAAAGTAGTTTCTGAATTCGCCCGTGCGCCTACCTCTAAGTTATTGCAAGGCAGATATACCAGGTAGGCGCAGGGGCGAATTGAGAAAATCCCCATGTATTTTGTTATTGTAATTGGTAGCATGGTACAAGTTCATTTTCTAGTTCACCTCTAGTACACCTTTAGTTCACTTGAAGCTCAATATTTTTGAATCAGTAAAAACGCAAACCCTTCAATATCTCGACACACCTAAAAATGGACTTATGCCAATTTCAAAAATAAACGACTCACATAAACTAACATACATATGTATGTATGTACATTCCACCACAAGCTGATGTGTTGATTAACTTCTCAATGATTTCACTGCCTAAATAGGTTTCGAGCACCAAATTTGAGTGGTAGTTGATTCAAAATGCAACTACCACTAAAATTGAGTGGTAGTTGATTCAAATTCAACTACCACTCAAATTTAGTGGTAGTTAAATTCAAGTTTTACCTACCACTCAAAAGTTAGTGGTAGTTAAAATCAGGATTTAACTACCACTCAATTTGAGTGGTAGTTGAAAATGAGTGGTAGTTGAAAAATGCCCATCCTTGTTTCCAACATAGCTTAGCCCTTGCACCAACACAAAACTGTATTTGACCACCTCTTTCACACAAAAGACCTTGTAGAATACAGGAAAAAACGTAGTGTCATAGGGGCATTAATGGAAAACAGGCCCTTTTTTTTGTTTATAACGTGTTTTTAGTAAAATGAGAAAGAAAAAAGATATTGACGATTTTTTCGCTGAAATTATGATTTTTTATTTGCAAACGTCAAATTATCGTATGAAAATGAAAAATATATAATCCTATATCTCCAGTTATTATTATTTCTACGCATGGTAATTGCAAATTGTAAGCAAGTTTCGGTAGTAAGTGTGCGCCTCGTTTAATGTGAAAATCAATAAACAGAATTGGGTAACTTCATACAAAAAACCTTACGAAGTAGCCCAAACCAGCAATTATTTCAGCATGTGGATCAGACCTATTTTTCGATATGTACCAGTGAAAATTAATTTTCGGCCCTTTAGGAAGCAGCTTGTCACTTCTGCACACTCGACCGATTTTCGGCACTATCATGATCCAATTACCAGGTCGGTCCATGATACATACACACAAACATGCCGTGAGCTGAATGTCAAACGGAATGTCAAAACTGAAAGGAGAACGAAATAATTTGACATTCAGCTCACGAGCGAATGATGGAGAAACTCAGAGAACGAAGAATTTGACCAATAGTAAACACGAATGTATGTATAGAATATGCAGAAGCAGAGAAATTGGATAGCTGTTGAAGAAGAAGAAGAAGTCAGCTGATCTGAAGAGCCGACCTGTATAGGTGGATCCTGGGCACTATTTTGCGTTGCACAATTTTTTGGACAAATATGACACAATTTTAATTTTCCATCACTGAATGTACTCATTTGTTCGATACCGTGGTTGAAGTACTCGATACTAAAAAATATCGTTGCAAAAGAATCGAGTAAAAAGTATCGGTATCAAATGCAAAAAATATCGATTTGGTATCGTATCGTATCGAAATTCGTGTCCCTAATCTTTGGCATCCGTCTTTTCGTTTCCGCATCTGCTGGTGTGCGGTTGATTGTAGGAGTGCGCTTGGTACGTGTGATCGACGGCGTCCCGACTTCGCAACAAACAATCAATAGTTTAATTTTAAAACATTTAATGAAAAAACATCCAACACTTTACAATGTGTAGTTACAAGAAATAAAATATATTTTGATGGCGAATGACGCACTGCAAACTTTTTGGTCTTCTTTAATTATACAGAAAGGTTTAGTGCTCGTACAAAAGGCGATAAATTTCGATAACTATGGCGATGCCAGATTGTCTCATGGTTGGCTAGTTATTCACATTCCACCTCCTGGCGGATCATCCGGGGATTCGCAAATTCGTAGAGCGGCTAGCTGTCGTGCGGGTCGGCGTAAAACTCCATGTGATGTACGCACGTTAGCGCTGCGGATTCTGCCATCACTTCCTTTAAATGTTTGGGTTATTTTGCCTTTCTCCCAATGACTTCGCGGGGCTGAGGGGTCGCATATTACTACGAGTGCTCCAAGCTTAAGCTCCTCAGCTTCATCTCTCCACTTAGACCGACAGAGGAGGCGAGGCAAATACTCCAATGTCCACCGTTTCCAGGCACGATCTTTCAGGTTCTGGGCTATTCTCCACTGCTTCCGAAGACATAGACGTTCCTCATCAGGATGTGGTGTTTGCGTAGAATTCAAACAGCCCAATAAAAAATGGTTTGGAGTGAGAGGTTCGGCATCATCTGGTGAAACCGGTAGATCAGTCAATGGGCGGCTATTTATAATATTTTCGATTTCGATTATTACGCTGCGGAACGTTTCCACTCTTGGCGCTTCTTCTCTAAAAACCTTTTGTAGGAGTCGTTTTGTGCATTGAATGAGGCGTTCCCAGCAACCTCCACTGCTCGGATCTAATGGGCAGTTAAATACCCACTCGATTCTGTTTTTTGACATTTCTCGTCCGATGGCGTCAAAGTCAAACAATCTCTCCGCCTCCTTCATTTCCTTTTGCACTCCAACAAAATTGGTCCCATTGTCGCTACGCATACGTATGGGCACCCCACGTCGATTGACAAAATTGCGAAGGCATATGATGAACGCATCGGTGGAAAGATTCTCTGCCAGCTCCAGATGCACCGCTCTGGTCGTCATGCATGTAAACAGTGCGATCCACCGCTTTTCCTTTCTTCTACCTATAGCCACATTGAACGGACCACAATAATCGACGCCGCTGTATGTGAAGGGGCGGACGTAAGGCGTTAAGCGGTCTTTCGGCAGCTGACCCATGAGTGGCACTGCTGGCCTGGCTCTGTCATGTATACAAACTGGACAACGGTTCTTTACGTACCTTAAAACGTTTCGAATTGCAGGGATCCAATAGCGTTGGCGAATTTCATTTATGATCAAACAATCGTTTTGGTGGTGCCTTTTCCTATGATGATCGGCTACTATTAATCTAGTGACGTAATCGTGCGGCGGTAAAATTATCGGACGGCGTGCTGATAGCGGCAAACAATAGGCTGCGTCTATCCTTCCATAGACTCTGAGCAACCCATCATCCCCCAAATACGGTGTTAACGGATATAGGCTGCTATGTTTTGTAATGGCAACTTTGTTTTTTAGTGACTGGATTTCGTGTTTATATGCTTCCTGTTGCACCATGCGACATATCTGATTTTCGGCAGTAGTTAGTTCATCGGCTTGCAATTCTCCTCTAAGTCCGCCTTTTCTGGCGTTGGTGGCGAAACGCATTACCCAACCCATGACTCTGACAAGTGTAAGAAAGGACGAAAATTTAGTGAAATTGATGAATTTCTCACCTGTTTCGCATAAAAGCAGTCGTCGTGTGGCTAGTTCTTCGCTGACGCATTCGGCGGATGATAGTGTAGTTTCTCGAGGCCAGTGTCCCTCGTCCTGGTACAAAAATTGTGGACCTTCAAACCATCGTGATTGTGATGACATCGATTTTGATCGTGTCGCTTCATCGGCAACGTTCAGAGCTGTAGGCACCCAGCGCCACTGGTCCATCGTGCTGGTTGTTAAGACTTCAGCGATTCTATGTGCGACGTACGGTTTATACGCCCGTGTGTGTGAGCGTATCCATAAAATCACTGTTTGTGAGTCACTCCAAAGTATGGTTCTGTTGATTTCTATGTCGAGATTTTGTTCAAGTAGATTTTTCATACGACACCCCATAACAGCTGCTTGTAGTTCCAAACGTGGAACTGTTGTCGCTTTGAGTGGTGCACATGTAGATTTGGCACCAAGCAATGCCACCTCGACTGTGTTACTCCTTTTTACCCTCAAGTAGGCCACAGCTGCATAAGCGCTCGTACTTGCGTCGACGAATATATGTAGCTGGATATCGTCAGCGTGTGGTATGAGACGGGAATAGCACCGTGGAATGGATACGGCTTTTATCAACTGAAATTCCGTCCACCAGCTTCTCCAACGTACGGCCAAATCGGGTGGTAACTCCTCATCCCAAGTGATGGTTTGTTTCCACAGCGACTGAAGCAACAATTTTGCGGATATTGTGGCGTTTGCAAGAAACCCGAAGGGATCGTATATTGACATAACTATTCCCAACAGTTCTCGCTTGGTCGGTGGCCGTTTGCCTTCTAATATATCTCTGGCTATTTTGAAAAATTTAAAATGAAACTCAAGTTTATCCGTTGACGTGTTCCAGAACATGCCGAGTATTTTGTCGACATCGGCCTTTCGTTCCAGATTTATGACTGTTGAATCATGTTCGTTCGTATTATTTAAGACGGCTTCTAGCGTTTTGCTGTTCGACACAAATTTCCGAAGGCGGAACCCGGCTGCTGCATTGATCTTCACGGCCTCTGCTATAGTTTGTTCAGCCTCCTTCATATCTTTGAAACTTATCACAAGATCGTCTACGTACGTCTTGTTTATGACGGCATCAGAACCTCTTGGCATTTCGGAACTAAACTTGGCGGCATTCAGATTTTTGATAAATTCAGCACAGCATGGTGAACAGGTGGCACCAAATATCATCGAAGTCATAACATATACTCGTATTGGCTTACTGGGATCACCGTCTCTCCAGAGGAAGCGCTGCGCATCCTGATCTTCAGCCCTGATTTGGACTTGAGAAAACATTTCTTCTATGTCACCGGCGACGGCAATCACCCCTGTGCGAAACTTAAAAAGGATACTTAGCATAAACTGGGCCTTTTCGGGTCCTTTAAGTAAGGCACTGTTGAGAGACGTATTTGATGTCATAGCAGCGGCATCGAACACGATGCGTAGCTTGTCTGGCTTGTGTGCGTTTACAACCCCGAAATGTGGTAGGTACCATGTCGTAGGTTTTAATACGTTGACTTCATTTGACGAAAGTTGCTTGGCATAGCCCTTGTCGATGTATTTGTTTATTTCGTTGATGTAGCATTTTGCGAACTGACGATCCTTATTCATCTTTGCTTCAATGTTAAATAGTCGTTTTTTTGCCATGAAGTAACTTGGTGGGAGCTTAATATTGTTTTCGCGCCACAACAGTCCAACTTCATAATGACTTCCACAATATTTCGTTGTTTCTTCAAGAATTTGCTTTGCTCTGATATCATTATCAGACTCCAATACGACGTTGACTGGCGATTTAGCGGCTAATGTATCGGTGACGATGTAGTCTTCAACGAGCTTATGCAACTGCTTGATTGAAGGCGATTCTTTAACTAACATAACTCGCGCCTCGCTGTCAGCAAACTCCTGCATTGGCCCGTAGACCATCCAGCCCAACTTAGTTTTGGCGGCGATAGGCTGGTTGGGTCCATTTTCAACTATATTGCGTGCTACACTGAGAAACGAGTTATCTAACCCTAGTAATAATTCTGGCTTTATGTTAGCATAGCTCGCTATTGGTAAATTCTGTAAATGATTAAAGTTAGTTTTATTAAATGATTGCTCAGGTAAATTTAAGTTTGGTATCGTTCGAACGTTTTTTACGGCAAATGTGCGATTTGAGTTTGGACTTCGTATCTCTACTGATACTTTGCGCGATTTCTCTGAACTTTTATTTTTACCGTACCACTGTAAGGTTAGGCACTCTGCACACGAGGCGTATCGTCATAGACGCGTACCAGACATTTCATGTAGCGTCGATTTCCCTACGCCTCAAGATCTGCACACGAAGCGACATAAAACTTCGCTGCACAAAACAAACAAACAAATTAATAATACGGTATTTGCTTTAAATTTCGAAGCTTTAAATAGAAAAGATGAAAAATTTTATGGAATCTTCCATTTTCTTTAATTATACACAAATTTTTTCCGATTTTTTCCACAAATTTTACTGCTTTTATAAATTTCACCATGTGGAAAAATGTAAACAAACGTCTTCTTCTTCCTGTTTTCTAAGCGTAGTACGCCTAGCTACCAGCACTGCTTTACGTCAAGCGACATGTAGCCAGCATACTTTGACGAATGCATGAAGCTGACGACTCGTGTGCAGCCTTCAATTGAAATATACGTGCGCGACATCAAAGCGTACAGCTTTCGTCTGTAGTATCTAATACGCGTCTAAAAAAGTACGCTCCGTGTGCAGAGTGCCTTAATAACGACCTTTGTCCTTGCAGGCCCAAACTGTCAGCCACCCTTTCACTTAATAACGATATCGACGAACCTTCGTCAAACATGGCATAAATATCTAATTTACCTCGAGGCCCAACTAGTGTAACAGGGATTATCTTGAAAAGAGTTGACTGACTTTCCTCCCGACAATTGTAGACGTGTTCTATTTGACTTTCGTTGGCGTTGGAGTTTACTTCAGTTGGGGCATGCAACATTTGATGGTGCTTGCGTTGACATCCATCAATAGCACACGTAACTCGGCGTTGACACGTTAACAAATTGTGTCCCTTCACAAGACACCCAAAACATAGTTGGTGGCGCTTGACAATTACCCACCTTTCATTGACGTTGTGCGCATTGAATTGTCTGCACTCTGATAGTGAGTGCCCTTGGCTGCATAAAACGCACCGTTGCTGACGACGATTGTTGTTGTTAGATACTTCGGTGGTATTAAGTACTCGACGGCTGCCACCTCCTGCTATGGCTGTCTGTCTATTACCTGTAGTTGGTTGGCTGACTTGACGTGTCACTGGCATTAAACAATTTCGTTCGGCGAACCTCGGCATCAGTGCGACTACTCGAGCTAACTCACTTAACCAGGTAGCGAAACATTCAACTGTTGGATAAGTAACGATTTCGGCAGCCCGCCTGCTCCATTCGAATTGCTTCGAAGGAGGTAACTTCGCTATTAATGACTCAAGCAATGTAGGATTCATGAGGTGATGTTCGCATCTGGCCGATTTGAAGAACGCCACTATATTCCGCACTTTCGAGGACAATTCCAATATTTGGTCAAGACGGTTCTCAGAAATAGGTGGAAAGCTTTGTATTTTCTGTAGTTGCGAACGAACCAACAATTCCGGGCGGCCAAAATTAAATTCCAGTTCGCTCAATACACTCGGTACGTTCTCAGGGTATATGAGGAGCGATGTCACTGTGCGCCTTGCTTCACCTCGCAAAGCCTTTTGCAACCTTATGAGATTTTGCCGGTTGCTATAGCTGAATTCCGTCGTTGTGTCGCGATAACATGCGATAAACAACGGCCAATCTTCGGGGCTTCCTTCAAATACTGGCAAAGGGTAGAGCCTAGTAGCAAAATTGTCCACAAACGGTGGTGTTGGATTCGGCTGAGTCGTGAATGCGTTGGCTTGTGGTGTTGACGTCGTCTCATGTGACTGCTGTTGCTGACTATGTACTACTTGGCTATGTTGCGCATTTGCTAATTGTTGTACTGGCTGTGTACGTCGATTACTTTCCGCGCTTTCGGTTTCAATGCGTTGGCGTAGTTGCAACAGGTCACCTCGTTGTGTATTCGTTTCATTACGCAATTGTAAAACTGATTCACGCAAAGCTGTGATTGAGGCCACAAGTGTACTCAAATTTTCTTGTGCCGGCTGTTGTGCTACCGATGCTAGCTGTTGTGGTACCGCTGCTGGCTGTATCTCTATCATGGTTTCGTCGAGATTTGTGTCGTCCTCCACTGATTGTCTCCGCTGGCTCATTCCTCTCGTTATCATTGGAACTCAACGCGTACGAATTGACAAATTTTAGGTTATCAACTCTATATTGCTCCTATGGCCAACGAAAATGTCCTGTGATAATTTTCCAATGCACTTGCAACGTGCTGTCGATAATTCTAATGATGAATTTGCAAATTTTTAATTTGCCCAACTGTGGCTTACGAAAATGGCTGCTTGGCGAAAAGCCGGCAATTTGTTGCGATTGCCAAGAAGACAAATTTGCAGAAATGTGATCGACGGCGTCCCGACTTCGCAACAAACAATCAATAGTTTAATTTTAAAACATTTAATGAAAAAACATCCAACACTTTACAATGTGTAGTTACAAGAAATAAAATATATTTTGATGGCGAATGACGCACTGCAAATTTTTTGGTCTTCTTTAATTATACAGAAAGGTTTAGTGCTCGTACAAAAGGCGATAAATTTCGATAACTATGGCGATGCCAGATTGTCTCATGGTTGGCTAGTTATTCACAGTACGAATTTATTTGGTAAGATATGCATGGGATGATAGTTAATAATTTCAAGATTTGTACGTATGTATGCATATTGATGATACCGGATGACGAGACTGAGTTAGTAATTTGTTATATACTTCTATGTATTTTTCATTGGAGTAATTTGCACAAGTTACTTGATATAAGATTAGTCGACAACACTGAATATGTGTACACCTAAAATGCATCAAATTTCCAATTAAAGATATTTTATAAGAATGTTTTATAATTGCAGGAAGGTAATTAAATTTCAATTATAATGGTTCAAAATTGCGAAAGTATTAAGCATAGCATCGGAGTTAAGTGGAATGTGGAGTTAATGGAATTTACATACATATATGTAATTGGGAGTCGTAAAAAGGTTCGTTAAAAGTAAATATAGTGTATGATTAGAAACGCTGCATAAAGGTCAAACCCAACCACGTGACAACTGCGATTCAATTTAATATTCTTTTAATGAGCCACGATCCGATAAAAATCTTTTTCCGGGGGGTAGGGGTGGTCTCACAGATCACAAAAAACAAAGTCCCACTTGCTATGGCATCGGCCCCATCTATAGTATCGATAGTTACATCGATGGTTTTCCAGCACTAATAGAACGCATTTTGCGGAGGCGGCCTTCGGCCGCGCTTTAAAAAAATAACCCTCAACCCGCAGAATTCTCTTTCTGGAGATCTTTAATATTATAATTTAATGATTGTCGAGTGTTGAAATGTATTATCATCCACAGAATGGTCACTGAAAAATTCCCAGTAGTTTGTAAATAAATGAAACTGGTTTATTTTATCCAAGCTGACCCGAAAAATTAATTTTAATAATAAACGAATTTTATGATTAAAGTCATGAAAATTACTTAAATGTACTTATAGTAAGGAAAAACGCAATATTGAGAGAAATTGCAAATCAAAGAGAGCTCGTTCATATGTATCTCG
Organism: Urophora cardui; assembly: GCA_960531455.1. Taxonomy (NCBI): domain Eukaryota; kingdom Metazoa; phylum Arthropoda; class Insecta; order Diptera; family Tephritidae; genus Urophora; species Urophora cardui. The sequence goes on along the minus strand of OY482671.1, from coordinate 81,153,512 downwards.
AATTTGAAATCTCATGTAACCACGTTTTTGCACTTTGTCTAGCATTTTCAACTTCTTTCTTTTCTTCCTCCCATAAACACGCAATAATAACCGCATTAAGTTCACTTTTGTCCGCAGTTGTAGCGCGGCATGGCGAGAGAACTGCAAACCAAATTGAATCGCAGTTGCAGCGTAGTGGCCTTAAAGCGCAATAATGCCAGTAAGTACATATTTTTTTGATGATTGTGACGAGCAACGCTTTATGAAAAATTTGCGTTTCGTCGTACCATACGAAAACTAGCACTTAAAATTTCTTTCATAGGATTTCTTTGTAATAATTTTTTAAAGTGCTAGTTTTCGTGTGGTACGATGGTTTATGGACGCTCTGCTTGTACTGCAAAAGCAGGTTGTGCTTAAAACTGAGTTTCTGAATATAGTCATAGGGCCGTTTTCACCATCTCCGGTTAATTTAACCGGTGGTTATTTTGACGTAAATTGTATGGCGAGCTGTCAAATAAATTGCTTAACCGGGAGAAATCCTCCGGTTAAGCACTTAACCGGAGATGGTGAAACCGGCCCATAGTTTTGAATATGAGTATAAATAAGAAAACTAACAGAAATATATTATTGATGAAAATTACACAGACCTGTACTGATTACCAAATTGAAAGACTATATGTTCTGATAAAATTGATGTAAATCTTTTTTTAATAACGTTACGATGGATTTTTTCTAACATAACCTTATCTTTATAACAGGTTTAGCTGGTACTTGGAACGCAAAAGCTGTATCTTTGTCAATAGCGGGCTTGAGATGTTGAAAAAAAGGTTTCCAACTCGGTCCTTCTCATACTGCATAATAGACTTGTGATGAAATTCCTCTTCGGAAGCTTCTTTGACGATTATATAACTATTCAAGCTCAACAGGCCTGATTTTATTTTTATTTTTCTTGATACGTGTTATTCATCTTTGAGTATTACTAAAAGTCAGTTTCTTTGCAGGTAAACCTCTTAAATACTACTGGGCTTTGAATTCGCAACCAGCAGCCCGATTCTGAGCGTTATCTCAAAATTACTGGTTACCAAATGCGCAATCGGTGTTTTGGCGCAAATAGTGACGACGTCGAAGCAATTCCATACGAACGGAAAGAAGTCGGGCTGAAAATGTGAGCAAAATGTTGCCACAAATTGAGGCGGTAACTTATGGCGTTTTCTTTTCTACGAAAAAATGTTGCCCTCCTATATCCAAATTATCGAATTACGTATCCTTACTTTCTATAAAATGGCTGAATTTGTAGATAAGGGTGCTCTCTTACTTAGTTAGAGGTCAATATTTGGTGACAGGACCAGACAAACTTACAAAATGGCTAAGAAAATCAAAAAGGGCAACATTATTTCGAGAAAAGAAAACGCCATTAATTTTCCTGCTGCATTTTACCAGTAAATTAAATTATGGTATAACGCCGGAATAAGGCCATTAAAAGGTAAAAATTGGAATACACGGTGAGCTTAAACAACTTATTATGAAAAGTCAAAGTAACCAAGATATTATTTCATGGTTGTATTCTTGGACATATTAGAAGATGTTCTGAGCCAAAATTGAAATCATTCATCGGACACATTTTGAGAAATTCCATGTTTTTTTTGAAAAAAGTCAATTTTTTCTTTTCATGCGAGCCCCTGTTCTTTTTATGGCACCCACGGTAAAATGACTGTTCTGTTCTTCTAGTATATAAGTGTATAGTAAAATTCATTACAGTAAAAATACATTTTAAGACGTTTATTATTTATTATTTATAATATTTTAATATAAACATAAAAAGGTTGACAGTTTTTTTTTTAAATATGAAGAATATTATATTCACATACAGTTTTCTTCAAATTCTCCATATAATTTGGGTTATTTGGTCTAGTTCGATACTTATAATCCCATGTTTTTTGAAATCATAATGCACAGCCTCCATGGCTTGCTCTGAATGATACCCTAATCCTATTCCCTGCCTTGAACAAAAATCTTCTATATGAAAAAAAAAAACTGTATGCACTTTTGGGGTTATGGGTATAGAAAGATCGTTGTAACTCTTTCGGAAATTAGAAATACAGTTAATATAATTACTTTTCAAATCAATAGTGAAGCAAGATTCGACCACTGAATGAAAATCGTTAAAAGCTTTTACGTATTTTAGGCGCTCTAAAGGAAATATACTTCTTAATACATCGGTGTTTTCCAATAATTTCTTACAACTATTCCCATCAAAACCTGAGCAACCACGAAAAATCTTTTATTGGACATAGAACTTCTCAGCCCACATTAACGCAATAGTTGTAAGAAATTATTGGAAAACACCGATGTATTAAGATGTCTATGCTCCATGGATATTAATCCAGAAAGAGAATTCTGCCGGCTGAGGGTAATTTTATTGAAGCGCGGCCAAAAGCCGCCAACGCAGAAAGATGTTCTACACATACATACATTAATTTAACAAGGAATGTCTCCTGAACTATAAGCGTCCGGAGGGTAGTACTTTGTTTTTTGTGATCTGTGAGACCACCCCTACCCTCTGGAAAATTAATTGTTATCGGATCGTGGATCATTATATACAAATTTTCCCTCTATCCAGGCTGGGGATCCAACCCATGACCTCTGGTATGGCAGACTAGCCACTGTCCGCCACACCACAGTGGCCACAACACTCCCCACTGCACCACAGCGGCCCCGTTAATATATATTCCCACAAAGGAGATTACAATTTACTAAGGTACATAATATGCATATAAATACTTCGCAAAAAGTATGTAACTTATTTTGCATATTTAATTTATCCATATTTGTTGCCAATTTAGTGTATTTTTCCAATTTTATAATTGATTTGTATATTTTGCAAATCTTGTTACTTGCAAAAATTCAAGTCAGCTGTTGTTTGATCAGCTGTTTTCCTGTTGGAAAAGTGCTGTTGGCAAAAATTTGTCCAACAAAATTCAACAGCTTCTCACAAAATGAAATGTCAGTTTTCTCTCTCAGTTGGTTCTCTTCTGTTGGAGATTTGGCGTAAAAAAACGGCGACAAAGTGTTTGTTTTTAAAAGTTTTCGAAAAACATCAAAAAATATCCGTAAACGAACAAAGCTATTATATATAAATAATAAATAATAAACGTCTTAAAATGTATTTTTACTGTAATGAATTTTACTATACACTTATATACTAGAAGAACAGAACAGTCATTTTACCGTGGGTGCCATAAAAAGAACAGGGGCTCGCATGAAAAGAAAAAATTGACCATTTTAAAAAAAACATGGAATTTCTCAAAATGTGTCCGATGAATGATTTCAATTTTGGCTCAGAACATCTTCTAATATGTCCAAGAATACAACCATGAAATAGTATCTTGGTTACTTTGACTTTTCATAATAAGTTGTTTAAGCTCACCGTGAATATGTATGTGAATTAATTTAAGCTTTCTAAACTGCGGCTTATTGTTTGTGATTTTTAATATTTTACGTAATGATGAGAACACATGATTTTTTTCCTTTTGCGGTTTCCACCGGAAGTTTGCTAATGACGGCTAGGACGTCTGATATATACCTATACATATATTTTTATTATACACTTATTTATTTATGATAATAAAATTTTTTCTCAACTTTTTAGTAACTAACATGTGCATACAGCATAACAGACCAATTCTGAGCGTTACCGCAAAATCACTTTACTGGTAATTTACTTTGCTGTAAATTGTTACAATTTTTCAATCGATATTTCGGCAGAAATGGTAACGATGTCTAAGCAATTTCATACGAAAGGAATGGGGTTGAAAATGTTACCACATATGGAGGTGGTAACTCTGCTGCAACCGGAATACGAAGATGGTGTTCAAAGTTCCAGATTCTTCATTCCTGCAGTAAAGTCAATTATATTACATCAAAATAAGGTCGTTAATACATTTTTTTTATTTGCTTAAAAACAATGTTACGGTTTTTATTTGTAATAAGTAGGAGGAAAATCATAGGCTCGGTTTCACCAACCGGTCTCAACTTAGTTAAGCCGATTTTTTTACGTTTTCAGTTTCACCATGCAACTGAGCTAAGTCACAAGTTAGTCAGCTTTTGTCTTGACTAAAAATAAACTAAGAATTTGAGTCGCTTAATGCTAGAGACACACATCGTAGTATAGTAGAAATATTGCGATCTATACCACATATGTGTCACTCTCATATTGTAGTTTAATTGAAAATTTTCATAGTAAATGCAAATCATAGTATTGATAATAGCTTGTTTCTTTATCCACTAATTAACGTTAATAAACACTAATTTCTAGATTTGACATATAATTTGTGTTTCTTTGGTTCAAGGCAGATATACCAGGTAGGCGCAAGGGCGAATTCAGAAAATACCCGTGTATTTTGTTATTGTAATTGGTAGAGTGCAAGGCAAATTCATTATGGTAATGACACGGCGAATTCGGGAATATTCGCTTTAAATTTTCGTCCAGCAAAATGTCAAACTCAATGTAAAATTTTTCTTTGTTTGACATTCTCCTGTATTCTTCTATACACTGTGAACTAAAACCGAGAAGAAGTCAGCTGTTCACGTACCACTACCATAAGAATGAATTTGCCTTGGTAGAGTGTAATGTCAAAATGATATTTCGCCGTGGTTAAAATCTGAATTCGCTTGGGACTCGCTCATTCCTATTGGCCATGATTATAATTCGCTTGGATTTTGACATTACACTCTACCTTTGGAAATAAAAAAAGTAGTTTCTGAATTCGCCCGTGCGCCTACCTCTAAGTTATTGCAAGGCAGATATACCAGGTAGGCGCAGGGGCGAATTGAGAAAATCCCCATGTATTTTGTTATTGTAATTGGTAGCATGGTACAAGTTCATTTTCTAGTTCACCTCTAGTACACCTTTAGTTCACTTGAAGCTCAATATTTTTGAATCAGTAAAAACGCAAACCCTTCAATATCTCGACACACCTAAAAATGGACTTATGCCAATTTCAAAAATAAACGACTCACATAAACTAACATACATATGTATGTATGTACATTCCACCACAAGCTGATGTGTTGATTAACTTCTCAATGATTTCACTGCCTAAATAGGTTTCGAGCACCAAATTTGAGTGGTAGTTGATTCAAAATTCAACTACCACTAAAATTGAGTGGTAGTTGATTCAAATTCAACTACCACTCAAATTTAGTGGTAGTTAAATTCAAGTTTTACCTACCACTCAAAAGTTAGTGGTAGTTAAAATCAGGATTTAACTACCACTCAATTTGAGTGGTAGTTGAAAATGAGTGGTAGTTGAAAAATGCCCATCCTTGTTTCCAATATAGCTTAGCCCTTGCACCAACACAAAACTGTATTTGACCACCTCTTTCACACAAAAGACCTTGTAGAATACAGGAAAAAACGTAGTGTCATAGGGGCATTAATGGAAAACAGGCCCTTTTTTTGTTTATAACGTGTTTTTAGTAAAATGAGAAAGAAAAAAGATATTGACGATTTTTTCGCTGAAATTATGATTTTTTATTTGCAAACGTCAAATTATCGTATGAAAATGAAAAATATATAATCCTATATCTCCAGTTATTATTATTTCTACGCATGGTAATTGCAAATTGTAAGCAAGTTTCGGTAGTAAGTGTGCGCCTCGTTTAATGTGAAAATCAATAAACAGAATTGGGTAACTTCATACAAAAAACCTTACGAAGTAGCCCAAACCTGCAATTATTTCAGCATGTGGATCAGACCTATTTTTCGATATGTACCAGTGAAAATTAATTTTCGGCCCTTTAGGAAGCAGCTTGTCACTTCTGCACACTCGACCGATTTTCGGCACTATCATGATCCAATTACCAGGTCGGTCCATGATACATACACACAAACATGCCGTGAGCTGAATGTCAAACGGAATGTCAAAACTGAAAGGAGAACGAAATAATTTGACATTCAGCTCACGAGCGAATGATGGAGAAACAAACTCAGAGAACGAAGAATTTGACCAATAGTAAACACGAATGTATGTATAGAATATGCAGAAGCAGAGAAATTGGATAGCTGTTGAAGAAGAAGAAGAAGTCAGCTGATCTGAAGAGCCGACCTGTATAGGTGGATCCTGGGCACTATTTTGCGTTGCACAATTTTTTGGACAAATATGACACAATTTTAATTTTCCACCACTGAATGTACTCATTTGTTCGATACCGTGGTTGAAGTACTCGATACTAAAAAATATCGTTGCAAAAGAATCGAGTAAAAAGTATCGGTATCAAATGCAAAAAATATCGATTTGGTATCGTATCGTATCGAAATTCGTGTCCCTAATCTTTGGCATCCGTCTTTTCGTTTCCGCATCTGCTGGTGTGCGGTTGATTGTAGGAGTGCGCTTGGTACGTGTGATCGACGGCGTCCCGACTTCGCAACAAACAATCAATAGTTTAATTTTAAAACATTTAATGAAAAAATATCCAACACTTTACAATGTGTAGTTACAAGAAATAAAATATATTTTGATGGCGAATGACGCACTGCAAATTTTTTGGTCTTCTTTAATTATACAGAAAGGTTTAGTGCTCGTACAAAAGGCGATAAATTTCGATAACTATGGCGATGCCAGATTGTCTCATGGTTGGCTAGTTATTCACATTCCACCTCCTGGCGGATCATCCGGGGATTCGCAAATTCGTAGAGCGGCTAGCTGTCGTGCGGGTCGGCGTAAAACTCCATGTGATGTACGCACGTTAGCGCTGCGGATTCTGCCATCACTTCCTTTAAATGTTTGGGTTATTTTGCCTTTCTCCCAATGACTTCGCGGGGCTGAGGGGTCGCATATTACTACGAGTGCTCCAAGCTTAAGCTCCTCAGCTTCATCTCTCCACTTAGACCGACAGAGGAGGCGAGGCAAATACTCCAATGTCCACCGTTTCCAGGCACGATCTTTCAGGTTCTGGGCTATTCTCCACTGCTTCCGAAGACATAGACGTTCCTCATCAGGATGTGGTGTTTGCGTAGAATTCAAACAGCCCAATAAAAAATGGTTTGGAGTGAGAGGTTCGGCATCATCTGGTGAAACCGGTAGATCAGTCAATGGGCGGCTATTTATAATATTTTCGATTTCGATTATTACGCTGCGGAACGTTTCCACTCTTGGCGCTTCTTCTCTAAAAACCTTTTGTAGGAGTCGTTTTGTGCATTGAATGAGGCGTTCCCAGCAACCTCCACTGCTCGGATCTAATGGGCAGTTAAATACCCACTCGATTCTGTTTTTTGACATTTCTCGTCCGATGGCGTCAAAGTCAAACAATCTCTCCGCCTCCTTCATTTCCTTTTGCGCTCCAACAAAATTGGTCCCATTGTCGCTACGCATACGTATGGGCACCCCACGTCGATTGACAAAATTGCGAAGGCATATGATGAACGCATCGGTGGAAAGATTCTCTGCCAGCTCCAGATGCACCGCTCTGGTCGTCATGCATGTAAACAGTGCGATCCACCGCTTTTCCTTTCTTCTACCTATAGCCACATTGAACGGACCACAATAATCGACGCCGCTGTATGTGAAGGGGCGGACGTAAGGCGTTAAGCGGTCTTTCGGCAGCTGACCCATGAGTGGCACTGCTGGCCTGGCTCTGTCATGTATACAAACTGGACAACGGTTCTTTACGTACCTTAAAACGTTTCGAATTGCAGGGATCCAATAGCGTTGGCGAATTTCATTTATGATCAAACAATCGTTTTGGTGGTGCCTTTTCCTATGATGATCGGCTACTATTAATCAGTGACGTAATCGTGCGGCGGTAAAATTATCGGACGGCGTGCTGATAGCGGCAAACAATAGGCTGCGTCTATCCTTCCATAGACTCTGAGCAACCCATCATCCCCCAAATACGGTGTTAACGGATATAGGCTGCTATGTTTTGTAATGGCAACTTTGTTTTTTAGTGACTGGATTTCGTGTTTATATGCTTCCTGTTGCACCATGCGACATATCTGATTTTCGGCAGTAGTTAGTTCATCGGCTTGCAATTCTCCTCTAAGTCCGCCTTTTCTGGCGTTGGTGGCGAAAAGCATTACCCAACCCATGACTCTGACAAGTGTAAGAAGGGACGAAAATTTAGTGAAATTGATGAATTTCTCACCTGTTTCGCATAAAAGCAGTCGTCGTGTGGCTAGTTCTTCGCTGACGCATTCGGCGGATGATAGTGTAGTTTCTCGAGGCCAGTGTCCCTCGTCCTGGTACAAAAATTGTGGACCTTCAAACCATCGTGATTGTGATGACATCGATTTTGATCGTGTCGCTTCATCGGCAACGTTCAGAGCTGTAGGCACCCAGCGCCACTGGTCCATCGTGCTGGTTGTTAAGACTTCAGCGATTCTATGTGCGACGTACGGTTTAGGCACTCTGCACACGAGGCGTATCGTCATAGACGCGTACCAGACATTTCATGTAGCGTCGATTTCCCTACGCCTCAAGATCTGCACACGAAGCGAGAAGCGACATAAAACTTCGCTGCACAAAACAAACAAACAAATTAATAATACGGTATTTGCTTTAAATTTCGAAGCTTTAAATAGAAAAGATGAAAAATTTTATGGAATCTTCCATTTTCTTTAATTATACACAAATTTTTTCCGATTTTTTCCACAAATTTTACTGCTTTTATAAATTTCACCATGTGGAAAAATGTAAACAAACGTCTTCTTCTTCCTGTTTTCTAAGCGTAGTACGCCTAGCTACCAGCACTGCTTTACGCCAAGCGACATGTAGCCAGCATACTTTGACGAATGCATGAAGCTGACGACTCGTGTGCAGCCTTCAATTGAAATATACGTGCGCGACATCAAAGCGTACAGCTTTCGTCTGTAGTATCTAATACGCGTCTAAAAGAGTACGCTCCGTGTGCAGAGTGCCTTATACGCCCGTGTGTGTGAGCGTATCCATAAAATCACTGTTTGTGAGTCACTCCAAAGTATGGTTCTGTTGATTTCTATGTCGAGATTTTGTTCAAGTAGATTTTTCATACGACACCCCATAACAGCTGCTTGTAGTTCCAAACGTGGAACTGTTGTCGCTTTGAGTGGTGCACATGTAGATTTGGCACCAAGCAATGCCACCTCGACTGTGTTACTCCTTTTTACCCTCAAGTAGGCCACAGCTGCATAAGCGCTCGTACTTGCGTCGACGAATATATGTAGCTGGATATCGTCAGCGTTTGGTATGAGACGGGAATAGCACCGTGGAATGGATACGGCTTTTATCAACTGAAATTCCGTCCACCAGCTTCTCCAACGTACGGCCAAATCGGGTGGTAACTCCTCATCCCAAGTGATGGTTTGTTTCCACAGCGACTGAAGCAACAATTTTGCGGATATTGTGGCGTTTGCAAGAAACCCGAAGGGATCGTATATTGACATAACTATTCCCAACAGTTCTCGCTTGGTCGGTGGCCGTTTGCCTTCTAATATATCTCTGGCTATTTTGAAAAATTTAAAATGAAACTCAAGTTTATCCGTTGACGTGTTCCAGAACATGCCGAGTATTTTGTCGACATCGGCCTTTCGTTCCAGATTTATGACTGTTGAATCATGTTCGTTCGTATTATTTAAGACGGCTTCTAGCGTTTTGCTGTTCGACACAAATTTCCGAAGGCGGAACCCGGCTGCTGCATTGATCTTCACGGCCTCTGCTATAGTTTGTTCAGCCTCCTTCATATCTTTGAAACTTATCACAAGATCGTCTACGTACGTCTTGTTTATGACGGCATCAGAACGTCTTGGCATTTCGGAACTAAACTTGGCGGCATTCAGATTTTTGATAAATTCAGCACAGCATGGTGAACAGGTGGCACCAAATATCATCGAAGTCATAACATATACTCGTATTGGCTTACTGGGATCACCGTCTCTCCAGAGGAAGCGCTGCGCATCCTGATCTTCAGCCCTGATTTGGACTTGAGAAAACATTTCTTCTATGTCACCGGCGACGGCAATCACCCCTGTGCGAAACTTAAAAAGGATACTTAGCATAGACTGGGCCTTTTCGGGTCCTTTAAGTAAGGCACTGTTGAGAGACGTATTTGATGTCATAGCAGCGGCATCGAACACGATGCGTAGCTTGTCTGGCTTGTGTGCGTTTACAACCCCGAAATGTGGTAGGTACTATGTCGTAGGTTTTAATACGTTGACTTCATTTGACGAAAGTTGCTTGGCATAGCCCTTGTCGATGTATTTGTTTATTTCGTTGATGTAGCATTTTGCGAACTGACGATCCTTATTCATCTTTGCTTCAATGTTAAATAGTCGTTTTTTTGCCATGAAGTAACTTGGTGGGAGCTTAATATTGTTTTCGCGCCACAACAGTCCAACTTCATAATGACTTCCACAATATTTCGTTGTTTCTTCAAGAATTTGCTTTGCTCTGATATCATTATCAGACTCCAATACGACGTTGACTGGCGATTTAGCGGCTAATGTATCGGTGACGATGTAGTCTTCAACGAGCTTATGCAACTGCTTGATTGAATGCGATTCTTTAACTAACATAACTCGCGCCTCGCTGTCAGCAAACTCCTGCATTGGCCCGTAGACCATCCAGCCCAACTTAGTTTTGGCGGCGATAGGCTGGTTGGGTCCATTTTCAACTATATTGCGTGCTACACTGAGAAACGAGTTATCTAACCCTAGTAATAATTCTGGCTTTATGTTAGCATAGCTCGCTATTGGTAAATTCTGTAAATGATTAAAGTTAGTTTTATTAAATGATTTCTCAGGTAAATTTAAGTTTGGTATCGTTCGAACGTTTTTTACGGCAAATGTGCGATTTGAGTTTGGACTTCGTATCTCTACTGATACTTTGCGCGATTTCTCTGAACTTTTATTTTTACCGTACCACTGTAAGGTTAATAACGACCTTTGTCCTTGCAGGCCCAAACTGTCAGCCACCCTTTCACTTAATAACGATATCGACGAACCTTCGTCAAACATGGCATAAATATCTAATTTACCTCGAGGCCCAACTAGTGTAACAGGGATTATCTTGAAAAGAGTTGACTGACTTTCCTCCCGACAATTGTAGACGTGTTCTATTTGACTTTCGTTGGCGTTGGAGTTTACTTCAGTTGGGGCATGCAACATTTGATGGTGCTTGCGTTGACATCCATCAATAGCACACGTAACTCGGCGTTGACACGTTAACAAATTGTGTCCCTTCACAAGACACCCAAAACATAGTTGGTGGCGCTTGACAATTACCCACCTTTCATTGACGTTGTGCGCATTGAATTGTCTGCACTCTGATAGTGAGTGCCCTTGGCTGCATAAAACGCACCGTTGCTGACGACGATTGTTGTTGTTAGATACTTCGGTGGTATTAAGTACTCGACGGCTGCCACCTCCTGCTATGGCTGTCTGTCTATTACCTGTAGTTGGTTGGCTGACTTGACGTGTCACTGGCATTAAACAATTTCGTTCGGCGAACCTCGGCATCAGTGCGACTACTCGAGCTAACTCACTTAACCAGGTAGCGAAACATTCAACTGTTGGATAAGTAACGATTTCGGCAGCCCGCCTGCTCCATTCGAATTGCTTCGAAGGAGGTAACTTCGCTATTAATGACTCAAGCAATGTAGGATTCATGAGGTGATGTTCGCATCTGGCCGATTTGAAGAACGCCACTATATTCCGCACTTTCGAGGACAATTCCAATATTTGGTCAAGACGGTTCTCAGAAATAGGTGGAAAGCTTTGTATTTTCTGTAGTTGCGAACGAACCAACAATTCCGGGCGGCCAAAATTAAATTCCAGTTCGCTCAATACACTCGGTACGTTCTCAGGGTATATGAGGAGCGATGTCACTGTGCGCCTTGCTTCACCTCGCAAAGCCTTTTGCAACCTTATGAGATTTTGCCGGTTGCTATAGCTGAATTCCGTCGTTGTGTCGCGATAACATGCGATAAACAACGGCCAATCTTCGGGGCTTCCTTCAAATACTGGCAAAGGGTAGAGCCTAGTAGCAAAATTGTCCACAAACGGTGGTGTTGGATTCGGCTGAGTCGTGAATGCGTTGGCTTGTGGTGTTGACGTCGTCTCATGTGACTGCTGTTGCTGACTATGTACTACTTGGCTATGTTGCGCATTTGCTAATTGTTGTACTGGCTGTGTACGTCGATTACTTTCCGCGCTTTCGGTTTCAATGCGTTGGCGTAGTTGCAACAGGTCACCTCGTTGTGTATTCGTTTCATTACGCAATTGTAAAACTGATTCGCGCAAAGCTGTGATTGAGGCCACAAGTGTACTCAAATTTTCTTGTGCCGGCTGTTGTGCTACCGATGCTAGCTGTTGTGGTACCGCTGCTGGCTGTATCTCTATCATGGTTTCGTCGAGATTTGTGTCGTCCTCCACTGATTGTCTCCGCTGGCTCATTCCTCTCGTTATCATTGGAACTCAACGCGTACGAATTGACAAATTTTAGGTTATCAACTCTATATTGCTCCTATGGCCAACGAAAATGTCCTGTGATAATTTTCCAATGCACTTGCAACGTGCTGTCGATAATTCTAATGATGAATTTGCAAATTTTTAATTTGCCCAACTGTGGCTTACGAAAATGGCTGCTTGGCGAAAAGCCGGCAATTTGTTGCGATTGCCAAGAAGACAAATTTGCAGAAATGTGATCGACGGCGTCCCGACTTCGCAACAAACAATCAATAGTTTAATTTTAAAACATTTAATGAAAAAACATCCAACACTTTACAATGTGTAGTTACAAGAAATAAAATATATTTTGATGGCGAATGACGCACTGCAAATTTTTTGGTCTTCTTTAATTATACAGAAAGGTTTAGTGCTCGTACAAAAGGCGATAAATTTCGATAACTATGGCGATGCCAGATTGTCTCATGGTTGGCTAGTTATTCACAGTACGAATTTATTTGGTAAGATATGCATGGGATGATAGTTAATAATTTCAAGATTTGTACGTATGTATGCATATTGATGATACCGGATGACGAGACTGAGTTAGTAATTTGTTATATACTTCTATGTATTTTTCATTGGAGTAATTTGCACAAGTTACTTGATATAAGATTAGTCGACAACACTGAATATGTGTACACCTAAAATGCATCAAATTTCCAATTAAAGATATTTTATAAGAATGTTTTATAATTGCAGGAAGGTAATTAAATTTCAATTATAATGGTTCAAAATTGCGAAAGTATTAAGCATAGCATCGGAGTTAAGTGGAATGTGGAGTTAATGGAATTTACATACATATATGTAATTGGGAGTCGTAAAAAGGTTCGTTAAAAGTAAATATAGTGTATGATTAGAAACGCTGCATAAAGGTCAAACCCAACCACGTGACAACTGCGATTCAATTTAATATTCTTTTAATGAACCACGATCCGATAAAAATCTTTTTCCGGGGGGTAGGGGTGGTCTCACAGATCACAAAAAACAAAGTCCCACTTGCTATGGCATCGGCCCCATCTATAGTATCGATAGTTACATCGATGGTTTTCCAGCACTAATAGAACGCATTTTGCGGAGGCGGCCTTCGGCCGCGCTTTAAAAAAATAACCCTCAACCCGCAGAATTCTCTTTCTGGAGATCTTTAATATTATAATTTAATGATTGTCGAGTGTTGAAATGTATTATCATCCACAGAATGGTCACTGAAAAATTCCCAGTAGTTTGTAAATAAATGAAACTGGTTTATTTTATCCAAGCTGACCCGAAAAATTAATTTTAATAATAAACGAATTTTATGATTAAAGTCATGAAAATTACTTAAATGTACCTATAGTAAGGAAAAACGCAATATTGAGAGAAATTGCAAATCAAAGAGAGCTCGTTCATATGTATCTCGAATTTGAAATCTCATGTAACCACGTTTTTGCACTTTGTCTAGCATTTTCAACTTCTTTCTTTTCTTCCTCCCATAAACACGCAATAATAACCGCATTAAGTTCACTTTTGTCCGCAGTTGTAGCGCGGCATGGCGAGAGAACTGCAAACCAAATTGAATCGCAGTTGCAGCGTAGTGGCCTTAAAGCGCAATAATGCCAGTAAGTACATATTTTTTTGATGATTGTGATGAGCAACGCTTTATGAAAAATTTGCGTTTCGTCGTACCATACGAAAACTAGCACTTAAAATTTCTTTCATAGGATTTCTTTGTAATAATTTTTTAAAGTGCTAGTTTTCGTGTGGTACGATGGTTTATGGACGCTCTGCTTGTACTGCAAAAGCAGGTTGTGCTTAAAACTGAGTTTCTGAATATAGTCATAGTTTTGAATATGAGTATAAATGAGAAAACTAACAGAAATATATTATTGATGAAAATTACACAGACCTGTACTGATTACCAAATTGAAAGACTATATGTTCTGATAAAATTGATGTAAATCTTTTTTTAATAACGTTACGATGGATTTTTTCTAACATAACATTATCTTTATAACAGGTTTAGCTGGTACTTGGAACGCAAAAGCTGTATCTTTGTCAATAGCGGGCTTGAGATGTTGAAAAAAAGGTTTCCAACTCGGTCCTTCTCATACTGCATAATAGACTTGTGATGAAATTCCTCTTCGGAAGCTTCTTTGACGATAATATAACTATTCAAGCTCAACAGGCCTGATTTTATTTTTATTTTTCTTGATACGTGTTATTCATCTTTGAGTATTACTAAAAGTCAGTTTCTTTGCAGGTAAACCTCTTAAATACTACTGGGCTTTGAATTCGCAACCAGCAGCCCGATTCTGAGCGTTATCTCAAAATTACTGGTTACCAAATGCGCAATCGGTGTTTTGGCGCAAATAGTGACGATGTCGAAGCAATTCCATACGAACGGAAAGAAGTCGGGCTGAAAATGTGAGCAAAATGTTGCCACAAATTGAGGTGGTAACTTAATTTTCCTGCTGCATTTTACCAGTAAATTAAATTATGGTATAACGCCGGAATAAGGCCATTAAAAGGTAATAATTGGAATATGTATGTGAATTAATTTAAGCTTTCTAAACTGCGGCTTATTGTTTGTGATTTTTAATATTTTACGTAATGATGAGAACACATGATTTTTTCCTTTTGCGGTTTCCACCGGAAGTTTGCTAATGACGGCTAGGACGTCTGATATATACCTATACATATATTTTTATTATATACTTATTTATTTATGATAATAAAATTTTTTCTCAACTTTTTAGTAACTAACATGTGCATACAGCATAACAGACCAATTCTGAGCGTTACCGCAAAATCACTTTACTGGTAATTTACTTTGCTGTAAATTGTTACAATTTTTCAATCGATATTTCGGCAGAAATGGTAACGATGTCTAAGCAATTTCATACGAAAGGAATGGGGTTGAAAATGTTACCACATATGGAGGTGGTAACACTGCTGCAACCGGAATACGAAGATGGTGTTCAAAGTTCCAGATTCTTCATTCCTGCAGTAAAGTCAATTATATTACATCAAAATAAGGTCGTTAATACATTTTTTTTATTTGCTTAAAAACAATGTTACGGTTTTTATTTGTAATAAGTAGGAGGAAAATCATAGGCCCGGTTTCACCAACCGGTCTCAACTTAGTTAAGCCGATTTTTTTACGTTTTCAGTTTCACCATGCAACTGAGCTAAGTCACAAGTTAGTCAGCTTTTGTCTTGACTAAAAATAAACTAAGAATTTGAGTCGCTTAATGCTAGAGACACACATCGTAGTATAGTAGAAATATTGCGATCTATACCACATATGTGTCACTCTCATATTGTAGTTTAATTGAAAATTTTCATAGTAAATGCAAATCATAGTATTGATAATAGCTTTGTTTCTTTATCCACTAATTAACGTTAATAAACACTAATTTCTAGATTTGACATATAATTTGTGTTTCTTTGGTTCAAGTCAGATATACCAGGTAGGCGCAGGGGCGAATTCAGAAAATACCCATGTATTTTGTTATTGTAATTGGTAGAGTGCAAGGCAAATTCATTATGGTAATGACACGGCGAATTCGGGAATATTCGCTTTAAATTTTCGTCCAGCAAAATGTCAAACTCAATGTAAAATTTTTCTTTGTTTGACATTCTCCTGTATTCTTCTATACACTGTGAACTAAAACCGAGAAGAAGTCATCTGTTCACGTACCACTACCATAAGAATGAATTTGCCTTGGTAGAGTGTAATGTCAAAATGATATTTCGCCGTGGTTGAAATCTGAATTCGCTTGGGACTCGCTCATTCCTATTGGCCATGATTATAATTCGCTTGGATTTTGACATTACACTCTACCTTTGGAAATAAAAAAAGTAGTTTCTGAATTCGCCCGTGCGCCTACCTGGTATATCTGCCTTGCAATAACTTAGAGGTAGGCGCACGGGCGAATTCAGAAACTACTTTTTTTATTTCCAAAGGTAGAGTGTAATGTCAAAATCCAAGCGAATTATAATCATGGCCAATAGGAATGAGCGAGTCCTAAGCGAATTCAGATTTTAACCACGGCGAAATATCAATTTGACATTACACTCTACCAATTACAATAACAAAATACATGGGGATTTTCTGAATTCGCCCCTGCGCCTACCTGTACTGAGTTTCTGTAATGGCCTGGTTATGCTACCAATCAAGCTGGTCGAGCACCGTGTAATTGTTGTTGTGCACTCCGACGGTGAGAGAATTTTCGGACTCTCACATCCAGCAAACTTGCTGTGTGAAACAGGCAGCCAGCAAACGAGGTTTCAGAGGTAATAATGTGTTATGTTGTGTATGTGCTCAGTAATTATCATGTGTTATGTTGTGTATGTGCGCTCCAATCACCAATGTAAGCATAACCACCTCTCACCAATCACGAAATGTTTCCGATTTTGATTGGCAATGTTGATTGGTACCATAACCACAGCATAACTGAACTCTATCAATGTTTTCGACTGAGTGACGTCATAATGACGTCAATAGATAGATTCTCACCTGCTTTTTAGGTGGTGACAAAGTGTGGAACGTATTAATGTGACGTCATTTTGATCGACAATTTCCCCGATTTTGTTACAGAAACTCACTTCTGGTATATCTGCCTTGATTGGTAGAGTGTAATGTCAAAAAAAAGTTATTGTACCATGCTTCGGTTTCTCTCCAGTAAAAGAGAGCGAACTCAACGAAAATTGAGAGAGCACTGAACGAAACTGGATAGAGCGGCAATGATAGTTCTACTCAAGGCAGATCTATAAAGGTAACAGCACGGCGGCCATGTTGAAAATCTCTCGTCTAAAACGTCAAAAAGCACGTACGAAAATGTAAACAAGACGGAAGTAAACAAAATAAAAGCAATACGATTTGACAATTTAGCCAAAATGAAAATGAATCAGGTGCTGAGCTTATATTACCGGTATAGATCTGCCGTGGTTCTACTCATGGTAGAAAAATAAGAGGTAAAATCACTTATTGATGTAGGCAGCCATCTTAGCCATTTGACTTTTATTGAATTTATGACATTTCATTGAAATCATGCTACCAGATTAAACAACAGGAAATGTTTTTTGGGCCAAAATGTGAAGTTTGTGAAAATAAATTAATTTATTTTAAAAAAAGTAATTGCTGCGAAAGCTGTGTAATTTGTTCGAAATAAATAAATAAATCTACTTTCATACGCTTAATTTGTGAAAAAAGATTTGAAAAATGAGCTGCGAAAATACCGTGCACTTTTGCAAAGGCTTAGCGGTGAAGTTTTTTTATACCTTTCATGAGAATGAAATGGTATTATAACTTAGTGCCAAAAAATTTTTGTCGAAAGTACCAGAAGGAAGCGTGGGGGACCCACCAAAATATATACCGATATGATCAGAATCACGAGCTGAGTCGATTAAGCCATGTCCGTCTGTCCGTCCGTCCGTCTGTGTGAACGCAAACTAGTCCCTCAGTTTTTGAGATATCTGAATGAAATTCGGAATACAGGTATGTTGTTATATGCAGCTGATCATTTGTCGGAACCGGCCGAATCGGACCACTATAACATATAGAAAACAACCGATTATTCAGATATACATGAAATTTTTGGAAGTAATTTGTGCATAACTTCCCCATTTAAACAGCTAAGGACATGAAACTTTGAAGTAGACGTGCCCATTTTGGCCCAAACAAGGTAACCGAAAATTGTCTAGATCGGACCACTATAACATATAGTTCCACAACATCCGATTATTCAGATATACACATTTTGGTGTATAACTCCCCCATTTTAACAGCTAACGGCGTGAAATTTTGAAGTATTTGTACCCATATGGGCCCAAACAGGGTTACCGAAAATTGTCAAGATCGGACCACTATAACATATAGCTCCCATACAACCGATTGTTCAGATTTGGACATTTTGGTGTATAACTCCTCCATTTTAACAGCTAACGGCGTGAAATTTTGAAGTATTTGTACCTATATGGGCCCAAACGGGATTACCGAAAATTGTCAAGATCGGACCACTATAACATATAGCTCCCATACAACCGATTGTTCAGATATGCACATTTTGGTGTATAACTCCTCCATTTAAATAGTAAAGACACCATTTTTTCTAATAAATCTTTCCATAAATAACCCACAGAATTAAAATTATAAATTAAACTTAATCCGGCTATGTACATACATAGGTAACTTTTCATTTCCCCACTCATGAAAGGTATGAAGTCTTCGGTACGGCCGAAGACAGCCGCGCTTTTACTTGTTTAGGTTTCCAGCAATTCCGTTTATAAGGAATCAATGGCTTCAAGCGTGCCAAATAGAGGAAGTTGATCTTCCAAAGAACCCATTGATGTGCTCAGTGCATTTCGGTGCTAGCGATATTAGTAGCACAAACAACAAAAAATTATTATCGAAATGTGCAGTGCCGAGTTATAATGCGAAAACAAAGTATGGACGCATTATTTACAATGTGCAAAAAAAATCTTAATAAAAGTATGTATTTTTTAGAGTGAAATTAGTGGAAAGCAGAACATTTTTCCGTATACGGCACTTAAATAGGATAATGAAAGAAAAAACAAGGTTACAAAAAAAAAAAAAAATGAAAAAAATTACAACTTAAATGAGTTTAATAAAGAACTTTAAAATATACCTTCTTGTTTCATTTAATCTGAATTCTGCATTTCTGTTCCAGCAAATTTTTGCTTGTATTGTACTCCTTATCTTCCCTTTCTGTAAGATAGAAGTGAAAAAGAACGAGCAAAATGTAAAGGATTTCGGTGCGCCGAATCCGAATCTGAAGTCAGATTTTCGGTAATACGTACAGTTTTTGAGATATTCATGCCCAAATAGGCGAAAAACGCGTTTTTTTGGCTATATTCACTCCACAATATCTTTTAAATAACTTACAGCCGCACTCAGAGTCGTTTAATGATTACTTAAGGCATTCCTTAGTATAGATTTTGAAAAGTTCACTCTCACAGCCGCACTCAGAGTCGTTTAATGATTACTTAAGGCATTCCTTAGTATAGATTTTGAAAAGTTCACTCTCAGAGTCAGTTAATGATTCATTAATAGCCCTTAACGACATTTAAAGTTAAGTACGGAAAATTCTTCACTTAAATTTTTAATGAGTGATTTTGACATTTTTTTTTATTTTTTTTTGTCAAGAAATTAATATTTTGAACAAACAAAATAATTGCTGCATGCATATGTATGTACATACATACAAATTGTCGTTTAAAGTGCATTGACGCATTGTCCCAATGTTAAAATTCTTGTATGAATGGATGGAGTGGGACCCCAGGAATTTATTTTTGCGGAAATCTCATTTTTTGGCTAAATGCCATCTAGGCGGCTTGTACTTGGTCGATACGCAGTTTTGCACTTTAAACGACGATATGTATGTATACTAGAGCGTATTGCCAAAAAAAAGTTTAAAATGTTCCCCTCTGGTTCGAATGTTTACTCCTTGGAGATTTCAAAAATGGAAAAAATTTTTTTTTCGGCTCCCTGTAAAAACAGCGAAATTCGTTTTTTGCTTATAACTTTTCTATTTGGTGTTTGATTTTAACGAGCAATATATTGTTGTAAACGTTTTAACCCGTGCCATATTTCGTCCATATAAGCCATTAACCTGCGACACCAACTTTAGCTTTTATTAAAATTTATTTAAAACCAACACCCTGTATTAAAAAAATTTTTTTGAATAAAGTAAATTTAGCCTTGAATTTAGTTTTGACATCATTATATGAGTAAAAAGGATTATTACTTATTAATATTAGCTCTGTTTAATGAACAAAAAAAGTTCGGAGCAGGTTAGAGCAGAGCAAAGTAGGGCAGCTGTCGAAATAGAGCAACATAGAGCAACTCAGAGCAGAAATGCCATGAAGAAGTACATAGTACACTCAAATGATCGATTGGAGCTCATTTAGAATTACAGAGCCACCATGCTTGCAATTTTATTCTTATACGGACTTGCAGGAACTACAAAATTCTAATGATGTTATAAAAATACCTGATTATTATTTCCAAACGGCAGTGATTGATACTAATTATACTAATTATAACCTATTAATTTACTCAGATTTTCTATGCCATTCTCTAAATACTGAGCGATTTGAACAGGTAGTAAGTGATTCTTGTACAGAAGTTGCCGACGAGGAACGCCTAGGTTTTATACTCGCTAAAGTAAGTAGCCGAGAACGTTACAGAAACTAGAGTGTTATGGTATGCGTTTGACCTCGATTACGATCTACAATCGAGTGGAGCAGCAATGCATGGCGGTCGGCATGATCTAGGGTTGCACTGTGGCTAGTCATTGTCGGCTGGGCGGGGTTCTTGCCTACATTGCTGTCCTGCGCCATAAACAGAAAAAATTCATATCATGCCTTTTCAAACCAAAACGAGTAAAATCAAACGAAAACAACATCCGGTTTTAGCCGGATGCCACGGACGGACCGTTGAAAAATTCAAAAGATAACCCGAAAAAAAATCAAATTCAAGAGGCATCAGTTAAATTTAAATAAATGCAAACCGAGGGAAAATGTCGTTAAAATTTGAATATGAATTTTGAACGTACATATGTACGTTAAAGTCAGACGGACGTTAGCAAAACATTTAAACCGAAATTTAAATCGGACGGAAATACTGACAATCGACGGAAAAATTTGAAAATAGATAATCGGACGTTATATTTAAATAATCGCGGACGGAAGAGAAAAGATTTAAATTTGAATACACGTTGAAATCAAAAAAAACTGTCAAAGTGAATTTGAATTTGAATATACATATATATCGCGAAAAAAAATCGTTAAATTTGAATTTAATTTGAATCAACCGGAAGGACCGGTTATTAACAGGCATCTGAAAATACATAAAAGAAGCTGAAATTTAAAATATATGAACAATCCAAAAAAAAAAGTTAAAGGCCGAACTCACAAGGGGGTGGCGTCGCTGATGTTGTTGCAGCGCCGGTGCTTATCTACCCACCCTCATCCTTGGTCATCAGCGCACATATATTTTGATGACCCCGTTCCTGAAAATCCCTATCCCATTTTTAATTAAGGTGGATCAGCATTCCCATTATAATTTCAACAATTTATTTGGAATTCATTCGTCTCCTTTTTTTTTTTTTTGCTAAATCCTTACTCTACTTTTCCTTCATTTTAGTACACTAGGGCGCCCTTTTTTTTTTTCTTTTTACAGAGAAATTAAAAAAAAATATATATAAAATACGGAAAATAATATAAATAGCTTACGACCTATGCTCCGGTGGTTGTTGCTGCTGCTGTTGTCGTTGTTGGTGCTATGGGGATTGTTGTTGTTGCTGATTGATGTTGTGCTGATGGGTTTTTGTTGTTGTCGTTGTTGTTGCTGTTGTTGTTGTTGCTGTTGTTGCAAATAATGATGTTGCTGTTGTTGTTACTTACGTTGTTGTTGTTAATTTTGTTGTCAGCGTTGCCAATACTACCGTCACAAAGCTTCAAATTGCAATTCAGCGCGAGTTATGACTTGAAAAATCCTTATAGTTTGAATGTTAGTTTGTTGCTTTTGTTGCAATCAAATTGACTTGCGTAGCGAAAAAAAAGTTTAACGTTTCTGTTGGCAGTTTTAATTGGTTGTTTTGCTCAAGTAAGAGTACACTAGATGTTGTTGTTCTTCTTGTTGTTGACTATTTGTTGTACTAGCAATTCTTTCTGAAAGTCTTACATCGCTTTGCTGTTGATTTGGGCTTTATACTTGTTGTTGTTGTTAGTGCTGGGACACTGTAGATAAATATTAAGCAGGAAAAGTGTGTTTTTATTTTGTATCTTAAAAAAATCGCTGTTATGCTATATCCAGCAGCTGCTTTCTTCCTTCAGTGTTTCTTCTACTATTTTAACCCTTTCTTCACACAATGGATGCGTTGCCAAATTCACCGAATGCGCTGCATTGGTTACTATTGTTGTTTATTTCCCTTTAAATTTCGTTTGGCTATGTGTCAGCGACGGAAGTACCAGCCTCGGGCATACAAAAAAAATACCGGCGCACCTAAACCTTCTTTTTGCATGCGCATTCACTTTCGAGCATTTGTTGACTACCTTATTTTTATAGCACCTAAGTTTAGTTTTTATTATTTTTTTTTTTTTTTTTTTTTTTTTTTTTTTCACATTGTAGTTAATTTTTCACTTTATTAGGAATCGATTGGACATGATTGAGACTAAATTCTTTACAAGCTTGAATTTGATAAACCTTACATTAATTAAACCATGTACAATTTGTATGTGAAATTCTTTCAAGGTACCATTAATTAATTATGTAGTTCTTTCATTTGGTATGATTATAAATATGTTCAAGTTATGTACTTGTATTCCGACTGGAATATTTTTTTTCAGTTGCTGGGAAGCATCTTGACATTTTTGGGGATAGTTATTTTTACACACTTAAACTATACACAACATTTAATATTAATACCTTTAAATTTTCGTTCGTAAAATGACAAATTATGCTGTGCTCAGATGTAAGCTTTTGTTTTTTTTTTTTTTTTTTTAATAATCGATTCGGTTCGCAATTAATTTTATGCAAGGTACTTTTAATTAATTATGTTTTTTTTTGTATGCATTCTTTCGTGTGTAGGTTTTATCACTTTTTCCGACGGAACCGTCTCAACCGCCTTTTCCCGATTAACTCCCATCAACTGATTTTTCGCAACTAATCGCTGTACTAAAAATTTTCTATCCAAGCGTGCCTTCCACCTTTTTATCTATCCAGTTTGGAAGAGTCCCGTTTTCTTTCCATATAGCCTGCAGTGGTGTAGTGACGTGTGCATAATAGTGGCGTGACTTTACGGTTACCCGAATGTCTATATCATGGTATGACGCTAGCAATGGCACAAGCGAGATGGAATGCGATTGCCATGTTACACAAATAAAAATACCAAAACTTTCGGAATAAAATGCCTCAAGCATTTTTCCCATGAAACTATCTCAAATTAATCGCTTATATTCGTGCCCTAGTAAATTTGCTACTGTAAAATTCTACATTGTTGTCTTACGCTCAAATTATAAAAATGGTAAGAGACAGGAAAATCTGATTAATGAAATAGTATGTTTGTTTCTTATTAAACTAGCAGCTAGCTGTCAAGTGAAATGAAAAGAGCAAAACGGAAAGAATTACGCTCATAAAGAGTGAAATGAACAGAAAATCAAGAAACCTTCTGCCAGCCCAAACCTGGCTAACTATCCATAACTAGCCAATAAGAAACAAACATAGTAAAATTATTTGGTAAATAATTATTTAATTTTCTGTGAACTATGTAAAATTTAAAATTGTATGGAGCGCATAAGAACATCTTATAATAGGTGCATTTGAAAGTACTAAGTATCCGAATAACCACGTGTTACGGTGTTCATGGCAACCCTGGAGAACCAGTTTCTCCATCACCAATACATGTGCATATCCCGCCATTGGAACGATTGTCAATGTTGAGATGGGAAGTTTCTGTTAAGCTTTCCCCATGAGAGGCCTATTTGTAGAGGTTGGCTCGAAAGCTTGCCTATTTACAATAAAAAAATTTCATGCAATCTATAAGGATTGAAATCTTAAGAATGAATCAAAACCACATAACCATATAACCATCTAGAAGAAAAAAGAAAATCGATGTAAATTTCGGATAAACCCACTCACTTAAAATTTGTTTAGACACTTAGTGGAGGAAAAAGAATTAATTACAGGATTTTGAATACAAAAAAAAGGTTACATTTAAGATATCTAGTAACTGAATAAGAAAATACAAATTTTAAATATTGCCAGAACACCACCAGTGGTGAATGAAATTTACTCGTACAAGGAAATGACTCTTGTCAAAAAAAAATTGTCAGCTGTTGCCATCGAGACAACCTCAAAAATCACCCTCGTTTCGCAGTGCGGCCACCTGTTACACTAGCCCATAGCTCAAACATACAAGGTCGATGCGAGGGAGAATCGCTCTTCTTCTTCTTGGCATATGTCAACTTATTGTCTGTTGCCTTGATTTTACAATTTTGCAGGCCTTGTTCGTAGAAGTAGAATGCTAAGCTCAAGGTTTATCCATAGAAGGTTATATTAGTTACGTTTTGATGTGCGCGTTTCCAAAAAAAAATGTCAACGTGAAAGAGGAGAGAAATTATTTTCAAAGTAAAAATTTTTCCCCAATCGGTTCTATCTGACGTTCGCACCTTTTTTGCACACGTACCCAATTGCAATCGGCTTATCTGCCGCGAAATCCTTCTTTAAACAATCCCTGCTAAGTTGTGTGTTCACTTCTTTTTCCCTGCTTTTGACATTTGAAATAAGCCGCCTAACGTCAATCGCATATTCTGCCTCCCATGCGGCGACCTGTTTAGTTTGGCCACGCGTCAACCATTCTTCTTCACCATGTCAGCACGTCGGCCATTATGAAATGGAAGTTATTGGAAAAGTACTAAGAAAAACTACTAAAATAGTGGTGATGCCACACAGACAGAATTGAGCAACCGAAATTAACCCGTTTATGATCGATATCAGGATTGATATCGATAGCGAACCATAACAGACCTGCTTCGCTTCGAAGACCTGACGAGGGAGCGAACAGGAAAAATGGTTTGCCTGTAAGGTTGTTGCGATGATACTCAACTGTTAACTACGTGGGGCACGACTCACCCCTAGATAAGAGTCTCAAATCCTACCACAGCTAACCGGGCAACAGAGGCTCCATCAGGTGATACCAAAAAAAAACGTATGCTATATGAACGTGCAATCTAGTAGTGTATGAAAATCCGAGAATAATTGAAAGTCAGGTATAATAAAAAAAATTCATTTGGTAAAAAAAAACCAAAACGCGTAAGTCCGGTGTTGCGGTAATTCTCTATTGGCTTAGGCCAGAGAAGCCTACTCCCCCCTAGGAGCCCTCCTCCTAGGTGCCGATCTTGGTCGGTCTTAACAACCTGTCCCCCCCGGCTGATCCAACCCCGCACGCTGGACCCAGGACAGGCGGTCTTGAAAAAGACCCTTGGTCCGCTGGTTTCTCGCCCCCCGGAATGGGCTTTACAAAAAAAGTTAAATTATTTTGTTTCCTATTTTAAGGCTTCGCGGCCTTAGACATTTTTTTACAGGAGAACGCGTCTAAACTCCGAATACAATCACCCTATCGGCTGGTCTATGGTCCCTAACCTCGCGAAGCTGGACAAAAAAAAACTTTAACAGGAAAATCATCAATACTCCGTTTGAATAGACATTTTTGTATTGGAGAACTCGTCAAAACTCCGTAAGGTTAGGCATTTGATATAGGAGAACTCGCCAAAACTCCATAAAACTAGACATTTTAATTTGGGAGAACTCGTCAAAACTCCGTATAAGCAGACCAATTGGAATATGGACTGCTAGATGGTCCACGGTTCCCGATGGGAGCGCTGGTGATCCACCTATTATTATAACTGCTCGGGGAGAATACTGGGCGAATTGTCCCCGACCGCCAAGACGCCCAGCGGGGTCTTATTGAGGACGGATATCAGAAGCATGGAATCGTCCTATTAACTTCCCTGTTAAGTCTTCTAAGTCATACAGTGCATTGCCAACTTTTCCACGAACTCGACACTTAATATATTTTGGCAGGAATTTCGCGTTTATGCCCTGTTTGAAGTTGCTCAAGGCAAAATTTCTTCGAAATACTTCTTGACCTTCCCTATAGTTCACAAGCCTAGAGCGCTTATTGTAAACCTGCTTGACTCTGTCATTTGCCTGCGCTAAGTTTTTACGGATTTGCTCGTGGATTCCTGATAACTTGTCAGCTTTACTCACTATCGGTACACGATCTTCTTTGAGGCTATCCAGTTTCTCTAATAACTTATACGCGGATGCGTGTTGGACCATATTCTGACCATATAATGCAAAGTACGGAGAGCACTGAATTGATGTATGAAAATCGCTTCTTAGAACTGCT
This sequence comes from Urophora cardui, assembly GCA_960531455.1. Classification (NCBI taxonomy): domain Eukaryota; kingdom Metazoa; phylum Arthropoda; class Insecta; order Diptera; family Tephritidae; genus Urophora; species Urophora cardui. The sequence continues at coordinate 81,127,139 of OY482671.1, read as the reverse complement.
AAAATTTCGGGTATATGTTTGTCCCAGTCCGTATGATCCTGCTTATCTTTTAGGAAAATTCTTATCTTGGAAACTATCTCTCTATTCACGCGTTCGGACGCATTAGCTTGTGGGGAATATACTCCTGTTCTAACATGCGTCACACCATACTTTCCAAAGAACGCTTTCATTTCTTTTGAGATGAATTGTTTCCCATTATCGCTGTGGATATGTTCTGGGACCCCTATAGCTGGAAAAATCTCTGTACCGAAGTAGTTCATTACATTGATAGTTGTCGCTCTCTGCATTGGCTTCAGCCACACATACTTTGAAAAATGGTCTAAAATAATAAAAATAAACTGGTTCCTGCGTTTTGATCTAGGATAAGGTCCTAAGAAGTCGCAATATAAGCGCTGAAAAGGTCTCTCTGTAACAAAAGCGCTTCCTATAGGTGGTCTTGACTGCTGATTCGTTGTTTTTACAGCCTTGCAAGTTTCACAATCTTTTACATAATCTCTAACATCCCTAGCTTGTTGTGACCAGAAGTATTTCGACCTAACCCGTTCCAATGTCTTTTGCCAACCTCCGTGATAACTCCTAACTGCGTCATGTGCCATTCGTATTGCTTCCTCCCTGAGTCCTTGGGGTAACCACAACCGCCATAACGAGTCTTCCTCACCTTCCACACCTTTTCGAAACTTAACCCTTTTAAAAATCAAACCGTCTCTGACGCACAAATCCGGGAGAGCCTCACCGTTTACTGTGATTGTTCTGATAAGATCCAGATACTCATTGGCTCTAAATTCGGATGAGTCTAAGTCTATTTCGCAAGGCGCGGGAGATGAAGTCAACTCGTCAACGTCAAAACGCGACAGAGCGTCTGGTACTACATTCAGAGCCCCCTTACGATGCTGCATTTCGAAATCATATCTCTGTAGTAACAGTGACCATCTAGCTAACCTACCACTAAGGTCTTTTTGCGTCATCAACCATTTAAGGCTTGAGTGGTCCGTGATGATACGAAATGGCAGCCCTTCAACGTAGGGTCTGAAACGCTTGACGCTAACAATTGCGGCGAGGCATTCCAGCTCGGTGACTGTATAGTTGCGTTGAGCATTATTTAATTTTTTCGAAACGAAAGCTATTGGATGCTCTGCACCATTATCATCGACCTGGAATAACACGCCTCCCACTCCTATTTTGGAAGCATCACATTGAATGACAAATTCTCGGGAAAAATCGGGTTGAGCTAAGACTGGAGCGGAACTCAGAGCTACTTTCAGTTTTTCGAAGGCCTCTATTGCTTCTGGAGTGAATTTGAAAGGACCAGGTGACTTACGTAAACAATCTGTCAAAGGGCCTGCTAAATCAGCGAAATTGGTAATAAATGCCCTGTACCAATTTGCCATGCCCACGAACCTGCGAACCTGTCGAGGAGATTTGGGAATGGGGAAATTCTGCATTGCCTCGATTTTCTCTGGATTCACTTTCAAACACCCACTGCCTATAACATACCCTAAGTAACGAATTTCTCTCTGGCAAAATTTACTTTTACTCACATTAATTGTAAGGCCTGCACTTTTCAAACACCTCGCAACGTCTGCTAAAAGTTTGATGTGGTCGTCAAAATCCGCACTACATACCAACAGGTCGTCCAAATAAACAAAAACATGTTCTCGCATATACGAGGGAATTGCTTTGTCCATGAGTCGACTCATTGTTTGCGGCGCGTTACACAGCCCAAAGGGCATAACTTTGTAATGGTACAAGGGTTTACCTGGCACCGCAAACGCTGTCTTCTCTTTTGACGACTCAGTTAGTTTAATTTGGAAGAACGCGTATTTTAAGTCGATACCACTAATAAAGTGCGTATCCTTTAAACGACTCAATAACCCGTTGATATGCGGCAGCGGATATGAGTCTTTCTTCGTGACTGCGTTTACCTTCCTAGAATCTATGCAGAGTCTAACCTTACCAGGTTTCCGTACTAAGACAACTGGGCTACACCATGGCGAATTCGACTCTTCGATGACTCCCATTTTCAATAATCTATCAATTTCGCTGTAGGCTTCAGCCTGTCTTGGTGGCGAAAGAGGAAAATGTTTGCTTTTAATTGGGACTGCGTCACCCGTGTCAATGTCGTGCTCCACCAGCTGTGTTTGCCCTAGGCCTAATTTTTCAACCGACGGAAACATATCAATAACTTTTTGCAAATCGTACTTCTGGGATGGAGTCAAATCATGAAAATTGGGACCTTCTTCTATATCTTCCTTTGCTTCTAGGCAAGATACACTTGGAAATATTTCGGGAGCTAAAGCAAATGCTTTCCAAAAATCTACTCCGAAATAGGCTTCCTGGAGAAGCGAAGGAACAAGGTAAAAGGATATAGATTTTGTTGTATTTTTAAAAGTGACAGGCAATGAACTGCAGCCTATTATCTTCCGTTTGTCGCCGCCTGCTGTATATATACATTCATTCATTCCCTTATAGTTGAGATTGTTTTCTTCTAAAAATTTCAAACAGTCCTTACCCAGAATAGAGACGTTGGCTCCTGAGTCCAATAATCCCACTAGTGATCCATTTCCTATCCTCACCCTAATCATTGGTCTTTCATCGTCTGTAAGGACGAGTGTGGTGCTTTCCAAAAGCTTGCGTACCTGGACACGTTTGCTATACCTCTTCCTACACTGCAAAATTTTTTCGGGTGGATATGGTTGGGAATCATTCGTGAAAATATTTGACCTAACCAATTGATAGTTTTGTTCTCTTTCTTCTAATCTGGGTTGGAAAATGGTCTGACAACTAACATTCCTACCTGAAGCTTTCAAAATACGAATTGGTCGAGAATTGGTTTGTGACGAAGTCGGGCTATCTGAATCTGAACTATTTGAATTATCCGTACTATCAGGGAAAGTTACTATTGGTGTTGATTGACTACTTGCGGAACTGGCCGAAAGTGGACTAGGCTCAGCACTCGCGACGATTGGTTGCGTATTGACTGAAGTGGGGGCTATAGTCCCGAACGAGTTTCCCCCTCCCTCTTCTCGGTCGGATAACGGTTTCCCTGACCACGGTGGTCGTTGGGACACTTCGGAGTCAACACTCCTCTCTGACCGCATTTGAAACAAAACTGAGATCTGATGGGCTCCTCACAGTATATATAAGAATGGCCCATTGCCTGGCAATTCCAACATTTAATCCCTGAGTAGTCTGGCTTACCCATGCGACGATAATTCAGTGCTTCTATCTGTGGATCTACTATATAATCCTCACTTCCGACCCTACAATCTGGAGCTATGGCACGCGCTTCGTTTACGCTCGGCCTATGGTAATTTGATACTAAGCTCCTGCTTTCTTTCAGCACCTTCTCGCCTCGTCGAGCTACATCGCGGAGGTCATGCAGACTTCTTACATCCGCGTTAAACAACATTAATTTCAAATTACCATTAACATTGCGTTTGATGATATCAATTAACAAGGCCTCAGACATGGGCTCTCTAAGTCTTGCGTTTAATGCCAGAATGTCCGTGTGGAAAACATCGTATGTCTCATTCACTTTCTGCTTACGTACAGATATTTCCATCATCAGCTCGTGGTCCGTTTTCATTGTACCGAATTCCCGTTTTAAAGAGTAACTCAAAAATGGATAGTTTGCGTTGGAATTTTGTTTGGTAAATAACCAATACCATTCTTCGGCACGTCCTGACAAAAAAAGGTGAAAACTGGCCATAATCTGATCTTCCGAACATTGTGTGCGCTCACGCAAGGTGTCCAATTTAAACAAAAAATCTGAAACGCTACCAGTACCGTCATAAGAAATCTTCCAGTCTTGTGGTTTCACAACAGTATTACTAGGTATGGGAACAATTGAGTTGTTAACAAAAGTCTGCGCTTGGTTCGGCTGCTGTCTAGCATCATTCCTAGTACCACATCTAGCATCACTCCTAACAAAATCCGCCGCCGTTCGAGAGGCTGCGACTGCAGCGTTCAAGGTATTCACATTTTCCCTAATAGCTTTCATTTCATGGCGCAGCTCTTCTTGTGACGTTTGGAATAATTGGTGTAGAACGTGTACCCACGAATTCAAGGGAGACACTTCGGGATGGGTCTCTTGGTTGGAAGCCCTATCATTGTAAACGTTTGGTTGTAACCGAACTTGTGGTAAGGCGCTAGCCTCGTCTACAGTATTTGTCGCGCATTGCTCAGGCGGATCCGGCATATTCCTAATAAGACTGTCTAGATCGAGGATATTTGCACTAGTCGGTCTATCATATTTTCCCGAAGGGTCATTATTTGGGACATCCCTGAATGGATCGACTGTTGCCTGGGTGACTATTGGTGAATGCATTACTAAAGGTCGGCTCGCTGGGGGTTTCGGAGTTGCACCTCCACTTCCTCTTCCTCTATAATATACCCCGCTACCTCTGTTTTTGGAACCACTACCTCTAGTCGAATTCCTCGTTTGCCTGCGTTCAGCCGACTGCTGACTATTCTGCGACATTTTCAAAAAAATCGAACGTCTGAGCGCTTCAAAAAAAAACAAGGCACGCTTGAACGGTTGTATGAAATCTAAAGCAATTAACTGTTTGAATAAGTCAAGTTTGGTGTTAAAGCTCAAATGCAATTATTTGTACAATTACTGAAATTTAAGTCTTTATCTCGATTCAAAATTAGATCGCATCGAAAAGAAATTAACAAACTTTGGTTTTGTGTTTGATCGAGCTTTCAGCGAATATTAATGACGAATATTTGCTTATTAAATCTCTATACCGGTACAAAATTATGTCACATCCGAAAAAGTAATAAAACTTTAGTTGTCGCGTTTGGTGGAAAAATCTCAAGCAATAATTGTAATAATTATTTGCGATTCAAAAAAAAATTATCTTAAATTTTGCTAACAATATCGCTTCAAAAAGACTTCGCTTATAAAAAAAATATTTGTATAAATAAACGTGTTCATATACGTGTATATGTAAATGTAAAAAGATATACAATGCAAAATATATATATATATGTTCGTTATTCAATGGGAATGCTGACCTCCCATTATAAAAGGCACAGGTTACAGAAAAATAAAAAAAAAATATATAAACCCCCTTGAAAAATAAAAACACAAAAAAATTAAGACGGTGTGTGCCAACTGGTCTCCAGCGCACCAACCGCAATGCAGGGTTGCTCGGAAGCTAAATCCCTGAGACAGGCTGGCTAACTAAAAGATAGTTAGCAACAAAAGAAAATTGGAATTTTGCGAAATACCAACCTATCTCCGCCGCAATGAAAGGAACGGTTTCAATCCGCTATCCCCAGACTTGCGGAGATAGACAATACATCCTTCGGTCTCAGCTCAGCTCATCGCCATGAAGTGGTGCTAAATGTTCCAAGGCACCCAACTCAGGCATGAGATGAACTGAGGCCTGCATCGCATAACAAAAGAAAAAAGACAGAACAAAAGAAATTTGCAAAATACCCCCCTAATCTCCGCCGCAATGAAAGGAACAGCTAGAGGCTGCTTTCCCCAGACTTGCGGAGATGAAAAGTACCAACTCAGGTCTCAGACCAACCCATCGCAATGAAAGTGGTGATAAGTGCAACCAACTCAGACGCGGAATGGCTGAGGCCTAAATTGCAAAAAAAAATCACGAAAACAAAAAAATAAAAGGACGAATTTTCCTCATGACCAACATTCTTGGCTCCGCCGCAATGAAAGGCACGGTTTGAAGCCGCTACCCCAGACTTGCGAAGAAGGATTGCTAGCTTAGGATCCAGCTCAACTCATTGCAATGAAGGCGGTGTTCGAATTACCACCCCAGACGCGAGATGAGCTAGGCCCCAAAAGAAAAAAAATCCGATACACATAACTGCACAAAAGACATATTCGGCAAAAGAAATTTATAAAAAAAATAAATACTGAATCTAGCGGACATGCCCCTCGGACGACAGTGAAACAAATTTATATTACAAAAAAAATAAGTGCGTTCAACACTGCCTCTCCGGGTGAAATGCAAAAAAACAGACAAAATGACGTTAAGTCTCGTGGAGCCCTGAGCTACTGACACCAATGACTCTCCAATCATCCCGATCAATCTCGTCATTCCGCCGCAACGCAGTGGCGGCTACTGAGGCTGCCAATCTGGGACTTGCGGAATAATGAAACTTCACTGAACGACCAGAAAACCACCGAAGCCAGCACCCCAGGACACCACGTTGGGCGCCATCTGTTATGGTACGCGTTTGACCTCGATTACGATCTACAATCGAGTGGAGCAGCAATGCATGGCGGTCGGCATGATCTAGGGTTGCACTGTGGCTAGTCATTGTCGGCTGGGCGGGGTTCTTGCCTACATTGCTGTCCTGCGCCATAAACAGAAAAAATTCATATCATGCCTTTTCAAACCAAAACGAGTAAAATCAAACGAAAACAACATCCGGTTTTAGCCGGATGCCACGGACGGACCGTTGAAAAATTCAAAAGATAACCCGAAAAAAAATCAAATTCAAGAGGCATCAGTTAAATTTAAATAAATGCAAACCGAGGGAAAATGTCGTTAAAATTTGAATATGAATTTTGAACGTACATATGTACGTTAAAGTCAGACGGACGTTAGCAAAACATTTAAACCGAAATTTAAATCGGACGGAAATACTGACAATCGACGGAAAAATTGGAAAATAGATAATCGGACGTTATATTTAAATAATCGCGGACGGAAGAGAAAAGATTTAAATTTGAATACACGTTGAAATCAAAAAAAACTGTCAAAGTGAATTTGAATTTGAATATACATATATATCGCGAAAAAAATCGTTAAATTTGAATTTAATTTGAATCAACCGGAAGGACCGGTTATTAACAGGCATCTGAAAATACATAAAAGAAGCTGAAATTTAAAATATATGAACAATCCAAAAAAAAAAGTTAAAGGCCGAACTCACAAGGGGGTGGCGTCGCTGATGTTGTTGCAGCGCCGGTGCTTATCTACCCACCCTCATCCTTGGTCATCAGCGCACCTATATTTTGATGACCCCGTTCCTGAAAATCCCTATCCCATTTTTAATTAAGGTGGATCAGCATTCCCATTATAATTTCAACAATTTATTTGGAATTCATTCGTCTCCTTTTTTTTTTTTTTGCTAAATCCTTACTCTACTTTTCCTTCATTTTAGTACACTAGGGCGCCCTTTTTTTTTTTTTTTCTTTTTACAGAGAAATTAAAAAAAATATATATAAAATACGGAAAATAATATAAATAGCTTACGACCTATGCTCCGGTGGTTGTTGCTGCTGCTGTTGTCGTTGTTGGTGCTATGGGGATTGTTGTTGTTGCTGATTGATGTTGTGCTGATGGGTTTTTGTTGTTGTCGTTGTTGTTGCTGCTGTTGTTGTTGCTGTTGTTGCAAATAATGATGTTGCTGTTGTTGTTACTTACGTTGTTGTTGTTAATTTTGTTGTCAGCGTTGCCAATACTACCGTCACAAAGCTTCAAATTGCAATTCAGCGCGAGTTATGACTTGAAAAATCTTTATAGTTTGAATGTTAGTTTGTTGCTTTTGTTGCAATCAAATTGACTTGCGTAGCGAAAAAAAAGTTTAACGTTTCTGTTGGCAGTTTTAATTGGTTGTTTTGCTCAAGTAAGAGTACACTAGATGTTGTTGTTCTTCTTGTTGTTGACTATTTGTTGTACTAGCAATTCTTTCTGAAAGTCTTACATCGCTTTGCTGTTGATTTGGGCTTTATACTTGTTGTTGTTGTTAGTGCTGGGACACTGTAGATAAATATTAAGCAGGAAAAGTGTGTTTTTATTTTGTATCTTAAAAAAATCGCTGTTATGCTATATCCAGCAGCTGCTTTCTTCCTTCAGTGTTTCTTCTACTATTTTAACCCTTTCTTCACACAATGGATGCGTTGCCAAATTCACCGAATGCGCTGCATTGGTTACTATTGTTGTTTATTTCCCTTTAAATTTCGTTTGGCTATGTGTCAGCGACGGAAGTACCAGCCTCGGGCATACAAAAAAAATACCGGCGCACCTAAACCTTCTTTTTGCATGCGCATTCACTTTCGAGCATTTGTTGACTACCTTATTTTTATAGCACCTAAGTTTAGTTTTTATTTTTTTTTTTTTTTTTTTTTTTTTTTTTTTCACATTGTAGTTAATTTTTCACTTTATTAGGAATCGATTGGACATGATTGAGACTAAATTCTTTACAAGCTTGAATTTGATAAACCTTACATTAATTAAACCATGTACAATTTGTATGTGAAATTCTTTCAAGGTACCATTAATTAATTATGTAGTTCTTTCATTTGGTATGATTATAAATATGTTCAAGTTATGTACTTGTATTCCGACTGGAATATTTTTTTTTCAGTTGCTGGGAAGCATCTTGACATTTTTGGGGATAGTTATTTTTACACACTTAAACTATACACAACATTTAATATTAATACATTTAAATTTTCGTTCGTAAAATGACAAATTATGCTGTGCTCAGATGTAAGCTTTTGTTTTTTTTTTTTTTTTTTTTAATAATCGATTCGGTTCGCAATTAATTTTATGCAAGGTACTTTTAATTAATTATGTTTTTTTTTGTATGCATTCTTTCGTGGGTAGGTTTTATCACCTTTTCCGACGGAACCGTCTCAACCGCCTTTCCCGATTAACTCCCATCAACTGATTTTTCGCAACTAATCGCTGTACTAAAAATTTTCTATCCAAGCGTGCCTTCCACCTTTTTATCTATCCAGTTTGGAAGAGTCCCGTTTTCTTTCCATATAGCCTGCAGTGGTGTAGTGACGTGTGCATAATAGTGGCGTGACTTTACGGTTACCCGAATGTCTATATCATGGTATGACGCTAGCAATGGCACAAGCGAGATGGAATGCGATTGCCATGTTACACAAATAAAAATACCAAAACTTTCGGAATAAAATGCCTCAAGCATTTTTCCCATGAAACTATCTCAAATTAATCGCTTATATTCGTGCCCTAGTAAATTTGCTACTGTAAAATTCTACATTGTTGTCTTACGCTCAAATTATAAAAATGGTAAGAGACAGGAAAATCTGATTAATGAAATAGTATGTTTGTTTCTTATTAAACTAGCAGCTAGCTGTCAAGTGAAATGAAAAGAGCAAAACGGAAAGAATTACGCTCATAAAGAGTGAAATGAACAGAAAATCAAGAAACCTTCTGCCAGCCCAAACCTGGCTAACTATCCATAACTAGCCAATAAGAAACAAACATAGTAAAATTATTTGGTAAATAATTATTTAATTTTCTGTGAACTATGTAAAATTTAAAATTGTATGGAGCGCATAAGAACATCTTATAATAGGTGCATTTGAAAGTACTAAGTATCCGAATAACCACGTGTTACGGTGTTCATGGCAACCCTGGAGAACCAGTTTCTCCATCACCAATACATGTGCATATCCCGCCATTGGAACGATTGTCAATGTTGAGATGGGAAGTTTCTGTTAAGCTTTCCCCATGAGAGGCCTATTTGTAGAGGTTGGCTCGAAAGCTTGCCTATTTACAATAAAAAAATTTCATGCAATCTATAAGGATTGAAATCTTAAGAATGAATCAAAACCACATAACCATATAACCATCTAGAAGAAAAAAGAAAATCGATGTAAATTTCGGATAAACCCACTCACTTAAAATTTGTTTAGACACTTAGTGGAGGAAAAAGAATTAATTACAGGATTTTGAATACAAAAAAAGGTTACATTTAAGATATCTAGTAACTGAATAAGAAAATACAAATTTTAAATATTGCCAGAACACCACCAGTGGTGAATGAAATTTACTCGTACAAGGAAATGACTCTTGTCAAAAAAAAATTGTCAGCTGTTGCCATCGAGACAACCTCAAAAATCACCCTCGTTTCGCAGTGCGGCCACCTGTTACACTAGCCCATAGCTCAAACATACAAGGTCGATGCGAGGGAGAATCGCTCTTCTTCTTCTTGGCATATGTCAACTTATTGTCTGTTGCCTTGATTTTACAATTTTGCAGGCCTTGTTCGTAGAAGTAGAATGCTAAGCTCAAGGTTTATCCATAGAAGGTTATATTAGTTACGTTTTGATGTGCGCGTTTCCAAAAAAAAATGTCAACGTGAAAGAGGAGAGAAATTATTTTCAAAGTAAAAATTTTTCCCCAATCGGTTCTATCTGACGTTCGCACCTTTTTTGCACACGTACCCAATTGCAATCGGCTTATCTGCCGCGAAATCCTTCTTTAAACAATCCCTGCTAAGTTGTGTGTTCACTTCTTTTTCCCTGCTTTTGACATTTGAAATAAGCCGCCTAACGTCAATCGCATATTCTGCCTCCCATGCGGCGACCTGTTTAGTTTGGCCACGCGTCAACCATTCTTCTTCACCATGTCAGCACGTCGGCCATTATGAAATGGAAGTTATTGGAAAAGTACTAAGAAAAACTACTAAAATAGTGGTGATGCCACACAGACAGAATTGAGCAACCGAAATTAACCCGTTTATGATCGATATCAGGATTGATATCGATAGCGAACCATAACAAGAGCCAAGAAAAGATTTAGCATAAATGCATTACATTTATTTCCTCAGTATATGCAGGTAAATATTCTTTTTATACCATTCATGGGAATGAAATGGTATTATAACTTTGTACCGAAACACAAATGGTGAAAGTACCAGAACGAGGCGTTGCAGACCTACGAAAATATATATCAATATGATCAGGATCATGAGCTGAGTCGATTAAGCCATGTCCGTCTGTCTGTCTGTCTGTCTGTTTAATCGCAAACTAGTCCCTCAATTTTTGAGATATCTGCATGAAATTCGGAATGTGAGTCTATTTTTAGGAGAAGCTTATCATTTGTCGTAATCGGCCGAATCGGACCATTATATCATATAGCTGCCATACAACCGATTGTTCAGATATATATATAATTTAGGGTATAACTTCTCCATCTAAATAATGACACTTCTTTTTCTAAGGAATCTTTGTATAAATTACCCAGAGAATTGAAAGTATAAATTAAACAATATCAGACTATGCAACTTTTCATTTCCCCATTCGTGAAAGGTATGCAGTCTTTGGTACGTCCGAAGTCAGCCGCGCTCTTACTTGTTTTTCTTAGTATTCAGGAAACAATTTTTTTTTCAAATACAGGGTGTTGGATTTAGTAAAAATAGAATAAAAGCTGAACTTGGCATGATGGGCTAAAAGTTTCTATGGATGAAATATTGCCTTGGTGAATACCTTTCTAAAAATGTATCACTTTTAAAAATCGAACGTAAAATATAGAAATTATAAAAAAAAAAGAAATTTCGCTGTTTTTACAGGGTGACAAAAAAATTAAAAAAATTTTTTTTGAAAACCTCATAAGGTAAGTGTTCAAACTGGGGGGGAACATTTTCAACTTTTTTTTCCTCCATACACCGTGATACGCTCTAATGTATACATATAATTTGTGGAATACGTTGGATGACACAGAAAAGTGGGTCCAATGCGATACCTACGGGATCGTTCTGATCCGCTTACGAAATATTCAATTCGTGAGTTCCATACACGCTACAGTTTCACACCACATTATGTAAAAGGTGTTATTTAACCTCTTAGAACCGATTTAAAGAAACCAACAAAAAGGGGTTGACCTTTTGCGTCGGAGATAATGCTGGTAGTAACATTACGTTATAGAGGGAGCTTCGGGCCCTTGTGGGGTTGATTACAGGACATAATCCATGGGGAGTACACATGGCCACCATAGGCCTGAGTGCTTGGGAAAGACAAAGTTTTTCCCGCCCTACTACAATTCCCATCCAACATTACGTTACTACGCTTGGGTAGTTTTCAGGTTCGTTTGATACATTAAAGGGCATTGCGGAAACATGATAAAATGACATTATTTAGCATTCAAATATGTAGTATGTGTGTATATAGGAAACCTGTGGAGATGATACGAATATACACACATATGCCAGCAATCAGTGTTCCGTATAGAAGCTAAAGTCTCGAAAGTAGCTTCTCAAATGAAAAATTTTTTTACATGATTTCACGAGGACACACTATTTCTACCTTTTATATTCACAGTCCAAAATTTTATAAAATCGCGAACTTTCCTGGAGTGATTGGGTATATTGATTGCACTCATATAAAAATGCAAAGTCCAAACCACAATTTCAATTTGCATTTCAATATTTCTAAATACATACATATGTATTTTATTACATATTTAATTTTTTTACTTTTGGTTGACAACTAAGGTCAAGTGATGCCAAAGAAAAAAAGGAAAAAATTTATGGCATACTTAAAGTTCTCATTAACAAATAAACTCTTCTTTTTTGACTCTGAGATGAAACGATAGTTAACAGATTTAATGAAAATTAGTAAAGTGACTATTAGGCCTAATTTAATGAACGTTTCTGAGTGCGGCTGTCAGAGTCAGTTAATGATTCATTAATAGCCCTTAACGACATTTAAAGTTAAGTACGGAAAATTCTTTACTTAAATTTTTAATGAGTGATTTTGACATTTTTTTTATTTTTTTTTTGTCAAAAAATTAATATTTTGAACAAACAAAATAATTGCTGCATACATATGTACATACATACATATCGGCGTTTAAAGTGCATTGACGCATTGTCCCAATGTAAAAATTCTCGTATGAATGGATGGAGTGGGACCCCAGGAATTTATTTTTGCGGAAATCTCATTTTTTGGCAAAAATGCCATCTAGGCGGCTTGTACTTGGTTGATACGCGGTTTTGCACTTTAAACGACGATATGTATGTATACATATAATTTGTGGACTACGCTGGATGACACAGAAAAGTGGGTCCAATGTGATACCTAGGGGATCGTTCTGATCCGCTTACGAAATATTCAATTCGTGAGTTCCATACACGCTACAGTTTCACACCACATTATGTAAAAGATGTTATTTAACCTCTGAGAACCGATTTAAGGAAACCAACAAAAAGGGGTTGACCTTTTGCGTCGGTGATAATGCTGGTAGTAACATTACATTATAGAGGGAGCTTCGGGCCCTTGTGGGGTTGATTACAGGACATAATCCATGGGGAGTACACATGGCCACCATAGGCCTGAGTGCTTGGGAAAGACAAAGTTTTTCCCGCCCTACTACAATTCCCATCCAACATTACGTTACTACGCTTGGGTAGTTTTCAGGTTCGTTTGATACATTAAAGGGCATTGCGGAAACATGGTAAAATGACATTTTTTAGCATTCAAATATGTAGTATGTGTGTATATAGGAAACCTGTGGTGATGATACGAATATACACACATATGCCAGCAATCAGTGTTCCGTATAGAAGCTAAAGTCTCGAAAGTAGCTTCTCAAATGAAACATTTTTAAACGGTTTTATTTAGCTCACCCCGTTTGTTTTATTATTTATTCTTTATTCTTGGGTCAAATTTAGTAATTCAAATTTCACCCTCTTCCTGTCAACCGATTAATCTGAAATTTTGCACGCATGTATAACCCCGATGACAATGCAATATTATGAAAAAAAAATTCCGATAGGTGGCGCGTGGGTCGCTATATTTACAAAAATCGCATTTATGGTCCTATTTGGCTGAAATTCGGAACATGTATTACTACCTTGAAAAGAAATATTTTCTTAAAAAAAAAATTCCGCTAGGTGGCGCGTGGGTCGCTATATTTCCAAAAATCGCATTTATGGTCCGATTTGGCTGAAATTCGGAACATGTATTACTACCTTGAAAAGAAATATTTTCTTAAAAAAAAAATTCCGCTAGGTGGCGCGTGGGTCGCTATATTTACAAAAATCGCATTTATGGTCCGATTTGGCTGAAATTCGGAACATGTATTACTACCTTGAAAAGAAATATTTTCTTTAAAAAAAAATTCCGCTAGGTGGCGCGTGGGTCGCTATATTTACAAAAATCGCATTTATGGTCCGATTTGGCTGAAATTCGGAACATGTATTACTACCTTGAAAAGAAATATTTTCTTAAAAAAAAGTTCCGCTAGGTGGCGCGTGGGTCGCTATATTTACAAAAATCGCATTTATGGTCCGATTTGGCTGAAATTCGGAACATGTATTACTACCTTGAAAGGAAATATTTTCCTAAAAAAAACTTCCGATAGGTGGCGCGTGGGTCGCTATAGAGGCGTTGGACTGCAATAAACTAACGGGCAAGAAACCTTGCAATAATGAAGCACTAAATGAATTAAACAGAATGCGAAATAAAAACTAAAAACTAGAAAATAAAAATAGGTAAAAAAACTTTTTAAGTTAAACGGTTTTATGTTATACATACATTGCAATGTTTAAGATAAATGTACTAAAAACCAAAAAATAATAAAATAGATACAGTCGTGGGAATTATAAACATTTGCATAGACTAGACTAAAATAAAACCGGGGGGCACGTCAATTGTCTACAAATTATCGACTTAATGTGCGATAGAAGAATCGTTTAATTCGTCGTTAGGCAGTTGGCCCGCGGACGGTGAGGAAAATACTTACTATTTTCTTGCTCATGGAAATTCCAATAGTTATACACTCCATGTTAATAAAAGAGATGTTTCAACTAGTTTATCGTTGGACATTCACACGAGGAATCGTTTCACTGCTCGTAGTTTGTCTTTAATCGACAAAACATGTGATAAAAGTACTACTCGCTCACCACTATGAAACCCTAAAACTCGCTTATAATCGAGCTTGCTAGCTTTTTTCCACATTCTAGCCCTACTTATCACACGTCCATCGTTGTCGGTTGAACAACTGCCTAATTATAGTGTAACATTACAAAACAAACATTTTAATCAACGATTGTAGACAATTGACGTGCCCCACGGTTTTATTTTAGTCTAGTCTATGCAAATGTTTATAATTCCCACGACTGTATCTATTTTATTATTTTTTGGTTTTTAGTACATTTATCTTAAACATTGCAATGTATGTATAACATAAAACCGTTTAACTTAAAAAGTTTTTTTACCTATTTTTATTTTACATGATTTCACGAGGACACACTATTTCTACCTTTTATAATCACAGTCCAAAATTTTATAAAATCGCGAACTTTCCTGGAGTGATTGGGTATATTGATTGCACTCATATAAAAATGCAAAGTCCAAACCACAATTTCAATTTGCATTTCAATATTTCTAAATACATACATATGTATGTATTTTATTACATATTTAATTTTTTTACTTTTGGTTGACAACTAAGGTCAAGTGATGCCAAAGAAAAAAGGGAAAAATTTATGGCATACTTAAAGTTTTCATTAACAAATGAACTCTTCTTTTTTGACTCTGAGATGAAACAATAGTTAACAGATTTAATGAAAATTAGTTAAGTGACCATTAGGCCTAATTTAATGAACGTTTCTGAGTGCGGCTGTTACTTATTTTAAAAATTGATTAAAGCAATTGAGAGCTCGGCCATTTCTCTTGAAGACAACGTTTTAATTTTTTGGATATCTATTTTAGATATGTAGAAATATATGTTTATGTACAATAAGGCAATTGTCGTCGAAAACAACGGCAGTATTTGTAGCATGTTTTAGGCGCAATCAAATTTTGAAGTTGCTCAGCAGAACCAGAGTTTGAAAAACTGCCAGCAAAACAGCAACAGTCTCAAAAAAATAAGCTGCTCCTGTTCTGCGAAAGTTGTCATTATTTTTTTTAGAACTTTTGAATTTTAATTTCCTTTGAAAATATCTACATTCGAAGCAGAGAACATTCGAATAATTTTTTTTGTTTCTCTGTGCTGTTGCTTTGCTGTGTAATTTCAAACAGTTCAGTTAACAGCAAAGCACAGATAAACAAAAATTGCAATTTTCAGTACGGCTTTTTGAAATTTGTTTTTATTTTACATTATAATTTCGGTTGTGTTCACATAAATAAAAAAAAACAACAAAACTGTAAAAAAAAATTATGTTTGCATTTTGTTGTTTTATTGTGCTGTAAAAATTTCCACAGTACAGCAACAGTCGACAGTAATTTTTGGAAATTGAAGGCTGCATATTTACAGTACAGTAGAATTTTTTATTTTTTTAACTTTTGTTGCGCTGTTCATTTTTTAATTTTGAAATGAAAATGAAATTCAAAGTAAATGAAAAAAAAAAGTTGAAAGTAATTTCAAACCCTGAGCTGAACTATTTTTTTACGAAGCCACTTACATACGTCCATAATATACTAAACTGCATCAAAGAGTGCTTCAAAATTTTTAATTTTTTTGTATGGAGAAAATATTGCAAAACTAATGAGGCTTAATTTACAATTTTGCAAGTTGAAAGAAAGATATCCGAAAAATTAAAACCTTGTGTTCAAGAGAAATGGCCGTGCTTTCAATAGGTTAAATCAATTTTAAAAGAAAGTAAGTAATTTAAAAGATATTGAGGAGTGAATATATCCAAAAAACGAGTTTTTCGCCTCTTTGGACATGAATATCTCAAAAACTGTACGTATTACGGAAAATCTGACTTCAGATTCAGATTCAGCGCACCGAAATCTTTTAGAAAAGTAGAATTTCATTTCTGTAACAAACATCTGTCGACCAGTGTAATATATGACTTTCTTTGATAATTTCTGAGCTTTCTTCAACTAAAACTAAAATTACCAAAATTTTCTTAAAAAAATCTCCATTTTTATATTTGTCCAACATGGCACCCTCACTCATAATGTTTACAAAAAAGATACTTCTGAAAAATTCAATAGCCGTCAAAAATTTTTAAGCGAAATTGGGTCAGAATTTTTCAAATCAGCACAAAAAAATTTTTTTTCTTTGATTTTTATGATTCGCGTCTTAATCGATAGCTCTCCGTGTCAGGAATTAGTTCCCGAAATATTTTTGCAAAATGAACATTTTTGCAATAGTTATTCGCCAAGAAAGTTTTACATCAACTTCTTTAAAAAAAATTATTGTTAATCGACGGTACAACTAAATTTAACGCGAACTACGCCAAATATTAGGTAATTATGTATATTTTAAAATAGTTGTTGAAAAAAATTAATAAAAAAAATTTCTGTATCCTTTTTAAGGATAATTGTTATCAATGTTCTCCGCCTATGAAAAATTCGGAAAAAATATTGTAGATGTAATGATGCATCGTAAGCTGAATTCCGAAGAAAAAAGGATGGGGACTCTTACCGTTTAAATGCAAAATGCGATTGAACGATTCCCCTCTTCAGCTTAGTAACATTACACTACTCTAAAATTATTAATTTGAAATAATTCCAAGAGATTCAGGTATAGGGGAGTTGGTCCGGTCTTCCTGATCTCAAAAATTGTTTTCTTTATATTTTGTATGGTTAGTTTTCGAGATAACGGTAAATTTTTGCAGTTTTGGGTATCACTACATTCAAACCTATTTTTCGCTAAGCTTGCAAGTGCGATAACCGCAAGCAGTACCTTGTTAGAAACATAATTAAAAAACGCTTCTAACGACATGCAACTTGCAGTGATTGAACAAACCCTTGCTCGTCAAAATCAGAATTTTGTTATATTTTCTGATTCATTTTTTTATTCCAATATTTATCGTTTTTATAAAAAGGATTATGCACGGTATACACAGTAGATTCTCTACATTACAAAGTTTTGGCAACGGTTGTTATGAACGAGTGGTACGATCGAGTTCCAAATATGGTCACAGTTGATAGTAAGTAGATCGTAAAAGGATAAATAAAAAAAGTGAGCCAGAAAATGTAAAAAAGTGGTAGGTAATTAAATGCTCACTAGAGGAGCATAAATCGCAAAGAATGCTTTAAGCACTCGTTTCTAGTAAACCATGACCTTAGTTGGAACTCGATCGTACCACTCGTTCACAACAACCGTTGCCAAAACTCTGTAATGTACAGAATCTACTGTGTATACTGTGCATAATCCTTTTTATAAAAACGATAAATATTTGAATAAAAAAATGAATCAGAAAATATAACAAAATTCTGATTTTGACGAGCAAGGGTTTGTTCAATCACTGCAAGTTGCATGTCGTTAGAAGCGTATTTTAATTATGTTTCTAACAAGGTACTGCTTGCGGTTATCGCACTTGCAACCTTAGCGAAAAATAGGTTTGAATGTAGTGATACCCAAAACTGCAAAAATTTACCGTTATCTCGAAAACTAACCATACAAAATATAAAGAAAACAATTTTTGAGATCAGGAAGACCGGACCAACTCCCCTATACCTGAATCTCTTGGAATTATTTCAAATTAATAATTTTAGAGTAGTGTAATGTTACTAAGCTGAAGAGGGGAATCGTTCAATCGCATTTTGCATTTAAACGGTAAGAGTCCCCATCTTTTTTTCTTCGGAATTCAGCTTACGATGCATCATTACATCTACAATATTTTTTTCGAATTTTTCATAGGCGGAGAACATTGATAACAACAATTATCCTTAAAAAGGATACAGAAATTTTTTTTTTAAATTTTTTTCAAAAACTATTTTAAAATATACATAATTACCCAGTGGCGTAGCTAGAGAATTTTTCGGGGGGGGGGGTCACAGCCAATGTAAAAAATGTACCAAAATTAAAATTACCAAAAAAAAAACTACAATTTTTTTTACAAATGATAAAAATCGCTAGCTTAGAATGCAAATTGTGTAAGTCCTTTTTTAAAACTTTGTAGGAGAGATAAAAACAGAAAAGAAAAAAAAATTCGAAATGACAAAAAATTTCTGTTCATATAAATATTTTGGACTTACACAATTTTTTCGCTTTTTGGACTTAAACAATTTGCGTATCACTGAATAACAACGAGTAGAAATATGACAAGTATCTCAGACTTGTTTAGCGCGGTGCGTATTTGATTTTTCTAGCGTTCTACATAAAAATACACTTTTTCATAAAAGTGGACTTACACATATCAAACTCTTAAGGCCCTTGGCCACTTAAAATCTGGAATGTTAAGAAGTGTATCCATATGTGTGAGTGTCGGGTGATTGACGCAAATATCTAAAAACTCACACATACACACTGCTTGACATGCCAGATTGTCAGTTGCCAAGGACCTTTAACTATACTTCAAAAGTAAGTCTCATATTCTCTTCTGGAAATCTACGCGCATAGGAAAAAACCCGCAGAAAAAAAACATACCCACATATTGGAAATAGAATGGGGAACAATAATTCATCGCTTTTTTCCCGACCCCATACTCTGCACTTGCCCCAGATGGTCGTAACTTAGCATATCTGAAGTTAATTTTTTTGTTTTTTTCTTACATATTTTTAAGTGCTAGTTTCAACTTGAATATTTATTATTTAAAGCATTTCATTTAAGTAATCGTGATGAATCCTAAAGGTTCAAGTAATTATTAACACTTTTCAATAATATCCTTGGTTTCCAATAATTCTAAGTTTATAGTTTTAAGCTTTTAAAGTTGGGATATTTAAAAAAAAATTATCATTCTTTTTCATGTTAAAAATTGGTTTTGTTATGTTGCTCTGTCAGACTCAGTCAAATTAACCCTCGGACATGATATCTAGTACAATTAGTAGTTAGCCGACAAAAAATTACGTCGCACAAAGCCGCACTTTACTACTAGATACAGGGTTTTTCATATGTACCTACAATAATTTTCTTTTTGTGCTTTATATTTAATTTTAATGTTTATATTTCTAACGCATATCTTGGTTAATGTAGGCGATGCTCGAAAGTAACCCAGATATTTAGCAGCGATTATTGTTAACTTTTTAGACAGTACTTTTAGTATTTCCAATTTTTCAAAGTTAAGGAATAAAAAGGGGCTAAGAATTATAAAGCTACATTTTTTAGAAGATTTTTGAGTATGCAATTTTGCAGCTCATTCAATTGTAATATAATAATATGCAACATTCAACTTTTTGAAAAATTTCATTGGCTTTTCGCAAATTTTAATTGGAACGGTCTCACGTACATATAACGCAAACACCCTACAGAAAAAAATTACTAAAATCGACGGAAATTTTTACAGCATTGAGAATAGCACTTTTTACACTAAAATTTTTTGGCAACATAACAGTACAGAAATCTCCTCAAAATCTTCTATAAATTCTGGCCGCGTTTTAAAATTTTTAATCCACTTTTAGAAATTTCTACGATTTTTCGGATTTTTCCATAAGCTTAGAAATCCTGCTTAAGGCGATTTTTATTGAAAAATTGTTTACATTTTTAAACGAAAATAAGAAATAAGAGTCAAATTTTCCACAGAACTGTTAGAAATAAATTTAAAAACTCTGGCGTATGATTTTTTTTTTTTTTTGAGTCACTGTATATATTTTTCAATAAAATCGACTTTGAACTAGAGCCCTAGATACCCGGGTATCGAGCAATTCGATCTGATCGTTTTTGTTTGAAGCCCGTTTGTTGTTCAAATGCCCGTACAAACATTCGAGCATTAGAGCTTACAAACAAAAAAAATGTGTATCGGAAAAACAAAAATAAAAAAAACTACATATAAAGAAAAAAATAATAATAATAAACAAAAGAAAAAAACAAACTTCAAAATACCCGAATTGTTCAAATGCCCGTACAAACATACGGGTAATAAACAAACAAACAACTCTTCGAGCATTTGAACAACAACTGTACGGGCTACTCGAAAATGTTCAAAAAAAATCGAGAGCTCTACTTTTAACACAAATTATTAAAATTTTGCATTAAACAAGCAATTTGGAATAGATGTACACAATAAAATATTTCTACCTATGTGCTACGGTTATAAATAATAATTTTCTTATATAATTTAGTTTTTTAATATTCCATTTTGACAGACATTAAGTAAAATCTCAAGTTCAGATACTCTTATACATTGCATATTTATTCCCATTGTAGTTTATACTAATATTATATTAAAAAAAATCTCTTCTGAAAAAAATTAAAGGGTGTTGGCTAAAACAGAGTGTTTGGAAAACAAATGTCATCCAAATGTCATCCAAATAAGAGTACAAAAACTCTTTGTGAAATACTTCGCAATGGCTACGTTCAGAAGGTGCAGCCGTGGTGCAACAGTTGCGCAACTGTTGTGTTTTATCTTCTGAACGCAACGTTGAGTATTTCTGATCAACACAACATGTTGTGAGTTTGGAGACTTTTTTCCATCATAAATTTTTTACGCCAGTGGCGCACACAGAAAAATATTTTGGGGGGGTTTCAATATCCAACGGAAAATTAAAAAAAATACTTAAAACAAGTCCAGACAATATTTATTTAAATTTATGTTTGGGGATTAGGTCGTATGCACACATTAAACAAAGGCACCTTTTAAATCTCAATTCATTGCATTTTCTCTTTATTTAAACTAAAACAAACAAGTAAGGAAGCGTAAGTTCGAGTGGAATCGAACATTAGATACTCAGCTGTATGCTTTCATTGTTTGTTTGCGTTTATTCGATTAGGGTGTATTATATGAATCGAGTGCCGCATAAAGTGGGCGCAGCCACGCCCATTTTCAAAATTTTATCAATCATCCAACTAAGCATATAAATATTATTGTTAGTGCAAATTTATAACTCTTTATGACTTCTAATTACAAATATGTCACGTTACAAATTCCCAAAGGGTCAAAGGGTGTTCCAGAAATATCTTTGTTAAAAAGTAGGCGTGGTCATAAACCGATTTCGCAAAATTTTTGAGCATGTATTACCATGTTATTAAAGTATACAAACTGACTTTCGTCATAACATCTCAATTATTTGTAGAGTTATGGGTTCGGAAATCTCTCTCTTTATCTGAAAAGAGGCGATCCCAACCCCATTTTCCAAAATTTTTGTGTTTTTGTTTTCGGTCTACTGTGGGACTCCTGCCACAAAATTTGAATGATATATCTGTATATTTGACAAAGATATCGCTCAAAATTTTTTTATTGGGCCCCTTAATAGTTCCCATATAAAAATGTGGGTGGGTCGTCAACCGATTTTGGAAATTTTTCGTCCAAAAATTTTCCTAAGTAAGTAAATTACGCGTACCAAATTTCATCGATATATCCGTAGGTTTCTGAGTTATGGCTTATAAACCTTTCAATGTTTGCCCCTTAATAAGTGGGCGTGGCACCGCCGATTTTCCAAAATTTCACCAGATTTCTTCTGTCACTCCAGCTCTATTAGTGACTGAGCTACAAAATATCCGATTTTTACTATATAGGGAAAGTTGGCGTGGTCATGGCCCGATTTCGCCCATTTTCAATACCAACCGTCCCAGTCTCGACACCTACTTGCATTCCAAATTTCATCAAAATATCTAAATTTTTGCGCGAGTTAGAGTGTTTACAGACGGACGGGCGGACGGACGGACATGGCTCAATCGATTTCTCTTATCACCCTGCTCATCTTGATATATGAGTTGAATTTTTTGAAGTGGGCCACCTAAAATTTTTTCGACGCCCATGTATTTTAATGAAAGTGGGTAGTATGGCTCACAACGCTTAAACAAAAATACGTATTTAACAATTTTTCGAAATTCGAATTATTTTCAAAGTTATAGCTATCAACACTTTTCGAAGTTCCTCAGTTTTTGCGGATTTTCTCAAGATTGGTCAAACCGATTTTGCTAAATTTTGATATATATATAAAAGATGATATCTTCTAGCAAACTGCATTTCTTATTTTTGCAAATAATTTTTTTTGCAAACATTATTCGCAATTTTTATGTTCTGGACCGCGGTCGGATGGCGCTTTTGTATGATGTTGTTGGGCATTCCATAAGTAACTATTAGCAAAAAAAAAATTTTGGGGCACTTTAACGGCGCGGGAGTTACTTACATTCTTTACAGACTTATTTTTGTATGAAATTTTTTCTTTTTACTTACTGAGTACTACGAATAATTAATTAAAGCATGCATAACTCCCGCTCCCTTAGGGCCTTTTCACATTACTCGGTACGACATCGGATCGACATTTTTTGCTCGGTATTTTCAGCTTACCGAAACGATTCCGCGTTGCTGTGTTTTTCACACTTGTGGGAATACTTTCGGTGCGTAATCGGCAGAAAATAAGAAAACAAACATCGAAATTTGCAAAACAATATTTTTAACTTCAACAAATCACTCAATAATAACAATAATGTCTTCTAGCGAAAACGAAGACATTATAACTTGCTACATTTATAACCGAAACGAGTTTTTTACTGACTTTGTTCTTCTTCTTTTATTACGCCGCAAAAATGTATGCAGTAATTCCTCAAATTTTACTGACCGGTCTTACCGCGTTGCGGTATACCGAAATTAATCCGCTCCGATTCATGTATGCCAGCCATGGGCGATTGAGCCCATATGGGTATTTACCCGTACGGGTCTCGTCGGCTCATTGCATGGGGATGGTGAAATAGGTAAATGTACCAGCTGGTGGGGAGAAGGACGAACTCAAACTGAGCATATGGTTGCCACACTTGGTAATTAATTCCAAAATAGGTATTTTTTTGCGGTTGGTAATTTGGTAACTATCAAATGACTTTAGTATTTTTCTTTTTCAATATGATAAAATTATTCTAAAGTATACTTAATTTGTTAATGTTAAAAATGTTTTTTTTTTAATTTCTACTAAAGCTATGACCAAAGAAAAATCAAACGAACTACAAACAAAATTCATTCATAGATGTGATTTACGTTTCAGATAATTTTTTTTTGTAAACCAAAGCAGGTGTACTTCTTTTAAGTTTCTTTTATCATTCGAATTATGAAGGCGATAATTTGTTAGTCTGTTTGTAATTGTTTGGTTATTTTGTTGGGAATTATTATCAACATTTTTTTAGGATAGTGGCAACCAATATCAACCAATATTGAGCGCGCTAATGCATATTCGGCATTGAGAACAAGAGAGCATATATATATATACATATGTACATTAAGGTGGGGCCAATTTTTTTTTTTTGGAAATTCAATTTGTTCCAAAGCCAGAACGGCACCTTCCTATCCCAGAAATAAGCCTGTAAAATTTTATTGACCTACTCGCATGTATTTTCCCTTAAATTTGGTATACATTTTATATATGAAAAGTAAGGTGGGTAAAAGGGGGTTGACCCCCGCTGGGGGGTGTTATGGAACGCACTGTAAAATGTATATGAAATTAAAGGGAATCAAAATACCTATCGAATGGTATAAAAATATTCGAAATCGGTTCAGTAGTTTTTAAGTAATTGCAATTTAAAGAATGCATAATATAAACTTTGACCTTTAATAACTTTTGTTGTTGTTGTTTCCAAAAAAAAATTCACTTTAATACTCAGCTTAGCCATGTTTATCAATCCTCATACTTGGTTTTTTGCTTTTATAATTTTCAGAATTTCATATCTGTACCAGATCGTGCTTTCAACTTTGCGGGGTGGGGGCAGTTCAAAATGTCATCCTATGGCCATAAAATTTTGTGGGGTTCATTAAGGCAACTTTTCATTGGTACGTTCAAAAAAAAAAAAACAGCTCCATATGTTTTCACTCCACCTTAATGTACATGCCAAAAGCACAAAGCACACTTGCTTCAATAACGACACAACACAATTTTCTGAATCGATACTTAGTAGTGAGAATCAGTGTTATTTATTTGTTATGAAATTTTATGGTCATAGATGAAAATTAAGGGCTTTATTTAAAAAATATTGTTGCTTTAGTATAGCAGCTTACTTCAATATATAGCGAAGAAGACATACATTGGTTTTTTTAAATTATGACACTAATGAAGTAAATGGCATCGGAGTTCGAAAGCAATAGCGAGAAAGAAACTGCAAAATTAGCGATTGTACAGAATTGCCGCTGAGGCCACTAAAGTGACAATTTGAACCTTTTTTAAGAGCCAGGCTACCGGAACCCAACTTTTTGAAAATATGCAATATTTGAACCTTTTTAAACATTTGGGCCACTTTTGGTCCTTTTTTACTTTCAAACCTATAATGTAATAAATATTTTTTAGTTTTTTTCTTAAATATAAAAAAAGCTTTTTTACGTTTGTTTTTACATGGCCGTTTTCTGCTACTGTTGTTGGTATGTAAATTGTAATAAAAGGAAAATTGAGAATTAAGCAAAACAAAGCTGACGGCGGTGGTAGCTCAATGGGATGCTATTGGCTTACCAATCGAAACGACTTAAGTTCGATCCTCGGATGAGGCCGCCTGAAGAAGTCTGATGAGGGGATGTGGTGGTCTCCGAAATGGATCCATAACCTCTACCAAAAAATTTTTTTAAATTTTTCTTAATTAAAAACTGGCCAATAGCTCATATAAAATTCACATAAAAAAGCCTCTTTGTTACTTTTTCACTTTTCATTAGCAATTCTCCGCTGCGAAGGAAAGCCCCGAAAAAGTTATTTGGGAGTAAAAATTTTTAGAATGCAAGAAAATTGTTTTAACAAACCGAAAAAGAAGAGTTTTCGCACAACGTGGGGGAATGAAAAACAACTTAAATGAGAACTAGTTGTGAATTTGTTGCAAATATGTTAATGCTGCCAGCAGTGCATCAGCAGAAAGATTATTTTCAAAACTTTCACTATTTAAGACCAAGGGTACAATCCCCTTGCAAATTGCTTTAAGCATTAAATAAACCACAAAAATATATAAAAATGTGTTTCTAGCTAAAAAAAAATTTGGGAAACACTTTTTTTTTTACTTTTTTCGGCCACTTTGAAAAAAATTTTTTGGTGGAAGTTATGGATCCATTTCGGAGACCACCACATCCGCTCATCAGACTTCTTCCAGCGGCCTCAACCGAGAATCGATCTCATCTGATTTTGAAATTGTCCATGCTTCTGCGCCGTACATGAGGACTGGAACGATGAGCGCCCTGTTGAATGTGATTTTTGTTTGTCGAGAGAGGACTTTACTTTTCAGTTGCCTACTTAGTCCGAAGTAGCATTTTTTGGCAAGCGTGATTCTTCGTTGGATCTCTGTGCTGACATCATTCTTGGTGTTAATGCTGGTTCCCAAATAGACGAAGTCCTTAACAGTTTCGAATTTGTAGCTATCAACATTGACGTGGCTGCCAAGGCTTGCTGTTTCTTTGTGTGATGACAGGAGGTACTTCGTCTTGTCCTCGTTAACCGCCAAACCCATTTTCTTAGCCTTTTTATCCAGCTTGGAGAAGGCAGAACATACGGCGCGAGTGTTAGTGCCAATGACGTCGATATCATCGGCGTACGCCAGCAGTTGTACACTCTTGTGGTATAAAATGCTTCCTGTATGGTTAAGATCTGCAGCTCGTATTATCTTTTCCAGCATCAAATTGAATCAGCTACCAAAAATTCGCGATTTAAAATGAATCTCGAGATTATCACGATAGTTTCCTCAATGCAACCCTGTGTTCTTCGTGTTATCGATAGTTTTTGTGGCGAATTTGGGAGAAACGTCAAAATGAAAAGTAAACAAAATGGACGCCAGTAAGTATGGCCCAACAAGAATCGTATCGCAATAGTAAGTCGCTCTTCTTCTTTCTGTTTTATAGGTTATGAAATGATCGTCTTTTTTTTTTTTTTAATTATACTTCCTTTAACGTGTTAATCGTGCAAAAGCTTGTGTGTTTGCTAGCGTTTTTCAAGTTAAATAAAAACAAAATGTCTGCTTTTTACATTCGTGAAAACAGCCGTCGAACGGTAGTTGCCTATTCTCTTTTGACTGCTACGACCATATTATTATTGGGTCATGCAGGTAAGGAAAATTGACAGTTGACAATCTCTCTCCCAGCAAATCTAGATTTCATGTTATATGTAAACGGGTAGATTGGCGAACCGAGATTTACTGATAATCTCGTTATATGTAAACATGGTATAAATCGATTGAATCGCAAGTGTGTATAGGCTCTAAGAGCGCTTTCACAATACTCGGTGCGGTATCGGATCGATATTTTTGGTTTTTACCGAAAGTATAACGAAACCTTACTGACCACATGTATTTCAATTGGCACTTTCACATTAGTGTTGCATACATGAAATCGGAGCGGATTAATTTCGGTATACCGCAACGCGGTAGAAGTGGTTCCTGCTAGCTTTGCATTTTGCGTTATTTATTCTACAATTATTTATGTTTTTTGTGTTGAATTCGCTTATTTTTACTTATTTTAATTTGATGTGTTCACTTCAAGAATTCTCATAAAATGAAATGTTGAACAACATGTCCCCAAACGATGCAACCAAGTTGTACAACTTGCCAAAAAATCAAAACTTTTTGATTTTTCATACAACCGATACACAACTTCATACAACAGCCCCAAAAACGTTGCAATTTCGAGCGCAACTTGACCAAGTTGTATAAAAAATTGCAAGGTGTGTGGCTAGCATTACGTCATCTCGGCAAATTTGCCAGGCCAAAATCACAGAGAGAGAACAACCTTATTTTTGTATTGCAAAACTACGTTATTTAAGGGAAATCAACGCCGAAACAACGATTTTTGCCTAAATAACCCTTAAATTACGCCAATCTGAACATGCTTTAGAAGCATGGATCCGCCATTGTCTAGGGATTGCAAAAAAAAATTTAATAATCGATTAACCGTTTTTTAGGTTAATCGAAAGGGTTCGATTATTAATCGCGAATAATCGTAGGCAACTAACCGATTATAACCGTTTTTCGATTACAATTATTGATAAATTAATACGTAGTACCCCAAGAGGACAAACAAGCTAATTTTTTATACATACTATGTATGTGTGTTCGTTTTTATTATAATTATAAAAAATCGTCATTTCAGCGAAAAATCGTCAATATTTTGTTGCTATCTCATCTTTACAAAAAACACGTTATAAACAAAAAAAAAGTGTCGGCTTTCCACTGAGAAAGCGCACCACGAAAAAATTACTTTTTCAGGGGCTCTCAGATATCTCAAAACTTGCAGGAAGTTTACAGTTTACGAGATAATTTTCGTTAAGGTTGGATGGGTCTATAGATATTACCCCAGAAAGAGAATTATGTCGGCTGAGGATTATTTTTTTAAAGCGCGGCTGAAGGCCGCCAACGCAAAATGTTGTTCTACACACATACATATATGCATTTGCTCGTTTTAATACGTGCTTTTATCTCGGCAATAGATCGCAGTTTTCGTGTTTTGTTTGGTAAATTTCAAAATTTTAACAACAAATATCTTGTAAACAACAAGCCTCCGGAAATTTTTGATTTCAGTTCCAAGTCCTGAGAGAGCTCCTCTACCCCCCGGAAATAGTCATTTATTTCGGGGCGTTGTTCCTTAATGGGAAATTTTCCCAAAAACAATTTTAAAGAGGTACGAATTCATACAAATTCGTACATAAATGAAATCATATTTAAAAAAGCTGTGCACATTTATCTACACACTGCACTTACTTATATGATAAAATAAATAAATAACATCATCAATCATTCATTAATACTAATTCATA
This sequence comes from Urophora cardui, assembly GCA_960531455.1. Classification (NCBI taxonomy): domain Eukaryota; kingdom Metazoa; phylum Arthropoda; class Insecta; order Diptera; family Tephritidae; genus Urophora; species Urophora cardui. Next base: position 81,098,860 of record OY482671.1, on the reverse strand, counting down.
ACATTTTGCCTTGAAAAATAATTTACAAACTCACTCGAATGAAAAGGCGGTAATTCTCAACTTCGATTATTTCCTTTCGATTATTTTCGACTTGAGAGGAAAAAGGTTAATCGAAAAAATAATCAAAAGAAAAAAGCCGATACATTTTAACAGTTAACCGAAAGAAAATAACCGATTATAATCGTTTTTCCGGTTATAGTTGCCATCCCTACCATTGCCTCGTTCATTCGGTTTATTACCTTCACCGACATAACTTTGTTTGCTACAGGTAAGTTTAATTTAAACAAAAATTATAGAATTAAGACATAGTAGCTGTAAAAACATGAAATTAAACCTAAATTAACTTCGCTGACGCTACTAAACTACATAAAACGATTTTTATATTAGCCATGGGTAATGGCGCAATTTTTTTGGCGCTGATACAATAACGCCAGCGCCAACCGTGGCGCCAACTCACGGTACTGGCGCAATAACACCTTTAGCGCAATTGTCATCGAATAATCGATAAATAACATTTTTTCGCTTGTTACTGTTTACCATCCCCGTTTTATTTCTTTTGGCGCAATTCTGCTTACATATACGAGGGCACAATTAATTTTAATTTTCATAATCATTTGGAAAAATATTCCGTATATATGTGAAAATATGCTGGAAATTAGAGTCACTTAGATCACTAACAAGCACACATAATTGTGACGTTGTCATACGTATACATATACTATGATGCTGTTATTGGCGTTGTGGTTGCGCCATTTTACACTAGCGCTATATTGGAGCTGGAGTTAGCGCACGAAATTGAGTCAGTGTTATATTGCAATAGCGCATCATTGAGTTGGCGCTACATTGAGTTGGCGCTATACTGAGTTGGCGCTATATTGAGTTGGCGCATTTCCCAAATCGGAGTTAGCGCAATAACACCAGGGTTGGTGTTAGCGCAATTGCGCCGCGCAACGCAGTGTTACCCATGCCTATTTTATATGAAATGGGTATGTTCACGATAAACACTTGAAGTAAAGTTGGTGCACATTTTTTTAGTGAAAATATTTTTACATTGCTTTTGCGAAATTGTTAAGTTAATCGGCCACAACAGTTGGTACAACTACAATTCTACGAGTATTTCAAATAGTGCATAACGTTGAGCGTTTTTTAAGATACCCATATAATTTTGTGGACCACGTGTCTAAGTGTACATACATACATACATGTTTTACTAACCTTGATTTTTCCTGAACTGTTTGATGATATATTACATTTCCTTTTGCGGTTTCCACCATAAAGTTACTGAGCAAGAGCTCACTAACTTTGTGATGGTATAAAAGTGTCTGAAACATTTGTTTGTTGTGGAAGTTCAAATATTTGTGTATAGTCTTATTGAATTATTCGAAAATGGCTTTTTTTGCAGAATGGCGGACGCAGCTCCAGCCCGTGGTGGTTTTCGTGGCGGCTTTGGTTCTCGAGGAGGCCGTGGCGGCCGAGGTCGTGGTCGTGGACGTGGACGTGGTCGTGGTCGTGGTGGCAAAGAAGATTCAAAAGAATGGGTTCCCGTAACCAAGTTGGGTCGTTTAGTGCGTGATGGAAAAATTCATTCATTAGAAGAAATTTACCTGTATTCTTTACCAATCAAAGAGTATGAGATCATTGATTTTTTCGTGGGTACAGCTCTTCGTGATGAAGTATTGAAAATTATGCCCGTGCAAAAGCAAACGCGTGCTGGTCAGCGCACTCGCTTCAAGGCATTTGTTGCCATCGGTGACAATAACGGACATATTGGTCTTGGTGTTAAGTGCAGCAAGGAAGTAGCTACTGCAATTCGTGGGGCCATCATTCTTGCAAAGCTATCTGTTGTACCGGTACGTCGTGGCTACTGGGGTAATAAAATTGGTAAGCCTCATACTGTACCTTGCAAAGTTACAGGTAAATGTGGTTCTGTATCTGTGCGCTTGATTCCTGCTCCACGCGGTACTGGTATTGTGTCGGCGCCTGTACCCAAGAAGCTTTTAACTATGGCTGGTATTGAAGATTGTTACACATCAGCACGGGGTTCAACTGGAACACTGGGTAACTTTGCCAAAGCAACGTATGCTGCTATTGCCAAGACTTACGCATATTTGACACCTGATTTGTGGAAGGAGATGCCTTTGGGTGCCACTCCATATCAGGAGTTTGCAGATTTTCTAGCTGAGAAGCCAAGCACCACTGCACGTCATCAAGTTGAAGCTTAATGATAGAAACCGTTTTAATTTTTTACTTAATAAACGACAAATAAATAAGCAGTATATTACTTATGAATTTTTGTGGGGTGGGAAAATTTCGATATAATGCGCCAGGCTTTGGAATTATTTCTTTGTTTTTTATCTTCATATGAATTTTTTTTTATACTCAGCTGTACTAGTACACAGAGTATTATAGTTTTAATCACATAACGGTGGATTGTAACAGAATGAAATAATCGAGATAGATGTAGACATATATATCAAAATGATCAGGGTGGAAAGAGAAATCGATTGAGCCATGTCCGTCCGTCCATCCGTAAACACTAACGCGCAAAAATTGATATATTTTGATGAAATTGAGGCTATGTTCAGAAACGCAGCTTGAAGCGCAACAGCGGCAGTAATTATTTTTTTGATGATTGTGATGAGCGACGTTTCATGCAAAATTTACGTTTATGAACGCTCTGCTTTTACTACAAAATCAGGTTGCGCTTCAAACTGAGTTTCTGAACAAAGCCTGAAGTTGGTATCGAGACTGGGACGCTCGATATTGAAAATGGGTGAAATCGGGCCATAACCACGCCCACTTTTCCTATATAGAAAATTTCGGAAATTTGGTACCTCAGCCACTAATATAGCTGGAGCGAGGAAATTCTACCCACGTGTTGAGCTCAGGCCCCTATGAAGAAATTTGATGAATTTTGGAAAATGGGCGGTGCCACGCCCACTTATTAAGGCTCAAACATTGAAAGCTTTATATGTCAACTCAGAAACCGTTAGATATATCGATGAAATCTGGTACGCGTAATTTACTTAGGCAAACGTTTGGACGGAAAATAGTTAAAATCGGTTGACGGCCACGCCCACTTTTATTTATTTATATTATAGTGACCTAATAAAAACATTTTAAGCCATATCTCTGTCAAATATAAAGATCTATCATTGAAATTTTGTCGCATGAGTCCAACTATGGACAAAACAAAAAACACAAAAATTTTGGAAAATGGGCGGTGCCACGCCCACTTATTAAGGGGCAAACATTGAAAGTTTTATGAGTCATAAATCAGAAACCGTTGAAGATATATAGATGAAATTTGGTACGCGTGATATATTTACTTAGTCAAATATTTGGACGGAAAATTGTTAAAATCGGTTGACGGCCACACCCACTTTTATATACATATGTGTATTATAAAGTGACCTAATAAAAACATGTTAAGCCATATCTTTGTCAAATATAAAGATCTATCACTGAAATTTTGGAAAATGGGCGGTGCCACGCCCACTTATTAAGGAGCAAACATTTACTACGTTTATAGTATTTTCAGGTCAAATGAAACCTTTTTCAAGTCAAGTGAAACCCTTTTCAAATTAAGTGAAACCTTTTTCAATATAAGTGAAACTTTTTTCATTTCAAATGAAACTTTTTATATTATATTTTTTTATTATGTATATATAGATCATAGATGCCCAAGCCCTATGCTCGCATACACATTTTGTTTTTGTAATGCTCGTAAGTATAGGATTTTACTCGCCTATACACTTCCATAAGAAATTTGTGTATATGGCGAGCATAGGCGAGCATAGGAAAAAAATTTGTATACTCCCGAAACGTTTCTATGGAAATAAAAAAACAATTTTTTATTTTGATTCGAACAGATACAACCCAGCAATGAAAAGAATGAAATGTGGGACATACATATATGCATGTATGTACATATAGACGGCTGAGAATAAGATCGCCCTATTTCAAAAATTGTTTCAAAAACGCCCTATTCCAAAAATTGTTTGAATAACGTCCTATTTCAGATTTTGCTTCAAAAACGCCCTATTTCAGAGAAAATTCCATATATGTTTCTCTGAAATAGGGCGTTTTTGAATAATTGTCTGAAATAGGGCGTTTTTGAAGCAAAATTTGTAATAGGACGTTATTCAAACAATTTTTGGAATAGGGCGTTTTTGAAACAAATTTTGAAACAGGGCGATCTTATTCTCAGCCGTAGATATATACATCGTCCCCTCAATATAACAATAGCGTATGTGCTCATACGCCATTATTTTTTTATTGCATATTTAGAATCTCCATCATTGATTCTATGTCTGGTCAAAATTTCGTCAAATTCTACTTCCACAAAGTGGGTCAAAATGTCATTGGAAAAAATGGTGTATAATTTCTTGTTCAAAAATTTAATAGATATTTGATTTGACAAAAACTTTAAACTCGATTTTCTCAAAACCCAAAAAAAATTATACGCTATTGTTATATTGAGGGGACGACATATATATACTAATTTGATTCGTTCATATTTTCGATAATGTTATCCATGTCTATTTCAACATTTGTGGTTGATAGTTGCAAAAGCGACTCGAGGTGTTTGTCTGACATCCGGTTTCTGTGTTTTGATTTTACAATTTTTAATTTTGAAAATACACTTTCGCAATTATATGTACTAAAAACATTGACGAAAATATATATAATAATTTTGTCACACTAATAATTAATTAAGTATTTATTTATATATTTTGAAAAATTTAGAGGGCATTGAAAATTAATTAATAAATTCAGTAATTGTAGCCAAAGTCCATAAATCTCGTATTAAAGATGTTTTTTAAGCTTTCTAAAACCAATCCACTTTTCAATATTAATTAATTATTTATTTATAAATATTAATATTAATTTTATTAATTAAAAATGTATATATATATTCCAATGCATATTCGATAGCTTTGTTTGCATAACATAAATACAAAGTTGGATTTTTAGTTAATTTCGATCATCAGTCTGGTTTGTGTCCTAATTTTTCTACTGGGTTATCGAGATGTCAATGAAGTTGTAAAAAACTACAAAAACAAACATATAGAAAAAAAAATTTTTTTTTCTTTAAATTATGACATTGCTCGCCCGTAAGATGTGTTTGGGCATCATTGATATAGATATTTTCAAAATGATCACAACAACAATTTAATTCTTTATTTTGTTATTGGTTTCATTATTTTTATATTCCTTCAGCCCAGCAAACATTCTTGAAATTCTCATAATTTTGGAGTCTGGTATGAGTCCGAAATATATAGATTTGAAATATGTGGTATATAATAATAATATAATACAATGGCGCTGTTATAACAGACGAGTTTTATGGCCGAGCTTCTCCCAATTCGACGTGTGCTCCTTTTGTTTTTCCTACTAATTGGGTGGACCTACAGTTCTTATGCCCGCTCCGAACGGCGAATGCATTTTTTGTGAGAAGCTTTTTCATGGCAGAAATACTCGGAGAGTATGCCGCCCACTGCCGAGAGGTCACCGCTGCTCTTAAAAAACCCAATAATTGGATTTTTACTAATTAGAACAATTTGTTTGGTATTTGCTCGGACTGGGGTTTGAACCCGAGACCTCTGGCATAGCAGGCGAGCACTCTAGCCGCTGCACCACAGCGGCTTATGTGGTATATAAGCTTTAGAAATCTTTACTGACGTTGAGGAACTCTGTTAAGTCCTGAAGAAAGTTGGGGTTAACTGAGCTTGCATTTCAATGTTTCTAACATTTCTCAAGAGTAAAAATTACCAATAATTAATTCATTGTTAATTCAACCAACAATAAAACAAATAAATAATCGCTTAAAACCCAAAAAAACACGCTTTAATCTTAAAAATCGTACTAAAAATTGAGAAATAATTTAATTAGAAACAAAATGATGAACGAAAATATAAGTATTTAAGGAAAAGCGTGGGGTGCTCAGTATGTCAAAAAATATTTAAAATCGGTGTTTTTTTACTAATAATTTTATTTTGACTTTTTTGAGATTTCATATATCGCACAGTGGGGGCACCTCCATACAAACGCGGCCAAAAATAGTAATAATTGAGCTAGAAACTTTAAACTCGGAACTTAAGCTTTCTTGATTGAAGATAGTAAACTGTGAAAATTTGAACAAAATCGGCCCACAAATACACCCCCCTCCCATATAACGGTATTTTTGAAATTTCAATATTTTGTTAACTATTATAGCTAAAATGCTCAATTTTAATAAGAGCACACATTTTTTAAATATAAATAATATACAGTAATCATTTTGGAAAAAGCGCAAAGTATTCCATGGTTTTCAAATTAAAAATTAAAGCAGGTTGTGCTTAAAACTGAGTTTCTGAATATAGTCATAGGGCCGTTTTCACCATCTCCGGTTAATTTAACCGGTGGTTATTTTGACGTAAATTGTATGGCGAGCTGTCAAATAAATTGCTTAACCGGGAGAAATCCTCCGGTTAAGCACTTAACCGGAGATGGTGAAACCGGCCCATAGTTTTGAATATGAGTATAAATAAGAAAACTAACAGAAATATATTATTGATGAAAATTACACAGACCTGTACTGATTACCAAATTGAAAGACTATATGTTCTGATAAAATTGATGTAAATCTTTTTTTAATAACGTTACGATGGATTTTTTCTAACATAACCTTATCTTTATAACAGGTTTAGCTGGTACTTGGAACGCAAAAGCTGTATCTTTGTCAATAGCGGGCTTGAGATGTTGAAAAAAAGGTTTCCAACTCGGTCCTTCTCATACTGCATAATAGACTTGTGATGAAATTCCTCTTCGGAAGCTTCTTTGACGATTATATAACTATTCAAGCTCAACAGGCCTGATTTTATTTTTATTTTTCTTGATACGTGTTATTCATCTTTGAGTATTACTAAAAGTCAGTTTCTTTGCAGGTAAACCTCTTAAATACTACTGGGCTTTGAATTCGCAACCAGCAGCCCGATTCTGAGCGTTATCTCAAAATTACTGGTTACCAAATGCGCAATCGGTGTTTTGGCGCAAATAGTGACGACGTCGAAGCAATTCCATACGAACGGAAAGAAGTCGGGCTGAAAATGTGAGCAAAATGTTGCCACAAATTGAGGTGGTAACTTAATTTTCCTGCTGCATTTTACCAGTAAATTAAATTATGGTATAACGCCGGAATAAGGCCATTAAAAGGTAATAATTGGAATATGTATGTGAATTAATTTAAGCTTTCTAAACTGCGGCTTATTGTTTGTGATTTTTAATATTTTACGTAATGATGAGAACACATGATTTTTTCCTTTTGCGGTTTCCACCGGAAGTTTGCTAATGACGGCTAGGACGTCTGATATATACCTATACATATATTTTTATTATATACTTATTTATTTATGATAATAAAATTTTTTCTCAACTTTTTAGTAACTAACATGTGCATACAGCATAACAGACCAATTCTGAGCGTTACCGCAAAATCACTTTACTGGTAATTTACTTTGCTGTAAATTGTTACAATTTTTCAATCGATATTTCGGCAGAAATAGTAACGATGTCTAAGCAATTTCATACGAAAGGAATGGGGTTGAAAATGTTACCACATATGGAGGTGGTAACTCTGCTGCAACCGGAATACGAAGATGGTGTTCAAAGTTCCAGATTCTTCATTCCTGCAGTAAAGTCAATTATATTACATCAAAATAAGGTCGTTAATACATTTTTTTTATTTGCTTAAAAACAATGTTACGGTTTTTATTTGTAATAAGTAGGAGGAAAATCATAGGCCCGGTTTCACCAACCGGTCTCAACTTAGTTAAGCCGATTTTTTTACGTTTTCAGTTTCACCATGCAACTGAGCTAAGTCACAAGTTAGTCAGCTTTTGTCTTGACGAAAAATAAACTAAGAATTTGAGTCGCTTAATGCTAGAGACACACATCGTAGTATAGTAGAAATATTGCGATCTATACCACATATGTGTCACTCTCATATTGTAGTTTAATTGAAAATTTTCATAGTAAATGCAAATCATAGTATTGATAATAGCTTTGTTTCTTTATCCACTAATTAACGTTAATAAACACTAATTTCTAGATTTGACATATAATTTGTGTTTCTTTGGTTCAAGGCAGATATACCAGGTAGGCGCAGGGGCGAATTCAGAAAATACCCATGTATTTTGTTATTGTAATTGGTAGAGTGCAAGGCAAATTCATTATGGTAATGGCACGGTGAATTCGGGAATATTCGCTTTAAATTTTCGTCCAGCAAAATGTCAAACTCATTGTAAAATTTTTCTTTGTTTGACATTCTCCTGTATTCTTCTATACACTGTGAACTAAAACCGAGAAGAAGTCAGCTGTTCACGTACCACTACCATAAGAATGAATTTGCCTTGGTAGAGTGTAATGTCAAAATGATATTTCGCCGTGGTTAAAATCTGAATTCGCTTGGGACTCGCTCATTCCTATTGGCCATGATTATAATTCGCTTGGATTTTGACATTACACTCTACCTTTGGAAATAAAAAAAGTAGTTTCTGAATTCGCCCGTGCGCCTACCTCTAAGTTATTGCAAGGCAGATATACCAGGTAGGCGCAGGGGCGAATTGAGAAAATCCCCATGTATTTTGTTATTGTAATTGGTAGCATGGTACAAGTTCATTTTCTAGTTCACCTCTAGTACACCTTTAGTTCACTTGAAGCTCAATATTTTTGAATCAGTAAAAACGCAAACCCTTCAATATCTCGACACACCTAAAAATGGACTTATGCCAATTTCAAAAATAAACGACTCACATAAACTAACATACATATGTATGTATGTACATTCCACCACAAGCTGATGTGTTGATTAACTTCTCAATGATTTCACTGCCTAAATAGGTTTCGAGCACCAAATTTGAGTGGTAGTTGATTCAAAATTCAACTACCACTAAAATTGAGTGGTAGTTGATTCAAATTCAACTACCACTCAAATTTAGTGGTAGTTAAATTCAAGTTTTACCTACCACTCAAAAGTTAGTGGTAGTTAAAATCAGGATTTAACTACCACTCAATTTGAGTGGTAGTTGAAAATGAGTGGTAGTTGAAAAATGCCCATCCTTGTTTCCAACATAGCTTAGCCCTTGCACCAACACAAAACTGTATTTGACCACCTCTTTCACACAAAAGACCTTGTAGAATACAGGAAAAAACGTAGTGTCATAGGGGCATTAATGGAAAACAGGCCCTTTTTTTTGTTTATAACGTGTTTTTAGTAAAATGAGAAAGAAAAAAGATATTGACGATTTTTTCGCTGAAATTATGATTTTTTATTTGCAAACGTCAAATTATCGTATGAAAATGAAAAATATATAATCCTATATCTCCAGTTATTATTATTTCTACGCATGGTATTGGAAATTGTAAGCAAGTTTCGGTAGTAAGTGTGCGCCTCGTTTAATGTGAAAATCAATAAACAGAATTGGGTAACTTCATACAAAAAACCTTACGAAGTAGCCCAAACCTGCAATTATTTCAGCATGTGGATCAGACCTATTTTTCGATATGTACCAGTGAAAATTAATTTTCGGCCCTTTAGGAAGCAGCTTGTCACTTCTGCACACTCGACCGATTTTCGGCACTATCATGATCCAATTACCAGGTCGGTCCATGATACATACACACAAACATGCCGTGAGCTGAATGTCAAACGGAATGTCAAAACTGAAAGGAGAACGAAATAATTTGACATTCAGCTCACGAGCGAATGATGGAGAAACTCAGAGAACGAAGAATTTGACCAATAGTAAACACGAATGTATGTATAGAATATGCAGAAGCAGAGAAATTGGATAGCTGTTGAAGAAGAAGAAGAAGTCAGCTGATCTGAAGAGCCGACCTGTATAGGTGGATCCTGGGCACTATTTTGCGTTGTACAATTTTTTGGACAAATATGACACAATTTTAATTTTCCATCACTGAATGTACTCATTTGTTCGATACCGTGGTTGAAGTACTCGATACTAAAAAATATCGTTGCAAAAGAATCGAGTAAAAAGTATCGGTATCAAATGCAAAAAATATCGATTTGGTATCGTATCGTATCGAAATTCGTGTCCCTAACGCCGAAACTCCACAAGAGAAAAATTCTGTTACTTTTGTCTACCGTTATCATGTCTAACATACATGTTTCATATGAGTGGGCACTTAATGATGTTATAACATCATTTATAAAATGGCGCCGAATTGACATACGGTGTACGCAGAAGCACTTAGAAAGTTAAAAAAAAATTGTTTAAAATTGGCGATGATGCTCGCAAACTGTATATATGCACTTAATGTTCTTTTTATTTATTTCTTAAGCCAAAACACTCAAGCCGTGCGAAATTTCACGTTCAATGTGGAAATGTTGCCACTGTGAATTTTTTGTTGAAATGAAAAATTAGCTGTCAAATAATCAAACTGACAGCCCATGTTAAGGCATTCATGTTAAAGCAATTGCTTTGACATCTCTGTTATACCAGAAGACAGAGGCGGTCTCCATTTGAAATCTATGTTATAATGGTGCTTGTTATGACGGAATTCTCTTTTGTGGAGACGCCGGGTAATCTTTGGCATCCGTCTTTTCGTTTCCGCATCTGCTGGTGTGCGGTTGATTGTAGGAGTGCGCTTGGTACGAATTTATTTGGTAAGATATGCATGGGATGATAGTTAATAACATAGTTTATATCTACAAGTTGCGAAACTCTCAGCTGATCGTTTGGCATGTTGTGCCTGTCACCATGCAGTGCTGTGCAAAAGTTACAAAAAAAAATATTGAAATGAATTTTGAAATCTTTAAATCTTTAAAATTATTGTGTGAATTGAATTTGTAATGCTATATTTGTTGCGATAATAACAAATATTTAACATATTTTTGAGTTTTAATTGATTTTATAAGGATTTTTGGCTATTTTCTTGTGAAGATTTTGCTACGTTTGAATACAACACTGTGGTCGATTCTTCTTCACATTTGGTTTATTTAGTTTCCCATTCTCCCATTGACACATAATGTGCCTGTCACTTTTTGCAACAACAATTCCCAGGGATGAAGTTTGTTTTGATGGGAATACAGTGAGTCACAGTGAAAGTGAGCTATAATTTATTCAGAAATTTTTATTATTAAACATCTTTGTTAACAATTACTTGACATTCCTAATTTCTTTGCAACGGAAAACTTTCAACAACATGCCAGAAATGAAAAACAAAAACATACACATACATACATATATACGCAACACAATCAAAGTAATTTTTCTAGCAACTCTAATTTAAATACTTAAAGTTTCTCTCAAGAATTATTATTTTTCTCTTATATATTTTTACAGTTCACATTTTACATTATGTGTTAATTATGTATATACAAAATCTATATAAAAAGGGATTCAGGCAAATATTTTCCGACAACATCAGAGACCCAAAATAACAATTATCCTAATATCGACAATCGTTAAAATTACGGGATTAGACAATTTTTATTTTTTCGATCGGTACATAATTGTTATGAGTAATTTATATTTTTTTCGATCCTCCATAACAATTACTGGATGATGGATATTTTTTAGATCAGCTCATAATTGTTACTAGCAATTGATATTTTTTTTGATCTTCCATAACAATTACTGAATGATGGATATTTTTTAGGTCAGCTCATAATTTTTACTAGCAATTGATATTTTTTTCGATCTTCCATATGTTATGGTACAGCTTTCGACTATCGAGTGCGTTTTGTGGCGCCCTATGCCACCACCAGCGATGATCTCTTTGGACAACCTGATCAGTCTCACCATCTCGCCGCAACACAGTGGCGGCGCAGGGCCTGCCCATCTGGGACTTGCGAGATAGTAAGGCGTCACTGGCTGACCAAAAAGCCATCGAGTCAGCACGTTGGGCGCCATCTGTTATGGATACGCGTTTGACCTCGATTACGATCTACAATCGAGTGGAGCAGCAATGCATGGCGGTCGGCATGATCTAGGGTTGCACTGTGGCTAGTCATTGTCGGCTGGGCGGGGTTCTTGCCTACATTGCTGTCCTGCGCCATAAACAGAAAAAATTCATATCATGCCTTTTCAAACCAAAACGAGTAAAATCAAACGAAAACAACATGCGGTTTTAGCCGGATGCCACGGACGGACCGTTGAAAAATTCAAAAATTCAAAAGATAACCCGAAAAAAAATCAAATTCAAGAGGCCAGGCATCAGTTAAATTTAAATAAATACAAACCGAGGGAAAATGTCGTTAAAATTTGAATATGAATTTTGAACGTACATATGTACGTTAAAGTCAGACGGACGTTAGCAAAACATTTAAACCGAAATTTAAATCGGACGGAAATACTGACAATCGACGGAAAAATTTGAAAATAGATAATCGGACGTTATATTTAAATAATCGCGGACGGAAGAGAAAAGATTTAGAAATTTAAATTTGAATACACGTTGAAATCAAAAAAAACTGTCAAAGTGAATTTGAATTTGAATATACATATATATCGCGAAAAAAAATCGTTAAATTTGAATTTAATTTGAATCAACCGGAAGGACCGGTTATTGACAGGCATCTGAAAATACATAAAAGAAGCTGAAATTTAAAATATATGAACAATCAAAAAAAAGTTAAAGGCCGAACTCACAAGGGGGTGGCGTTGCTGATGTTGTTGCAGCGCCGGTGCGTTTTTGTCCCACCCTAATCCATGGTTACTGTCGCACCCGAATATCAGTAACCCCTTACCTGTGGTGCGCCGCTGGTGTTGTTGCAGCGCTGGTGCTTTTCGAGCCACCCTCATCCATGGCCATCGGTGCACCTTAAATTCGATGACCCCGTAATTATTATGCGCCGCTGGTGTTGTTGCAGCGCCGGTGCTTATCTACCCACCCTCATCCTTGGTCATCAGTGCGCCTATAATTCGATGACCCCATACCTGAAAATCCCTATGCCTTTTTAAATTAGGGTAGTCAACATTCCCATTTTAAATTTATAATATTTATTTACATTATTTTGTAACGTTCATTCAAAAAAAAAATTATTTTTATAATTCATATACATACTAGCGTATATTTAGGTGCATTAACTATTCATTGTATCTTAAATTTACGGAAGAGAAGAAAAAATAAATTCCGTTTTTCTCTCGGAAATTTTTAATTAATCATACATATGTAGATTTGAAAATAGACGTTTGGAGGGAAATATCGCTGGGTTATAGTTCTTATATCTTATTATCGGTTGGCCTTTATATTGTTATTAACGATTATTTAGTTAAGCAATTTAAAGTTTACGCTTTGCTATTACTGTTTCCCTTCTACTTCTCTGTATATATATAAGGAGATATTTTTTTTTCTTCTTTCCGGTTCTTCTTATTCAAAAAAATCCCCTTTTTTTTTTTTGTTTTTGAATATAAATCCCTTTTTCTTTTCTTATGTATATTTCTTAAATTTCTAATCCGCCTCACTTATCTTAAATACCCAAATATTTAGTTTGACAATGTTCAAAACACTACATATACACATATGCATGTATTACTAAATATGGGCATCGGGAAAAGTTGGGTGTTGATGTGAAATTATTCTCGGCTGATCTGAACTAAATTGTTCCATGCTGAACACACGCGAAATTCTGGCTAACCAAAAAGTACATTTTACTACCTCTTCACTATAGCGTGCTACGCCATACCCACACCGGTGATACATACATATGTGTATATACATAAGCGGATTTACAGAGGAAAATTTAGCAATTAAATTAGCTGACATACATATGTAACTACCTATTTTACAGAAAAAAAGAAAATTGTCATCCCTTTGGGACTCACCGCCCGTTGCGGTGCACCTTTAGTGGTGGTGTCACCGATCTGCTGTCACTGTTGGTGTTGCTGGGCCACCATGTGAGACGCTGTTGGTGTTGTGGCAAAATTCTTGTTATTGTTGCTGTTGTCAGTTTTCAATTCCCAATCTTCCTCGTTATGCGCTCGGTAATAGGCGGGCGTATCGCTGCTTATTTCTGGTTCTGTTGCGGTTGCATTCGACAAATGGGTTTTACTTATTATTACCAATGAGTGATTCAGATATGTATGTACCGGTATAAGTCAAAATCGTTTAACTAGCTGATAAACCTTTTTACATGTAGGATTTTGCACGTTACTTGATTTTCCTTCTATCTCATAAAATATGAACGTTTTCATGTACACAGATGTGTCTGTATATGGAAATTGATTTTCCCACCCGGCAACTGAAAAGTTATCCAATGCAATTATTTAACAATTCGATTTCACATGTACTTTGGCACAGCTGACACGCCAATGCATGTATGTTTGTTTTAGTGGATGTATAATTGAGTCACTAATTCGCACCATAAAATAAGTATTTTGCAATAATTTGCGATTAAAAGAAAATACATAAATTGTCCACAAAAGCTTCAATTTTCGTTGCGATTCGCCTTGCTTGTAGTGTTTTTTTTTAATTCAATCAATTTGCTTGCTGTTCATTATGTTAAATTCTTTCACAAATCTTAGTTATTTCATTGAATATCGTACAAAAAAAATTATTTGGCAAAATGTTGAATAAAAATTGCAGCCGAAGAACCGAACGAATAATCACCAGTATCGTGCCTATTACAAGCGTCCCGTTTGCTTTCGTATCACCATCTAGTGCCGTGTGTATAATAGTCGCCTGACTTTACGGTTACCCGAATGTCTATATCATGGTATGACGCTAGCAATGACACAAGCGAGATAGAATACGGTTGCCATGATACACAAAAAAAAATTACCAAAACTTTCGGAATAAAATGCCTCAAGCATTTTTCCCATGAAACTATTTCAAAATAATCGATTGTATTCGTGCCCTAGAAAATTTGCTACTGTAAAATTCTACTAGTGTACGTTGGGAATACTAATAGACATTGTTGTCTTACGCTCAAATTATAAAAATGGTAAGAGACAGGAATTCTGGTTGATGAAACAATAGTACATGAATAATTAATTAATTTTCTGAGGACTAAGTAAAATTTGAAATTGCATAGAGCGCATAAGAACATTTTATAAAATATGCATTTGAAAGTACCAAGTCACCGAATAACCACGTGTTACGTATTTTCACATTTCGAAGTGTTCATGGCAACCCTGGAAGAACCAGTTTGTCCATCACCAATGCTTGTGCATCTTTTCTCTCTCATGCCAACATGTCGCCATCATTCACTGGAAGTTATTGGGAACTACTAAAAAACTACTGAAATAGTGGTGCTGCCACACAGACAGAATTGAGCAACCGAAATTAACCCGTTTATGATCGATATCAGCATTGATATCGATAGCAAACCATAACAGGCCTGCTTCGCTTCGAAGACCTGACGAGGGAGCGAACAGGAAAAATGGTTTGCCTGTAAGGTTGTTGCGATAATACTCAACTGTTAACTATGTGGGGCACGACTCACCCCTAGATAAGAGTCTCAAATTCTACCACAGCTAACCGGGCAACAGAGGCTCCATCAGGTGATACCAAAAAAAAAACGTATGCTATATGAACGTGCAATCTAGTAGTGTATGAAAATCCGAGAATAATTGAAAGTCAGGTATAAAAAAAAATTCATTTGGTAAAAAACCAAAACGCGTAAGTCCGGTGTTGCGGTGATTATCTATTGGCTTAGGCCAGAGAAGCCTACTCCCCCCTAGGAGCCCTCCTCCTAGGTGCCGATCTTGGTCGGTCTTAACAACCTGTCCCCCCCGGCTGATCCAACCCCGCACGCTGGACCCAGGACAGGCGGTCTTGAAAAAGACCCTTGGTCCGCTGGTTTCTCGCCCCCCGGAATGGGCTTTACAAAAAAAATTTAATTATTCAGTTTCCTATTTTAAGGCTTCGCGGCCTTAGACATTTTTTTACAGGAGAACGCGTCTAAACTCCGAATACAATCACTCTATCAGCTGGTCTATGGTCCCTAACCTCGCGAAGCTGAAAAAAAAACTTCAACAGGAAAATCATCAATACTCCGTTTGAATAGACATTTTTATATTGGAGAACTCGTCAAAACTCCGTAAGGTTAGGCATTTGATATAGGAGAACTCGCCAAAACTCCATAAAACTAGACATTTTAATTTGGGAGAACTCGTCAAAACTCCGTATAAGCAGACCAATTGGAATATGGACTGCTAGATGGTCCACGGTTCCCGGTGGGAGCGCTTGTGATCCACCTATTATTATAACTGCTCGGGGAGAATACTGGGCGAATTGTCCCCGACCGCCACGACGCCCAGCGGAGTCTTATTGAGGACGGATATCAGAAGCATGGAATCGTCCTATTAATCTCCCTGTTAAGTCTTCTAAGTCATACAGTGCATTGCCAACCTTTCCACGAACTCGACACTTAATATATTTTGGCAGGAATTTCGCGTTTATGCCCTGTTTGAAGTTGCTCAAGGCAAAATTTCTTCTAAATACCTCTTGACCTTCCCTATAGTTCACAAGCCTAGAGCGCTTATTGTAAACCTGCTTGACTCTATCATTTGCCTGCGCTAGGTTTTTACGGATTTGTTCGTGGATTCCTGTTAACCTATCAGCCCTACTCACTATCGGTACGCAATCTTCTTTAAGGCTATCCAATTTTTCTAATAACTTATACGCGGATGCGTGTTGGACCATATTCTGACCATATAATGCAAAGTACGGAGAGCACTGAATTGACATATGAAAATCACTTCTCAGAACTGATAGAATTTCGGGTATATGTTTGTCCCAGTCCGTATGATCCTGCTTATCTTTTAGGAAAATTCTTATCTTGGAAACTATCTCTCTATTCACGCGTTCGGACGCATTAGCTTGTGGGGAATACACTCCTGTTCTTACATGCGTCACACCGTACTTCTCAAGGAACGCTTTCATTTCTTTTGAGATGAATTGTTTCCCATTATCGCTGTGGATATATTCTGGGACCCCTATGGCTGGAAAAATCTCTGTACTGAAGTAGTTCATTACATTGATAGTTGTCGCTCTCTGCATTGGCTTCAGCCACACATACTTGGAAAAATGGTCTAAAATAATAAAAAGAAACTGGTTCCTACGTTTTGATCTAGGATAAGGTCCTAAGAAGTCGCAATATAAGCGCTGAAAAGGTCTCTCTGTAACAAAAGCGCTTCCTATAGGTGGTCTTGACTGCTGATTCGTTGCTTTTACAGTCTTGCAAGTGTCACAATCCTTCACATAATCTCTAACGTCCCTAGCTTGTTGTGGCCAGAAGTATTTCCACCTAACTCGTTCCAAGGTCTTCTGCCAACCCCCGTGATAACTCCTAACCGCGTCATGTGCCATTCGTATTGCTTCCTCCCTAAGTCCTTCGGGCAACCACAACCGCCATAACGAGTCTTCTTCGCCCTCCACACCCTTCCGAAATTTAACCCTTTTAAAAATCAACCCGTCTCTAACACACAAATCCGGGAGAGCCTCACCGTTTACTGTAATTGTTCTGATAAGATCCAGATACTCATTGGCTCTAAATTCGGATGAGTCTAAGTCTATTTCGTAAGGCGCGGGAGATGAAGTCAACTCGTCAACGTCAAAACGCGACAGAGCGTCCGGTACTACGTTCAGGGCCCCCTTACGATGCTGCATTTCGAAATCATATCTCTGTAGTAACAGTGACCATCTAGCTAACCTACCACTAAGGTCTTTTTGCGTCATCAACCATTTAAGGCTTGAGTGGTCCGTGATTATACGAAATGGCAGCCCTTCAACGTAGGGTCTGAAACGCTTGACACTGACAATTGCGGCGAGGCATTCCAGCTCGGTGACTGTATAGTTGCGTTGAGCATTATTTAATTTCTTCGAAACGAAAGCTATTGGATGCTCTGCACCATTATCATCGACCTGGAATAACACGCCTCCTACTCCTATTTTGGAAGCATCACATTGAATGACAAATTCTCTGGAAAAATCAGGTTGAGCTAAGACTGGAGCGGAACTCAGAGCTACTTTAAGTTTTTCGAAGGCTTCTATTGCTTCTGGAGTGAGTTTGAAAGGACCAGGTGACTTACGTAAACAGTCTGTCAAAGGGCCTGCTAAATCAGCGAAATTGGTAATAAATGCCCTGTACCAATTTGCCATACCCACAAATCTGCGAACCTGTCGAGGAGATTTGGGAATGGGGAAATTCTGCATTGCCTCAATTTTCTCTGGATTCACTTTCAAACATCCACTGCCTATAACATACCCTAAGTAACGAATTTCTCTCTGGCAAAATTTACTTTTACTCACATTGATTGTAAGGCCTGCACTCTTCAAGCACCTCGCAACATCTGCTAAAAGTTTGATGTGGTCGTCAAAGTCCGCACTACATACCAACAGGTCGTCCAAATACACAAAAACATGTTCTCGCATATACGAGGGAATTGCTTTGTCCATGAGTCGACTCATTGTTTGCGGCGCGTTACACAGCCCAAAGGGCATAACTTTGTAATGGTACAAGGGTTTACCTGGCACCGCAAACGCTGTCTTCTCTTTTGACGACTCAGTTAGTTTAATTTGGAAGAACGCGTCTTTTAAGTCGATACCACTAATAAAGTGCGTATCCTTTAGGCGGCTCAATAACCCGGTGATATGCGGCAGCGGATATGAGTCTTTCTTCGTGACTGCGTTTACCTTCCTAGAATCTATGCAGAGCCTAACTTTACCAGGTTTCCGTACTAGGACGACTGGGCTACACCATGGCGAATTCGACTCTTCGATGACTCCCATTTTCAATAATCTATCAATTTCGCTGTAGGCTTCAGCCTGCCTTGGTGGCGAAAGAGGAAAATGTTTGCTTTTAATTGGGACTGCGTCACCCGTGTCAATGTCGTGCTCCACCAGCTGTGTTTGCCCTAGGCCTAATTTTTCAAACGACGGAAACATATCAATAACTTTTTGCAAATCGTACTTCTGGGATGGAGTCAAATCATGAAAATTGGGACCTTCTGTATCTTCCTTTGCTTCTAGACATGATATGCTTGGAAATATTTCGGGAGCTAAAGCAAATGCTTTCCAAAAATCTACTCCGAAATAGGCTTCCTGGAGAAGCGAAGGAACAAGGTAAAAAGATATGGATTTTGTTGTATTTTTAAAAGTGACAGGCAATGAGCTACAACCTATTATCTTCCGTTTGTCGCCGCCTGCCGTATATATACATTCATTCATTTCACGATATTTAAGATCGTTCTCTTCTAGAAATTTCAAACAGTCCTTACCCAGAATAGAGACGTTGGCTCCTGAGTCCAATAATCCCACTAGTGATCCATTTCCTATCCTCACCCTAATCATTGGTCTTTCATCGTCTGTAAGGACGAGTGTGGTGCTTTCCAAAAGCTTGCGCACCTGGACACGTTTGCTATACCTCTTCCTACACTGCAAAATTTTTTCGGGTGGATATGCTTGGGAATCATTCGTGAAAATATTTGACCTAACCAATTGATAGTTTTGTTCTCTTTCTTCTAATCTGGGTTGGAAAATGGTCTGACAACTAACATTTCTAACTGAAGCTTTCAAAATACGAACTGGCCGAGAATTTGTTTGTGACGAAGTTGGGCCATCTGAATCTGAACTATTTGAGTTATCCGTACTATCAGGGAAAGTTACTATTGGTGTTGGTTGACTACTCGCGGATCTGGCCGAAAGTGGACTAGGCTCAGTACTCGCGACGATTGGCTGGGTATTGACTGAAGTAGGGGCTATAGTCCCGAACGAGTTTCCCCCTCTCTCTTCTCGCTCGGATAACGGTTTCCCTGACCACGGTGGTCGTTGGGACACTTCGGAGTCAACACTCCTCTCTGACCGCATTTAAAACAAAACTGAGATTTAATTGGCTCCTCACAGTATATATAGGAGTGACCCATTGTCTGACAATTCCAACACTTAATCCCTGAGTAGTCTGGCCTACCCATGCGACGATAATTCAGTGCTTCTATCTGTGGATCTACTATATAATCCTCACTTCCGACCCTACAATCCGGAGCTATGGCACGCGCTTCGTTTACGCTCGGCCTATGGTAATTTGATACTAGGCTCCTGCTCTCCTTCAGCACCTGCTCGCCTCGTCGAGCTACATCGCGAAGGTCGTGCAAATCTCTTACACTTGCGTTAAACAGCATTAATTTCAAATTACCATTAACGTTGCGTTTGATGATATCAATTAGCAAGGCCTCAGACATGGGCTCTCTAAGTCTCGCGTTTAATGCCAGAATGTCCGTGTGGAAAACGTCGTAAGTCTCATTTGGTTTTTGTTTGCGCACCGATATTTCCATCATCAGCTCATGGTCTGTCTTCAGGGTGCCGAATTCCCGCTTTAGGGAGTAACTCAAAAATGGATAGTTTGCATTAGGGTTTTGTTTGGTAAATAACCAATACCATTCTTCGGCACGGCCTGACAAGAAAAGATGAAAACTGGCCATAAGCTGATCTTCTGTACACTGCGTGCGCTCACGCAAGGTGTCCAATTTAAACAAAAAATCTGAAACACTACCAGTACCGTCATAAGATATCTTCCAATCTTGTGGTTTCACAACCGTATTACTGGGTGTGGGAATAATTGAATTGCTAACGAAAGTCTGCGCTTGGTTCGGCTGCTGCCTAGTATCATCCCTAGTATCACATCTAGCATCACTCCTAACAAAATCCGCCGCCGTTCGAGAGGCTGCGACTGCAGCGTTCAGGGTATTCACATTTTCCCTAATAGCTCTCATCTCATGGCGCAGCTCTTCTTGTGACGTTTGGAATAATTGGTGTAGAACGTGTACCCACGAATTTAAGGGAGACACTTCGGGATGGGTCTCTTGGTTGGAAGCCCTATCGTTGTAAACGTTTGGTTGTAACCGAACCTGTGGTAAAGCGCTAGCCTCGTCTACTGTATTTGTCGCGCCTTCCTCAGGCGGCTCCGGCATATTCCTAATAAGACTGTCTAGATCAAGGATATTTGCACTAGCCGGTCTATCATATTTTTCGGAAGGGTCAGTATTTGGAACATTCCTGGATGGATCGACTGTTGCCTGGGTGACTATTGGTGAATGCATTACTAAAGGTCGGCTCGCTGGGGGTTTCGGAGTTGCACCTCCACTTCCTCTTCCTCTATAATATACCCCGTTACCTCTGTTTTTAGAACCACTACCTCTAGTCGAACTCCTAGTTTGCATCCCTTCAGCCGACTGCTGAGTGTTTTGAGGCATTTTCAAAAAAAAATCGAACGTTTGAGCGCTTCAAAAAAAAACAAGGCACGCTTGAACGGTTGTATCAAATCTAAAGCAATTATCTGTTTGAATAAGTCACGTTTGGTGTCAAAGCTCAAATGCAATTATTTGTACCAATTAACGAAATTTAAATCTTTATCTCGATTCAAAATTATGTCACATCCAAAAGAAATAACTTCAGCAATCATTTATAACGAATATTTGCTTTTTAAATCTCCATGCCGGTAAAAATTATGTCATATCCGAAAAAGTAATAAAACTTTAGTTGTCGCGTTTGGTGGAAAAATCAAGCAATAATTGTAATAATTATTTGCGATTCAAAAAAAAAATTATCTTAAATTTTAACTAACAATATCGCTTCAAAAAGACTTCGCTTATAAAAAAAATATTTGTATAAATAAACGTGTTCATATACGTGTATATGTAAATGTAAAAAGATATACAATGCAAAATATATATATATATGTTCGTTATTCAATGGGAATGCTGACCTCCCATTATAAAAGGCACAGGTTACAGAATAAAAAAAAATATAAACCCCCTTGAAAAATAAAAACACAAAAAAAAATTAAGACAGTGTGTGCCAACTGGTCTCCAGCGCACCAACCGCAATGCAGGGTTGCTCGGAAGCTAAATCCCTGAGACAGGCTGGCTAACTAAAGATAGTTAGCAATAACAAAAAAAATCTAAATTTGCGAAATACTAACCTATTTCCACCGCAATGAAAGGAACGGTTTCAATCCGCTTTCCCCAGACTTGCGGAGACAGACAATACATCCTTGGGTCTCGGCTCAGCTCATCGCCATGAAGTGGTGCTAAATGTTCCAAGGCACCCAACTCAGGCATGAGATGAACTGAGGCCTGCATCGCATAACAAAAGAAAAAAGACAGAACAAAAGAAATTTGCAAAATACCCCCCTAATCTCCGCCGCAATGAAAGGAACAGCTAGAGGCTGCTTTCCCCAGACTTGCGGAGATGAAAAGTACTAACTCAGGTCTCAGACCAACCCATCGCAATGAAAGTGGCGCTAGGTGCAACCAACTCAGCCGCGGAATGGCTGAGGCCTAAATTGCAAAAAAAAATCACGAACACAAAAAAAATTAAAGGGACGAATTTTCCTTATGACCAACACCCTTGGCTCCGCCGCAATGAAAGGCACGGTTTGAAGCCGCTACCCCAGACTTGCGAAGAAGGATTGCTAGCTTAGGATCCAGCTCAACTCATCGCAATGAAGGCGGTGTTCGAAACACTACCCCAGACGCGAGATGAGCTAGGCCCAAAAGAAAAAAAAATCCGATACACAAAACTGCACAAAAGACATATTCGGCAAAAAGAAATAAAAATAAATACTGAATCTAGCGGACATGCCCCTCGGACGACAGTGAAAACAAATTTAATATTTAAACTACAAAAAAAAAATTTTAAGTGCGTTAAACACTGCCTCTCCGGGTGAAATGCAAAAGAAAAAAAAACAGACTAGGTGACGTAAAGTCGCGTGGAGCCCTGAGCCACTAACACCAACGACTCTCCAATCATCCCGATCAATCTCATCACTCCGCCGCAACGCAGTGGCGGCTACTGAGGCTGCCAATCTGGGACTTGCGGAATAATGAAACTTCACTGAACGACCAGAAAACCACTGAAGCCAGTACCCAAGGCCCCACGTTGGGCGCCATCTGTTATGGTACAGCTTTCGACTATCGAGTGCGTTTTGTGGCGCCCTATGCCACCACCAGCGATGATCTCTTTGGACAACCTGATCAGTCTCACCATCTCGCCGCAACACAGTGGCGGCGCAGGGCCTGCCCATCTGGGACTTGCGAGATAGTAAGGCGTCACTGGCTGACCAAAAAGCCATCGAGTCAGCACGTTGGGCGCCATCTGTTATGGATACGCGTTTGACCTCGATTACGATCTACAATCGAGTGGAGCAGCAATGCATGGCGGTCGGCATGATCTAGGGTTGCACTGTGGCTAGTCATTGTCGGCTGGGCGGGGTTCTTGCCTACATTGCTGTCCTGCGCCATAAACAGAAAAAATTCATATCATGCCTTTTCAAACCAAAACGAGTAAAATCAAACGAAAACAACATGCGGTTTTAGCCGGATGCCACGGACGGACCGTTGAAAAATTCAAAAATTCAAAAGATAACCCGAAAAAAAATCAAATTCAAGAGGCCAGGCATCAGTTAAATTTAAATAAATACAAACCGAGGGAAAATGTCGTTAAAATTTGAATATGAATTTTGAACGTACATATGTACGTTAAAGTCAGACGGACGTTAGCAAAACATTTAAACCGAAATTTAAATCGGACGGAAATACTGACAATCGACGGAAAAATTTGAAAATAGATAATCGGACGTTATATTTAAATAATCGCGGACGGAAGAGAAAAGATTTAGAAATTTAAATTTGAATACACGTTGAAATCAAAAAAAACTGTCAAAGTGAATTTGAATTTGAATATACATATATATCGCGAAAAAAAATCGTTAAATTTGAATTTAATTTGAATCAACCGGAAGGACCGGTTATTGACAGGCATCTGAAAATACATAAAAGAAGCTGAAATTTAAAATATATGAACAATCAAAAAAAAGTTAAAGGCCGAACTCACAAGGGGGTGGCGTTGCTGATGTTGTTGCAGCGCCGGTGCGTTTTTGTCCCACCCTAATCCATGGTTACTGTCGCACCCGAATATCAGTAACCCCTTACCTGTGGTGCGCCGCTGGTGTTGTTGCAGCGCTGGTGCTTTTCGAGCCACCCTCATCCATGGCCATCGGTGCACCTTAAATTCGATGACCCCGTAATTATTATGCGCCGCTGGTGTTGTTGCAGCGCCGGTGCTTATCTACCCACCCTCATCCTTGGTCATCAGTGCGCCTATAATTCGATGACCCCATACCTGAAAATCCCTATGCCTTTTTAAATTAGGGTAGTCAACATTCCCATTTTAAATTTATAATATTTATTTACATTATTTTGTAACGTTCATTCAAAAAAAAAATTATTTTTATAATTCATATACATACTAGCGTATATTTAGGTGCATTAACTATTCATTGTATCTTAAATTTACGGAAGAGAAGAAAAAATAAATTCCGTTTTTCTCTCGGAAATTTTTAATTAATCATACATATGTAGATTTGAAAATAGACGTTTGGAGGGAAATATCGCTGGGTTATAGTTCTTATATCTTATTATCGGTTGGCCTTTATATTGTTATTAACGATTATTTAGTTAAGCAATTTAAAGTTTACGCTTTGCTATTACTGTTTCCCTTCTACTTCTCTGTATATATATAAGGAGATATTTTTTTTTCTTCTTTCCGGTTCTTCTTATTCAAAAAAATCCCCTTTTTTTTTTTTTGTTTTTGAATATAAATCCCTTTTTCTTTTCTTATGTATATTTCTTAAATTTCTAATCCGCCTCACTTATCTTAAATACCCAAATATTTAGTTTGACAATGTTCAAAACACTACATATACACATATGCATGTATTACTAAATATGGGCATCGGGAAAAGTTGGGTGTTGATGTGAAATTATTCTCGGCTGATCTGAACTAAATTGTTCCATGCTGAACACACGCGAAATTCTGGCTAACCAAAAAGTACATTTTACTACCTCTTCACTATAGCGTGCTACGCCATACCCACACCGGTGATACATACATATGTGTATATACATAAGCGGATTTACAGAGGAAAATTTAGCAATTAAATTAGCTGACATACATATGTAACTACCTATTTTACAGAAAAAAAGAAAATTGTCATCCCTTTGGGACTCACCGCCCGTTGCGGTGCACCTTTAGTGGTGGTGTCACCGATCTGCTGTCACTGTTGGTGTTGCTGGGCCACCATGTGAGACGCTGTTGGTGTTGTGGCAAAATTCTTGTTATTGTTGCTGTTGTCAGTTTTCAATTCCCAATCTTCCTCGTTATGCGCTCGGTAATAGGCGGGCGTATCGCTGCTTATTTCTGGTTCTGTTGCGGTTGCATTCGACAAATGGGTTTTACTTATTATTACCAATGAGTGATTCAGATATGTATGTACCGGTATAAGTCAAAATCGTTTAACTAGCTGATAAACCTTTTTACATGTAGGATTTTGCACGTTACTTGATTTTCCTTCTATCTCATAAAATATGAACGTTTTCATGTACACAGATGTGTCTGTATATGGAAATTGATTTTCCCACCCGGCAACTGAAAAGTTATCCAATGCAATTATTTAACAATTCGATTTCACATGTACTTTGGCACAGCTGACACGCCAATGCATGTATGTTTGTTTTAGTGGATGTATAATTGAGTCACTAATTCGCACCATAAAATAAGTATTTTGCAATAATTTGCGATTAAAAGAAAATACATAAATTGTCCACAAAAGCTTCAATTTTCGTTGCGATTCGCCTTGCTTGTAGTGTTTTTTTTTAATTCAATCAATTTGCTTGCTGTTCATTATGTTAAATTCTTTCACAAATCTTAGTTATTTCATTGAATATCGTACAAAAAAAATTATTTGGCAAAATGTTGAATAAAAATTGCAGCCGAAGAACCGAACGAATAATCACCAGTATCGTGCCTATTACAAGCGTCCCGTTTGCTTTCGTATCACCATCTAGTGCCGTGTGTATAATAGTCGCCTGACTTTACGGTTACCCGAATGTCTATATCATGGTATGACGCTAGCAATGACACAAGCGAGATAGAATACGGTTGCCATGATACACAAAAAAAAATTACCAAAACTTTCGGAATAAAATGCCTCAAGCATTTTTCCCATGAAACTATTTCAAAATAATCGATTGTATTCGTGCCCTAGAAAATTTGCTACTGTAAAATTCTACTAGTGTACGTTGGGAATACTAATAGACATTGTTGTCTTACGCTCAAATTATAAAAATGGTAAGAGACAGGAATTCTGGTTGATGAAACAATAGTACATGAATAATTAATTAATTTTCTGAGGACTAAGTAAAATTTGAAATTGCATAGAGCGCATAAGAACATTTTATAAAATATGCATTTGAAAGTACCAAGTCACCGAATAACCACGTGTTACGTATTTTCACATTTCGAAGTGTTCATGGCAACCCTGGAAGAACCAGTTTGTCCATCACCAATGCTTGTGCATCTTTTCTCTCTCATGCCAACATGTCGCCATCATTCACTGGAAGTTATTGGGAACTACTAAAAAACTACTGAAATAGTGGTGCTGCCACACAGACAGAATTGAGCAACCGAAATTAACCCGTTTATGATCGATATCAGCATTGATATCGATAGCAAACCATAACACATAACAATTACTGGATGATGGATATTTTTTAGATCATCCCATAATTGTTATGAGCAATTTATATTTTTTTCGATCCTAAATAACAATTACTGGATGATGGATATTTTTTAGATCATCCCATAATTGTTATGAGCAATTCATATTTTTTTCGATCTTAAATAACAATTACTGGGCGATGGAGATTTTTTAGATCAGCTCATAATTGTGGAAAAGCGGGCGAATATGTATACGGAATACGAATATAGAATACCGAACACCGCAAAATGGGTATCAAATGAAAGCGCTTGGCTAGGGCTATCATTTGGTCGAGTCTTAATTCCGATATATTAATCGATAACAGAGTTATCGATAAAAACGTGGTGCATAAAAATTTCAATTAATGCACACAAAATGGGTCTTATGGGATGATCTAAAAAATATCCATCATCCAGTAATTGTTATTTAGGATCGAAAAAAATATAAATTGCTCATAACAATTATGGGATGATCTAAAAAATATCCATCATCCGGTAATTGTTATGGAGGATCGAAAAAAATATCAATTGCTACTAACAATTATGAGCTGATCTAAAAAATATCCATCATGCAGTAATTGTTATGGAAGATCGAAAAAATATCAATTGCTAGTAACAATTATGAGCTGATCTAAAAAATATCCATCATCCAGTAATTGTTATTTAAGATCGAAAAAAATATCAATTGCTCATAACAATTATGATATGATCGAAAAAATATCGATCTTTGAATAATTGTTATTGATGATGCAAAAATTTTTCCATTGCTAAATAATTGTTATGAGTGATTTTTATATTTATTTTTTATAATTGTTATGGTCTCTGGACAACATACGCTAGAGCGCGTAAAAATCGTGTTTTGTTAGATGAATAAAACACATTGCATGCTAATAAAAATTGTATTATATTTAACCCTCCGTCGGGCGCAACCGATCTGTGAGGCACAGCCCTCACATTTTTTTGTCTCATTGCTACGTTTTTTACCGTTAACTATGCTGACATTCAGTAGCTGAATCTTTTCACGTGCTTTATACAGCAATACAACTAATTTTTTGTTTGACTTTCAAAACGAGAAGTTATGCCGAGTTTGATCAGAAAAACTCATTGCGCCTTTTAGGAAGTAAAAAATACTGTATTTATAAAATAACAATAAATAATGAAATAAATGGATTTTTATGACAATGTTTACTAATAGGTTTTATTCACATCCTTAAGCACCATATCATAATTTCCCAGATATCTAAACAATATTATATAATGTTTATTATGTGTTCTTAAAAGTGTGCCAGTTAGGCACATTGCGCTCTAACTCGTTACAATTTTTTTTTTTCAAAATTAATACATTAAAAAAATAATAATAAATAATTAAATAAAAGGATTTTTTCGAACATTTTTAACTTATATGTCTTATGCACATCTTTAACGATCATATCATAATTTCCTAAATATACCAAAAATGTAATAGTATGTTTATTAAGAGTTTTAAAAGTGTGCCTGTCAGGCACATTGCGCCCGAAGTTGAGAGCCTCTATATTGCGCCTGACGGAAGGTTAATTCATTAGGGATAGAGTAATTGAACTATTAAAACAAGGCAACAGAGTATTAAAACCGTTTTAGGGCATATTCCTCTTAGTGGCTAACTTTTACTGTGAGCCCGTTTCATGAACTTTTCCGGTTTTAACTATTATTTGTATAACTAAAAAATAATTTTCATCAAATATTTTTTGAAATACTAAATTGTGGTTTATTCTAAAATATACGTAAGTACATAATTTTGTTTTTCAATCGGTTTGTGTATAATTTTTTATTTTCATAAACCTTCGGACAACATAACGTGGCTCATTTTCACCGCGACTCACTGTATGTGTTAAAAATATTGATACACATTTATTTATTCAAAACAAAAATGAAATATCCATGATGCTAATCGTTGCTACCCAATAAACATTTATGTGGGAAATGCATTTGAATTCATTTGATATCAAATCCATTTTCCAATTTCCAACAATAATTTTTTCCTTGAAATCAATTGCAGAAACAATCCATTCTCCGGCAAAAGGGTGCTTTTTTGATATGAAAATGTTTCTGTTTCTCCACTTGAAAAAAATATTGGAATTCGACTTGAATTCTATCGATATTCTCCAACCAAAATCAAACGTCAGAATAAAGCTTTTGAGCAACGAACGCTCATCCGATGGAAATAAAGGAACAAAAATGTAACAATTATGATTGTCTGTTTAACTTATTTGCTCACGTTTTTGTTATGCATTTAAAAATAGTAACAACATTTTATACACAAAAATTAGTTGAATTATACATTCCTTTTTAAATTTTATTCTTCACTCATTTTTTGTTTACTTATTTCTAATATGATTGAATTTAATTCATACAAATTATACGCTCAGTTCAGTTTGGAAAAGTGTTGTACCTCAAGTGTAAAAACATGTTGGATATAAACTTGAGAATTGAGACTTTTCTCCAATATTGGATACGTGCTAATTGAGAAATATCGAAATGTAGGAGAATGTAGAGTTTCCAAAGCAACCAAAGCGATCAAAGACACCCAGGCATTAACCAAAAAGTATGAACTGGCACAGCGTTTTATCAGCAAACACAATCTCTAACGGTAGAGAGTGTAATTCTCAAACTTATCTCTAATCCAAAGCGAAGGTAGAAAACAAAAATAGAAATAAATTGGAGACTGAATAGAAAAGGAAGTATTTGCGAATTCTCATTAGAAAACTACATTGGATTTCAATTCGGAAATTATAATTTTCTAAATTTCAAAATTATGTCCCATTTTGTTTGAAATCGCTATGATTATCGACTGCTTCTCGAGTCGTCCCCTAACGTTAGAGATTTTAGAAAAGGGCTAGTTCTTGAGTCATTCTCAAACCTATATCTAACCTAAATGTTTGTTGGGTTTCGCCATGCAAAATGGCCGTTTGAATTCAAATTTTTTTCTTTCGTTTTGAACATTTTCGTATAAGCTGGGTTGCACTTTCTCGTACTGCTCTATTACTACATTTACCTAGAAATATAGAAAAGGGAATATACGGATACCAATGCCTTTACTTCTTCGTTTGCGTATATGCAAATTTTAATTCACGTAAGATTAACACGATCGATCTGTACACATAGAACAGCAACAATTTTTTTCAAATTACACGATTTTTGAAACATGAGTTTAGCTTTTTAAACGTCATTTGACATTTTGGTAAATTCAACCAAATTTTAGTGTTGATGCAACATTGGGCATTTTTAAAATATACGGTATCATTCAAATATAAAATTTTATTCCTAAATGTCATTCGGAATTTGGTTAATTTAACATGATGATAGTGTCAATATAAACTAAAAAATGTTAAAAAAAGAACGTCAAAACTATTTTGAAGCATACAAAATTTTTTGTTTTTGAACATTTGGAGTTCTGTTGTTCGTGCAAAACGCAATTATTTTTTTTTAAATAAAAAGAAAATCTGGTGCCGTGGGAAGAGTTTAGCGTCATTAGAAATGCGTGATAATGGCATTTCCATTTATATTTTCAGTTTTCAGGTGAGTTAAAGGTGAAACGCATTTTTATTTCTAAAAGTTTTTAATGTAAAATATTTTCGTCTTCCTCCTCATAGTTTGTAATTTTACCAGGAGGAGGTCCTCCCATATCTCGCAATACCGAAGCAACTTTTTTTTTTAATGTACATATACCTATTGTATTTTTGTAAATTGTAAAATCAATCCAGTTAATTTAACTAGCTTAAACTGCAAATTTATCTAGTTAAAAATGTAAAATAAACAGGAAAACTCAATACTATCTTAATGTTAGTTCTACACATTTATCCGTTATTTGGGCAGATATGCGGAAAAAAATTAATATATATCGCACACCATATCAATTACATGGCAAAAGGCGACGTATAATGGCTATTTTCCAGTCAAAAGTAGAGCTCTAGATACCCGCGTATCGAGCATTTCGATCTGATCGTTTTTGTTTGAAGCCCGTTTGTTGTTCAAATACCCATACAAACATTCGAGCTTACAAACAAAAAAATATGTATCGTTAAAACAAAAATAAAAAAATACATACATATAAAGAAAAAATAATAATAATAAACAAAAGAAAAAAACAAACTTCAAAAAGAGACCCCGAATGAAAAGTTTTATTGTTGGCAATCGCTAGAGATATCGCACACTAAATCAAAAAGCGTTACAACTCCAAATTTTTCGAAATCGGGTTTCTTTCATAAATCGGTACACAGAAAATATATCTAGCGACTGACAAAAAATCTTTTCCATCAGAGCCTTTTGTAACTGAAAAATAACTATTATACGTGGCCTTTTCCAATATCATTGCCTATAAAAAAGAAAATGTTTTTTGGCTCTCCTGAAAATTTTTGAATTTTGAGTTGTAACGCTTTTTGATTTAGTGTGCGATATGTTCTGTGTACCAGTTTATGATGAAAAGTCAATTTAAAAAAATTTTAGTTGTGTCACTTTATGATTTAAGGTACGATATATTTTTATTAAAATCGTTTTCGTAGCGAAGAAAAAAATTCAGTAAAAACGGAGTAAATCCTAACTAATTTGCTCCCATTTTGGTAGTAACAGCAATTCTACGAAATTGCACAGCATTGATTCCTTCATTCTCTCCATTTTCGCACGAATACATACGCATTTTTAAAATTGATCAAGAAGAAGACCATTTGAGTTACCAAACTATTTAGTATAAACAATGGTTAATAATTTCAAGATTTGTACGTATGTATGCATATTGATGATACCGGATGACGAGATTGAGTTAGTAATTTGTTATATACTTCTATGTATTTTTCATTGGAGTAATTTGCACAAGTTACTTGATATAAGATTAGTCGACAACACTGAATATGTGTACACCTAAAATGCATCAAATTTCCAATTAAAGATATTTTATAAGAATGTTTTATAATTGCAGGAAGGTAATTAAATTTCAATTATAATGGTTCAAAATTGCGAAAGTATTAAGCATAGCATCGGAGTTAAGTGGAATGTGGAGTTAATGGAATTTACATACATATATGTAATTGGGAGTCGTAAAAAGGTTCGTTAAAAGTAAATATAGTGTATGATTAGAAACGCTGCATAAAGGTCAAACCCAACCACGTGACAACTGCGATTCAATTTAATATTCTTTTAATGAGCCACGATCCGATAAAAATCTTTTTCCGGGGGGTAGGGGTGGTCTCACAGATTACAAAAAACAAAGTCCCACTTGCTATGGCATCGGCCCCATCTATAGTATCGATAGTTACATCGATGGTTTTCCAGCACTAATAGAACGCATTTTGCGGAGGCGGCCTTCGGCCGCGCTTTAAAAAAATAACCCTCAACCCGCAGAATTCTCTTTCTGGAGATCTTTAATATTATAATTTAATGATTGTCGAGTGTTGAAATGTATTATCATCCACAGAATGGTCACTGAAAAATTCCTAGTAGTTTGTAAATAAATGAAACTGGTTTATTTTATCCAAGCTGACCCGAAAAATTAATTTTAATAATAAACGAATTTTATGATTAAAGTCATGAAAATTACTTAAATGTACTTATAGTAAGGAAAAACGCAATATTGAGAGAAATTGCAAATCAAAGAGAGCTCGTTCATATGTATCTCGAATTTGAAATCTCATGTAACCACGTTTTTGCACTTTGTCTAGCATTTTCAACTTCTTTCTTTTCTTCCTCCCATAAACACGCAATAATAACCGCATTAAGTTCACTTTTGTCCGCAGTTGTAGCGCGGCATGGCGAGAGAACTGCAAACCAAATTGAATCGCAGTTGCAGCGTAGTGGCCTTAAAGCGCAATAATGCCAGTAAGTACATATTTTTTTGGTGATTGTGATGAGCAACGCTTTATGAAAAATTTGCGTTTCGTCGTACCATACGAAAACTAGCACTTAAAATTTCTTTCATAGGATTTCTTTGTAATAATTTTTTAAAGTGCTAGTTTTCGTGTGGTACGATGGTTTATGGACGCTCTGCTTGTACTGCAAAAGCAGGTTGTGCTTAAAACTGAGTTTCTGAATATAGTCATAGTTTTGAATATGAGTATAAATGAGAAAACTAACAGAAATATATTATTGATGAAAATTACACAGACCTGTACTGATTACCAAATTGAAAGACTATATGTTCTGATAAAATTGATGTAAATCTTTTTTTAATAACGTTACGATGAATTTTTTCTAACATAACCTTATCTTTATAACAGGTTTAGCTGGTACTTGGAACGCAAAAGCTGTATCTTTGTCAATAGCGGGCTTGAGATGTTGAAGAAAAGGTTTCCAACTCGGTCCTTCTCATACTGCATAATAGACTTGTGATGAAATTCCTCTTCGGAAGCTTCTTTGACGATTATATAACTATTCAAGCTCAACAGGCCTGATTTTATTTTTATTTTTCTTGATACGTGTTATTCATCTTTGAGTATTACTAAAAGTCAGTTTCTTTGCAGGTAAACCTCTTAAATACTACTGGGCTTTGAATTCGCAACCAGCAGCCCGATTCTGAGCGTTATCTCAAAATTACTGGTTACCAAATGCGCAATCGGTGTTTTGGCGCAAATAGTGACGACGTCGAAGCAATTCCATACGAACGGAAAGAAGTCGGGCTGAAAATGTGAGCAAAATGTTGCCACAAATTGAGGTGGTAACTTAATTTTCCTGCTGCATTTTACCAGTAAATTAAATTATGGTATAACGCCGGAATAAGGCCATTAAAAGGTAATAATTGGAATATGTATGTGAATTAATTTAAGCTTTCTAAACTGCGGCTTATTGTTTGTGATTTTTAATATTTTACGTAATGATGAGAACACATGATTTTTTCCTTTTGCGGTTTCCACCGGAAGTTTGCTAATGACGGCTAGGACGTCTGATATATACCTATACATATATTTTTATTATATACTTATTTATTTATGATAATAAAATTTTTTCTCAACTTTTTAGTAACTAACATGTGCATACAGCATAACAGACCAATTCTGAGCGTTACCGCAAAATCACTTTACTGGTAATTTACTTTGCTGTAAATTGTTACAATTTTTCAATCGATATTTCGGCAGAAATGGTAACGATGTCTAAGCAATTTCATACGAAAGGAATGGGGTTGAAAATGTTACCACATATGGAGGTGGTAACTCTGCTGCAACCGGAATACGAAGATGGTGTTCAAAGTTCCAGATTCTTCATTCCTGCAGTAAAGTCAATTATATTACATCAAAATAAGGTCGTTAATACATTTTTTTTATTTGCTTAAAAACAATGTTACGGTTTTTATTTGTAATAAGTAGGAGGAAAATCATAGGCCCGGTTTCACCAACCGGTCTCAACTTAGTTAAGCCGATTTTTTTACGTTTTCAGTTTCACCATGCAACTGAGCTAAGTCACAAGTTAGTCAGCTTTTGTCTTGACTAAAAATAAACTAAGAATTTGAGTCGCTTAATGCTAGAGACACACATCGTAGTATAGTAGAAATATTGCGATCTATACCACATATGTGTCACTCTCATATTGTAGTTTAATTGAAAATTTTCATAGTAAATGCAAATCATAGTATTGATAATAGCTTTGTTTCTTTATCCACTAATTAACGTTAATAAACACTAATTTCTAGATTTGACATATAATTTGTGTTTCTTTGGTTCAAGGCAGATATACCAGGTAGGCGCAGGGGCGAATTCAGAAAATACCCATGTATTTTGTTATTGTAATTGGTAGAGTGCAAGGCAAATTCATTATGGTAATGGCACGGTGAATTCGGGAATATTCGCTTTAAATTTTCGTCCAGCAAAATGTCAAACTCATTGTAAAATTTTTCTTTGTTTGACATTCTCCTGTATTCTTCTATACACTGTGAACTAAAACCGAGAAGAAGTCAGCTGTTCACGTACCACTACCATAAGAATGAATTTGCCTTGGTAGAGTGTAATGTCAAAATGATATTTCGCCGTGGTTAAAATCTGAATTCGCTTGGGACTCGCTCATTCCTATTGGCCATGATTATAATTCGCTTGGATTTTGACATTACACTCTACCTTTGGAAATAAAAAAAGTAGTTTCTGAATTCGCCCGTGCGCCTACCTCTAAGTTATTGCAAGGCAGATATACCAGGTAGGCGCAGGGGCGAATTGAGAAAATCCCCATGTATTTTGTTATTGTAATTGGTAGCCTGGTACAAGTTCATTTTCTAGTTCACCTCTAGTACACCTTTAGTTCACTTGAAGCTCAATATTTTTGAATCAGTAAAAACGCAAACCCTTCAATATCTCGACACACCTAAAAATGGACTTATGCCAATTTCAAAAATAAACGACTCACATAAACTAACATACATATGTATGTATGTACATTCCACCACAAGCTGATGTGTTGATTAACTTCTCAATGATTTCACTGCCTAAATAGGTTTCGAGCACCAAATTTGAGTGGTAGTTGATTCAAAATTCAACTACCACTAAAATTGAGTGGTAGTTGATTCAAATTCAACTACCACTCAAATTTAGTGGTAGTTAAATTCAAGTTTTACCTACCACTCAAAAGTTAGTGGTAGTTAAAATCAGGATTTAACTACCACTCAATTTGAGTGGTAGTTGAAAATGAGTGGTAGTTGAAAAATGCCCATCCTTGTTTCCAACATAGCTTAGCCCTTGCACCAACACAAAACTGTATTTGACCACCTCTTTCACACAAAAGACCTTGTAGAATACAGGAAAAAACGTAGTGTCATAGGGGCATTAATGGAAAACAGGCCCTTTTTTTTGTTTATAACGTGTTTTTAGTAAAATGAGAAAGAAAAAAGATATTGACGATTTTTTCGCTGAAATTATGATTTTTTATTTGCAAACGTCAAATTATCGTATGAAAATGAAAAATATATAATCCTATATCTCCAGTTATTATTATTTCTACGCATGGTAATTGCAAATTGTAAGCAAGTTTCGGTAGTAAGTGTGCGCCTCGTTTAATGTGAAAATCAATAAACAGAATTGGGTAACTTCATACAAAAAACCTTACGAAGTAGCCCAAACCTGCAATTATTTCAGCATGTGGATCAGACCTATTTTTCGATATGTACCAGTGAAAATTAATTTTCGGCCCTTTAGGAAGCAGCTTGTCACTTCTGCACACTCGACCGATTTTCGGCACTATCATGATCCAATTACCAGGTCGGTCCATGATACATACACACAAACATGCCGTGAGCTGAATGTCAAACGGAATGTCAAAACTGAAAGGAGAACGAAATAATTTGACATTCAGCTCACGAGCGAATGATGGAGAAACTCAGAGAACGAAGAATTTGACCAATAGTAAACACGAATGTATGTATAGAATATGCAGAAGCAGAGAAATTGGATAGCTGTTGAAGAAGAAGAAGAAGTCAGCTGATCTGAAGAGCCGACCTGTATAGGTGGATCCTGGGCACTATTTTGCGTTGTACAATTTTTTGGACAAATATGACACAATTTTAATTTTCCATCACTGAATGTACTCATTTGTTCGATACCGTGGTTGAAGTACTCGATACTAAAAAATATCGTTGCAAAAGAATCGAGTAAAAAGTATCGGTATCAAATGCAAAAAATATCGATTTGGTATCGTATCGTATCGAAATTCGTGTCCCTAACGCCGAAACTCCACAAGAGAAAAATTCTGTTACTTTTGTCTACCGTTATCATGTCTAACATACATGTTTCATATGAGTGGGCACTTAATGATGTTATAACATCATTTATAAAATGGCGCCGAATTGACATACGGTGTACGCAGAAGCACTTAGAAAGTTAAAAAAAAATTGTTTAAAATTGGCGATGATGCTCGCAAACTGTATATATGCACTTAATGTTCTTTTTATTTATTTCTTAAGCCAAAACACTCAAGCCGTGCGAAATTTCACGTTCAATGTGGAAATGTTGCCACTGTGAATTTTTTGTTGAAATGAAAAATTAGCTGTCAAATAATCAAACTGACAGCCCATGTTAAGGCATTCATGTTAAAGCAATTGCTTTGACATCTCTGTTATACCAGAAGACAGAGGCGGTCTCCATTTGAAATCTATGTTATAATGGTGCTTGTTATGACGGAATTCTCTTTTGTGGAGACGCCGGGTAATCTTTGGCATCCGTCTTTTCGTTTCCGCATCTGCTGGTGTGCGGTTGATTGTAGGAGTGCGCTTGGTACGAATTTATTTGGTAAGATATGCATGGGATGATAGTTAATAATTTCAAGATTTGTACGTATGTATGCATATTGATGATACCGGATGACGAGATTGAGTTAGTAATTTGTTATATACTTCTATGTATTTTTCATTGGAGTAATTTGCACAAGTTACTTGATATAAGATTAGTCGACAACACTGAATATGTGTACACCTACAATGCATCAAATTTCCAATTAAAGATATTTTATAAGAATGTTTTATAATTGCAGGAAGGTAATTAAATTTCAATTATAATGGTTCAAAATTGCGAAAGTATTAAGCATAGCATCGGAGTTAAGTGGAATGTGGAGTTAATGGAATTTACATACATATATGTAATTGGGAGTCGTAAAAAGGTTCGTTAAAAGTAAATATAGTGTATGATTAGAAACGCTGCATAAAGGTCAAACCCAACCACGTGACAACTGCGATTCAATTTAATATTCTTTTAATGAGCCACGATCCGATAAAAATCTTTTTCCGGGGGGTCGGGGTGGTCTCACAGATTACAAAAAACAAAGTCCCACTTGCTATGGCATCGGCCCCATCTATAGTATCGATAGTTACATCGATGGTTTTCCAGCACTAATAGAACGCATTTTGCGGAGGCGGCCTTCGGCCGCGCTTTAAAAAAATAACCCTCAACCCGCAGAATTCTCTTTCTGGAGATCTTTAATATTATAATTTAATGATTGTCGAGTGTTGAAATGTATTATCATCCACAGAATGGTCACTGAAAAATTCCTAGTAGTTTGTAAATAAATGAAACTGGTTTATTTTATCCAAGCTGACCCGAAAAATTAATTTTAATAATAA
Source organism: Urophora cardui (assembly GCA_960531455.1). Taxonomy (NCBI): domain Eukaryota; kingdom Metazoa; phylum Arthropoda; class Insecta; order Diptera; family Tephritidae; genus Urophora; species Urophora cardui. The sequence continues at coordinate 81,061,260 of OY482671.1, read as the reverse complement.
ACGAATTTTATGATTAAAGTCATGAAAATTACTTAAATGTACTTATAGTAAGGAAAAACGCAATATTGAGAGAAATTGCAAATCAAAGAGAGCTCGTTCATATGTATCTCGAATTTGAAATCTCATGTAACCACGTTTTTGCACTTTGTCTAGCATTTTCAACTTCTTTCTTTTCTTCCTCCCATAAACACGCAATAATAACCGCATTAAGTTCACTTTTGTCCGCAGTTGTAGCGCGGCATGGCGAGAGAACTGCAAACCAAATTGAATCGCAGTTGCAGCGTAGTGGCCTTAAAGCGCAATAATGCCAGTAAGTACATATTTTTTTGGTGATTGTGATGAGCAACGCTTTATGAAAAATTTGCGTTTCGTCGTACCATACGAAAACTAGCACTTAAAATTTCTTTCATAGGATTTCTTTGTAATAATTTTTTAAAGTGCTAGTTTTCGTGTGGTACGATGGTTTATGGACGCTCTGCTTGTACTGCAAAAGCAGGTTGTGCTTAAAACTGAGTTTCTGAATATAGTCATAGTTTTGAATATGAGTATAAATGAGAAAACTAACAGAAATATATTATTGATGAAAATTACACAGACCTGTACTGATTACCAAATTGAAAGACTATATGTTCTGATAAAATTGATGTAAATCTTTTTTTAATAACGTTACGATGAATTTTTTCTAACATAACCTTATCTTTATAACAGGTTTAGCTGGTACTTGGAACGCAAAAGCTGTATCTTTGTCAATAGCGGGCTTGAGATGTTGAAGAAAAGGTTTCCAACTCGGTCCTTCTCATACTGCATAATAGACTTGTGATGAAATTCCTCTTCGGAAGCTTCTTTGACGATTATATAACTATTCAAGCTCAACAGGCCTGATTTTATTTTTATTTTTCTTGATACGTGTTATTCATCTTTGAGTATTACTAAAAGTCAGTTTCTTTGCAGGTAAACCTCTTAAATACTACTGGGCTTTGAATTCGCAACCAGCAGCCCGATTCTGAGCGTTATCTCAAAATTACTGGTTACCAAATGCGCAATCGGTGTTTTGGCGCAAATAGTGACGACGTCGAAGCAATTCCATACGAACGGAAAGAAGTCGGGCTGAAAATGTGAGCAAAATGTTGCCACAAATTGAGGTGGTAACTTAATTTTCCTGCTGCATTTTACCAGTAAATTAAATTATGGTATAACGCCGGAATAAGGCCATTAAAAGGTAATAATTGGAATATGTATGTGAATTAATTTAAGCTTTCTAAACTGCGGCTTATTGTTTGTGATTTTTAATATTTTACGTAATGATGAGAACACATGATTTTTTCCTTTTGCGGTTTCCACCGGAAGTTTGCTAATGACGGCTAGGACGTCTGATATATACCTATACATATATTTTTATTATATACTTATTTATTTATGATAATAAAATTTTTTCTCAACTTTTTAGTAACTAACATGTGCATACAGCATAACAGACCAATTCTGAGCGTTACCGCAAAATCACTTTACTGGTAATTTACTTTGCTGTAAATTGTTACAATTTTTCAATCGATATTTCGGCAGAAATGGTAACGATGTCTAAGCAATTTCATACGAAAGGAATGGGGTTGAAAATGTTACCACATATGGAGGTGGTAACTCTGCTGCAACCGGAATACGAAGATGGTGTTCAAAGTTCCAGATTCTTCATTCCTGCAGTAAAGTCAATTATATTACATCAAAATAAGGTCGTTAATACATTTTTTTTATTTGCTTAAAAACAATGTTACGGTTTTTATTTGTAATAAGTAGGAGGAAAATCATAGGCCCGGTTTCACCAACCGGTCTCAACTTAGTTAAGCCGATTTTTTTACGTTTTCAGTTTCACCATGCAACTGAGCTAAGTCACAAGTTAGTCAGCTTTTGTCTTGACTAAAAATAAACTAAGAATTTGAGTCGCTTAATGCTAGAGACACACATCGTAGTATAGTAGAAATATTGCGATCTATACCACATATGTGTCACTCTCATATTGTAGTTTAATTGAAAATTTTCATAGTAAATGCAAATCATAGTATTGATAATAGCTTTGTTTCTTTATCCACTAATTAACGTTAATAAACACTAATTTCTAGATTTGACATATAATTTGTGTTTCTTTGGTTCAAGGCAGATATACCAGGTAGGCGCAGGGGCGAATTCAGAAAATACCCATGTATTTTGTTATTGTAATTGGTAGAGTGCAAGGCAAATTCATTATGGTAATGGCACGGTGAATTCGGGAATATTCGCTTTAAATTTTCGTCCAGCAAAATGTCAAACTCATTGTAAAATTTTTCTTTGTTTGACATTCTCCTGTATTCTTCTATACACTGTGAACTAAAACCGAGAAGAAGTCAGCTGTTCACGTACCACTACCATAAGAATGAATTTGCCTTGGTAGAGTGTAATGTCAAAATGATATTTCGCCGTGGTTAAAATCTGAATTCGCTTGGGACTCGCTCATTCCTATTGGCCATGATTATAATTCGCTTGGATTTTGACATTACACTCTACCTTTGGAAATAAAAAAAGTAGTTTCTGAATTCGCCCGTGCGCCTACCTCTAAGTTATTGCAAGGCAGATATACCAGGTAGGCGCAGGGGCGAATTGAGAAAATCCCCATGTATTTTGTTATTGTAATTGGTAGCATGGTACAAGTTCATTTTCTAGTTCACCTCTAGTACACCTTTAGTTCACTTGAAGCTCAATATTTTTGAATCAGTAAAAACGCAAACCCTTCAATATCTCGACACACCTAAAAATGGACTTATGCCAATTTCAAAAATAAACGACTCACATAAACTAACATACATATGTATGTATGTACATTCCACCACAAGCTGATGTGTTGATTAACTTCTCAATGATTTCACTGCCTAAATAGGTTTCGAGCACCAAATTTGAGTGGTAGTTGATTCAAAATTCAACTACCACTAAAATTGAGTGGTAGTTGATTCAAATTCAACTACCACTCAAATTTAGTGGTAGTTAAATTCAAGTTTTACCTACCACTCAAAAGTTAGTGGTAGTTAAAATCAGGATTTAACTACCACTCAATTTGAGTGGTAGTTGAAAATGAGTGGTAGTTGAAAAATGCCCATCCTTGTTTCCAACATAGCTTAGCCCTTGCACCAACACAAAACTGTATTTGACCACCTCTTTCACACAAAAGACCTTGTAGAATACAGGAAAAAACGTAGTGTCATAGGGGCATTAATGGAAAACAGGCCCTTTTTTTTGTTTATAACGTGTTTTTAGTAAAATGAGAAAGAAAAAAGATATTGACGATTTTTTCGCTGAAATTATGATTTTTTATTTGCAAACGTCAAATTATCGTATGAAAATGAAAAATATATAATCCTATATCTCCAGTTATTATTATTTCTACGCATGGTAATTGCAAATTGTAAGCAAGTTTCGGTAGTAAGTGTGCGCCTCGTTTAATGTGAAAATCAATAAACAGAATTGGGTAACTTCATACAAAAAACCTTACGAAGTAGCCCAAACCTGCAATTATTTCAGCATGTGGATCAGACCTATTTTTCGATATGTACCAGTGAAAATTAATTTTCGGCCCTTTAGGAAGCAGCTTGTCACTTCTGCACACTCGACCGATTTTCGGCACTATCATGATCCAATTACCAGGTCGGTCCATGACACATACACACAAACATGCTGTGAGCTGAATGTCAAACGGAATGTCAAAACTGAAAGGAGAACGAAATAATTTGACATTCAGCTCACGAGCGAATGATGGAGAAACTCAGAGAACGAAGAATTTGACCAATAGTAAACACGAATGTATGTATAGAATATGCAGAAGCAGAGAAATTGGATAGCTGTTGAAGAAGAAGAAGAAGTCAGCTGATCTGAAGAGCCGACCTGTATAGGTGGATCCTGGGCACTATTTTGCGTTGCACAATTTTTTGGACAAATATGACACAATTTTAATTTTCCATCACTGAATGTACTCATTTGTTCGATACCGTGGTTGAAGTACTCGATACTAAAAAATATCGTTGCAAAAGAATCGAGTAAAAAGTATCGGTATCAAATGCAAAAAATATCGATTTGGTATCGTATCGTATCGAAATTCGTGTCCCTAACGCCGAAACTCCACAAGAGAAAAATTCTGTTACTTTTGTCTACCGTTATCATGTCTAACATACATGTTTCATATGAGTGGGCACTTAATGATGTTATAACATCATTTATAAAATGGCGCCGAATTGACATACGGTGTACGCAGAAGCACTTAGAAAGTTAAAAAAAAATTGTTTAAAATTGGCGATGATGCTCGCAAACTGTATATATGCACTTAATGTTCTTTTTATTTATTTCTTAAGCCAAAACACTCAAGCCGTGCGAAATTTCACGTTCAATGTGGAAATGTTGCCACTGTGAATTTTTTGTTGAAATGAAAAATTAGCTGTCAAATAATCAAACTGACAGCCCATGTTAAGGCATTCATGTTAAAGCAATTGCTTTGACATCTGTGTTATACCAGAAGACAGAGGCGGTCTCCATTTGAAATCTATGTTATAATGGTGCTTGTTATGACGGAATTCTCTTTTGTGGAGACGCCGGGTAATCTTTGGCATCCGTCTTTTCGTTTCCGCATCTGCTGGTGTGCGGTTGATTGTAGGAGTGCGCTTGGTACGAATTTATTTGGTAGGATATGCATGGGATGATAGTTAATAATTTCAAGATTTGTACGTATGTATGCATATTGATGATACCGGATGACGAGACTGAGTTAGTAATTTGTTATATACTTCTATGTATTTTTCATTGGAGTAATTTGCACAAGTTACTTGATATAAGATTAGTCGACAACACTGAATATGTGTACACCTAAAATGCATCAAATTTCCAATTAAAGATATTTTATAAGAATGTTTTATAATTGCAGGAAGGTAATTAAATTTCAATTATAATGGTTCAAAATTGCGAAAGTATTAAGCATAGCATCGGAGTTAAGTGGAATGTGGAGTTAATGGAATTTACATACATATATGTAATTGGGAGTCGTAAAAAGGTTCGTTAAAAGTAAATATAGTGTATGATTAGAAACGCTGCATAAAGGTCAAACCCAACCACGTGACAACTGCGATTCAATTTAATATTCTTTTAACCTTTAAGTGACGAGGTGAAATTTTGTGACATAGTTTACGACGTGGTGGTAAATTTTTTTCTACGCATTTTACTTAAAACTCTCAATAAAAAATAAATTTTTTTATAATAATTTTTGCATTGGAAAGAGGCCAGTCCTTTTTCAAATGAAATTAATAAAAAAAGTTAATTAAATTTTTTAAATCAACAAAGGTTTTACTATAATTCACAAGGCCTTGTTCTTTCAAAATAGCGAAAACATCACATGAGAAACTTATGGATAAAAGGTAAAACAAAAACTTTCTTTAAACTTTAGAGACGGTTTTTCATAAAAAAATATATATTTTTAAATATATAATAGGAATTTTATTTAAAAAATTTTTTTTGTAGAAAATGCTGGCCAGTCTTTTTGAAGTTTTTTTCATAATAACGTGAGCGTATAAAATGAATCACGAGACGAATTTTTTAGTTTTTCTTCCAATAATCATTTGAAGAAGTGGTAAAATTAATAATCCATGTTATTCAAATTGCCAGTGAGAGAAGTTTTAAATGGAAATAAATTATTTTTGAAGAAAAAGTTACGTTAACGTCGAGGTGTGGTAATTTTTACACCGATATCATAATTTATCCGTTATTGGAGATCTTCCACCATAGAAACTATACTGATCGATAATTATGATGACATGAGTAGATTCTAAACGCATCAAAATGCTGCAGAGAAGCGAGAAGTGGTAAATTTCCAAAAATTGCATTCGAAGAAAAACTAACGTTACCCTAGACGTGGGGTAATTTTTACCCCACCATCATCATTTCTCGTCAAATGTTACACCTTCCTCCATAAAAACAAAACGGGTCAATAATTATAACGAGATGGGAAGATACTAAGAGAATAAACTTGCTGGATGGTAAGTTAAAAGAGATATTTAAAGAAACTGTAAGTCGGTGTAAAAATTACCACCACGTCGTATGTTAAAGGTTAATGAGCCACGATCCGATAAAAATCTTTTTCCGGGGGGTAAGGGGGTGGTCTCACAGATCACAAAAAACAAAGTCCCACTTGCTATGGCATCGGCCCCATCTATAGTATCGATAGTTACATCGATGGTTTTCCAGCACTAATAGAACGCATTTTGCGGAGGCGGCCTTCGGCCGCGCTTTAAAAAAATAACCCTCAACCCGCAGAATTCTCTTTCTGGAGATCTTTAATATTATAATTTAATGATTGTCGAGTGTTGAAATGTATTATCATCCACAGAATGGTCACTGAAAAATTCCCAGTAGTTTGTAAATAAATGAAACTGGTTTATTTTATCCAAGCTGACCCGAAAAATTAATTTTAATAATAAACGAATTTTATGATTAAAGTCATGAAAATTACTTAAATGTACTTATAGTAAGGAAAAACGCAATATTGAGAGAAATTGCAAATCAAAGAGAGCTCGTTCATATGTATCTCGAATTTGAAATCTCATGTAACCACGTTTTTGCACTTTGTCTAGCATTTTCAACTTCTTTCTTTTCTTCCTCCCATAAACACGCAATAATAACCGCATTAAGTTCACTTTTGTCCGCAGTTGTAGCGCGGCATGGCGAGAGAACTGCAAACCAAATTGAATCGCAGTTGCAGCGTAGTGGCCTTAAAGCGCAATAATGCCAGTAAGTACATATTTTTTTGATGATTGTGATGAGCAACGCTTTATGAAAAATTTGCGTTTCGTCGTACCATACGAAAACTAGCACTTAAAATTTCTTTCATAGGATTTCTTTGTAATAATTTTTTAAAGTGCTAGTTTTCGTGTGGTACGATGGTTTATGGACGCTCTGCTTGTACTGCAAAAGCAGGTTGTGCTTAAAACTGAGTTTCTGAATATAGTCATAGTTTTGAATATGAGTATAAATGAGAAAACTAACAGAAATATATTATTGATGAAAATTACACAGACCTGTACTGATTACCAAATTGAAAGACTATATGTTCTGATAAAATTGATGTAAATCTTTTTTTAATAACGTTACGATGGATTTTTTCTAACATAACCTTATCTTTATAATAGGTTTAGCTGGTACTTGGAACGCAAAAGCTGTATCTTTGTCAATAGCGGGCTTGAGATGTTGAAAAAAAGGTTTCCAACTCGGTCCTTCTCATACTGCATAATAGACTTGTGATGAAATTCCTCTTCGGAAGCTTCTTTGACGATTATATAACTATTCAAGCTCAACAGGCCTGATTTTATTTTTATTTTTCTTGATACGTGTTATTCATCTTTGAGTATTACTAAAAGTCAGTTTCTTTGCAGGTAAACCTCTTAAATACTACTGGGCTTTGAATTCGCAACCAGCAGCCCGATTCTGAGCGTTATCTCAAAATTACTGGTTACCAAATGCGCAATCGGTGTTTTGGCGCAAATAGTGACGATGTCGAAGCAATTCCATACGAACGGAAAGAAGTCGGGCTGAAAATGTGAGCAAAATGTTGCCACAAATTGAGGTGGTAACTTAATTTTCCTGCTGCATTTTACCAGTAAATTAAATTATGGTATAACGCCGGAATAAGGCCATTAAAAGGTAATAATTGGAATATGTATGTGAATTAATTTAAGCTTTCTAAACTGCGGCTTATTGTTTGTGATTTTTAATATTTTACGTAATTTATTTATTTATTTATTTATTTATTTTTACGTAATGATGAGAACACATGATTTTTTCCTTTTGCGGTTTCCACCGGAAGTTTGCTAATGACGGCTAGGACGTCTGATATATACCTATACATATATTTTTATTATATACTTATTTATTTATGATAATAAAATTTTTTCTCAACTTTTTAGTAACTAACATGTGCATACAGCATAACAGACCAATTCTGAGCGTTACCGCAAAATCACTTTACTGGTAATTTACTTTGCTGTAAATTGTTACAATTTTTCGATATTTCGGCAGAAATGGTAACGATGTCTAAGCAATTTCATACGAAAGGAATGGGGTTGAAAATGTTACCACATATGGAGGTGGTAACTCTGCTGCAACCGGAATACGAAGATGGTGTTCAAAGTTCCAGATTCTTCATTCCTGCAGTAAAGTCAATTATATTACATCAAAATAAGGTCGTTAATACATTTTTTTTATTTGCTTAAAAACAATGTTACGGTTTTTATTTGTAATAAGTAGGAGGAAAATCATAGGCCCGGTTTCACCAACCGGTCTCAACTTAGTTAAGCCGATTTTTTTACGTTTTCAGTTTCACCATGCAACTGAGCTAAGTCACAAGTTAGTCAGCTTTTGTCTTGACTAAAAATAAACTAAGAATTTGAGTCGCTTAATGAGAGTCGCTAGAGACATACATCGTAGTATAGTAGAAATATTGCGATCTATACCACATATGTGTCACTCTCATATTGTAGTTTAATTGAAAATTTTCATAGTAAATGCAAATCATAGTATTGATAATAGCTTTGTTTCTTTATCCACTAATTAACGTTAATAAACACTAATTTCTAGATTTGACATATAATTTGTGTTTCTTTGGTTCAAGGCAGATATACCAGGTAGGCGCAGGGGCGAATTCAGAAAATACCCATGTATTTTGTTATTGTAATTGGTAGAGTGCAAGGCAAATTCATTATGGTAATGGCACGGTGAATTCGGGAATATTCGCTTTAAATTTTCGTCCAGCAAAATGTCAAACTCATTGTAAAATTTTTCTTTGTTTGACATTCTCCTGTATTCTTCTATACACTGTGAACTAAAACCGAGAAGAAGTCAGCTGTTCACGTACCACTACCATAAGAATGAATTTGCCTTGGTAGAGTGTAATGTCAAAATGATATTTCGCCGTGGTTAAAATCTGAATTCGCTTGGGACTCGCTCATTCCTATTGGCCATGATTATAATTCGCTTGGATTTTGACATTACACTCTACCTTTGGAAATAAAAAAAGTAGTTTCTGAATTCGCCCGTGCGCCTACCTCTAAGTTATTGCAAGGCAGATATACCAGGTAGGCGCAGGGGCGAATTGAGAAAATCCCCATGTATTTTGTTATTGTAATTGGTAGCATGGTACAAGTTCATTTTCTAGTTCACCTCTAGTACACCTTTAGTTCACTTGAAGCTCAATATTTTTGAATCAGTAAAAACGCAAACCCTTCAATATCTCGACACACCTAAAAATGGACTTATGCCAATTTCAAAAATAAACGACTCACATAAACTAACATACATATGTATGTATGTACATTCCACCACAAGCTGATGTGTTGATTAACTTCTCAATGATTTCACTGCCTAAATAGGTTTCGAGCACCAAATTTGAGTGGTAGTTGATTCAAAATTCAACTACCACTAAAATTGAGTGGTAGTTGATTCAAATTCAACTACCACTCAAATTTAGTGGTAGTTAAATTCAAGTTTTACCTACCACTCAAAAGTTAGTGGTAGTTAAAATCAGGATTTAACTACCACTCAATTTGAGTGGTAGTTGAAAATGAGTGGTAGTTGAAAAATGCCCATCCTTGTTTCCAACATAGCTTAGCCCTTGCACCAACACAAAACTGTATTTGACCACCTCTTTCACACAAAAGACCTTGTAGAATACAGGAAAAAACGTAGTGTCATAGGGGCATTAATGGAAAACAGGCCCTTTTTTTTGTTTATAACGTGTTTTTAGTAAAATGAGAAAGAAAAAAGATATTGACGATTTTTTCGCTGAAATGATGATTTTTTATTTGCAAACGTCAAATTATCGTATGAAAATGAAAAATATATAATCCTATATCTCCAGTTATTATTATTTCTACGCATGGTAATTGCAAATTGTAAGCAAGTTTCGGTAGTAAGTGTGCGTCTCGTTTAATGTGAAAATCAATAAACAGAATTGGGTAACTTCATACAAAAAACCTTACGAAGTAGCCCAAACCTGCAATTATTTCAGCATGTGGATCAGACCTATTTTTCGATATGTACCAGTGAAAATTAATTTTCGGCCCTTTAGGAAGCAGCTTGTCACTTCTGCACACTCGACCGATTTTCGGCACTATCATGATCCAATTACCAGGTCGGTCCATGATACATACACACAAACATGCCGTCAGCTGAATGTCAAACGGAATGTCAAAACTGAAAGGAGAACGAAATAATTTGACATTCAGCTCACGAGCGAATGATGGAGAAACAAACTCAGAGAACGAAGAATTTGACCAATAGTAAACACGAATGTATGTATAGAATATGCAGAAGCAGAGAAATTGGATAGCTGTTGAAGAAGAAGAAGAAGTCAGCTGATCTGAAGAGCCGACCTGTATAGGTGGATCCTTGGCACTAATTTGCGTTGCACAATTTTTTGGACAAATATGACACAATTTTAATTTTCCATCACTGAATGTACTCATTTGTTCGATACCGTGGTTGAAGTACTCGATACTAAAAAATATCGTTGCAAAAGAATCGAGTAAAAAGTATCGGTATCAAATGCAAAAAATATCGATTTGGTATCGTATCGTATCGAAATTCGTGTCCCTAACGCCGAAACTCCACAAGAGAAAAATTCTGTTACTTTTGTCTACCGTTATCATGTCTAACATACATGTTTCATATGAGTGGGCACTTAATGATGTTATAACATCATTTATAAAATGGCGCCGAATTGACATACGGTGTACGCAGAAGCACTTAGAAAGTTAAAAAAAAATTGTTTAAAATTGGCGATGATGCTCGCAAACTGTATATATGCACTTAATGTTCTTTTTATTTATTTCTTAAGCCAAAACACTCAAGCCGTGCGAAATTTCACGTTCAATGTGGAAATGTTGCCACTGTGAATTTTTTGTTGAAATGAAAAATTAGCTGTCAAATAATCAAACTGACAGCCCATGTTAAGGCATTCATGTTAAAGCAATTGCTTTGACATCTCTGTTATACCAGAAGACAGAGGCGGTCTCCATTTGAAATCTATGTTATAATGGTGCTTGTTATGACGGAATTCTCTTTTGTGGAGACGCCGGGTAATCTTTGGCATCCGTCTTTTCGTTTCCGCATCTGCCGGTGTGCGGTTGATTGTAGGAGTGCGCTTGGTACGAATTTATTTGGTAAGATATGCATTGGATGATAGTTAATAATTTCAAGATTTGTACGTATGTATGCATATTGATGATACCGGATGACGAGACTTATGGCGTTTTCGATTCTGGCAAAAATGTCGCACTTATTCTGCATTTTTATCGGGCTGTCAAATTTGTTTGTTCTATTCCACATAGATTCCACACATTTTTTTAGGGTTGCTTGTTCTATTGACAAAAATGTCGCCCTCTGCCCGACCACAGGGCAGCATTTTCTGCCCTTAATATGACCAAGGGGTTGCATTATTTTTGTTTCATACATCACATGAAAAGTGCAACATTTTCTTAGGGCTCAGGGCGCATGTTGATAATGTTGCCTTGTAATAATGCAGCATTTTGGTTCAGAATCGAAAACACTATGAGTTAGTAATTTGTTATATACTTCTATGTATTTTTCATTGGAGTAATTTGCACAAGTTACTTGATATAAGATTAGTCGACAACACTGAATATGTGTACACCTAAAATGCATCAAATTTCCAATTAAAGATATTTTATAAGAATGTTTTATAATTGCAGGAAGGTAATTAAATTTCAATTATAATGGTTCAAAATTGCGAAAGTATTAAGCATAGCATCGGAGTTAAGTGGAATGTGGAGTTAATGGAATTTACATACATATATGTAATTGGGAGTCGTAAAAAGGTTCGTTAAAAGTAAATATAGTGTATGATTAGAAACGCTGCATAAAGGTCAAACCCAACCACGTGACAACTGCGATTCAATTTAATATTCTTTTAAAGAGCCACGATCCGATAAAAATCTTTTTCCGGGGGGTAGGGGTGGTCTCACAGATTACAAAAAACAAAGTCCCACTTGCTATGGCATCGGCCCCATCTATAGTATCGATAGTTACATCGATGGTTTTCCAGCACTAATAGAACGCATTTTGCGGAGGCGGCCTTCGGCCGCGCTTTAAAAAAATAACCCTCAACCCGCAGAATTCTCTTTCTGGAGATCTTTAATATTATAATTTAATGATTGTCGAGTGTTGAAATGTATTATCATCCACAGAATGGTCACTGAAAAATTCCCAGTAGTTTGTAAATAAATGAAACTGGTTTATTTTATCCAAGCTGACCCGAAAAATTTATTTTAATAATAAACGAATTTTATGATTAAAGTCATGAAAATTACTTAAATGTACTTATAGTAAGGAAAAACGCAATATTGAGAGAAATTGCAAATCAAAGAGAGCTCGTTCATATGTATCTCGAATTTGAAATCTCATGTAACCACGTTTTTGCACTTTGTCTAGCATTTTCAACTTCTTTCTTTTCTTCCTCCCATAAACACGCAATAATAACCGCATTAAGTTCACTTTTGTCCGCAGTTGTAGCGCGGCATGGCGAGAGAACTGCAAACCAAATTGAATCGCAGTTGCAGCGTAGTGGCCTTAAAGCGCAATAATGCCAGTAAGTACATATTTTTTTGGTGATTGTGATGAGCAACGCTTTATGAAAAATTTGCGTTTCGTCGTACCATACGAAAACTAGCACTTAAAATTTCTTTCATAGGATTTCTTTGTAATAATTTTTTAAAGTGCTAGTTTTCGTGTGGTACGATGGTTTATGGACGCTCTGCTTGTACTGCAAAAGCAGGTTGTGCTTAAAACTGAGTTTCTGAATATAGTCATAGTTTTGAATATGAGTATAAATGAGAAAACTAACAGAAATATATTATTGATGAAAATTACACAGACCTGTACTGATTACCAAATTGAAAGACTATATGTTCTGATAAAATTGATGTAAATCTTTTTTTAATAACGTTACGATGGATTTTTTCTAACATAACCTTATCTTTATAATAGGTTTAGCTGGTACTTGGAACGCAAAAGCTGTATATTTGTCAATAGCGGGCTTGAGATGTTGAAAAAAAGGTTTCCAACTCGGTCCTTCTCATACTGCATAATAGACTTGTGATGAAATTCCTCTTCGGAAGCTTCTTTGACGATTATATAACTATTCAAGCTCAACAGGCCTGATTTTATTTTTATTTTTCTTGATACGTGTTATTCATCTTTGAGTATTACTAAAAGTCAGTTTCTTTGCAGGTAAACCTCTTAAATACTACTGGGCTTTGAATTCGCAACCAGCAGCCCGATTCTGAGCGTTATCTCAAAATTACTGGTTACCAAATGCGCAATCGGTGTTTTGGCGCAAATAGTGACGATGTCGAAGCAATTCCATACGAACGGAAAGAAGTCGGGCTGAAAATGTGAGCAAAATGTTGCCACAAATTGAGGTGGTAACTTAATTTTCCTGCTGCATTTTACCAGTAAATTAAATTATGGTATAACGCCGGAATAAGGCCATTAAAAGGTAATAATTGGAATATGTATGTGAATTAATTTAAGCTTTCTAAACTGCGGCTTATTGTTTGTGATTTTTAATATTTTACGTAATTTATTTATTTATTTATTTATTTATTTTTACGTAATGATGAGAACACATGATTTTTCCTTTTGCGGTTTCCACCGGAAGTTTGCTAATGACGGCTAGGACGTCTGATATATACCTATACATATATTTTTATTATATACTTATTTATTTATGATAATAAAATTTTTTCTCAACTTTTTAGTAACTAACATGTGCATACAGCATAACAGACCAATTCTGAGCGTTACCGCAAAATCACTTTACTGGTAATTTACTTTGCTGTAAATTGTTACAATTTTTCAATCGATATTTCGGCAGAAATGGTAACGATGTCTAAGCAATTTCATACGAAAGGAATGGGGTTGAAAATGTTACCACATATGGAGGTGGTAACTCTGCTGCAACCGGAATACGAAGATGGTGTTCAAAGTTCCAGATTCTTCATTCCTGCAGTAAAGTCAATTATATTACATCAAAATAAGGTCGTTAATACATTTTTTTTATTTGCTTAAAAACAATGTTACGGTTTTTATTTGTAATAAGTAGGAGGAAAATCATAGGCCCGGTTTCACCAACCGGTCTCAACTTAGTTAAGCCGATTTTTTTACGTTTTCAGTTTCACCATGCAACTGAGCTAAGTCACAAGTTAGTCAGCTTTTGTCTTGACTAAAAATAAACTAAGAATTTGAGTCGCTTAATGCTAGAGACACACATCGTAGTATAGTAGAAATATTGCGATCTATACCACATATGTGTCACTCTCATATTGTAGTTTAATTGAAAATTTTCATAGTAAATGCAAATCATAGTATTGATAATAGCTTTGTTTCTTTATCCACTAATTAACGTTAATAAACACTAATTTCTAGATTTGACATATAATTTGTGTTTCTTTGGTTCAAGGCAGATATACCAGGTAGGCGCAGGGGCGAATTCAGAAAATACCCATGTATTTTGTTATTGTAATTGGTAGAGTGCAAGGCAAATTCATTATGGTAATGACACGGCGAATTCGGGAATATTCGCTTTAAATTTTCGTCCAGCAAAATGTCAAACTCAATGTAAAATTTTTCTTTGTTTGACATTCTCCTGTATTCTTCTATACACTGTGAACTAAAACCGAGAAGAAGTCATCTGTTCACGTACCACTACCATAAGAATGAATTTGCCTTGGTAGAGTGTAATGTCAAAATGATATTTCGCCGTGGTTGAAATCTGAATTCGCTTGGGACTCGCTCATTCCTATTGGCCATGATTATAATTCGCTTGGATTTTGACATTACACTCTACCTTTGGAAATAAAAAAAGTAGTTTCTGAATTCGCCCGTGCGCCTACCTCTAAGTTATTGCAAGGCAGATATACCAGGTAGGCGCACGGGCGAATTCAGAAACTACTTTTTTTATTTCCAAAGGTAGAGTGTAATGTCAAAATCCAAGCGAATTATAATCATGGCCAATAGGAATGAGCGAGTCCTAAGCGAATTCAGATTTTAACCACGGCGAAATATCAATTTTACATTACACTCTACCAATTACAATAACAAAATACATGGGGATTTTCTGAATTCGCCCCTGCGCCTACCTGTACTGAGTTTCTGTAACTGAACTCTATCAATGTTTTCGACTGAGTGACGTCATAATGACGTCAATAGATAGATTCTCACCTGCTTTTTAGGTGGTGACAAAGTGTGGAACGTATTAATGTGACGTCATTTTGATCGACAATTTCCCCGATTTTGTTACAGAAACTCACTTCTGGTATATCTGCCTTGATTGGTAGAGTGTAATGTCAAAAAAAAGTTATTGTACCATGCTTCGGTTTCTCTCCAGTAAAAGAGAGCGAACTCAACGAAAATTGAGAGAGCACTGAACGAAACTGGATAGAGCGGCAATAGGTTCTTTTCTTTACTTTCCAGCAAAACATTAACTAACATTTCTTGCTAATCTCTTTAACGAAATTTGTGAGAGTAAAGTGACATTTGCTCTCAGTGAGAGAAATTAGCAAAATAGATTAGGAAACCTGAATTAGCAAATGTTAGTGATATATCACCGTTTACACTTCGTAACCGCCCAAGTGAGACTTTCATAACCGCCCAACTCTCCGACTTCAGAAGTGAAAAGAACATTAGAAGGAAATATAGAGCTTCCCAAAGGCCAAATCTGTGGTATAAATCCATAGAGCTGAACACCACAAGTTAAAGTTTGGAAAATCTCAATATTGGCATAGGCGGTTATGAAAGTTTCACTTAAGCGGTTATGCAGTTTAAACGACGATATGATTGTTTGGCGCATGAAAAAAGATAAAAGACACGCCCGAAAATTTAAGAAAAAATAAAAAATTGAAATTATCATCAGAAAAGAAAAATATGGATTTTAATATATCCCTTTAAGTGTTCAAGCCTTAGAAAAACCAATTTCGACTGACATATTCGCTCGAAAACGCTTTCAAGCAAGCTTCTGGAGATTCGAAAATTATGACGATAGCTCGGAACTACAATTTCAATGTACTGAAGTAAACAATTCCTGGTATTTCGATTGGTTAGAAACATAAAATGCATTCGCCGTTCGGAGCCGGCATTAAACTGTAGGTCCACCCAATTAGTAGGAAAAAACAAAAGGAGCACACCCCGAATTGGGAGAGAAACTCGGCCATAAAACTCGTCAGAGTTATAATAGCGCCATTGTATTATTATTATTATTAGAAACAAGCCGATGTCGACTGACCTTAAACTTTCTACAGCTACCTGTTCAATCTCGTCATCGCTTTCAATAGGCTCCATAAGCATTGTTACAATTCTTAAAAATCTCTGTATGTACATATGTATGAAGATGGATTTGTCTAATAGCAAAGAGTGAAAGGTAAGAGTGAATTGTAAGAATAATTTTTCTTACTTCTTCCATTACAGCCGATCCGGCGGAAGATGCACTCTCATCATGGTTCTTGTTTTGAGCCGCTGTCTAATGTATATATGTACATATATTTCAATATAGGATTAGTTTGACAGCATCCATACATTATAAATAACTTCCCGTTTCCATATTAAACCTTTTTTTTTAATAAAAATAGCTATATAACTTGATTTACTACGTATATATTTACTTTTGTATTTTCAAATACAAATTTGAATTCCTTTTTCCACATTTGACATTTCTTCTTCTTCTTGCTAGTGTCTTGCTAGTGGAAATTTGTCCAGTAAAAAGTTAGTAGAACTATCATTGCCGCTCTCACCAGTTTCGTTCAGTGCTCTCTCAATTTTCGTTCAGTTCGCTCTCTTTTACTGGAGAGAAACCAAAGAAACACAAATTATATGTCAAATCTAAAAATTAGTGTTTATTAACGTTAATTAGTGTGTAAAGAAACAAAGCTAATGATAGTTCTACTCAAGGCAGATCTATAAGAGCCTATACACACTTGCGACTCAATCGATTTAGAGCCTATACACACTTGCGACTCAATCGATTTAGTCGAATGTTGATTTGCATGGGAATGTATGGAAGCATTCACACTACATTCAATTAGTTGTACAACTGAAACAGTTGGATTTGCAGCCCAATTTCATTCCAACTGAAACAGTTGTACAACTGCTTGATCAGCAAGGCGCCCTTCTACGTATTCACACTTGAGACAATTTAGTCGAACGACTACAACAACAACAGTGATATTCGTAGTGGAAAGAGTTGCCATGCTGACAGCACTACTTTTATTTCACTTTTGGTAAATTGTAGAGATTGAATATTTCAATTAATATTTTCAAAATGTTTAAAAACAAAAGGTTCGTTTCTTATTAACTACACCATTTCCAGATGGATTTTAGAAAGCGTTAACTGGATTTTAGAAAGGGGAAATTGGATTTTAGAAATGTCAATTGGATTTTAGAAAGGGGAAATTGGATTTTAGAAATGTCAATTGGATTTTAGAAAGCGTTAAAAGGATTTTAGAAAACAAAATTGGATTTTTGAAAGCGTGAATTGGATTTCAGAATGTGCGTTTAAAATAAATTTTACACAGAATTTTTCGAATAGAAATTCTTTATTGCGTATGAAAGTATAAATTAACAATTATAAAAATTTTCGAAAATCCAATTTACAGTTTCTAAAGTCCAATTTCCCTTTTCTAAAATCAAATCGACATTTCTAAAATCCAATTTTCCCTTTCAAAAATCCATTTGGCTATTCTAAAATCTAATTTCCCCTTTCTAAAATCCAATTGACATTTCTAAAATCTAATTTCCCCTTTCTAAAATCCAATTTCCCCTTTCTAAAATCCAATTGACATTTCTAAGATCCAATTTCCCCTTTCTAAAATCCAGTTGACGCTTTCTAAAATCCATCTGGAAATGGTGTAGTTATAGACAAGAATTATCTAACTAAGGATATTTACTTCCGTTTTCATATGTTTCTTGATATTGTTGTTCTCTTCAAATGTCATTAATCGCATTTTAAAATAGAAATAATGAAAATGAAATTTCATGAAAATTATTAATGGCTGATTTTTACTATTTTTCCGTTTCTTGTACTTCTGTTCGTTTCGCCTTTATGAGCGTAATTCCTTCCGTTTTTCTCTTTTAATTTACTTGACAGCTAGTTGCTAGTTTAATAAGAAACAAAGCCAAACAATGTATGCACTTTTTGTTTATTTTATTGTTTTTTATTTATTAATCAAGTTGACAGCTGACAAGACAATGTAAGAATGCAGATAAACTTTAACAATTTAATACTTCATCACTTTATATGAAGACCACTAATGTAAAATTTGCTGAGTAAAATGTGAACATTGGCAACACTATGTCATTGTCAATCGCACGACTATTTAGTCTCAAGTGTGAATAGCTGCCACCGATTCGACTAAATAGTTGGAGTAGTGTGAATACAACAGTCCAATTCGACCAAATCGATTGAGTCGCAAGTGTGTATAGGCTCTTAGTCGAATGTTGATTTGCATGGGAATGTATGGAAGCATTCACACTACATTCAATTAGTTGTACAACTGAAACAGTTGGATTTGCAGCCCAATTTCATTCCAACTGAAACAGTTGTACAACTGCTTGATCAGCAAGGCGCCCTTCTACGTATTCACACTTGAGACAATTTAGTCGAACGACTACAACAACAACAGTGATATTCGTAGTGGAAAGAGTTGCCATGCTGACAGCACTACTTTTATTTCACTTTTGGTAAATTGTAGAGATTGAATATTTCAATTAATATTTTCAAAATGTTTAAAAACAAAAGGTTCATTTCTTATTAACTACACCATTTCCAGATGGATTTTAGAAAGCGTTAACTGGATTTTAGAAAGGGGAAATTGGATTTTAGAAATGTCAATTGGATTTTAGAAAGCGTTAAAAGGATTTTAGAAAACAAAATTGGATTTTTGAAAGCTTGAATTGGATTTCAGAATGTGCGTTTAAAATAAATTTTACACAGAATTTTTCGAATAGAAATTCTTTATTGCGTATGAAAGTATAAATTAATAATTATATAAATTTTCGAAAATCCAATTTACAGTTTCTAAAGTCCAATTTCCCTTTTCTAAAATCAAATCGACATTTCTAAAATCCAATTTTCCCTTTCTAAAATCCATTTGGCTATTCTAAAATCTAATTTCCCCTTTCTAAAATCCAATTGACATTTCTAAAATCTAATTTCCCCTTTCTAAAATCCAATTGACATTTCTAAAATCCAATTTCCCCTTTCTAAAATCCAATTGACATTTCTAAGATCCAATTTCCCCTTTCTAAAATCCAGTTGACGCTTTCTAAAATCCATCTGGAAATGGTGTAGTTATAGACAAGAATTATCTAACTAAGGATATTTACTTCCGTTTTCATATGTTTCTTGATATTGTTGTTCTCTTAATTATTAATGGCTGATTTTTACTATTTTTTCCGTTTCTTGTACTTCTGTTCGTTTCGCCTTTATGAGCGTAATTCCTTCCGTTTTTCTCTTTTCATTTACTTGACAGCTAGTTGCTAGTTTAATAGTCCGTGTCCAAACACAGCAACTCTGCCGCGAAATTATCCAACGATTCTCTTTTGTGCCGCTGTTCTGTCTTCCATTTGTCCAAACACATCAACTCGTCGCTGGCCAACTTTTGTTCATTATGTTTTGTTCTGGCATTCTTCGAACGCTCTGATTGGTCACTGGCGATAAGAATTGCTGCACAAAGCGTGTTGTCCGAGCACCAACGACTTGGTGCCCCCCTCCTTTCCTCGTCGCCTTCTCACCCACAAACGAACAAAAGCAGCGGGTTGCTCAACTTCGTGTCTCCGTGTTTGGACGTCGACATAAGAAACAAAGCCAAACAATGTATGCACTTTTTGTTTATTTTATTGTTTTTTATTTATTAATCAAGTTGACAGCTGACAAGAAGGTGCTTTCATGTAAGAATGCAGATAAACTTTAACAATTTAATACTTCATCACTTTATATGAAGACCACTAATGTAAAATTTGCTGAGTAAAATGTGAACATTGGCAACACTATGTCATTGTCAATCGCACGACTATTTAGTCTCAAGTGTGAATAGCTGCCACCGATTCAACTAAATAGTTGGAGTAGTGTGAATACAACAGTCCAATTCGACCAAATCGATTGAGTCGCAAGTGTGTATAGGCTCTAAGAGCCTATACACACTTGCGACTCAATCGATTTAGTCGAATGTTGATTTGCATGGGAATGTATGGAAGCATTCACACTACATTCAATTAGTTGTACAACTGAAACAGTTGGATTTGCAGCCCAATTTCATTCCAACTGAAACAGTTGTACAACTGCTTGATCAGCAAGGCGCCCTTCTACGTATTCACACTTGAGACAATTTAGTCGAACGACTACAACAACAACAGTGATATTCGTAGTGGAAAGAGTTGCCATGCTGACAGCACTACTTTTGTTTCACTTTTGGTAAATTGTAGAGATTGAATATTTCAATTAATATTTTCAAAATGTTTAAAAGCAAAAGGTTCGTTTCTTATTAACTACACCATTTCCAGATGGATTTTAGAAAGCGTTAAAAGGATTTTAGAAAACAAAATTGGATTTTTGAAAGCGTGAATTGGATTTCAGAATGTGCGTTTAAAATAAATTTTACACAGAATTTTTCGAATAGAAATTCTTTATTGCGTATGAAAGTATAAATTAATAATTATATAAATTTTCGAAAATCCAATTTACAGTTTCTAAAGTCCAATTTCCCTTTTCTAAAATCAAATCGACATTTCTAAAATCCAATTTTCCCTTTCTAAAATCCATTTGGCTATTCTAAAATCTAATTTCCCCTTTCTAAAATCCAATTGACATTTCTAAAATCTAATTTCCCCTTTCCAATTGACATTTCTAAAATCCAATTTCCCCTTTCTAAAATCCAATTGACATTTCTAAGATCCAATTTCCCCTTTCTAAAATCCAGTTGACGCTTTCTAAAATCCATCTGGAAATGGTGTAGTTATAGACAAGAATTATCTAACTAAGGATATTTACTTCCGTTTTCATATGTTTCTTGATATTGTTGTTCTCTTCAAATGTCATTAATCGCATTTTAAAATAGAAATAATGAAAATGAAATTTCATGAAAATTATTAATGGCTGATTTTTACTATTTTTCCGTTTCTTGTACTTCTGTTCGTTTTGCCTTTATGAGCATAATTCCTTCCGTTTTTCTCTTTTCATTTACTTGACAGCTAGTTGCTAGTTTAATAAGAAACAAAGCCAAACAATGTATGCACTTTTTGTTTATTTTATTGTTTTTTATTTATTAATCAAGTTGACAGCTGACAAGAAGGTGCGTTCATGTAAGAATGCAGATAAACTTTAACAATTTAATACTTCATCACTTTATATGAAGACCACTAATGTAAAATTTGCTGAGTAAAATGTGAACATTGGCAACACTATGTCATTGTCAATCGCACGACTATTTAGTCTCAAGTGTGAATAGCTGCCACCGATTCGACTAAATAGTTGGAGTAGTGTGAATACAACAGTCCAATTCGACCAAATCGATTGAGTCGCAAGTGTGTATAGGCTCTAAAGGTAACAGCACGGCGGCCATGTTGAAAATCTCTCGTCTAAAACGTCAAAAAGCACGTACGAAAATGTAAACAAGACGGAAGTAAACAAAATAAAAGCAATACGATTTGACAATTTAGCCAAAATGAAAATGAATCAGCTGCTGAGCTTATATTACCGGTATAGATCTGCGTGGTTCTACTCATGGTAGAAAAATAAGAGGTAAAATCACTTATTGATGTAGGCAGCCATCTTAGCCATTAGACTTTTATTGAATTTATGACATTTCATTGAAATCATGCTACCAGATTAAACAACAGGAAATGTTTTTTGGGCCAAAATGTGAAGTTTGTGAAAATAAATTAATTTATTTTAAAAAAAGTAATTGCTGCGAAAGCTGTGTAATTTGTTCGAAATAAATAAATAAATCTACTTTCATACGCTTAATTTGTGAAAAAAGATTTGAAAAATGAGCTGCGAAAATACCGTGCACTTTTGCAAAGGCTTAGCGGTGAAGTTTTTTTATACCTTTCATGAGAATGAAATGTTATTATAACTTAGTGCCAAAAAATTTTTGTCGAAAGTACCAGAAGGAAGCGTGGGGGACCCACCAAAATATATACCGATATGATCAAAATCACGAGCTGAGTCGATTAAGCCATGTCCGTCTGTCCGTCTGTCCGTCTGTCCGTCTGTCCGTCCGTCCGTCCGTCCGTCTGTGTGAACGCAAACTAGTCCCTCAGTTTTTGAGATATCTGAATGAAATTCGGAATACAGGTATGTTGTTATATGCAGCTGATCATTTGTCGGAACCGGCCGAATCGGACCACTATAACATATAGAAAACAACCGATTATTCAGATATACATGAAATTTTTGGAAGTAATTTGTGCATAACTTCCCCATTTAAACAGCTAAGGACATGAAACTTTGAAGTAGACGTGCCCATTTTGGCCCAAACAAGGTAACCGAAAATTGTCTAGATCGGACCACTATAACATATAGTTCCACAACATCCGATTATTCAGATATACACATTTTGGTGTATAACTCCCCCATTTTAACAGATAACGGCGTGAAATTTTGAAGTATTTGTACCCATATGGGCCCAAACAGGGTTACCGAAAATTGTCAAGATCGGACCACTATAACATATAGCTCCCATACAACCGATTGTTCAGATATGGACATTTTGGTGTATAACTCCTCCATTTTAACAGCTAACGGCGTGAAATTTTGAAGTATTTGTACCCATATGGGCCCAAACGGGATTACCGAAAATTGTCAAGATCGGACCACTATAACATATAGCTCCCATACAACCGATTGTTCAGATATGCACATTTTGGTGTATAACTCCTCCATTTTAACAGCTAACGGTGTGAAATTTTGAAGTATTTGTACACATATGGGCCCAAACGGGATTACCGAAAATTGTTAAGATCGGACCACTATAACATATAGCTTCCCTACAACCGATTGTTCAGATATGGACATTTTGGTGTATAACTCCTCCATTTTAACAGCTAACGGCGTGAAATTTTGAAGTATTTGTACCCATATGGGCCCAAACGGGATTACCGAAAATTGTCAAGATCGGACCACTATAACATATAGCTCCCATACAACCGATTGTTCAGATATGCACATTTTGGTGTATAACTCCTCCATTTAAATAGTAAAGACACCATTTTTTCTAATAAATCTTTCCATAAATAACCCACAGAATTAAAATTATAAATTAAACTTAATCCGGCTATGTACATACATAGGTAACTTTTCATTTCCCCACTCATGAAAGGTATGAAGTCTTCGGTACGGCCGAAGACAGCCGCGCTTTTACTTGTTTAGGTTTCCAGCAATTCCGTTTATAAGGAATCAATGGCTTCAAGCGTGCCAAATAGAGGAAGTTGATCTTCCAAAGAACCCATTGATGTGCTCAGTGCATTTCGGTGCTAGCGATATTAGTAGCACAAACAACAAAACATTATTATCGAAATGTGCAGTGCCGAGTTATAATGCGAAAACAAAGTATGGACGCATTATTTACAATGTGCAAAAAAAATCTTAATAAAAGTATGTATTTTTTAGAGTGAAATTAGTGGAAAGCAGAACATTTTTCCGTATACGGCACTTAAATAGGATAATGAAAGAAAAAACAAGGTTACAAAAAAAAAAAAAAATGAAAAAAATTACAACTTAAATGAGTTTAATAAAGAACTTTAAAATATACCTTCTTGTTTCATTTAATCTGAATTCTGCATTTCTGTTCCAGCAAATTTTTGCTTGTATTGTACTCCTTATCTTCCCTTTCTGTAAGATAGAAGTGAAAAAGAACGAGCAAAATGTAAAGGATTTCGGTGCGCCGAATCCGAATCTGAAGTCAGATTTTCGGTAATACGTACAGTTTTTGAGATATTCATGCCCAAATAGGCGAAAAACGCGTTTTTTTGGCTATATTCACTCCACAATATCTTTTAAATAACTTACAGCCGCACTCAGAGTCGTTTAATGATTACTTAAGGCATTCCTTAGTATAGATTTTGAAAAGTTCACTCTCTCAGCCGCACTCAGAGTCGTTTAATGATTACTTAAGGCATTCCTTAGTATAGATTTTGAAAAGTTCACTCTCAGAGTCAGTTAATGATTCATTAATAGCCCTTAACGACATTTAAAGTTAAGTACGGAAAATTCTTCACTTAAATTTTTAATGAGTGATTTTGACATTTTTTTTAATTTTTTTTTGTCAAGAAATTAATATTTTGAACAAACAAAATAATTGCTGCATGCATATGTATGTACATACATACAAATTGTCGTTTAAAGTGCATTGACGCATTGTCCCAATGTTAAAATTCTTGTATGAATGGATGGAGTGGGACCCCAGGAATTTATTTTTGCGGAAATCTAATTTTTTTGGCTAAATGCCATCTAGGCGGCTTGTACTTGGTCGATACGCAGTTTTGCACTTTAAACGACGATATGTATGTATACATATAATTTGTGGAATACGTTGGATGACACAGAAAAGTGGGTCCAATGCGATACCTACGGGATCGTTCTGATCCGCTTACGAAATATTCAATTCGTGAGTTCCATACACGCTACAGTTTCACACCACATTATGTAAAAGATGTTATTTAACCTCTGAGAACCGATTTAAAGAAACCAACAAAAAGGGGTTGACCTTTTGCGTCGGAGATAATGCTGGTAGCAACATTACGTTATAGAGGGAGCTTCGGGCCCTTGTGGGGTTGATTACAGGACATAATCCATGGGGAGTACACATGGCCACCATAGGCCTGAGTGCTTGGGAAAGACAAAGTTTTTCCCGCCCTACTACAATTCCCATCCAACATTACGTTACTACGCTTGGGTAGTTTTCAGGTTCGTTTGATACATTAAAGGGCATTGCGGAAACATGATAAAATGACATTATTTAGCATTCAAATATGTAGTATGTGTGTATATAGGAAACCTGTGGAGATGATACGAATATACACACATATGCCAGCAATCAGTGTTCCGTATAGAAGCTAAAGTCTCGAAAGTAGCTTCTCAAATGAAAAATTTTTTTACATGATTTCACGAGGACACACTATTTCTACCTTTTATATTCACAGTCCAAAATTTTATAAAATCGCGAACTTTCCTGGAGTGATTGGGTATATTGATTGCACTCATATAAAAATGCAAAGTCCAAACCACAATTTCAATTTGCATTTCAATATTTCTAAATACATACATATGTATTTTATTACATATTTAATTTTTTTACTTTTGGTTGACAACTAAGGTCAAGTGATGCCAAAGAAAAAAAGGGAAAAATTTATGGCATACTTAAAGTTCTCATTAACAAATAAACTCTTCTTTTTTGACTCTGAGATGAAACGATAGTTAACAGATTTAATGAAAATTAGTAAAGTGACTATTAGGCCTAATTTAATGAACGTTTCTGAGTGCGGCTGTCAGAGTCAGTTAATGATTCATTAATAGCCCTTAACGACATTTAAAGTTAAGTACGGAAAATTCTTTACTTAAATTTTTAATGAGTGATTTTGACATTTTTTTTATTTTTTTTTTTGTCAAAAAATTAATATTTTGAACAAACAAAATAATTGCTGCATACATATGTACATACATACATATCGGCGTTTAAAGTGCATTGACGAATTGTCCCAATGTAAAAATTCTCGTATGAATGGATGGAGTGGGACCCCAGGAATTTATTTTTGCGGAAATCTCATTTTTTGGCAAAAATGCCATCTAGGCGGCTTGTACTTGGTCGATACGCGGTTTTGCACTTTAAACGACGATATGTATGTATACATATAATTTGTGGACTACGCTGGATGACACAGAAAAGTGGGTCCAATGTGATACCTAGGGGATCGTTCTGATCCGCTTACGAAATATTCAATTCGTGAGTTCCATACACGCTACAGTTTCACACCACATTATGTAAAAGATGTTATTTAACCTCTGAGAACCGATTTAAGGAAACCAACAAAAAGGGGTTGACCTTTTGCGTCGGTGATAATGCTGGTAGTAACATTACATTATAGAGGGAGCTTCGGGCCCTTGTGGGGTTGATTACAGGACATAATCCATGGGGAGTACACATGGCCACCATAGGCCTGAGTGCTTGGGAAAGACAAAGTTTTTCCCGCCCTACTACAATTCCCATCCAACATTACGTTACTACGCTTGGGTAGTTTTCAGGTTCGTTTGATACATTAAAGGGCATTGCGGAAACATGATAAAATGACATTTTTTAGCATTCAAATATGTAGTATGTGTGTATATAGGAAACCTGTGGTGATGATAC
This sequence comes from Urophora cardui, assembly GCA_960531455.1. NCBI lineage: Eukaryota > Metazoa > Arthropoda > Insecta > Diptera > Tephritidae > Urophora > Urophora cardui. The sequence continues at coordinate 81,034,795 of OY482671.1, read as the reverse complement.
GAATATACACACATATGCCAGCAATCAGTGTTCCGTATAGAAGCTAAAGTCTCGAAAGTAGCTTCTCAAATGAAACATTTTTTTACATGATTTCACGAGGACACACTATTTCTACCTTTTATACTCACAGTCCAAAATTTTATAAAATCGCGAACTTTCCTGGAGTGATTGGGTATATTGATTGCACTCATATAAAAATGCAAAGTCCAAACCACAATTTCAATTTGCATTTCAATATTTCTAAATACATACATATGTATGTATTTTATTACATATTTAATTTTTTTACTTTTGGTTGACAACTAAGGTCAAGTGATGCCAAAGAAAAAAGGGAAAAATTTATGGCATACTTAAAGTTTTCATTAACAAATGAACTCTTCTTTTTTGACTCTGAGATGAAACAATAGTTAACAGATTTAATGAAAATTAGTTAAGTGACCATTAGGCCTAATTTAATGAACGTTTCTGAGTGCGGCTGTTACTTATTTTAAAAATTGATTAAAGCAATTGAGAGCTCGGCCATTTCTCTTGAAGACAACGTTTAATTTTTTGGATATCTATTTTAGGTATGTAGAAATATATGTTTATGTACAATAAGGCAATTGTCGTCGAAAACAACGGCAGTATTTGTAGCATGTTTTAGGCGCAATCAAATTTTGAAGTTGCTCAGCAGAACCAGAGTTTGAAAAACTGCCAGCAAAACAGCAACAGTCTCAAAAAAAATAAGCTGCTCCTGTTCTGCGAAAGTTGTCATTATTTTTTTTAGAACTTTTGAATTTTAATTTCCTTTGAAAATATCTACATTCGAAGCAGAGAGCATTCGAATAATTTTTTTTGTTTCTCTGTGCTGTTGCTTTGCTGTGTAATTTCAAACAGTTCAGTTAACAGCAAAGCACAGATAAACAAAAATTGCAATTTTCAGTACGGCTTTTTGAAATTTGTTTTTATTTTACATTATAATTTCGATTGTGTTCACATAAATAAAAAAAAAACAACAAAACTGTAAAAAAAAATTATGTTTGCATTTTGTTGTTGTTTTATTGTGCTGTAAAAATTTCCACAGTACAGCAAAAGTCGACAGTAATTTTTGGAAATTGAAGGCTGCATATTTACAGTACAGTAGAATTTTTTATTTTTTTTACTTTTGTTGCGCTGTTCATTTTTTAATTTTGAAATGAAAATGAAATTCAAAGTAAATGAAAAAAAAAAGTTGAAAGTAATTTCAAACCCTGAGCTGAACTATTTTTTTACGAAGCCACTTACATACGTCCATAATATACTAAACTGCATCAAAGAGTGCTTCAAAATTTTTAATTTTTTTGTATGGAGAAAATATTGCAAAACTAATGAGGCTTAATTTCATTGGATAGGATTTTTACGTGGTGGGTCCCAAGCCCGACGCACAACCCGCCCTGCGGGAGTTGTATATTGTTACACGTTTATATAGCGAGCCGCTTGCTCCAAGACAGACGCCCGCTCGCAGCCGCACCTTCTGGTGAACAGACGCTGCAGTTATTCCCCTCAACAAACCCTTAAACCGAATATGTCGGAGTGGCCTTGTCGAGTTGTCGCCTTCTCACTTTAGTTCACCACCAAACGGGTGTTCGGTGGCTATCCAGAGGACACTGCGCGGAAGTCGTGAGCTGCTTGCTCCGCATGCAAAAGAATCGCTCTGGCCACCCCCAGGTGGATGGCAGTCAGAAGCTTTCCCCACTTACGTGGACTTTTACACACGAAGCCATCCTCCAGAATCGTCTAGACGGTTAAGCGCCAATCAAGAATGAGGCTTAATTTACAATTTTGCAAGTTGAAAGAAAGATATCCGAAAAATTAAAACCTTGTGTTCAAGAGAAATGGCCGTGCTTTCAATAGGTTAAATCAATTTTAAAAGAAAGTAAGTAATTTAAAAGATATTGAGGAGTGAATATATCCAAAAAACGAGTTTTTCGCCTCTTTGGACATGAATATCTCAAAAACTGTACGTATTACGGAAAATCTGACTTCAGATTCAGATTCAGCGCACCGAAATCTTTTAGAAAAGTAGAATTTCATTTCTGTAACAAACATCTGTCGACCAGTGTAATATATGACTTTCTTTGATAATTTCTGAACTTTCTTCAACTAAAACTAAAATTACCAAAATTTTCTTAAAAAAATCTCCATTTTTATATTTGTCCAACATGGCACCCTCACTCATAATGTTTACAAAAAAGATACTTCTGAAAAATTCAATAGCCGTCAAAAATTTTTAAGCGAAATTGGGTCAGAATTTTTCAAATCAGCACAAAAAAATTTTTTTTCTTTGATTTTTATGATTCGCGTCTTAATCGATAGCTCTCCGTGTCAGGAATTAGTTCCCGAAATATTTTTGCAAAATGAACATTTTTGCAATAGTTATTCGCCAAGAAAGTTTTACATCAACTTCTTTAAAAAAAATTATTGTTAATCGACGGTACAACTAAATTTAACGCGAACTACGCCAAATATTAGGTAATTATGTATATTTTAAGATAGTTTTTGAAAAAAATTAATAAAAAAAATTTCTGTATCCTTTTTAAGGATAATTGTTATCAATGTTCTCCGCCTATGAAAAATTCGGAAAAAATATTGTAGATGTAATGATGCATCGTAAGCTGAATTCCGAAGAAAAAAGGATGGGGACTCTTACCGTTTAAATGCAAAATGCGATTGAACGATTCGCCTCTTCAGCTTAGTAACATTACACTACTCTAAAATTATTAATTTGAAATAATTCCAAGAGATTCAGGTATAGGGGAGTTGGTCCGGTCTTCCTGATCTCAAAAATTGTTTTCTTTATATTTTGTATGGTTAGTTTTCGAGATAACGGTAAATTTTTGCAGTTTTGGGTATCACTACATTCAAACCTATTTTTCGCTAAGGTTGCAAGTGCGATAACCGCAAGCAGTACCTTGTTAGAAACATAATTAAAATACGCTTCTAACGACATGCAACTTGCAGTGATTGAACAAACCCTTGCTCGTCAAAATCAGAATTTTGTTATATTTTCTGATTCATTTTTTTATTCAAATATTTATCGTTTTTATAAAAAGGATTATGCACGGTATACACAGTAGATTCTCTACATTACAAAGTTTTGGCAACGGTTGTTATGAACGAGTGGTACGATCGAGTTCCAAATATGGTCACAGTTGATAGTAAGTAGATCGTAAAAGGATAAATAAAAAAAGTGAGCCAGAAAATGTAAAAAAGTGGTAGGTAATTAAATGCTCACTAGAGGAGCATAAATCGCAAAGAATGCTTTAAGCACTCGTTTCTAGTAAACCATGACCTTAGTTGGAACTCGATCGTACCACTCGTTCACAACAACCGTTGCCAAAACTCTGTAATGTAGAGAATCTACTGTGTATACTGTGCATAATCCTTTTTATAAAAACGATAAATATTTGAATAAAAAAATGAATCAGAAAATATAACAAAATTCTGATTTTGACGAGCAAGGGTTTGTTCAATCACTGCAAGTTGCATGTCGTTAGAAGCGTATTTTAATTATGTTTCTAACAAGGTACTGCTTGCGGTTATCGCACTTGCAACCTTAGCGAAAAATAGGTTTGAATGTAGTGATACCCAAAACTGCAAAAATTTACCGTTATCTCGAAAACTAACCATACAAAATATAAAGAAAACAATTTTTGAGATCAGGAAGACCGGACCAACTCCCCTATACCTGAATCTCTTGGAATTATTTCAAATTAATAATTTTAGAGTAGTGTAATGTTACTAAGCTGAAGAGGGGAATCGTTCAATCGCATTTTGCATTTAAACGGTAAGAGTCCCCATCTTTTTTTCTTCGGAATTCAGCTTACGATGCATCATTACATCTACAATATTTTTTCCGAATTTTTCATAGGCGGAGAACATTGATAACAACAATTATCCTTAAAAAGGATACAGAAAATTTTTTTTTAAATTTTTTTCAAAAACTATTTTAAAATATACATAATTACCCAGTGGCGTAGCTAGAGAATTTTTCGGGGGGGTCACAGCCAATGTAAAAAATGTACCAAAATTAAAATTACCAAAAAAAAAACTACAATTTTTTTTACAAATGATAAAAATCGCTAGCTTAGAATGCAAATTGTGTAAGTCCTTTTTTAAAACTTTGTAGGAGAGATAAAAAACAGAAAAGAAAAAAAAATTCGAAATGACAAAAAATTTCTGTTCATATAAATATTTTGGACTTACACAATTTTTTCGCTTTTTGGACTTAAACAATTTGCGTATCACTGAATAACAACGAGTAGAAATATGACAAGTATCTCAGACTTGTTTAGCGCGGTGCGTATTTGATTTTTCTAGCGTTCTACATAAAAATACACTTTTTCATAAAAGTGGACTTACACATATCAAACTCTTAAGGCCCTTGGCCACTTAAAATCTGGAATGTTAAGAAGTGTATCCATATGTGTGAGTGTCGGGTGATTGACGCAAATATCTAAAAACTCACACATACACACTGCTTGACATGCCAGATTGTCAGTTGCCAAGGACCTTTAACTATACTTCAAAAGTAAGTCTCATATTCTCTTCTGGAAATCTACACGCATAGGAAAAAACCCGCAGAAAAAAAACATACCCACATATTGGAAATAGAATGGGGAACAATAATTCATCGCTTTTTTCCCGACCCCATACTCTGCACTTGCCCCAGATGGTCGTAACTTAGCATATCTGAAGTTAATTTTTTTGTTTTTTTCTTACATATTTTTAAGTGCTAGTTTCAACTTGAATATTTATTATTTAAAGCATTTCATTTAAGTAATCGTGATGAATCCTAAAGGTTCAAGTAATTATTAACACTTTTCAATAATATCCTTGGTTTCCAATAATTCTAAGTTTATAGTTTTAAGCTTTTAAAGTTGGGATATTTAAAAAAAAATTATCATTCTTTTTCATGTTAAAAATTGGTTTTGTTATGTTGCTCTGTCAGACTCAGTCAAATTAACCCTCGGACATGATATCTAGTACAATTAGTAGTTAGCCGACAAAAAATTACGTCGCACAAAGCCGCACTTTACTACTAGATACAGGGTTTTTCATATGTACCTACAATAATTTTCTTTTTGTGCTTTATATTTAATTTTAATGTTTATATTTCTAACGCATATCTTGGTTAATGTAGGTGATGCTCGAAAGTAACCCAGATATTTAGCAGCGATTATTGTTAACTTTTTAGACAGTACTTTTAGTATTTCCAATTTTTCAAAGTTAAGGAAGTACTTATCATAAAAAGGGGCTAAGAATTATAAAGCTACATTTTTTAGAAGATTTTTGAGTATGCAATTTTGCAGCTCATTCAATTGCAATATAATAATATGCAACATTCAACTTTTTGAAAAATTTCATTGGCTTTTCGCAAATTTTAATTGGAACGGTCTCACGTACATATAACGCAAACACCCTACAGAAAAAAATTACTAAAATCGACGGAAATTTTTACAGCATTGAGACTAGCACTTTTTACACTAAAATTTTTTGGCAACATAACAGTACAGAAATCTCCTCAAAATCTTCTATAAATTCTGGCCGCGTTTTAAAATTTTTAATCCACTTTTAGAAATTTCTACGATTTTTCGGATTTTTCCATAAGCTTAGAAATCCTGCTTAAGGCGATTTTTATTGAAAAATTGTTTACATTTTTAAACGAAAATAAGAAATAAGAGTCAAATTTTCCACAGAACTGTTAGAAATAAATTTAAAAACTCTGGCGTATGATTTTTTTTTTTTTGAGTCACTGTATATATTTTTCAATAAAATCGACTTTGAACTAGAGCCCTAGATACCCGGGTATCGAGCAATTCGATCTGATCGTTTTTGTTTGAAGCCCGTTTGTTGTTCAAATGCCCGTACAAACATTCGAGCATTAGAGCTTACAAACAAAAAAAATGTGTATCGGAAAAACAAAAATAAAAAAAACTACATATAAAGAAAAAAATAATAATAATAATAAACAAAAGAAAAAAACAAACTTCAAAATACCCGAATTGTTCAAATGCCCGTACAAACATACGGGTAATAAACAAACAAACAACTCTTCGAGCATTTGAACAACAACTGTACGGGCTACTCGAAAATGTTCAAAAAAAATCGAGAGCTCTACTTTTAACACAAATTATTAAAATTTTGCATTAAACAAGCAATTTGGAATAGATGTACACAATAAAATATTTCTACCTATGTGCTACGGTTATAAATAATAATTTTCTTATATAATTTAGTTTTTTAATATTCCATTTTGCCAGACATTAAGTAAAATCTCAAGTTCAGATACTCTTATACATTGCATATTTATTCCCATTGTAGTTTATACTAATATTATTTGATTAAGATGATAAGTAATTGAAAGAAAACTTGAAATTTAAATAATTGGCGTTACTTTTCTGTTATTAGCATGTTAATAACAGCAATACCGTATAATAATTGTAGCGTTTGTTGAGCCGTAGGGAAGTGCAGGAACCGTAGGAATTTTACCACAAAAGAGCGAATATAAGTACAAAGAATGTAAATTGTGGTAAAATTCCTGCGGTTCTTGCACTTTACTACGGCTCAACAAACGCTAGAATTATACACTCTAAAAACTGCGTGTAAATATGCTACCAAAATATATGTAATTTTTAGTTGAAAATTTCAGTTTTTTTCGTAGATTTACACTACAAGTGTGTAATTTACAGTTCTAAACGAAATTTTACGCACTTTTCAGCAAAAGTGAGCATATCATGCGATTTTACACGCATTTTGGATTAAAATTGCATACAGAAATTATAATTTCAAATCTCGTGCGCGAAATTACAATTGAGTGGGGTAAAATTACATAGTGAATTGGTAATTTTTTTTTTACTTATATGCGAAATTACAATTTATTACTCGATTGGTGTTTAGATTTAAAGTTTGTTTGTGTAGGCTTTACACTTTTATTGTTTAAATTTAAACAGCTTATCTGTTGAATTTTTCAGTGTGCGATTTTCCGCATAATAAGGTAGGAAAAAAGTAACCTACCTTTTTGTATGCAAAATTACACGAAAATTTCTAAGAGTGTAAGTAATACTTCGTGAAAAAGCGCTAAATTTCGAATTACCAATTTCGAAAAATTACTATTCTCATTGATTTTTTCCTGAAAAAGAAATGTATGCTAATAAAGTCAAAGATGGTTTTATGGTCAAAACGAATCTTTCGGGGGGGGGGGGGGGGGGGGTTTGTCCCCAAAACCCCCCCGTTACTACACCACTGTAATTACCTAACATTTGGCGTAGTTCGCGTTAAATTTAATTGTACCGTCGATTAACAATAATTTTTTTTAAAGAAGTTGATGTAAAACTTTCTTGGCGAATAACTATTGCAAAAATGTTCATTTTGCAAACATATTTCGGGAACTAATTCTTGACACGGAGAGCTATCGATTAAGACGCGAATCATAAAAATCAAAGACAAAGAAATTTTTTGTGCTGATTTGAAAAATTCTGACCCTCTACTAACTTTTACTGGACAAATTTCCATTAGCAAGTGACTAGCAAGAAGAAGAAGAAATGTCAAATGTGGAAAAAGGAATTCAAATTTGTATTGGAAAATACATACGTACCAAATCAAGTTATATAGCTACTTTATTGAGACCTTTAGAGAGTATGCCAGCTACTCATTAAACTGATCTTTACTGATTATGCCAATTATCTTTACTGATTATGCCAATTTTTTCTATTGTGTATAAGTGAAATGGTTTCAAATTTTTGTCAATAGATGTCTGCCCTATCTTCGAATTCAACGCAATACCGTTCATTAGAAAATAGCTTTGTTCGATAACTCAAAATTTTTAATTGCTTTTAAAAATAGTTACGAATTTTATGTTCAATAACCCAAAAAATTTGCAGAAGAGAGCCATAGTGGGAGAGTAAGACTTCGAGAGAGTTGAAAATAGTTGCAAGTAAAATTTTCACTTGCAACTACTTGCAGCTTTAAAAAAATAGAAGCGTCAAAAACATATGATCACAAAAATTTCAATTGGAAATATGCAAACATTTTAATCGCAAATTTCTAATTCCATACAGAATAAATTAGCGCAAAAAGGAATCTTGAATCATGATTCAACAATAAAGGTTTTCGCATGACCACATACCTTCATACATAGTGGGGCCAGAAGTGTCATGCAAAGAGGAATGTAGAAGAATTTGACAGATGTGGCCCCTATGGAAATGCTAGGGTGCGTGTGTGTGTGGAATATGTCAACAAAAAAATGCTTGTGTTCGTGTGTTTATGAAGATTGAAGAAGAAGTCAGCTGATCTTATGTATTCTCCTTTATTGTTCCTCCATGGTTACAGTTCATGCATGGTACAATAACTTAGAGGTAGGTGCATTGGCGAATTCAGAAACTACTTTTTTTATTTCCAAAGGTAGAGTGTAATGTCAAAATCCAAGCGAATTATAATCATGGCCAATAGGAATGAGCGAGTCCCAAGCGAATTCAGATTTTAACCACGGCGAAATATAAATTTGACATTACACTATACCAATTACAATAACAAAATACATGGGGATTTTCTGAATTCGCCCCTGCGCCTACCTGGTATATCTGCCTTGAGTTCACGGTGTAATAAGGTGACGCAAGTAGGCAGCTATTTCATTCTGTTTTCCTCTTTCTCCTGTCATTCGGCTCTTTGAAAATGAAATTCCAATGTTGCCCCCACTTGATCCCAAAAAAGTGTTGTTTTTATGTGTATTTTAGGTTTATGAAGGAGCGACTTTTGGTAAAAATTTAAAACAATAGTTTTTATTTGTAATAAGTAGGGCAACCAAATATATGCAATGTCATATTTTTTCTGATTCGTTCTATTGAAAACGTTTAATTTATAAATTTGTTTCTAGAGAAAAACAAGTGGTTGACGTTTATTTTTTAGAGCATATTTTAATAATGACAGAATATTTTACTTGTAAATCAGTGGTCGGCGAAATCTGAAATGAGGTTGTGTTGGTGAGGACAAAACAAGTTCTCCGCATGCGCACCCTAGTAGGAAATTGATCCGCTTCAAGTGGAATATACATACGTATATGTAGAACAGACATTTTTGGTTTTTTGTTGTTTTTGTTTTTTGCCTTTGAAAGGAAAAAAACTTTTTAATGAAAAAAAAAATCTCTTCTGAAAAAAATTAAAGGGTGTTGGTTAAAACAGAGTGTTTGGAAAACAAATGGCTACGTTCAGAAGGCGCAACCGTGGCGCAACAGTTGCGCAACTGTTGTGTTTTATCTTCTGAACGCAACGTTGAGTATTTCTGATCAACACAACATGTTGTGATTTTGGAGACTTTTTTCTATCATAAATTTTTTACGCTCACTTTACACAACATGTTGAGCTTACGATTTTGACATATGTACAAAACATATAAAAAGTGTTTATGAATTTTGGAATGTAATAAAAATGTTTCAAAGCCGCGAAATTATTGGCAATTACGTTGGGGATAATAAAAATACTAATTTGTTTATTTAATGTATCAGATCGTTCAGAAGGCGAAAATTGTATCACTTTCCGATTACTGATATCTACACAACAGTTGTGCTCCACCGTTGCGCCTTCTGAACGTACCCAATGTCATCCAAATGTCATCCAAATAAGAGTACAAAAACTCTTTGTGAAATACTTCGCAATGGCTACGTTCAGAAGGCGCAACCGTGGCGCAACAGTTGCGCAACTGTTGTGTTTTATCTTCTGAACGCAACGTTGAGTATTTGTGATCAACACAACATGTTGTGATTTTGGAGACTTTTTTCCATCATAAATTTTTTACGCTCACTTTAGACAACATGTTGAGCTTACGATTTTGACATATGTACAAAAATATAAATAGTGTTTATGAATTGTGGAGTGTAATAAAAATGTTTCAAAGCCGCGAAATTATTGGCGATTACGTTCGGGATAATTAAAATAATAATTTGTTTATTTAATGTATCAGCTCGTTCAGAAGGCGCAAATTGTATCACTTTCCGATTACTGATATCTACACAACAGTTGTGCTCCACCGTTGCGCCTTCTGAACGTACCCAATGGCTACGTTCAGAAGGTGCAGCCGTGGTGCAACAGTTGCGCAACTGTTGTGTTTTATCTTCTGAACGCAACGTTGAGTATTTCTGATCAACACAACATGTTGTGAGTTTGGAGACTTTTTTCCATCATAAATTTTTTACGCCAGTGGCGCACACAGAAAAATATTTTGGGGGGGTTTCAATATCCAACGGAAAATTAAAAAAAATACTTAAACAAGTCCAGACAATATTTATTTAAATTTATGTTTGGGGATTAGGTCGTATGCACACATTAAACAAAGGCACCTTTTAAATCTCAATTCATTACATTTTCTCTTTATTTAAACTAAAACAAACAAGTAAGGAAGCGTAAGTTCGAGTGGAATCGAACATTAGATACTCAGCTGTATGCTTTCATTGTTTGTTTGCGTTTATTCGATTAGGGTGTATTATATGAATCGAGTGCCGCATAAAGTGGGCGCAGCCACGCCCATTTTCAAAATTTTATCAATCATCCAACTAAGCATATAAATATTATTGTTAGTGCAAATTTGTAACTCTTTATGACTTCTAATTACAAATATGTCACGTTACAAATTCCCAAAGGGTCAAAGGGTGTTCCAGAAATATCTTTGTTAAAAAGTAGGCGTGGTCATAAACCGATTTCGCAAAATTTTTGAGCATGTATTACCATGTTATTAAAGTATACAAACTGACTTTCGTCATAACATCTCAATTATTTGTAGAGTTATGGGTTCCGAAATCTCTCTCTTTATCTGAAAAGAGGCGATCCCAACCCCATTTTCCAAAATTTTTGTGTTTTTGTTTTCGGTCTACTGTGGGACTCCTGCCACAAAATTTGAATGATATATCTGTATATTTGACAAAGATATCGCTCAAAATTTTTTATTGGGCCCCTTAATAGTTCCCATATAAAAATGTGGGTGGGTCGTCAACCGATTTTGGAAATTTTTCGTCCAAAAATTTTCCTAAGTAAGTAAATTACGCGTACCAAATTTCATCGATATATCCGTAGGTTTCTGAGTTATGGCTTATAAACCTTTCAATGTTTGCCCCTTAATAAGTGGGCGTGGCACCGCCGATTTTCCAAAATTTCACCAGATTTCTTCTGTCACTCCAGCTCTATTAGTGACTGAGCTACAAAATATCCGATTTTTACTATATAGGGAAAGTTGGCGTGGTCATGGCCCGATTTCGCCCATTTTCAATACCAACCGTCCCAGTCTCGACACCTACTTGCATTCCAAATTTCATCAAAATATCTAAATTTTTGCGCGAGTTAGAGTGTTTACAGACGGACGGGCGGACGGACGGACATGGCTCAATCGATTTCTCTTATCACCCTGCTCATCTTGATATATGAGTTGAATTTTTTGAAGTGGGCCACCTAAAATTTTTTCGACGCCCATGTATTTTAATGAAAGTGGGTAGTATGGCTCACAACGCTTAAACAAAAATACGTATTTAACAATTTTTCGAAATTCGAATTATTTTCAAAGTTATAGCTATCAACACTTTTCGAAGTTCCTCAGTTTTTGCGGATTTTCTCAAGATTGGTCAAACCGATTTTGCTAAATTTTGATATATATATAAAAGATGATATCTTCTAGCAAACTGCATTTCTTATTTTTTGCAAATAATTTTTTTTGCAAACATTATTCGCAATTTTTATGTTCTGGACCGCGGTCGGATGGCGCTTTTGTATGATGTTGTTGGGCATTCCATAAGTAACTATTAGCAAAAAAAAAATTTTGGGGCACTTTAACGGCGCGGGAGTTACTTACATTCTTTACAGACTTATTTTTGTATGAAATTTTTTCTTTTTACTTACTGAGTACTACGAATAATTAATTAAAGCATGCATAACTCCCGCTCCCTTAGGGCCTTTTCACATTACTCGGTACGACATCGGATCGACATTTTTTGCTCGGTATTTTCAGCTTACCGAAACGATTCCGCGTTGCTGTGTTTTTCACACTTGTGGGAATACTTTCGGTGCGTAATCGGCAGAAAATAAGAAAACAAACATCGAAATTTGCAAAACAATATTTTTAACTTCAACAAATCACTCAATAATAACAATAATGTCTTCTAGCGAAAACGAAGACATTATAACTTGCTACATTTATAACCGAAACGAGTTTTTTACTGACTTTGTTCTTCTTCTTTTATTACGCCGCAAAAATTTATGCAGTAATTCCTCAAATTTTACTGACCGGTCTTACCGCGTTGCGGTATACCGAAATTAATCCGCTCCGATTCATGTATGCCAGCCATGGGCGATTGAGCCCATATGGGTATTTACCCGTACGGGTCGCGTCGGCTCATTGCATGGGGACGGTGAAATAGGTAAATGTACCAGCTGGTGGGGAGAAGGACGAACTCAAACTGAGCATATGGTTGCCACACTTGGTAATTAATTCCAAAATAGGTATTTTTTTGCGGTTGGTAATTTGGTAACTATCAAATGATTTTAGTATTTTTCTTTTTCAATATGATAAAATTATTCTAAGGTATACTTAATTTGTTAATGTTAAAAATGTTTTTTTTTTAATTTCTACTAAAGCTATGACCAAAGAAAAATCAAACGAACTACAAACAAAATTCATTCATAGATGTGATTTACGTTTCAGATAATTTTTTTTTGTAAACCAAAGCAGGTGTACTTCTTTTAAGTTTCTTTTATCATTCGAATTATGAAGGCGATAATTTGTTAGTCTGTTTGTAATTTTTTGGTTATTTTGTTGGGAATTATTATCAACATTTTTTTAGGATAGTGGCAACCAATATCAACCAATATTGAGCGCGCTAATGCATATTCGGCATTGAGAACAAGAGAGCATATATACATATACATATGTACATTAAGGTGGGGCCAATTTTTTTTTTTGGAAATTCAATTTGTTCCAAAGCCAGAACGGCACCTTCCTATCCCAGAAATAAGCCTGTAAAATTTTATTGACCTACTCGCATGTATTTTCCCTTAAATTTGGTATACATTTTATATATGAAAAGTAAGGTGGGTAAAAGGGGGTTGACCCCCGCTGGGGGGTGTTATGGAACGCACTGTAAAATGTATATGAAATTAAAGGGAATCAAAATACCTATCGAATGGTATAAAAATATTCGAAATCGGATCAGTAGTTTTTAAGTAATTGCAATTTAAAGAATGCATAATATAAACTTTGACCTTTAATAACTTTTGTTGTTGTTGTTTCCAAAAAAAAATTCACTTTAATACTCAGCTTAGCCATGTTTATCAATCCTCATACTTGGTTTTTTGCTTTTATAATTTTCAGAATTTCATATCTGTACCAGATCGTGCTTTCAACTTTGCGGGGTGGGGGCAGTTCAAAATGTCATCCTATGGCCATAAAATTTTGTGGGGTTCATTACGGCAACTTTTCATTGGTACGTTCAAAAACAAAAAAAAAACAAAAAACAGCTCCATATGTTTTCACTCCACCTTAATGTACATGCCAAAAGCACAAAGCACACTTGCTTCAATAACGACACAACACAATTTTCTGAATCGATACTTAGTAGTGAGAATCAGTGTTATTTATTTGTTATGAAATTTTATGGTCATAGATGAAAATTAAGGGCTTTATTTAAAAAATATTGTTGCTTTAGTATAGCAGCTTACTTCCATATATAGCGAAGAAGACATACATTGGTTTTTTTAAATTATGACACTAATGAAGTAAATGGCATCGGAGTTCGAAAGCAATAGCGAGAAAGAAACTGCAAAATTAGCGATTGTACAGAATTGCCGCTGAGGCCACTAAAGTGACAATTTGAACCTTTTTTAAGAGCCAGGCTACCGGAACCCAACTTTTTGAAAATATGCAATATTTGAACCTTTTTAAACATTTGGGCCACTTTTGGTCCTTTTTTACTTTCAAACCTATAATGTAATAAATATTTTTTAGTTTTTTTCTTAAATATAAAAAAAGCTTTTTTACGTTTGTTTTTACATGGCCGTTTTCTGCTACTGTTGTTGGTATGTAAATTGTAATAAAAGGAAAATTGAGAATTAAGCAAAACAAAGCTGACGGCGGTGGTAGCTCAATGGGATGCTATTGGCTTACCAATCGAAACGACTTAAGTTCGATCCTCGGATGAGGCCGCCTGAAGAAGTCTGATGAGGGGATGTGGTGGTCTCCGAAATGGATCCATAACCTCTACCAAAAAATTTTTTTAAATTTTTCTTAATTAAAAACTGGCCAATAGCTCATATAGAATTCACATAAAAAAGCCTCTTTGTTACCTTTTCACTTTTCATTAGCAATTCTCCGCTGCGAAGGAAAGCCCCGAAAAAGTTATTTGGGAGTAAAAATTTTTAGAATGCAAGAAAATTGTTTTAACAAACCGAAATAGAAGAGTTTTCGCACAACGTGGGGGAATGAAAAACAACTTAAATGAGAACTAGTTGTGAATTTGTTGCAAATATGTTAACGCTGCCAGCAGTGCATCAGCAGAAAGATTATTTTCAAAACTTTCACTATTTAAGACCAAGGGTACAATCCCCTTGCAAATTGCTTTAAGCATTAAATAAACCACAAAAATATATAAAAATGGGTTTCTAGCTAAAAAAAAATTTGGGAAACACTTTTTTTTTTACTTTTTTCGGCCACTTTGAAAAAAATTTTTTGGTAGAAGTTATGGATCCATTTCGGAGACCACCACATCCGCTCATCAGACTTCTTCCAGCGGCCTCAACCGAGAATCGATCTCATCTGATTTTGAAATTGTCCATGCTTCTGCGCCGTACATGAGGACTGGAACGATGAGCGCCCTGTTGAATGTGATTTTTGTTTGTCGAGAGAGGACTTTACTTTTCAGTTGCCTACTTAGTCCGAAGTAGCATTTTTTGGCAAGCGTGATTCTTCGTTGGATCTCTGTGCTGACATCATTCTTGGTGTTAATGCTGGTTCCCAAATAGACGAAGTCCTTAACAGTTTCGAATTTGTAGCTATCAACATTGACGTGGCTGCCAAGGCTTGCTGTTTCTTTGTGTGATGACAGGAGGTACTTCGTCTTGTCCTCGTTAACCGCCAAACCCATTTTCTTAGCCTTTTTATCCAGCTTGGAGAAGGCAGAACATACGGCGCGAGTGTTAGTGCCAATGACGTCGATATCATCGGCGTACGCCAGCAGTTGTACACTCTTGTGGTATAAAATGCTTCCTGTATGGTTAAGATCTGCAGCTCGTATTATCTTTTCCAGCATCAAATTGAATCAGCTACCAAAAATTCGCGATTTAAAATGAATCTCGAGATTATCACGATAGTTTCCTCAATGCAACCCTGTGTTCTTCGTGTTATCGATAGTTTTTGTGGCGAATTTGGGAGAAACGTCAAAATGAAAAGTAAAAAAAATGGACGCCAGTAAGTATGGCCCAACAAGAATCGTATCGCAATAGTAAGTCGCTCTTCTTCTTTCTGTTTTATAGGTTATGAAATGATCGTCTTTTTTTTTTTTAATTATACTTCCTTTAACGTGTTAATCGTGCAAAAGCTTGTGTGTTTGCTAGCGTTTTTCAAGTTAAATAAAAACAAAATATCTGCTTTTTACATTCGTGAAAACAGCCGTCGAACGGTAGTTGCCTATTCTCTTTTGACTGCTACGACCATATTATTATTGGGTCATGCAGGTAAGGAAAATTGACAGTTGACAATCTCTCTCCCAGCAAATCTAGATTTCATGTTATATGTAAACGGGTAGATTGGCGAACCGAGATTTACTGATAATCTCGTTATATGTAAACATGGTATAAATCGATTGAATCGCAAGTGTGTATAGGCTCTAAGAGCGCTTTCACAATACTCGGTGCGGTATCGGATCGACATTTTTGGTTTTTACCGAAAGTATAACGAAACCTTACTGACCACATGTATTTCAATTGGCACTTTCACATTAGTGTTGCATACATGAAATCGGAGCGGATTAATTTCGGTATACCGCAACGCGGTAGAAGTGGTTCCTGCTAGCTTTGCATTTTGCGTTATTTATTCTACAATTATTTATGTTTTTTGTGTTGAATTCGCTTATTTTTACTTATTTTAATTTGATGTGTTCACTTCAAGAATTCTCATAAAATGAAATGTTGAACAACATGTCCCCAAACGATGCAACCAAGTTGTACAACTTGCCAAAAAATCAAAACTTTTTGATTTTTCATACAACCGATACACAACTTCATACAACAGCCCCAAAAACGTTGCAATTTCGAGCGCAACTTGACCAAGTTGTATAAAAAATTGCAAGGTGTGTGGCTAGCATTACGTCATCTCGGCAAATTTGCCAGGCCAAAATCACAGAGAGAGAACAACCTTATTTTTGTATTGCAAAACTACGTTATTTAAGGGAAATCAACGCCGAAACAACGATTTTTGCCTAAATAACCCTTAAATTACGCCAATCTGAACATGCTTTAGAAGCATGGATCCGCCATTGTCTAGGGAATGCAAAAAAAAATTTAATAATCGATTAACCGTTTTTTAGGTTAATCGAAAGGGTTCGATTATTAATCGCGAATAATCGTAGGCAACTAACCGATTATAACCGTTTTTCGATTACAATTATTGATAAATTAATACGTAGTACCCCAAGAGGACAAACAAGCTAATTTTTTATACATACTATGTATGTGTGTTCGTTTTTATTATAATTATAAAAAATCGTCATTTCAGCGAAAAATCGTCAATATTTTGTTGCTATCTCATCTTTACAAAAAACACGTTATAAACAAAAAAAAAGTGTCGGCTTTCCACTGAGAAAGCGCACCACGAAAAAATTACTTTTTCAGGGGCTCTCAGATATCTCAAAACTTGCAGGAAGTTTACAGTTTACGAGATAATTTTCGTTAAGGTTGGATGGGTCTATAGATATTACCCCAGAAAGAGAATTATGTCGGCTGAGGATTATTTTTTTAAAGCGCGGCTGAAGGCCGCCAACGCAAAATGTTGTTCTACACACATACATATATGCATTTGCTCGTTTTAATACGTGCTTTTATCTCGGCAATAGATCGCAGTTTTCGTGTTTTGTTTGGTAAATTTCAAAATTTTAACAACAAATATCTTGTAAACAACAAGCCTCCGGAAATTTTTGATTTCAGTTCCAAGTCCTGAGAGAGCTCCTCTACCCCCCGGAAATAGTCATTTATTTCGGGGCGTTGTTCCTTAATGGGAAATTTTCCCAAAAACAATTTTAAAGAGGTACGAATTCATACAAATTCGTATATAAATGAAATCATATTTAAAAAAGCTGTGCAAATTTATCTACACACTGCACTTACTTATATGATAAAATAAATAAATAACATCATCAATCATTCATTAATACTAATTCATAACATTTTGCCTTGAAAAATAATTTACAAACTCACTCGAATGAAAAGGCGGTAATTCTCAACTTCGATTATTTCCTTTCGATTATTTTCGACTTGAGAGGAAAAAGGTTAATCGAAAAAATAATCAAAAGAAAAAAGCCGATACATTTTAACAGTTAACCGAAAGAAAATAACCGATTATAATCGTTTTTCCGGTTATAGTTGCCATCCCTACCATTGTCTCGTTCATTCGGTTTATTACCTTCACCGACATAACTTTGTTTGCTACAGGTAAGTTTAATTTAAACAAAAATTATAGAATTAAGACATAGTAGCTGTAAAAACATGAAATTAAACCTAAATTAACTTCGCTGACGCTACTAAACTACATAAAACGATTTTTATATGAAATGGGTATGTTCACGATAAACACTTGAAGTAAAGTTGGTGCACATTTTTTAGTGAAAATATTTTTACATTGCTTTTGCGAAATTGTTAAGTTAATCGGCCACAACAGTTGGTACAACTACAATTCTACGAGTATTTCAAATAGTGCATAACGTTGAGCGTTTTTTAAGATACCCATATAATTTTGTGGACCACGTGTCTAAGGGCCGTTTACTCAACCTCTGATTAATGCTAACCGGAGGATAAAGGGCCGGTTAACTTATGGACTGCGTTATCGAACACACGATAAATACATGGTTTGATGAAGTCGATAATGATGTTTAACCGGACTTTTACCGTGATTAGCGTTAATCAGAGGTTGAGTAAACGGCCCTAAGTGTACATACATACATACATGTTTTACTAACCTTGATTTTTCCTGAACTGTTTGATGATATATTACATTTCCTTTTGCGGTTTCCACCATAAAGTTACTGAGCAAGAGCTCACTAACTTTAGGTCCGTTCGGCGGCTGCAAATTGCAGCAATTTGCAAGCAGGGAAAAATATGTTTTGCTCTCCCGAAGAGAGAAACTTATGCAAATTTACTGGCATTTCAACGAACAGAAATTTGTCAAAATTTGCAGAAAATCAGCTGTTTGTCTTCACTCACAAGTGCATAACAAAATAGAAATTTGACGAAATGCAATCGAAGGGGAAACTAGATGTGCATTGTTCTCCGGGGACATTCCCAAAAATTTCAAAACAGCAATGGTGGTATGCATATACATACATATGTGTGTATAATTTTACATATGTACAACAACATATGACAAGTTAAAACGGTCGGACATATCCCGGAAGCTGCATGCTTCGTGACCAGCGAACCATAAAAATAATAATAAATAAGTTTTTTCGGGTAGTCTTTTGAAAGGGTCGAGATTACAATAGGGCTCGCTTCGGATGATTTTGTCACTTAATTCTTTGAAAAGTCTTTTTGAAATACGAAAATGAGTTCGGAACTCTCTTTCCGTATAAGCCGGAACTGTTTGCTCGACGTATTGCTTTATGGAAATTCACATAAAACCAAAGCAAATTCCAGGAGTTCCTTGTTTTTATTTCTAAGTCTAACCAAAGTTTCATTTTCAATCTCTTAGAAGTATAAATTGTCTTTTATTACTCAAAACTATTTATTTAAGTGGACCGGCTTTCCATTAAGAAACCACACCCCGAGAAAAATCACTTCCTCAGAGGGGTAGAGGGACTCCTACAGATCTCAAAATCAAAAGTTGCCGGAGGCTTATAGTTTACGAGATATTTGTAGTTAAAGTTGGATGGGTTCATAGATATTACCCCAGAAAGATAACTCTGCCGGCTGATTGTTATTTTTTTAAAGCGCTACCCAAGGCCGCCACGCAAAAAGATGTTCTACACAAAAGCATTGTGGATCACTGTATACATATACATATATAACTCCAGAAAGGGATTTCTGCCGGCTGAGGTTTATATTTTTAAAGCACGGCCGAATGCCGCCAACGCAAAAAGGTTTTCCTCGGTAATAGTGCGCAGTTTTGGTGTTTTGTTTGGTGGATTTTACAACTTTACCAACAAATATCTCATAAACTATAAGTCTCCGGCAAGTTTTTATTTCTGTTCTGACAGCTGTGAAAGTCATTTTTTTCGGGGCGTGCATCATTAATGGACAATTTTTCCATTTAAGTAGTATATGTATCTCCTATTTGCGATTCAACAACGCAGAATCCCGAGAGTGCAGACGATGATCCCACTGCGGTGTCATTAACAGGTTTCCTTTTAGCTGGTACCTTATTAACAAATTAAAACATTTAAATAAACTTTATAAATTAAAATAATATAATTTTCTCACTTCATTTTCTATTGAATCACATATATTCCCGATTTTCTTAGTTTTTTGACTTGAAATCACTTTCGACTTTTTTTTAAATTGCAACCATATTATCGCAAATCATGTTTTTTCAGTCTACTGAACTTTGCAACGACAAATTTCGTCAGTAAAACTTTGCAGCTTTCTCCGTCAATGAACTGTCAAAATTGCGCTCTCTTCTGCAAATTTTGACTGAGTTTATGCCTCAAAAAACGCGAATTTGCAGTTTTTTCTGCAATTTGCTGCCGGCGAACGGTCCTTTTGTGATGGTATAAAAGTGTCTGAAACATTTGTTTGTTGTGGAAGTTCAAATATTTGTGTATAGTCTTATTGAATTATTCGAAAATGGCTTTTTTTGCAGAATGGCGGACGCAGCTCCAGCCCGTGGTGGTTTTCGTGGCGGCTTTGGTTCCCGAGGAGGCCGTGGCGGCCGAGGTCGTGGTCGTGGACGTGGACGTGGTCGTGGTCGTGGTGGCAAAGAAGATTCAAAAGAATGGGTTCCCGTAACCAAGTTGGGTCGTTTAGTGCGTGATGGAAAAATTCATTCATTAGAAGAAATTTACCTGTATTCTTTACCAATCAAAGAGTATGAGATCATTGATTTTTTCGTGGGTACAGCTCTTCGTGATGAAGTATTGAAAATTATGCCCGTGCAAAAGCAAACGCGTGCTGGTCAGCGCACTCGCTTCAAGGCATTTGTTGCCATCGGTGACAATAACGGACATATTGGTCTTGGTGTTAAGTGCAGCAAGGAAGTAGCTACTGCAATTCGTGGGGCCATCATTCTTGCAAAGCTATCTGTTGTACCGGTACGTCGTGGCTACTGGGGTAATAAAATTGGTAAGCCTCATACTGTACCTTGCAAAGTTACAGGTAAATGTGGTTCTGTATCTGTGCGCTTGATTCCTGCTCCACGCGGTACTGGTATTGTGTCGGCGCCTGTACCCAAGAAGCTTTTAACTATGGCTGGTATTGAAGATTGTTACACATCAGCACGGGGTTCAACTGGAACACTGGGTAACTTTGCCAAAGCAACGTATGCTGCTATTGCCAAGACTTACGCATATTTGACACCTGATTTGTGGAAGGAGATGCCTTTGGGTGCCACTCCATATCAGGAGTTTGCAGATTTTCTAGCTGAGAAGCCAAGCACCACTGCACGTCATCAAGTTGAAGCTTAATGATAGAAAGCGTTTTAATTTTTTACTTAATAAACGACAAATAAATAAGCAGTATATTACTTATGAATTTTTGTGGGGTGGGAAAATATGTTTGGGAAAATTTCGATATAATGCGCCAGGCTTTGGAATTATTTCTTTGTTTTTTGTCTTCATATGAATTTTTTTTTATACTCAGCTGTACTAGTACACAGAGTATTATAGTTTTAATCACATAACGGTGGATTGTAACAGAATGAAATAATCGAGATAGATGTAGACATATATATCAAAATGATCAGGGTGGAAAGAGAAATCGATTGAGCCATGTCCGTCCGTCCATCCGTAAACACTAACGCGCAAAAATTGATATATTTTGATGAAATTGAGGCTATGTTCAGAAACGCAGCTTGAAGCGCAACAGCGGCAGTAATTATTTTTTTGATGATTGTGATGAGCGACGTTTCATGCAAAATTTACGTTTATGAACGCTCTGCTTTTACTACAAAATCAGGTTGCGCTTCAAACTGAGTTTCTGAACAAAGCCTGAAGTTGGTATCGAGACTGGGACGGTTGATATTGAAAATGGGCGAAATCGGGCCATAACCACGCCCACTTTTCCTATATAGAAAATTTCGGAAATTTGGTACCTCAGCACTAATATAGCTGGAGCGAGGAAATTCTACCCACGTGTTGAGCTCAGGCCCCTATGAAGAAATTTGATGAATTTTGGAAAATGGGCGGTGCCACGCCCACTTATTAAGGCTCAAACATTGAAAGCTTTATATGTCAACTCAGAAACCGTTAGATATATCGATGAAATCTGGTACGCGTAATTTACTTAGGCAAACGTTTGGACGGAAAATAGTTAAAATCGGTTGACGGCCACGCCCACTTTTATATATTTATATTATAGTGACCTAATAAAAACATTTTAAGCCATATCTCTGTCAAATATAAAGATCTATCATTGAAATTTTGTCGCATGAGTCCAACTATGGACAAAACAAAAAACACAAAAATTTTGGAAAATGGGCGGTGCCACGCCCACTTATTAAGGGGCAAACATTGAAAGTTTTATGAGTCATAAATCAGAAACCGTTGAAGATATATAGATGAAATTTGGTACGCGTGATATATTTACTTAGTCAAATATTTGGACGGAAAATTGTTAAAATCGGTTGACGGCCACACCCACTTTTATATACATATGTGTATTATAAAGTGACCTAATAAAAACATGTTAAGCCATATCTTTGTCAAATATAAAGATCTATCACTGAAATTTTGGAAAATGGGCGGTGCCACGCCCACTTATTAAGGAGCAAACATTTACTACGTTTATAGTATTTTCAGGTCAAATGAAACCTTTTTCAAGTCAAGTGAAACCCTTTTCAATTTAAGTGAAACTTTTTTCATTTCAAATGAAACTTTTTATATTATATTTTTTTTTTATGTATATATAGATATTTTCAAAATGATCACAACAACAATTTAATTCTTTATTTTGTTATTGGTTTCATTATTTTTATATTCCTTCAGCCCAGCAAACATTCTTGAAATTCTCATAATTTTGGAGTCTGGTATGAGTCCGAAATATATAGATGTGAAATATGTGGTATATAATAATAATATAATACAATGGCGCTGTTATAACAGACGAGTTTTATGGCCGAGCTTCTCCCAATTCGACGTGTGCTCCTTTTGTTTTTCCTACTAATTGGGTGGACCTACAGTTCTTATGCCCGCTCCGAACGGCGAATGCATTTTTTGTGAGAAGCTTTTTCATGGCAGAAATACTCGGAGAGTATGCCGCCCACTGCCGAGAGGTCACCGCTGCTCTTAAAAAACCCAATAATTGGATTTTTACTAATTAGAACAATTTGTTTGGTATTTGCTCGGACTGGGGTTTGAACCCGAGACCTCTGGCATAGCAGGCGAGCACTCTAGCCACTGCACCACAGCGGCTTATGTGGTATATAAGCTTTAGAAATCTTTACTGACGTTGAGGAACTCTGTTAAGTCCTGAAGAAAGTTGGGGTTAACTGAGCTTGCATTTCAATGTTTCTAACATTTCTCAAGAGTAAAAATTACCAATAATTAATTCATTGTTAATTCAACCAACAATAAAACAAATAAATAATAGCTTAAAACCCAAAAAAACACGCTTTAATCTTAAAAATCGTACTAAAAATTGAGAAATAATTTAATTAGAAACAAAATGATGAACGAAAATATAAGTATTTAAGGAAAAGCGTGGGGTGCTCAGTATGTCAAAAAATATTTAAAATCGGTGTTTTTTTACTAATAATTTTATTTTGACTTTTTTGAGATTTCATATATCGCACAGTGGGGGCACCTCCATACAAACGCGGCCAAAAATAGTAATAATTGAGCTAGAAACTTTAAACTCGGAACTTAAGCTTTCTTGATTGAAGATAGTAAACTGTGAAAATTTGAACAAAATCGGCCCACAAATACACCCCCCCTCCCATATAACGGTATTTTTGAAATTTCAATATTTTGTTAACTATTATAGCTAAAATGCTCAATTT
Source organism: Urophora cardui (assembly GCA_960531455.1). NCBI lineage: Eukaryota > Metazoa > Arthropoda > Insecta > Diptera > Tephritidae > Urophora > Urophora cardui. The sequence continues at coordinate 81,011,392 of OY482671.1, read as the reverse complement.
TAATAAGAGCACACATTTTTTAAATATAAATAATATACAGTAATCATTTTGGAAAAAGCGCAAAGTATTCCATGGTTTTCAAATTAAAAATATATGCACTTTTGAGCATTTTATAAGCATTCATCATAAAATTTTCCTTCAAAAAAATCACATTTAAAAAAATTTTTATACCACAAATGAAACTATACTTTTCTAAAGGATTTCAGTGTGCTGAATCTGAATCTGAAGTCAGAATTTTCAAATTGGTTCTAGTTTTTGAGATATTCATGTCCAATTAGGCAAAAAAACACGTTTTTGACTATATTCCCTGCTTAATATCTTGTATGTAATATTTTTTTATTCAAAATCAAATACACCGTTAGAAAGCATAAACCATCCCCCTGAATATGGCGTTTAAATTTTTCAGATATCTTTATTAGAATTGGAGAAATTGTTGTTTAAGTTTCATTAACTTGGCAAATTTTCCCCATACAAAATTATTAATACTTTTTGAAGCATACTTTTGGGGATTTTGTATGGGAAAAATGTATGAAAACTTAGAAAAACTCACTCCATAAAAAAGTTCATAAAACAAAAAAGCGCAAACGAATTTTTAAGATTTCTTCACCTGTTTATAAAGCACGTTCACTAGCACCAAATATTAAAAATTTGGAGAGGTCATATTTTTTATTTTTTTGTTATTTCATGTTGAAATTTTCCAATTTTTACACAATTTTTTTTTCTGTTCGAAAAGAAAAAGGCTGCAAAAAAATAATGATAACGCTGATAAAAAAAATTCTTTCATAATTTGAAAGTGTGAACCATTGCCTACAACACGGTGAACAAACTATTCGATTAGTCGCCTAAGAATAAGATTTTTCATAATGTCAAAAGTAGCCTAATTATTGCGTTTTGAAAAAGGCACTTTTAGTCAAATGGGAAAAAGATTATTTAAGCGAAAAGCGCAGGTGGATTTCAAGAATTAAAATGCAGTTTGATTAAAAATATATCATTTCAAAACATATGAAAAAATTGGGGAGGTCATATTTTTTATTTTTTTTATTTTTTTGTTTAAAGTTGAGCAAAATTTTTTTTTACGACTTTTTTTTGTCAATATTTGAAAGTTCATATAAATCTAAGAGTTACCGCTGGTTACAAAAGGCTTATTGTTTCTAAAAGGCCAAATCAATATCTATGTAATGATGTATCACTCGATTACATACGTTAATAATTGAATGAGTTACAGCATTTTGTATAAGGTGTAATTGTTGAGAAATAAAAGGACCTATTTTTTGCTCAGTTTTTAACACCCTGTACGGCTAAACAAAACGAGACTCAAAAAATTTTATATAAGCTTTTTTTTTACAAATTGTTATATCTGTCAATCACTTTCAAAAAAATTAGATTTGCTAATACTTTAATTTCGATTTTATTTTTGGCCGCTATCACCCAGTGTGTATCGTACTCTTTAATTTCGCAACTAGGTATATTTTTGTACTAGTTGTACGAATCGAATATTTTCATGTTCAAATATTATTGTGTGTGTTTTTTAGTTTTTTAAGCTATTATTTATTTTTAACTTTTTAGTGAAATTTTTCATTAAAGGATGATTTATGCGGACGCAAGAATAAAAGTAAAAAGAAAATTTCCCAAACGTTTTGTTATGTTTTACAATCAGAAGGTGAAGAGGAGGGCTTTGTTCAGAAACTCAGTTTGAAGCGCAATTTGCTTTTGTAGTACAAGCAGAGCGTTCATTAACGCAAATTTTTCATCAAGCGTCGCTCATCACAATCATCAAAAATATCTATATATACTGCCGCTGTTGCGTTTTGTGCTGTGTTTCTGAACATACCCAAGTTGAGGTAAAGCATTTGAGCGTTAGCATTTGAAAAGAACAAAAGAAAGAAACCTGATTGAATAAATTCGAATTTAGACAACAGAATACCGAATACGATTGTAGCGTAATGGTGAGGTATGCTGCCTACGGACCAAGGAGCTCAGGTTCGAGTCCCGAGTGGCGCATTTTTTTTTTTTTATTTTTTTTTTTTTAGAGAAATTTTTTCCACCTCACGTTTACAAAACATAAAAATGCTTTCCAAACGTGAAATGCAATTATAGAATTAGGGTTCCTTTTCGTTGATTCAGCACTTACTATTAAATGAATTACAAACAAAACCAGTTCTTGCTTTGCATACGTATGTATGTACATGCGGCTGATTTCATTGCAAATACAACAAACCAAAACAGAAAGCTACAAGCTTCATTTTTGAGTGAATTTATGCATTGAGTTTATCGCCATCGCTATGAGCGATCGCTGGCTGTTGTGCGTTAGTTCGCTCGTTATTTGAGTGGTTATACGTTTTTCTTTGAACATTTGTTTGTGATTTGAGAAGAATGTATTTTTGAGCGTTCGTGAGTGAGTTTTTCCGTACCCTGAAAGCTTGTTACTTATTGGCTTATATACGGAAGTGAATTGAAATTCATAGAGGCTATTTTGAGGAAAGGTAACTTAAAAGCCGGAATGAAGCATGAAGTATAATGTTGAATGTCCTACTATATGATGCCGTTGGGCTGTTGATGTCATGTTTCGAATCCGGAGGAGAATAGAAATAATAGAGAGGACACAATAAAAGTGAATGTTTGAAAGATATAATAATTTAGTTAAATGTTACAACTTTTAGGATGGGATGAAGTTACATACATACATACATACATACATACATACAGGTGAAGCTAATAAAAGCGTGTTAAAAAGAACTAAAAAGCACGCTTCAATCTTAAAATCGCACTAAAAATTGAGAAATAGTTTAATATAAAAACAAAACGATGATATAGGTACGTATTTAATGAAAAGCATTAGGTGCTCAGTATGTCAAAAAACTTTAAAATCGGTATTTTTTACTAATACATATTTTTATTTTAAATTCTTTTGGAGATTTGTATGTACATGTATGTATGTACATATGTGTACGTGTAAGTACATAAGAAATTCTAACCAGAACAGCGCTGTGGTGAAATAAGCGAGGTGAGAATGTTAATAACACAAGAAGAAATTAGAGTACACCGTTTGACACAACTTACGTAACTAGCGCGGTAGCTCAGCTGTAAGATGCTAAGCTTCCGATTCAAATGAAGCTGGCTCAAGTCCAGGTCGAGTCAGTTTTTTTGTTGCTTTTTTTTTTATTAAACAATTTTCTTTGTCATTTTTTATTAAATAAAAGTGCCACCCGAATATCGGGGATTACATACTAGTTAATTATTAAAATAACAAGTAAGGAAGCCTAAGTTCGAGTGGAATCGAACATTAGATACTCAGCTGTATGCTTTCATTGTTTATTTGCGTTTGTTCGATATAGGGTGTATTTTATATGAAACGAGTGCTGTATAAACAGGGCGCAGCCACGCCCATTTTTAAAATTTGTATCAATCATCCAAATAAGCATATAAATATTATTGTTAGTGCAAAATTGCATCCCTCTATGACTTTTAGTTACAAAGACTTCACGTTACAAATTCCAAAAGGGTTTTCCAGAAATATCTTTGTTAAAAAGTAGGCGTGGTCATAAACCGATTTCAATACATTTTTGCGTGTCTATTAACACATGTTATAAAAGTGCATAAACCAAGTTTCGTCATAATATCTCAGTTATTTGTCGAGTAATAGGCTCGTATATTCCTTTGTCAAAAAGAGGCGGTGCCACGCCCATTTTATAAACTTTTTTATTTTTTGTTTCCGGTCTATTGTAGAACTCATGTCACAAAATTTCAATGAATTATCTTTATATTTCACAGAGATATCGCTAAAAATGATTTTATTAGGTCACTTTATAATACCCATATATAAAAGTGGGCGTGGTCGTCAAGCGATTTTGGTAATTTTTCGTTCACACATTTGGCTAAGTAAATATAGCACGCGTACCAAATTTCATCGATATATCTTTAACGGTTTCTGAGTTATGGCCTATAAAACTTTCAATATTTTCCCCTTAATAAGTGGGCGTGGCACCTCCCATTTGCCAAAATTTTTGTACTTTTTGTTTTATGTCCGTAGTTGGACTCCTGCCACAAAATTTCAGTGATAGATCTTTATATTTGACAGATATCGCTTAAAATGGTTTTATTAGGTCACTTTATAATAACCATATATAAAAGTGGGCGTGGCCGTCAACCGATTTTGATAATTTTCCGTCGAAACATTTGTCTAAGTAAGCAAATTACGCATACCAAATTTCATCGATATATCTTCAACGGTTTCTGAGTTATGACATATAAAACTTTCAATGTTTGACCCTTAATAAGTGGGCGTGGCACCGCCCATTTTCCGAAACTTCACCAAATTTCTTCATAACGGCCTGAGCTCAATACGTGGGTAAAATTTTATCACTCGAGCTATATTAGTGGCTGAGATACCAAATTTCCGATTTTTTCTATATAGGAAAAGTGGGCGTGGTCATGGTCCGATTTCGCCCATTTTCAATACCAACCGTCCCAGTCTCGATACCAACTTGCATTTCAAATTTCATCAAAATATCTCAATTTTTACGCGAGTTAGAGTGTTTACAGACGGACGGGCGGACATGGCTCAATCGATTTCTCTTTTCACCCTGATCATTTTGATATATATAAGTCCATATCTATCTCGATTATTTCATTGTTACAATCCACCGTTATGAAATCAAAATTATAATACTCTGTGTACTAGTTCAGCTGAGTATAAAAACGATCAAACAACCAATATAAAAACCAAACAGATGAGCTTGCCGATAAACAAAGTCTAATAACAAGAACAAGCATCGCCTTTTCTATAAATAGAATTTGTACAAACAAAAACACACAACCACATGTATGTACATGCGATAGTTTTCATTGTAATATCCCTGCAAAAAAGTGCGATTAATCCCAATATACATAGATTTGTCACTTATTAATCGCATTTTTTGCAGGGATGTATTTGCAAATTCGTTTCTCATATGATATATGAAACTTGTTACTTGTTCGAGCGAATATAAATTGATGTAAGAAGTTAACTTCTATCACGTGTACTGTGCTACACGCGGTTTTTTTTTTTTTTTTTTTTTTTTTATTATTTTTATTTATTTTTTTTTTTTTAGAGAAATTTTTTTCACCTCACGTTTACAAAACATTGTATAAAAATGTTATTAGGGTTCCTTTTCGGTGATTCAGCACTTACTATTAAATGAATTACAAACAAAACCAGTTCTTGCTTTGCATACATATGTATGTACATGCGATTGTTTTTATTGCAAACACAACAACGACAAAACTGAAAGCTTGTTACACAAAACCAGTTCTTGCTCTGCATACGTATGTATTAGGGATTCCAATTTTTCCCATTTTTGCGATCCCGGGATTTTCGGTATTTTTTTTTATAATCCCGGGATCCCGGGATTGGTCCCGGGATTTTGCCATTAATTATTTTCCGACATTTTGGGTTGAAAAAAGTGAATATATTTTTCGTGGAACGCTACAACTTTAAAATGCAAAGAAAGTAATTGATTTTTATTGCTATTTTTTATTTAAAACAAAAATTATTTAATTAAAAAAAATAAATAAATTCATGCGTATTATTTAAAATACTTAAGAGTTACTTTAAAAAATACAAACAACAAAGAAAATGGCATACATTTGGTGTAAGAAATATTTGCTTTACAGTTGGTACTTTTAAGATATTGACAAGAAGGCTTGCGATCATTTGATAATAATGTGTGACAAAATAAAAAATTTGAAAGTACTTTTTCGAGGTTCACATATGTTAAACGAGTAGGCCTTACCAAAACATCCGAAGACTGCATATTTAGAATTTCAATACACCCTCAAAATCTGGAGTTACGGGCCAAAAACCCCTCTTTCATAGGGTAAGTCAGTCTGTTTCGTCTATCAACATGATTTTTAAATATTATCGAAATTAATTTTTTTCCATAATTTTTTCATATTTCTCGAATAATTTGTTAACCAGTGTATATATATAATTACATATTTCGAAACAATCTCCTGTTAATACTGTTTTCAACGAGATAAAAACTATTATTAAAGATGAAAAAATTGAATCTTTGACATTGTAGTGTGAAACTCTCAAGTCTAATTAAAATTTTACCTGGTCTTTGGTAATTTTATTTCTTGATTATTGTTTGCTTTTTCTTCCAATATTTACTTTTCATGGGAGAAAATTCCGAAAACTGTTGAGAATAAAATGGCCCAAAATCAGGAAATCGAAGTTATCAAAAGAATTTTACCACAAGAATTAAAAATTTTAAAAGTACCTAACGTACGTTTCCTTACTTCACAACAAAAAAATTTAATTAAAAAAAAATCAAAAAATATTAATTCTTACTTTCACTAATGGACATTTTTAATTTTGGCAAAAATGTTGCACTTATTATGAATTTTCTTCGGGCTTTCAAATTTTTTTGCTCTATTCCAAAATTTTTTCTGGCGTTTTTGTTCTATTGACAAAATATAAAACTAGCCTGATTACGGGGAAAACATTTCTGCTCTTCTGCGTTGCATTACTTTTGTTATGCATCATATGAAAAATGCAACATTTTCACAGGGCACAGGGCACATGTTGATAATTTTGCCATGTAATAATTCAAAATTTTCGTTCAGAATAGGAAACGCTATTAGTATACAGATCTGAGATCAATAAAAATTATATAAAATACTTTTTTTTGCTATAATAGGGGAATATTCTGTCTTTATTTTATCCCGAAAATCCCGGGATCAAAAATCTAGCAATCCCGGGATTTTCGGGGTGTCAAAAAGGGCGGGATCCCGGGATCCCGGGATTGGAATCCCTAGTATGTATGTATGTACATTGTATATGCGGTTGATTTCATTGCAAATACAACAAACCCAAAACAGAAAGCTTCAAGCTTTATTTTTGAGTGAATTTATGCATTGAGTTTATCGCCATCGCTATGAGCGATCGCTGGCTGTTGTGCGTTAGTTCGCTCGCTATTTGAGTGGTTATACGTTTTTCTTTGAACATTTGTTTGTGATTTGAGTAGAATGTATTTTTGAGCGTTCGTGAGTGAGTTTTTCCGTACCCTGCAAGCTTGTTACTTATTGGCTTGTATACGGGAGTGAATTGAAATTCATAGAGGCTATTTTGAAGAAAGGTAACATAAAAGCCGCAATGAAGCATAAAATATAATGTTGAATGTCCTACTATATGATGCCGTTGGCCTGTTGATGTAATTTTCAAATCCGGAGGAGAATAGAAATAATAGAGAGAACACAAAAAAGTGAATGTTTGAAAGATATAATAATTTAGTTAAATGTCGCAACTTTTAGGATGGGATGAAGTTACATACATACATACATACAGGTAAAGCTAATAAAAGCGTGTTAAAATAAATAATAGCTTAAAAAACTAAAAAACACGCTTTAATCTTAAAAATCGTACTAAAAATTGAGAAATAATTTAATTAGAAACAAAATGATGAACGAAAATATAAGTATTTAAGGAAAAGCGTCGGGTGGTGCTCAGTATGTCAAAAAATATTTAAGATCGCTGTTTTTAACTAATATTTTTATTTTTACTTTTTTGAGATTTCATATAACGTACTCTTTAATTTCGCAACTAGGTATGTATATTTTTGTACTAGTTGTACCAATCGAATATTTTCATGTTCAAATATTATTGAGCACACCCACGCTTTTCCTTAAATACTTATATTTTCGTTCATCATTTTGTTTCTAATTAAATTATTTCTCAATTTTTAGTACGATTTTTAAGATTAAAGCGTGTTTTTTAGTTTTTTAAGCTATTATTTATTTTTAACTTTTTAGTGAAATTTTTCATTAAAGGATGTTTTATGCGGACGCAAGAATATAAGTAAAAAGAAGTCTGATGAAGGGATGTGGTGATCTCCGAAATAGATCTATATACATATGTATTTATAACTTCTACCAAAAATATTAATTTTTCACATACATTTTTTCCTTATAAAAAAAAACATTGGTCATAAGCTCAAAAATGAAGCCTAAACGAAAAAATATCAACTAATATGTACTATGTGTATCGAAGCAAAACTATTTCAGTTTTTAATCGGAGATATGCTCTTCTTTATTTGCCTGTGCACATTCACAATGAACAGTCAGTGCTCCAAAATATTCTCATTGTCCTATTATCACTTCCATATTTTCTTGTATACCAAAAATAGTAAACAACTTCTTGAAAACAAAAATTGCCAAACAGATGTGAAAGTTACCAAGAAACCAACAGCGAAAAATAACCTATTTTGGTAATTACCAAGTTCGGCAACCGTGCTATAAATAGAATTTGAACCAGGGTTTGAAATTGCTTAGCTACTTTTGCTGCATTTGCTTTTGCTTTGCTTTTGCTAATGAAAAGTAAATTAGCAAACTCGGCCAGCCCAGTAAAAAACGAGAACACGATTCATTCGCTTCAGTTTTCAGCTGAGCCGTGTTTGCTTGTATAGTTAAGCAAAAGCAAAGCAACGCGATTTGGGGTATTTCATTTTACTTCCAGCAATTAGTTGTCTTTGCATTTTTTCTTCTTTTGCTTATTGCATCTTGTTAACATTACCAGAGTTGAGTGATGGTGAATTACAGATTTGAGAGAAAAGTTGAAAAAATTAGCAGCGCGCTATAGAATGGAATGTTACTTTACATTTGTGCACATCTGCTGATGTTCTTAGTTTTATTCACATACACCGATTTCACCAATGCACCAAATTCCTAAAACAGCAAAGTAATTTTAAAATTTTCTTATCGAATTTCAATTATAAATAAATTTAAGAATTAAAAAAAATCAATTTAAATTAGTTTCAATTTGACTTTTCTGGGACTCGAACCTGCGCCACTATGTACATATCTTTCTGTATTAAAAAATTATAATTCAATAGATGCTTTTGTGTACACAACAATTTTTTGATATGTTTGGGGGACAGTAGGATTTTCGTTGATCAGTCATCAGAGTCTAGCAGCTGCTGTGCCCCGATACACCAAGATGAATGGTGAGGGTTTTGAAGCAGCCACCAATTTATTATTGCTCAATAGATGTACATATGTATATACATATGTATTGATGCATCATCTATTTGTTCAGAGAGGGTTACAATTAAATTTCATTGGCATAGGTATAGAGATGGTTGATCGTTGCTCATCAACGAGGTTAATGGGTTGGCCATCAACAAGATGAAATGGACAACAAAATGTTTTTACATTTTCAAAATTTCGAAAATTTTAAAATAATTAAAAAATCGATGTGGAAATTGTAAAAATACTTACCGGTTGTAGCAAACTGATGCATTTTTGTATGGTTTTTAATACAGAAAATGCATTGATGCGCAGGTTCGAGTCCCAGTAAAGTCAAATTGAAATTAATTTTAATTGATTTTTTTTTAATTTTTAATTTATTTATAATTCAAATTCGATAAGAAAATAGTTAAAACACCAGCGGTTTTGGGAAATTAGTGCATCAATGGAATTGGTGTATGGGAGGAATAATGAGCCATATCAGCAGATGTGCAGAAATTTAATATAACATTCCTTTCTACAGACGAACTTGCTCTACTTCTGTTATTTTAACAGCCAGCTGTGTTGAATTAAAATTTTTTATTCACCAGATGCACTAACAGAATTTTGTTGGGTCTCTGGCTTCCACGATTATTCGTAGTTGCAACTTCTCTGTTCATCTACGTTCTCTGTTATTGGCTTGCATACGGGAGTGAATTGAATGAAATTCATAGAGGCTATTTTGAAGAGAGGTAACATAAAAGCCACAATGAAGCATAGAGTATAATGTTGAATCTCATTATATGATGTCGTTGGGTTGAATCCCGTGTTGATGTCACGTTTCGAATCCGGAGGTGAATAGAAATAATAGAGGAGAGAACACAATAAAAGTAAAGTGAATGTTTCAAAAAAATAATAATTGAGTTAAACGTTTGCAACTTTTAGGATGGGATGAAGTTACATACATACATACATACATACATACATACATACAGGTGAAGCTAATAAATGCGTGTTAAAAACATTGAAATGCAAAAAGTTCTGAGGTGACGTTGAACTTTTATACACATCGCTAGCTCTAAGCTAATTGCAAATTGTGTAAAATATTTTGAATTGATCTTTCGATGTGTAAAAGCCCTGTAGAAAAAATTTATATAAGAATATTATTTTATTAACTAAACAAGGTTTCATTTAATTTGAAAAGGGTTTCATTTGAAATGAAAAAAGTCTCATTTTAAATGAAAAAAGTTTCACTTAAATTGAATAAAGTTTCATTTTATTTGAAAAAGGTTTCACTTAATTTGAAAAAGGTTTCACTTGACTTGAAAAAAGTTTCACTTGACTTGAAAAAGGTTTCATTTGACCTGAAAATTCTACATAGATAACTAGATACGAAACTCTTCATTTCGTGAGAGCGCTGTCAAAATGCGCATTTTTTACAAAGAGCGTATATGGATAAGAGGCTGCAGTCTGAAAAACTTCACACTAGATGTCACATTTCGCGCGAGATGAGACCCGCGAAGTGTGACATCTAGTGTGAAGTTTCACAAAGAGCGTATATGAATGAAGGTGTAGTCCGTTAAAACTCACACTCAGACTGCAGCCTCTTATCCATATACGCTCTTTGCTGCAGCCTCTTATCCATATACGCTCTTTGTTTTTTATAACATTTTTCATTGGTGCCACTCTGTACGAAAACTGAAAATGGATATTTTACATATTATTTCTGGGAATTTTTCGGCTTCCTTATGTTATTGAAGACTATAGCAATAATGAAATTTTGTTTATACCAAATTAAGATAAGGATATAACCACAAAAGTGATACATAGGATAGTATGATTTTCCCACATTCCGAATATTCGTGTTCGAAACCCAATCTCAGACAAATTAAGAATAACGCACAAAAACTGGAGAACGATAATACATGTAGTTGGGTGGTATTTTTTATGAAATATTTTACTCTATATTGCAATTCTATTAAAATGTGAATATATTAGAACTGAATTATAATAATTTTTAACCGGATATATATATAAATCTACTGAAGAACCGCTGCCCGCGTTCCATCTCATTAAAATATTTTTTATAATTTTAACTGAAACACAATTTTTTCAGTTGAAACAATAAACTGCACTGCATAGTAAACACAAGCAATACAATTATGTCGGTATTTTTCTTAATTCTTTATTTCGACAAAATTTAACACACAAAAGCCGTGTTTCACATACGGTGATCCTAACCCAGATAAAAGTTTTTGCATGTAAATGCAACAACAAAGATTTCAGCTCGATTAAACCAGATAAATTGCTGGTTCAATTTCTGATCCGCCCTGTTCGATTTGTTTTTTCCGTGCTGAAATGGCAGCACAGTGCTTTTTTGATTTGGCAGAACTGAAAAGTGACATTTGGGTATGTATACATATATATACATATACCCTGCAGTAAATTTCTTTCACTGCTAAATGATCATTGATCATTCTTTGTTGAATATTCATCACTATCGTTTTGCGTTGGTGCAATCTATATTGAAAAAACCAAACGAAATACCATCTAGGCGGTTAAAAACCCATGAGCCAGCTTGTATTTCGGTAAGTTTTTTGACATTTGGCAGCTTTTCTGACAAATTTTTTTCAATTTGACAACTATAAAACAAATTATATTTAAAATAAAAAATATATGGAAATACAAATTTGAAATTTGCCTCTTGTAAGCTTCTGCTTTGGCCGTAAGGGGAAAGAAGTCCGGAAGAAAAATTATACTGCGCACTGGCTTCTCCTTATAACATGGAATACATAGCTACCCCGCCATTTGAGTTTCATAATTTATTTCAGTAATTTAAATTCAAATTTCCAAAAAGATAATTTTTGAAATAGTTATTTTCATTTAGTTTGAAGTTTAAAGTCAATCAAATTGTTTTTGAGGGAGTATTTGTCTCTTTTCAACGTACAGAAGAATTGTTTTTGCGCTATTATAACTCTGACGAGTTTTATGGCCGAGCTTCTCTCCCAATTCGAGGTGTGCTCCTTTTGTTTTTCCTACCATTGGACAGTTTTATGCCGGCTCCGAACTGAGTCATATAGGCATGAGGAAAGCAAACCATTTATTTGAAAAAATTCAGGAGCCTTTATAGGAAGGCATTCACTGATGCCTCCTCATGATGAATTTCATCTGTCATTCATAAAGGATTCATTTCAGATTTTTACTGCTGGGTATATGTTGTATATGTTTCTTCTTCTTTTTAGTTCTTTTCAAGTGCAGCCAATTTTCATTATGAGCCGGATTGTTTCAGTAAAAATTTATCTTAACCCAGACCCAGATGTAATAACTGAAATGCCCCTAAAACAAAACATCAAAATCCACCGAAAGTAACAATTTATTTTGGCGTATTTTCCCTTCTGGCACCAGCAATTTGCACAACAGCTGATCGGCGGGGTTTTATGTTGTGTTGATGCTGGCAACAAAGCCAAATAAAACCCCTGGGAAAATCGAGAAATTGGGAGAGCAAGAAAGAGTTTCGTATCAAGTCATCTTTGAAATGCTATATACGGCAGAATTCGTGAACTCTTAATTTCATGAATTCGAAAATGGTCTCGTTTATCCAGCATTTATGAACTCATGAAATTCACCTTTTTTAAAAAGTGGCAACGTTCTAACGACATCAGCTGCCAAGGCAGATTTACCAGGTATACTCGGTGGCGAATTCTGAAACTACTTTTTTTTTACAAAGGTAGTGTGTAATATCAAAATCTAAGCGAATTCATATCATGGCTAATGGGAATGCGCGAGTAACAAGCGAATTCACAATTTAACCACGGCGAAATATAATTTTGACATTACACTACCAATTACAATAACAAAATTCATTGGACATTTCTGAATTCGCCACCGAGCCTACCTGTTAAATCTGCCTTGACTGAATGAACAGCTGTTGGCCTGGCGTTGCCGGACTTGTACTACATATTTTCATGAAATGATGGCGAAATTCATGAATAATTTTCGTGAACAATTGAATTCATGAAAATTCGTTTATGCAGCGAAAATTCATGAAATGATTTCATGAATTTGCCAACGTATAAACGTAGTAATTGAAAGTTGTATGAGTCATAACTTGGGTTGCCAGATACCTTTCCCGAAAAATCAGTACATTGCCCTTCAAAAAAAAAAAAAAACAATATATACGGAGAAAATTCTCTTTATTACTGGCATTTTATTTTTGTTTCCGTATCGTTAACTGTCAATCATGTTTCTATGACTTTTAGAGCCTATACACACTTGCGACTCAATCGATTTAGTCGAATGTTGATTTGCATGGGAATGTATGGAAGCATTCACACTACATTCAATTAGTCGTACAACTGAAACAGTTGGATATGCAGCCCAATTTCATTCCAACTGAAACAGTTGGACAACTGCTTGATCAGCAAGGCGCCCTTCTACGTATTCACACTAGAGACAATTTAGTCGAACGACTACAACAACAACAGTGATATTCGTAGTGGAAAGAGTTGCCATGCTGACAGCACTACTTTTATTTCACTTTTGGTAAATTGCAGAGATTGAATATTTCAATTAATATTTTCAAAATGTTAAAAAAAAAACAAAAGGTATTAACTAGAATTATCTAACTAAGGATATTTACTTCCGTTTTCATGTGTTTCTTGATATTGTTGTTCTCTTCAAATATGTCATTAATCGCATTTTAAAATAGAAATAATGAAAATGAAATTGCATGGAAATTATTAAGGGTCTTCATCTAAAGTGATAAACTGCTGGTAAATGGGGTAAACTGATAAAATAATAATTGTGATATATTATCTGTCAAAATTTGTATGAAAATATTTTTAAGCAAAGTTTATCACTTTACCGAACGATTTTCTTGCGTAAATTTATAAATTTCGGTAAAATTTAAGTCGGAAACATTGTCAGTTTTACTTTTTCAATTCAAAAGAGGAAATTGTGCTTTCTTTCGGCATTTTAGTACGAATTATTAAAATAATTTTTACAAAAATTTGATGCATTTTTTGTTTATTTTATTGGGTTTTTTATTTATTAATCAAGTTGACATTGACAGCTGACAAGAGTTTAAACAATTATTTACCAAGGTGCGTTGATGTAAAAATGCGGATAAACTGATAAATTTTAACAATTTAATACTTTATCACTTTAGATGAAGACCACTATTAATGGCTAATTTTTACTATTTTTCCGTTTCTTGTACTTCTGTTCGTTTCGTTCTTTATGAGCGTAATTCCTTCCGTTTTTCTCTTTTCATTTACTTGACAGCTAGTTGCTAGTTTAATAAGAAAGAAAGCTAAACAATGTATGCACTTTTTGTTATTTTATTATTTTTTATTTATTAATCAAGTTGACAGATGACAAGAAGGTGCTTTCATGTAAGAATGTAGATAAAGTGATAAAAGCAATTTAATAATTCATCACTTTATACGAAGACCACTAATGTAAAATTTGCTGTGTAAAATGTGAACATTGGCAACACTATGTCATTGTCAATCACCCGACTATTTAGTCTCAAGTGTGAATAGCTGCCACCGATTCGACTAAATAGTTGGCGTAGTGTGAATACAACAGCCCAATTCGACCAAATCGATTGAGTCGCAAGTGTGTATAGGCTCTTAACGTTCGCGTTGCTTCTTCCTTCCTAATTGTTTCATGGTTATGCCGTGGTTATGCTTACGAGCAAAACACCGATGAAATTCGGACACATTTTCATCATCGGTGATAGGTGGTTAAATCGATGATTAGAGCGCACATACACAACATAACACCACTCTAGACCTGTAGGCAAGGTTAGGTGAAAAAGAAAAAATCATTGGTCTTTTTGGAGGTGAATATAGCGGACATTATCAGCACACCACACATCAGAGTTGCATATCAGTTGCTCTAAAAAACTAGAACTTGAAAACAAAAAAAAAACAGAAAACTGTCGTATTTGTAATAAAGTAGTGAGGTCAAAGAGCATTTTCTAATTATGCAAATGAATACACATGCTTTTTTTTCTATATTATTAAAATATACCACCATTCTACCACGACCTTAAAATATTTATCTCACATATTTTCGCTGTGCTGGCAGCCCTATTCTGTCGATGTTCATTTGGGAGGTGAATTTCCCAAAATCCCATCTCAAAGCTTGCCTACAGTTCTACAGTGATAACACATTGGGTGAGTTTCTAAGACAAAGCTACTCCGCAACTGTTGAGCTCAACAGTTGGGTAGCAGTTGAGTTAAACAGCCATGATTCAAATAAAGAAGATTGTGCATTCAGCGGTACCGCTATGCGTTCATCCAAAATTTGACAGAATCAGCTGATTTAGTGACGTAGTAACATAAATTCTCTTTCACCCAGTTTCGTTTCCGGTTTTCTAATAACTAAAGATTGTGTGCGATAAATGTGAAATTTATGTTAAAAAACTATTTTAAATAAAGAAAAATGAAGTGCCTGGTATTTCTTTGTGTGAACAATAGTTCAATAAAGGTATTTTTTGCCTGTTTGCAAATTTTCTTTCTCGTCGATAACGTAGTTGATGACGTACTAACCAAAATGAACCCAGTCTCACGGATGAAATTTTGCTGAATATGGATGAGTGCACAATCTTCTTTATTTGAATCATTTAAACAGCTACGTCTTAGAAACGGCTTGATGAATTTATCAGCTGTTTGACTTTACACAACATGTTGAGCTCAAGTAGCGAACAAAATTTGTGATGGAAAAAATGGCGAAAAGTTTCCAACTGTTGAGCTGAGCGGAACTATTCAAGAGTGCGTTTCTAAGACAAACACTCAACGGAGCAGCTTTGTCCTAGAAACTTACCCATATTCATTTCCTTGTTCTTTCGTTTTACATAAGCTAGATGCATACACATGTACATAGATTTGTTTTAAAATAAATTAACAAAAGAACATTGTTTCATATAAAACAATTTAAAAACCTTTTTTAAGGGCAAATACACTTTTTCCATTGAATAAAAAACCAATTGGAGTATTCGCAACTTAAATAGTTATGTGGTGAAAATATATTTTTAAATTTCGTTGCTGCAATATTACCTCGAAAAATAGCCACACAACCAAATATACTGGTAGTTCCGAATAGCCAAAAATAATATGTATATATGTATGTATTCTCAAAAGGCACTTTATTGAGGCATTCCTCCAAACTTAAAGTAACGTAAAACATAAAAACAATTCACTATTTAATATAAATTAAAAAACAAATCCAGTCTTTAAAAATTAAAAAAATCAGGCTTTAAAAATTAAAAAATTCAGGTATAAGTGCGGATTGGGATGTTTACGTGCATCACTGCAATCAATTACAAAAGCATTTTTCAAGATTTAATACAAAACCGTCGTTCTGCGTACATACGTTCACACACAGTCACAGATTGTATGTGCATATATGTATACATATATAAAGACGATTTTGTATATTATCTTGAAAAATGCTTTTGTAATTGATTGCAGTGATGCACGTAAATATTTTTCTTATTAAAACTAACATTAATGAACCACCACAAAATTGAACATCGGGAATTTGCGGATTTTTTGGTTAAAAAATAATTCTTGTACTAATTTACTGCAAAAGTGTGTATGATATTTCAGCAAAAATCACTAGATAATATGTATTAGTACTTTAAAATATTTAAAAAGCAACGAAACTGAAAACCAATTATTAAATGTTAATTACTTACTAATTACTTTTAACGAACCACAAAATTGTTAGATCTATTTTATTCATACAGTTGGCAAAATATAATGGATGCAAAAAAAAAAAAATTAAATGTTTATATCAGGTACTTTTTAAATATTTTAAAGCACCAATACATATTATCTAGTGATTTTTGCAAAGATATCATTCCCACTTGCAAGAAATTGCAAGAATTATTTCTTGAACAATAAAGATCTGCAAATTCCCAATGTTCAATTTTTTGTGTTATTTACTAAAACTAACTTAACTACTTCTATTTACATATATTTACACTGGCCTACTGGATTATGGCCGGAGTTGTAATTATTATAAGATAAAAAATAAAAATCAAAAAATTATTATTATTGAAAGAAACATATTTTAAAAGTCTTTCCATAATAGTTATTTCTGAGATATTTTTTTTTAAGTCCTTTTGTAATTATTATGAATGAGAAATTTTGTTTTATATCTTCAAAGACTTTTTTATTGAGACAAATTTGAAAAAAGTTTTTGAGTAATTATTATCCGTAACAAATTGTTTTTTAAGTCTTCAAAGACTTTTTCATTGAGACGAATTTCAAAAATATTTTTAAGTAATTATTTTGAGTAACAAATTTATTTTTCATATCTTCGATAAAAATCTTTCATACAATTTCAAATTGGAATTTTCTGAGAGTTTTTTGAACTTTGTCTCAATGAAAAGGTCTTTGAAGACTTAAAAAAATATATTTGAAATAACTATTATGGAAAGATTTTTAAAATATAAGTTTCAGAATAATAACACTGCTCTACAGCCAAAAAATACTCTGAACGCAACCATCCTTTCTATATGTAAAATCGGTCGCTGATTCCGAAAATCGGGTTCATTTTTAATTCTATGGGAAGGTTTTTGAGATATCGGCAATTTACCGTTATTTGGCCAATGTGTCCACTTAATCCTGTATATCTCTTTAACACAGTGAGTTATATTCCTTAGGGTGACACCAAACGAAATAAAATTAAATTTCCTTTTCACGGCTCCTATAACATTTTTCTCTAACTCTTATAGTTTCTGAAATATTGACGATTAAATTTTAATTTTTTCGATTTTTTACGATTTTTTGAAGAAAAAATTGACTTTGTCAGGCAATATCTTTAAAACCAATATTTTTACCTTCGGTTTTACTCTTTTCATCAAGCTCCATTCTATTATCAAAAAAATAAGCTATCAACGATGAAAATCCATTGTAAAATGGAAAAGTTATAGGCGATCAAGTAAATACAGCCAGGTCGCGCAATGCCTCTGCACGCGTACATTCTATGCATATTGTACCAATACCTACACATCTGCAGTAGCAGCACATTGGCAGCGCGGTAGATACAAGCCCATTTACGGGTATAACATGCATAAAATATACCCGTGTAGAGGCATTGTGCGACTTGGCTGTATTTACTTGATCGCCTATAACTTTTCCATTTTACCATGGATTTTCTTCGTTGATAGCTTATTTTTTTGCTAATGGAATGGAGCTTCACGTAAAAGATTAAAACCGAAGGTGAAGACATTGGTTTTAAAGATATTGTCTGACAAAGTCAATTTTTTCTTCAAAAAATCGTAAAAAATCGAAAAAATTAAAATTTAGTCGTCAATATTTCAGAAACTATAAGAGTTAGAGAAAAATGTTATAGGAGCCGCGAAAAAGAAATTTAATTTTCTTTCGTATGGTGTCACCCCAAAGAAGATAACTCACTGTGTTAAAGAGCTATACTGGATTAAGTGTACCCATTGGCCGAAATAACGGTAAATTGCCGATATCTCAAAAACCTTCCCATAGAATTAAAAATGAACCCGATTTTCGGAATCAGCGACCGATTTTACATATAGATAGGATAGTCACGTCCAAAGTACAGACAAAAAATTTCATTTTGTGATCCAGTGTAATTATAGAAGATTTTTATCATTTTCATCAGGAAAAAATTATTATCAGAAGACTTTTATGATTCTGAAGAAACTTTGTAAGACTTTTTTATAATTTCAAAATGAAATAATAATTATTTTACATCTCTGACTATGGCATCGGCCACGCGATTAAATGCTTCGGCCATTTCATGGACGCCGCGTGCAATCATCATAAGTGCCTCCGCTTGTTTTGCCTGTGCGTCGGCTAATTTGGCCTGTGAGTCAACTAGCATCTATGGACAGAGGAAAAGCATAATTACCAAAAAATATTTATAAACGTACTCATATATGTAGGTATATTTTAACCATTTACATTTTCTGTTTTTAATTTAAAAAAAGAACAGAAAATTTTAAGCTTGAAAATTCTGATTTCTTACCCTCATATTATCCGCCTGATTTTCGGCGATTTTTAAAAACTGGTCGACCTCTCCCTTCCGTCCAATCGACCGGCGTGGCGTGTGCGCTGGAGTTCTCGGTGTTCGCGCAGTTGTTTGCTTTCGCGCATGCATTGGCGTTTGCGCAGATGGTGCCGTTTGAGCACATGTAAATGGGATCTCTCCCTGTGAACCGCTCGTGCTGGCATCTGAAATTTCCAGATCTCCAAGAATGAATCACCTTCCTAAAATTTGTAAACATGCAAATGGTTACTAAGCTAATATTAACATAAAGTATAACTCACCTCATCCATTGGCACACTGTCAGGACAGGTGTCAGCGCCGCCTATGTATGCGTCGCCGATTAAAGCCGCGAATCGCAAATCCGCTTGGGATAGTGGTGCCACTGAGATTGGCCGATTTCCGGTCCTGGCCCTTTCATTTTTATGGTCCCGGACCCGAAGGGAAGTACGTCTTTTCAAATCACGCCATACCTGCAAATAAAAAAACTTAAAATTTACAAATAAATATATATATATGTACATATATAAATAAATAAAAACATTATGCTAAGATACATACATTGCTACAGCAAAATACTTAAATAGCCACCCTTATGCTGAAATCGTGAATGTGCAAATGTTTCCTATTAGCCTCGCAGGATTCGTCCTTCAGATATAAGGATCGTATCTGTACATAGTATGTTATACGTACATTAGTGTGCACACAATATAAAACTTATATATGTACGTACGTATACATTATTGCATACACATGTATGTACATATGTATATCGCTTGTATATCTCAACACTATTGAACATTGGTTCCAAATTCTTTGGATAACAAACGCACATTCATATTTACACGCGATACACATCGGTGTGAACCGTGTTATTAAGGATATGTTCCGTATACCGAATTGTTTGGGCCCAATCTGTATGGCATTATTTGTCACACAGCTTACCCATCATAGGTATAAGCACACGATTAATGCGCTCTACTTGGCCGTTTGCCTGAGGCGATCTCGTAGCATTTATAATATGCTGAATATTTCGTTCCTTCAGGAATTCCTCGAACTCCTCCGAAGTGAAGGAGGTTCCTCGATCACTTATTACCGGACGGGGGCGGCTATAATTATCAAAGTAATGTTGTAAAGCTGCACAGGACTCTTTGGAACTAGTGCTTGTAATTGGATACAACTTTGTAAATTTCGTGAAGGCATCAACCACTACCAACACATGCTTTTTTCTTGACATTACAGACGGAAGAGGGCCTAAGTGGTCAATGTGAATAGTATCAAAAGGCAGTGGGATCTTTGGAATGTTGAATAAGTTTCGTTTGTTTGTTCGAGCGGGAGCAGAGTATACGATACATTTCAGACAATTGCGTACGAAATTTTGAACTCGGGTTTTCATTAACGGAAACCAATAGTGCTTCTTGATTTCTGAACAGCATTTGTCCACACTAAGGTAGCCAATTTTTTCATGTATCCATCTTATGATGTTATTGATCATTTCCTTAGGTACATAAAGTCTACGCTTGCCGGAAGGCGATATTTGATAGACTATTCCGTCTCGGAGTTCAAATTCTACACTGTTGGCATTTTCCAAGTGTGACCTAATTCGACATATTTCTGGGTCTCGACTTTGTGCGATACGTAATTGGAAATCAATGTCCAGTTCGCTGACAGCTCCTACGTACTCTATACGGCTCAGGGCATCAACGTGCCCCATAGCCTGTCCTGGTCGATGTGCAATAGTATAATTGAAATTTTCGAGGAAGAGAGCCCAACGGGCAATTTTTGATAAACCATTATCGTTTGCTAAGGTTCTAGCTAAGGCATCACAATCAGTCACAATTTTAAACGCCCTAGCAAAACGCTTAAGTGTGTATACTACGGCTAACGTCTCCAGTTCGTAGCTATGCAATTTTCTTTCGGAATCGGAAGTTGACTTTGAGAAGTAAGCCACTGGGTGAAACTTCAAGTCGTCTTGCTTCTGCATGAGTACCCCACCATATCCATGTAAACTGGCGTCGCAATGTACCTCAGTTTCTCGTTTATGGTCAAAAATACACAGCACAGGTGGCTTCGTAAGATTTTGTCTCAACTGAAGGAAGGCTTGCATGCATTCTTCGGTAAATTTGTACGGCATATCTTTCCGTAGTAATCGAAGTAGGGGATACGCAATTCTCGAGAAGTTTGGTACAAAGCGACGGAAGAATGAAAATAGTCCCACACAAGACTCTAACTGTTTATGGTTCTTAGGAACTGGGGGTATTGTTTAATGGCTTCAATATGACGATCACTGGGCCGGATTCCTGCCGCATTGGCATGGTGCCCAAGATATTCCAACTCGGTTTGAGCGAATGTACACTTTTTCAGGTTTAACTCAAGACCGTACGATCGTAGCCTTTGTACAACCTCAGTCACTGTTTTCAAATGGGTCTCAATATCAAATGAGGCTATCAAAATATCATCCATATAAACCACAAGTAGGTTTTTGGTTATTAAATCGATTAAAATCCTATAGACAAATCGCTGAAAAATCGCTGGCCCATTTTTTAGACCGAAAGGCAATCGCTTGTATTCGTACTGTCCGTCAGGTGTAACAAAGGCAGTATACTTGATTGAGTCATCATGCATTTTTATGTGGTGAAACCCACTTTTCAAATCTATCAAGGTAAATAATTTCTTATTGCCCAAGGGCTCTAAACAATCTTCGGCCAAAGGAAGAGGGTGGTTATCACGTACAGTGATTTTATTTAAAGGTCGGTAGTCAACGCATTTCCGTATTTCCCCAGACTTTTTCCGCACTAGCACAATGGCAGAAGCGTATGGCGAAGTGCTAGGGCGTATGATGTCCCTGGCCAATAAATCGTCAATAATCTTGCGAACTTCGGTTCGCTCGTAATACGAAAGTCGTCGGGGTCTCCGGTAAATAGGTGTTTGGTTTGTCAACTCAAGCTTTGCACAGTAATCATCAGATGAAGAAGGTTTTAGGACAGTGTTATAGTAAACGTCGTGTAGAGCCACGCGGAATTTTTCCCGCATCTCCGGAGACAGCAGTGCACTTATGTTAAAAGGTTCATTCGTGTTTGAACTGATATCTATAGCACACAAACTATTAAAATAATTATTAGTCTGTTGGTGGTTCGGTGAAACAACGTGTTATGGTTTGCTATCGACACCAGCAATGATATCGATTATAAGCGGGACGGTTGATAGATTCGTTTTAGTTGCACACCACTACCTCGGGTGACTTCTTTCATAGTAGTTTTCCAATTACTTCCAATCCATGATGGCGACATGTTGGCATGAGAGAGAAAAACATGTACATGTATTGGTGACGCGTGACCAAATATGGAGGGTCGCCGCATGTGAAGGAGAATGAGGCTGTATTATAGGGGTGGTCTCGATAGAACAGCTTACAATTCAATTTTTTTTCCTTAACCGTCAGTAACTTTCCTGTTCGAGTAAATTTCATTTGCCAAATATGGTGTTCTAGCAATAATAACGATTCGTATTTTCTCATTTAGTTACTAGATATTTTAAATGCGAAATTTTTCTTTGCTCAAATCCTGTAATTAATTCCCTTTTTCCTCCACTAAGTGTCTAAACAAATTTTAAGTGAGTGGGTTTATCCGAAATTTACATTGACATAGAATTAAAAATGAACCCGATTTTCGGAATCAGCGACCGATTTTACATATAGATAGGATAGTCACGTCCAAAGTACAGACAAAAAATTTCATTTTGTGATCCAGTGTAATTATAGAAGATTTTTATCATTTTCATCAGGAAAAAATTATTATCAGAAGACTTTTATGATTCTGAAGAAACTTTGTAAGACTTTTTTATAATTTCAAAATGAAATAATAATTATTTTACATCTCTGACTATGGCATCGGCCACGCGATTAAATGCTTCGGCCATTTCATGGACGCCGCGTGCAATCATAAGTGCCTCCGCTTGTTTTGCCTGTGCGTCGGCTAATTTGGCCTGTGAGTCAACTAGCATCTATGGACAGAGGAAAAGCATAATTACCAAAAAATATTTATAAACGTACTCATATATGTAGGTATATTTTAACCATTTACATTTTCTGTTTTTAATTTAAAAAAAGAACAGAAAATTTTAAGCTTAAAAATTCTGATTTCTTACCCTCATATTATCCGCCTGATTTTCGGCGATTTTTAAAAACTGGTCGACCTCTCCCTTCCGTCCAATCGACCGGCGTGGCGTGTGCGCTGGAGTTCTCGGTGTTCGCGCAGTTGTTTGCTTTCGCGCATGCATTGGCGTTTGCGCAGATGGTGGCGTTTGAGCACATGTAAATGGGATCTCTCCCTGTGAACCGCTCGTGATGGCATCTGAAATTTCCAGATGCTCCTCCAAGAATGAATCACCTTCCTAAAATTTGTAAACATGCAAATGGTTACTAAGCTAATATTAACATAAAGTATAACTCACCTCATCCATTGGCACACTGTCAGGACAGGTGTCAGCGCCGCCTATGTATGCGTCGCCGATTAAAGCCGCGACTCGCAAATCCGCTTGGGATAGTGGTGCCACTGAGATTGGCCGATTTCCGGTCCTGGCCCTTTCATTTTTATGGTCCCGGACCCGAAGGGAAGTACGTCTTTTCAAATCACGCCATACCTGCAAATAAAAAAACTTAAAATTTACAAATAAATATATATATATGTACATATATAAATAAATAAAAACATTATGCTAAGATACATACATTGCTACAGCAAAATACTTAAATAGCCACCCTTATGCTGAAATCGTGAATGTGCAAATGTTTCCTATTAGCCTCGCAGGATTCGTCCTTCAGATATAAGGATCGTATCTGTACATAGTATGTTATACGTACATTAGTGTGCAC
The DNA here is from genome assembly GCA_960531455.1 of Urophora cardui. Classification (NCBI taxonomy): domain Eukaryota; kingdom Metazoa; phylum Arthropoda; class Insecta; order Diptera; family Tephritidae; genus Urophora; species Urophora cardui. Next base: position 80,987,505 of record OY482671.1, on the reverse strand, counting down.
ACAATATAAAACTTATATATGTACGTACGTATACATTATTGCATACACATGTATGTACATATGTATATCGCTTGTATATCTCAACACTATTGAACATTGGTTCCAAATTCTTTGGATAACAAACGCACATTCATATTTACACGCGATACACATCGGTGTGAACCGTGTTATTAAGGATATGTTCCGTATACCGAATTGTTTGGGCCCAATCTGTATGGCATTATTTGTCACACAGCTTACCCATCATAGGTATAAGCACACGATTAATGCGCTCTACTTGGCCGTTTGCCTGAGGCGATCTCGTAGCATTTATAATATGCTGAATATTTCGTTCCTTCAGGAATTCCTCGAACTCCTCCGAAGTGAAGGAGGTTCCTCGATCACTTATTACCGGACGGGGGCGGCTATAATTATCAAAGTAATGTTGTAAAGCTGCACAGGACTCTTTGGAACTAGTGCTTGTAATTGGATACAACTTTGTAAATTTCGTGAAGGCATCAACCACTACCAACACATGCTTTTTTCTTGACATTACAGACGGAAGAGGGCCTAAGTGGTCAATGTGAATAGTATCAAAAGGCAGTGGGATCTTTGGAATGTTGAATAAGTTTCGTTTGTTTGTTCGAGCGGGAGCAGAGTATACGATACATTTCAGACAATTGCGTACGAAATTTTGAACTCGGGTTTTCATTAACGGAAACCAATAGTGCTTCTTGATTTCTGAACAGCATTTGTCCACACTAAGGTAGCCAATTTTTTCATGTATCCATCTTATGATGTTATTGATCATTTCCTTAGGTACATAAAGTCTACGCTTGCCGGAAGGCGATATTTGATAGACTCTTCCGTCTCGGAGTTCAAATTCTACACTGTTGGCATTTTCCAAGTGTGACCTAATTCGACATATTTCTGGGTCTCGACTTTGTGCGATACGTAATTGGAAATCAATGTCCAGTTCGCTGACAGCTCCTACGTACTCTATACGGCTCAGGGCATCAACGTGCCCCATAGCCCGTCCTGGTCGATGTGCAATAGTATAATTGAAATTTTCGAGGAAGAGAGCCCAACGGGCAATTTTTGATAAACCATTATCGTTTGCTAAGGTTCTAGCTAAGGCATCACAATCAGTCACAATTTTAAACGCCCTAGCAAAACGCTTAAGTGTGTATACTACGGCTAACGTCTCCAGTTCGTAGCTATGCAATTTTCTTTCGGAATCGGAAGTTGACTTTGAGAAGTAAGCCACTGGGTGAAACTTCAAGTCGTCTTGCTTCTGCATGAGTACCCCACCATATCCATGTAAACTGGCGTCGCAATGTACCTCAGTTTCTCGTTTATGGTCAAAAACACACAGCACAGGTGGCTTCTTAAGATTTTGTCTCAACTGGAGGAAGGCTTGCATGCATTCTTCGGTAAATTTGTACGGCATATCTTTCCGTAGTAATCGAAGTAGGGGATACGCAATTCTCGAGAAGTTTGGTACAAAGCGACGGAAGAATGAAAATAGTCCCACACAAGACTCTAACTGTTTATGGTTCTTAGGAACTGGGGGTATTGTTTAATGGCTTCAATATGACGATCACTGGGCCGGATTCCTGCCGCATTGGCATGGTGCCCAAGATATTCCAACTCGGTTTGAGCGAATGTACACTTTTTCAGGTTTAACTCAAGACCGTACGATCGTAGCCTTTGTACAACCTCAGTCACTGTTTTCAAATGGGTCTCAATATCAAATGAGGCTATCAAAATATCATCCATATAAACCACAAGTAGGTTTTTGGTTATTAAATCGATTAAAATCCTATTGACAAATCGCTGAAAAATCGCTGGCCCATTTTTTAGACCGAAAGGCAATCGCTTGTATTCGTACTGTCCGTCAGGTGTAACAAAGGCAGTATACTTGATTGAGTCATCATGCATTTTTATGTGGTGAAACCCACTTTTCAAATCTATCAAGGTAAATAATTTCTTATTGCCCAAGGGCTCTAAACAATCTTCGGCCAAAGGAAGAGGGTGGTTATCACGTACAGTGATTTTATTTAAAGGTCGGTAGTCAACGCATTTCCGTATTTCCCCAGACTTTTTCCGCACTAGCACAATGGCAGAAGCGTATGGCGAAGTGCTAGGGCGTATGATGTCCCTGGCCAATAAATCGTCAATAATCTTGCGAACTTCGGTTCGCTCGTAATACGAAAGTCGTCGGGGTCTCCGGTAAATAGGTGTTTGGTTTGTCAACTCAAGCTTTGCACAGTAATCATCAGATGAAGAAGGTTTTAGGACAGTGTTATAGTAAACGTCGTGTAGAGCCACGCGGAATTTTTCCCGCATCTCCGGAGACAGCAGTGCACTTATGTTAAAAGGTTCATTCGTGTTTGAACTGATATCTATAGCACACAAACTATTAAAATAATTATTAGTCTGTTGGTGGTTCGGTGAAACAACGTGTTATGGTTTGCTATCGACACCAGCAATGATATCGATTATAAGCGGGACGGTTGATAGATTCGTTTTAGTTGCACACCACTACCTCGGGTGACTTCTTTCATAGTAGTTTTCCAATTACTTCCAATCCATGATGGCGACATGTTGGCATGAGAGAGAAAAACATGTACATGTATTGGTGACGCGTGACCAAATATGGAGGGTCGCCGCATGTGAAGGAGAATGAGGCTGTATTATAGGGGTGGTCTCGATAGAACAGCTTACAATTCAATTTTTTTTCCTTAACCGTCAGTAACTTTCCTGTTCGAGTAAATTTCATTTGCCAAATATGGTGTTCTAGCAATAATAACGATTCGTATTTTCTCATTTAGTTACTAGATATTTTAAATGCGAAATTTTTCTTTGCTCAAATCCTGTAATTAATTCCCTTTTTCCTCCACTAAGTGTCTAAACAAATTTTAAGTGAGTGGGTTTATCCGAAATTTACATTGATTTTCTTTTATTCTTCGAGATGATTATATGGTATTGCTTCATTTTTCAGATCCCGAGCCTTATAGATCGCACATAATTTTTTTCTTCAAATCTGACGAGCTATCGAGCCGACCTCTATGAGTAGGCATCATGAGAAATTTCCCCTCCGAACCTTCACAACCGTCCAATGGTGGGATATGCACTTGTATTAGTGTTGGACAACCCGCTTCTTTCAGGATTGCCATGAATACCTGCTACTGTGAAAATACGCCACACGTGGTTATTCGGATACTTAGTACTTTCAAATGCACATATTGGCTACGTTCAGAAGTCGCAACGGTGGAGCACAACTGTTGTGTAGATATCACTAATCGGAAAGTGATACAATTTGCGCCTTCTGAACGAGGTGATACATTAAATAAACAAATTATTATTTTAATTATCCCCAACGTAATCGCCAATAATTTCGCGGCTTTGAAACATTTTTATTACATTCCAAAATTCATAAACACTATTTATATTTTTTTGGTACATATGTCAAAATCGTAAGCTCAACATGTTGTCTAAAGTGAGCGTAAAAAATTTATGATGCAAAAAAGTCTCCAAACTCACAACATGTTGTGTTGATCAGAAATACTCAACGTTGCGTTCAGAAGATAAAACACAACAGTTGCGCAACTGTTGCGCCACCGTTGCGCCTTCTGAACGTAACCATTATAAAATGTTCTTATGCGCTCCATACAATTTTAAATTTTGCATAGTTCACAGAAAATTAAATAATTATTTACCACATAATTTTACTAGGTTTGTTTCTTATTAGCTAGTTATGGATAGTTAGCCAAGTTTGGGCTGGCAAAACGTTTCTTGATTTCCTGTTCATTTCGCTCTTTATGAGCGTAATTCTTTCCGTTTTGCTCTTTTCATTTCACTTGACAGCTAGCTGCTAGTTTAATAAGAAACAAACCTACTATTGTTTCATTAATCAGATTTTCCTGTCTCTTACCATTTTTATAATTTGAGCGTAAGACAACAATGTCTATTAATATTCCCAACGTGCACTAATAGAATTTTACAGTGGCAAATTTACTAGGGCGCGAATATAATCGATTATTTTGAGATAGTTTCATGGAAAAAATGCTTGAGGCATTTTATTCCGAAAGTTTTGGTATTTTTTTTTTGTGTAACATGGCAATCGCATTCCATCTCGCTTGTGTCATTGCTGGCGTCATACCATGATGAGACATTCGGGTAACCGTAAAGTCACGCCACTATTATGCACACGTCACTACATCATTACAGGGTATACGAAAAAGAAACGGGACTCTTCCAGATGAATACAGAAAAAGAGGGGAAGTGTAGGCACGCTGGGTAATAGCCCCGGCACATAGCATACGTCAATCCGTCTACGTCGACGTATGTGACTGACAGCTCAGTAAAATGTCGGCATTTAACGTACGTCGTCACACGTAGGACGGATCCGTCGCCGCAACGTACCGAAGTTGCCCAAAAGTCAACTTTTGGTATACGTCAATCCGTCGCTATGTCAGCTGATTGCTTTTGATTGTTAACCTTTAGCTACTCTTGAATTTCACTTTTTTTGCAATTTGCTTTTCGAGTTTTTTCTCATTTGTATAACATTCCTCCATAAAACAAAATGGTCAAGAATTATCAGGAGATGTGAAGTTACTGAAAACTGAATTTCAAGAGGGCAACTTAAAAGAGAAATTACAAAATATTCTAAAGAGTTAAATTTTTGCCACCACCTCTGTAGTTAAAGGTTAATCAAACAGCTGATTTGTGTATATCCGCCAACGTTTCCTATGTGGCGACCTCTCCGTCAAGTACGTGAGCTGTCAGTCACATACGTCGACGTAGACGGATTGACGTATGCTATGTGACGGGCCTATGACTGGCGAAAATTTTAGTACAGCGGTAGTCAGTTGAGAAAAGGAGTTGAGGAAAGACGGTCGGTATGTAGGGATGGCAAAAAAAATTTAATAATCGATTAACCGTTTTTTAGGTTAATCGAAAGGGTTCGATTATTAATCGCGAATAATCGTAGGGAATTAACCGATTATAACCGTTTTCGATTACAATTACTGATAAATTAATACGTAGTACCCCAAGAAGACAAACAAGCTAATTTTTATACATACTATGTATGTGTGTTCGTTTTTATTATAATAATAAAAAATCGTAATTTCAGCGAAAAAATCGTCAATACTAAAAACACGTTATAAACAAAAAAGTGTCGGCTTTCCACTAAGAAAGCGCACAACGAAAAAAAAATTACTTTTTCAGGGGCTCTCAGATATCTCAAAACTGAAATCAAAACTTGCAGAAAGTTTACAGTTTACGAGATAATTGTCGTTAAGGTTAGATGGATCCATAGATATTACCCCAGAGAATTATGTCGGCTGAGGATTTTTTTTAAAGCGCGGCTGAAGGCCGCCAACGCAAAATATTGTTCTACACACATACATATATGCATTTTCTCGTTTTAATACGTGCTTTTATCTCGGAAATAAATCGTAGTTTTCGTGTTTTGTTTGGTAAATTTTAAAATCTTAACAACAAATATCTTGTAAACTACAAGCCTCCGGAAATTTTTGATTTCAGTTGCAAGTCCTGTGAGAGCCCCTCTACCCCGCTGAAAAAGTCATTTATTTCGGGGCGTTGTTCCTTAATGGAAAATTTTCCCAAAAACAATTTTAAGGAGGTACGAATTAATACAAATCCGTATATAAATGAAATCATATTTAAAAAAAAGCTGTGCACATTTATCTGCGCATTGCGCTTACTTAAATAACATCATCAATCATTCATTAATACTAACATTTTGCCTTGAAAAATAATTTACAAAATATAAGGATTTATTTCATGAAGATAGCCATTTAATTATTGTACTGAGATGGTTTAAATTTTTAATAATGCCACTTTCCTTAAAAAAATATACAATAAACGAAAAAATCGTCATTTATTGAGAAAAATCGTCAAATCATTGCATAGAATCGTCAATACGGCAACGCTGGCTGGAGGGAACGTGTTTTGTTTGGTAAATTTTAAAATCTTAACAACAAATATCTTGTAAACTACAAGCCTCCGGAAATTTTTGATTTCAGTTGCAAGTCCTGTGAGAGCCCCTCTACCCCGCTGAAAAAGTCATTTATTTCGGGGCGTTGTTCCTTAATGGAAAATTTTCCCAAAAACAATTTTAAGGAGGTACGAATTAATACAAATCCGTATATAAATGAAATCATATTTAAAAAAAAGCTGTGCACATTTATCTGCGCATTGCGCTTACTTAAATAACATCATCAATCATTCATTAATACTAACATTTTGCCTTGAAAAATAATTTACAAAATATAAGGATTTATTTCATGAAGATAGCCATTTAATTATTGTACTGAGATGGTTTAAATTTTTAATAATGCCACTTTCCTTAAAAAAATATACAATAAACGAAAAAATCGTCATTTATTGAGAAAAATCGTCAAATCATTGCATAAAATCGTCAATACGGCAACGCTGGCTGGAGGGAACGTATATTGCGATTTTTTGGATATACTCACAAAACCGTAGGTAACTGAATTCGGACTCGAATGAAAAGGCGGTAATTCTCGATTATTTCCTTTCGATTATTTTCGACTTTAGAGGAAAAAGGTTAATCGAAAAAATAATCAAAAGGAAAAAACCGATACATTTTAACCGTTAACCGAAAGAAATTAACCGATTATAATCGTTTTTCCGGTTATAGTTGCCATCCCTACTGGTGTGCGGTTGATTGTAGGAGTGCGCTTGGTACGAATTTATTTGGTAAGATATGCATGGGATGATAGTTAATAATCTCAAGATTTGTACGTATGTATGCATATTGATGATACCAGATGACGAGACTGAGTTAGTAATAGCGTTTGTTGAGTGTAGGAAAGCGTATGATTTGCAGGTATTTTACCACAAAAGAGCGAGAGGATCAGAGGATGTGAGCGAGAAAGAAGACTAGCTATATGTAGGAATCCGCACACAGAATTTGTGTGGGTACTTTCCTAAAATGTGTCAAAATCTCTGAAGAAGAGGAAGAAATTGTAAACAGTGTTGCCACAGCCTCAAAAAATTTGGTATCAAAAATTGATACATTTATGGTTTTTTTGGTATCACCGAAAAATGTTTGAAAAAAAATTAAAATTAATAAAATATGCTGCTTTTGGTGTTCTAACACAGAAAAATTTTTGAGAATAAAATTAAAATTAATAAAGTAAGCTACTTTCGTGGTTTTAACGATATTTTTTTTTATAATATAAAAATATAAAGATAATACTTAAATTTCACATGCAAATAAATATGAATACTTTGGTACTGTACCGAGTAATATAAAAGGTCTATAAAATGCAATGGGTCAAACGAGCTGGGTGATCTAGTTGCCAGAGCTGATTCTGGAAATGAATCAGTTCTTAAATATTTGTCGCTCTGTCCTCCTTTAAGTCAAAATGCCTGCTATGCGGAGTGGTCCAACCAAAAGTTTGATAAAAATAAAATTTGTTCTAAGCCAAAATAAAAAATATCTACGTATCATTCATAAGTAATTGTGCTTAGGTGTTTTTTTAATATAAATTTAAGTACTCCCTCATGAAGGCGATGAAGGTATTCCACGCAGGATTACTGTGGATGGGTACGTAGATTTTGCCCCAGAAGGATTGTGTGGTCCTTTCAACCCGTTATCACCAAAATAAAGGTATTTTAAAAAAAACAAATATTTATATTTCGAAAACTATCGGCCTCCGGACTGTTCCGAATTCAGATATAGGATCGGAGGACGGTGCAACGCCCCTTTTATAAACGGTTTTTACGATCGGTAAAGGAAAGCGTGACCACGAAAAAAATACCATGAATGCATCAATTTGTGATACCATAATTTTTGAGGCTGTGGCAACACTGTTCCTAAGCGTCATTTTTGACACTAAGAGCCTATACACACTTGCGACTCAATCGATTTAGTCGAATGTTGATTTGCATGGGAATGTATGGAAGCATTCACACTACATTCAATTAGTTGTACAACTGAAACAGTTGGATTTGCAGCCCAATTTCATTCCAACTGAAACAGTTGTACAACTGCTTGATCAGCAAGGCGCCCTTCTACGTATTCACACTTGAGACAATTTAGTCGAACGACTACAACAACAACAGTGATATTCGTAGTGGAAAGAGTTGCCATGCTGACAGCACTACTTTTATTTCACTTTTGGTAAATTGTAGAGATTGAATATTTCAATTAATATTTTCAAAATGTTTAAAAACAAAAGGTTCGTTTCTTATTAACTACACCATTTCCAGATGGATTTTAGAAAGCGTTAACTGGATTTTAGAAAGGGGAAATTGGATTTTAGAAATGTCAATTGGATTTTAGAAAGGGGAAATTGGATTTTAGAAATGTCAATTGGATTTTAGAAAGCGTTAAAAGGATTTTAGAAAACAAAATTGGATTTTTGAAAGCGTGAATTGGATTTCAGAATGTGCGTTTAAAATAAATTTTACACAGAATTTTTCGAATAGAAATTCTTTATTGCGTATGAAAGTATAAATTAATAATTATATCAATTTTCGAAAATCCAATTTACGGTTTCTAAAGTCCAATTTCCCTTTTCTAAAATCAAATCGACATTTCTAAAATCCAATTTTCCCTTTCTAAAATCCATTTGGCTATTCTAAAATCTAATTTCCCCTTTCTAAAATCCAATCGACATTTCTAAAATCTAATTTCCCCTTTCTAAAATCCAATTGACATTTCTAAAATCCAATTTCCCCTTTCTAAAATCCAATTGACATTTCTAAGATCCAATTTCCCCTTTCTAAAATCCAGTTGACGCTTTCTAAAATCCATCTGGAAATGGTGTAGTTATAGACAAGAATTATCTAACTAAGGATATTTACTTCCGTTTTCATATGTTTCTTGATATTGTTGTTCTCTTCAAATGTCATTAATCGCATTTTAAAATAGAAATAATGAAAATGAAATTTCATGAAAATTATTAATGGCTGATTTTTACTATTTTTCCGTTTCTTGTACTTCTGTTCGTTTCGCCTTTATGAGCGTAATTCCTTCCGTTTTTCTCTTTTCATTTACTTGACAGCTAGTTGCTAGTTTAATAAGAAACAAAGCCAAACAATGTATGCACTTTTTGTTTATTTTATTGTTTTTTATTTATTAATCAAGTTGACAGCTGACAAGAAAGTGCTTTCATGTAAGAATGCAGATAAACTTTAACAATTTAATACTTCATCACTTTATATGAAGACCACTAATGTAAAATTTGCTGAGTAAAATGTGAACATTGGCAACACTATGTCATTGTCAATCGCACGACTATTTAGTCTCAAGTGTGAATAGCTGCCACCGATTCGACTAAATAGTTGGAGTAGTGTGAATACAACAGTCCAATTCGACCAAATCGATTGAGTCGCAAGTGTGTATAGGCTCTAAGGCACTCTGCACACGGAGCGTACTGCTTTAGACGCGTATTAGATACTACAGACGAAAGCTGTACGCTTTGATGTCGCGCACGTATATTTCAATTGAGGGCTGCACACGAGTCGTCAGCTTCATGCATTCGTCAAAGTATGCTGGCTACATGTCGCTTGGCGTAAAGCAGTGCTGGTAGCTAGGCGTACTACGCTTAGAAAAGAGGAAGAAGAAGATGTTTGTTTACATTTTTCCACTTGGTGGAATTTATGAAAGCAGTAAAATTTGTGTAAAAAATCGGAAAAAATGAGTGTATAATTAAAGAAAATGGAAGATTCCGTAAAATTTTTAATCTTTTCTATTTAAAGCTTCGAAATTTAAAGCAAATACCGTATTATTAATTTGTTTGTTTGTTTTGTGCAGCGAAGTTTCATGTCGCTTCGTGTGCAGATCTTGAGGCGTAGAGAAATCGTCTCGTACGCGTCTATGACGGTACGCCTTGTGTGCAGAGTGCCTTAATAGCATTTCGCACAAATGCGTTTGTTGAACTTTTGCCTTCATCTTCAGTTTGACATAAAATAGCATTCTACCCAAAATCTCACCAAACAGACCTAGTGTATGATTAGAAACGCTGCATAAAGGTCAAACCCAACCACGTGACAACTGCGATTCAATTTAATATTCTTTTAATGAGCCACGATCCGATAAAAATCTTTTTCCGGGGGGGTAGGGGTGGTCTCACAGATCACAAAAAACAAAGTCCCACTTGCTATGGCATCGGCCCCATCTATAGTATCGATAGTTACATCGATGGTTTTCCAGCACTAATAGAACGCATTTTGCGGAGGCGGCCTTCGGCCGCGCTTTAAAAAAATAACCCTCAACCCGCAGAATTCTCTTTCTGGAGATCTTTAATATTATAATTTAATGATTGTCGAGTGTTGAAATGTATTATCATCCACAGAATGGTCACTGAAAAATTCCCAGTAGTTTGTAAATAAATGAAACTGGTTTATTTTATCCAAGCTGACCCGAAAAATTAATTTTAATAATAAACGAATTTTATGATTAAAGTCATGAAAATTATTTAAATGTACTTATAGTAAGGAAAAACGCAATATTGAGAGAAATTGCAAATCAAAGAGAGCTCGTTCATATGTATCTCGAATTTGAAATCTCATGTAACCACGTTTTTGCACTTTGTCTAGCATTTTCAACTTCTTTCTTTTCTTCCTCCCATAAACACGCAATAATAACCGCATTAAGTTCACTTTTGTCCGCAGTTGTAGCGCGGCATGGCGAGAGAACTGCAAACCAAATAGAATCGCAGTTGCAGCGTAGTGGCCTTAAAGCGCAATAATGCCAGTAAGTACATATTTTTTTGATGATTGTGATGAGCAACGCTTTATGAAAAATGTGCGTTTCGTCGTACCATACGAAAACTAGCACTTAAAATTTCTTTCATAGGATTTCTTTGTAATAATTTTTTAAAGTGCTAGTTTTCGTGTGGTACGATGGTTTATGGACGCTCTGCTTGTACTGCAAAAGCAGGTTGTGCTTAAAACTGAGTTTCTGAATATAGTCATAGTTTTGAATATGAGTATAAATGAGAAAACTAACAGAAATATATTATTGATGAAAATTACACAGACCTGTACTGATTACCAAATTGAAAGACTATATGTTCTGATAAAATTGATGTAAATCTTTTTTTAATAACGTTACGATGGATTTTTTCTAACATAACCTTATCTTTATAACAGGTTTAGCTGGTACTTGGAACGCAAAAGCTGTATCTTTGTCAATAGCGGGCTTGAGATGTTGAAAAAAAGGTTTCCAACTCGGTCCTTCTCATACTGCATAATAGACTTGTGATGAAATTCCTCTTCGGAAGCTTCTTTGACGATTATATAACTATTCAAGCTCAACAGGCCTGATTTTATTTTTATTTTTCTTGATACGTGTTATTCATCTTTGAGTATTACTAAAAGTCAGTTTCTTTGCAGGTAAACCTCTTAAATACTACTGGGCTTTGAATTCGCAACCAGCAGCCCGATTCTGAGCGTTATCTCAAAATTACTGGTTACCAAATGCGCAATCGGTGTTTTGGCGCAAATAGTGACGATGTCGAAGCAATTCCATACGAACGGAAAGAATTCGGGCTGAAAATGTGAGCAAAATGTTGCCACAAATTGAGGTGGTAACTTAATTTTCCTGCTGCATTTTACCAGTAAATTAAATTATGGTATAACGCCGGAATAAGGCCATTAAAAGGTAATAATTGGAATATGTATGTGAATTAATTTAAGCTTTCTAAACTGCGGCTTATTGTTTGTGATTTTTAATATTTTACGTAATGATGAGAACACATGATTTTTTCCTTTTGCGGTTTCCACCGGAAGTTTGCTAATGACGGCTAGGACGTCTGATATATACCTATACATATATTTTTATTATATACTTATTTATTTATGATAATAAAATTTTTTCTCAACTTTTTAGTAACTAACATGTGCATACAGCATAACAGACCAATTCTGAGCGTTACCGCAAAATCACTTTACTGGTAATTTACTTTGCTGTAAATTGTTACAATTTTTCAATCGATATTTCGGCAGAAATGGTAACGATGTCTAAGCAATTTCATACGAAAGGAATGGGGTTGAAAATGTCACCACATATGGAGGTGGTAACTCTGCTGCAACCGGAATACGAAGATGGTGTTCAAAGTTCCAGATTCTTCATTCCTGCAGTAAAGTCAATTATATTACATCAAAATAAGGTCGTTAATACATTTTTTTTATTTGCTTAAAAACAATGTTACGGTTTTTATTTGTAATAAGTAGGAGGAAAATCATAGGCCCGGTTTCACCAACCGGTCTCAACTTAGTTAAGCCGATTTTTTTACGTTTTCAGTTTCACCATGCAACTGAGCTAAGTCACAAGTCAGTCAGCTTTTGTCTTGACTAAAAATAAACTAAGAATTTGAGTCGCTTAATGCTAGAGACATACATCGTAGTATAGTAGAAATATTGCGATCTATACCACATATGTGTCACTCTCATATTGTAGTTTAATTGAAATTTTTCATAGTAAATGCAAATCATAGTATTGATAATAGCTTTGTTTCTTTATCCACTAATTAACGTTAATAAACACTAATTTCTAGATTTGACATATAATTTGTGTTTCTTTGGTTCAAGGCAGATATACCAGGTAGGCGCAGGGGCGAATTCAGAAAATACCCATGTATTTTGTTATTGTAATTGGTAGAGTGCAAGGCAAATTCATTATGGTAATGGCACGGCGAATTCGGGAATATTCGCTTTAAATTTTCGTCCAGCAAAATGTCAAACTCAATGTAAATTTTTTCTTTGTTTGACATTCTCCTGTATTCTTCTATACACTGTGAACTAAAACCGAGAAGAAGTCAGCTGTTCACGTACCACTACCATAAGAATGAATTTGCCTTGGTAGAGTGTAATGTCAAAATGATATTTCGCCGTGGTTAAAATCTGAATTCGCTTGGGACTCGCTCATTCCTATTGGCCATGATTATAATTCGCTTGGATTTTGACATTACACTCTACCTTTGGAAATAAAAAAAGTAGTTTCTGAATTCGCCCGTGCGCCTACCTCTAAGTTATTGCAAGGCAGATATACCAGGTAGGCGCATGGGCGAATTGAGAAAATCCCCATGTATTTTGTTATTGTAATTGGTAGCATGGTACAATAACTTAGAGGTAGGCGCACGGGCGAATTCAGAAACTACTTTTTTTATTTCCAAAGGTAGAGTGTAATGTCAAAATCCAAGCGAATTATAATCATGGCCAATAGGAATGAGCGAGTCCTAAGCGAATTCAGATTTTAACCACGGCGAAATATCATTTTGGCATTACACTCTACCAATTACAATAACAAAATACATGGGGATTTTCTGAATTCGCCCCTGCGCCTACCTGGTATATCTGCCTTGATTGGTAGAGTGTAATGTCAAAAAAAAGTTATTGTACCATGCTTCGGTTTCTCTCCAGTAAAAGAGAGCGAACTCAACGAAAATTGAGAGAGCACTGAACGAAACTGGATAGAGCGGCAATGATAGTTCTACTCAAGGCAGATCTATAAAGGTAACAGCACGGCGGCCATGTTGAAAATCTCTCGTCTAAAACGTCAAAAAGCACGTACGAAAATGTAAACAAGACGGAAGTAAACAAAATAAAAGCAATACGATTTGACAATTTAGCCAAAATGAAAATGAATCAGCTGCTGAGCTTATATTACCGGTATAGATCTGCCGTGGTTCTACTCATGGTAGAAAAATAAGAGGTAAAATCACTTATTGACGTAGGCAACCATCTTAGCCATTTGACTTTTATTGAATTTATGACATTTCATTGAAATCATGCTACCAGATTAAACAACAGGAAATGTTTTTTGGGCCAAAATGTGAAGTTTGTGAAAATAAATTAATTTATTTTAAAAAAAGTAATTGCTGCGAAAGCTGTGTAATTTGTTCGAAATAAATAAATAAATCTACTTTCATACGCTTAATTTGTGAAAAAAGATTTGAAAAATGAGCTGCGAAAATACCGTGCACTTTTGCAAAGGCTTAGCGGTGAAGTTTTTTTTAGGTTTCCAGCAATTCCGTTTATAAGCAATCAATGGCTTCAAGCGTGCCAAATAGAGGAAGTTGATCTTCCAAAGAACCCGTTGATGTGCTCAGTGCATTTCGGTGCTAGCGATATTAGTAGCACAAACAACAAAACATTATTATCGAAATGTGCAGTGCCGAGTTATAATGCGAAAACAAAGTATGGACGCATTATTTACAATGTGCAAAAAAAATCTTAATAAAAGTATGTATTTTTTAGAGTGAAATTAGTGGAAAGCAGAACATTTTTCCGTATACGGCACTTAAATAGGATAATGAAAGAAAAAACAAGGTTACAAAAAAAAAAAAAATGAAAAAAATTACAACTTAAATGAGTTTAATAAAGAACTTTAAAATATACCTTCTTGTTTCATTTAATCTGAATTCTGCATTTCTGTTCCAGCAAATTTTTGCTTGTATTGTACTCCTTATCTTCCCTTTCTGTAAGATAGAAGTGAAAAAGAACGAGCAAAATGTAAAGGATTTCGGTGCGCCGAATCCGAATCTGAAGTCAGATTTTCGGTAATACGTACAGTTTTTGAGATATTCATGCCCAAATAGGCGAAAAACGCGTTTTTTTGGCTATATTCACTCCACAATATCTTTTAAATAACTTACAGCCGCACTCAGAGTCGTTTAATGATTACTTAAGGCATTCCTTAGTATAGATTTTGAAAAGTTCACTCTCACAGCCGCACTCAGAGTCGTTTAATGATTACTTAAGGCATTCCTTAGTATAGATTTTGAAAAGTTCACTCTCAGAGTCAGTTAATGATTCATTAATAGCCCTTAACGACAGTGATATTCGTAGTGGAAAGAGTTGCCATGCTGACAGCACTACTTTTATTTCACTTTTGGTAAATTGTAGAGATTGAATATTTCAATTAATATTTTCAAAATGTTTAAAAACAAAAGGTTCGTTTCTTATTAACTACACCATTTCCAGATGGATTTTAGAAAGCGTTAACTGGATTTTAGAAAGGGGTAATTGGATTTTAGAAATGTCAATTGGATTTTAGAAAGGGGAAATTGGATTTTAGAAATGTCAATTGGATTTTAGAAACCGTTAAAAGGATTTTAGAAAACAAAATTGGATTTTTGAAAGCGTGAATTGGATTTCAGAATGTGCGTTTAAAATAAATTTTACACAGAATTTTTCGAATAGAAATTCTTTATTGCGTATGAAAGTATAAATTAATAATTATATCAATTTTCGAAAATCCAATTTACGGTTTCTAAAGTCCAATTTCCCTTTTCTAAAATCAAATCGACATTTCTAAAATCCAATTTTCCCTTTCTAAAATCCATTTGGCTATTCTAAAATCTAATTTCCCCTTTCTAAAATCCAATCGACATTTCTAAAATCTAATTTCCCCTTTCTAAAATCCAATTGACATTTCTAAAATCCAATTTCCCCTTTCTAAAATCCAATTGACATTTCTAAGATCCAATTTCCCCTTTCTAAAATCCAGTTGACGCTTTCTAAAATCCATCTGGAAATGGTGTAGTTATAGACAAGAATTATCTAACTAAGGATATTTACTTCCGTTTTCATATGTTTCTTGATATTGTTGTTCTCTTCAAATGTCATTAATCGCATTTTAAAATAGAAATAATGAAAATGAAATTTCATGAAAATTATTAATGGCTGATTTTTACTATTTTTCCGTTTCTTGTACTTCTGTTCGTTTCGCCTTTATGAGCGTAATTCCTTCCGTTTTTCTCTTTTCATTTACTTGACAGCTAGTTGCTAGTTTAATAAGAAACAAAGCCAAACAATGTATGCACTTTTTGTTTATTTTATTGTTTTTTATTTATTAATCAAGTTGACAGCTGACAAGAAAGTGCTTTCATGTAAGAATGCAGATAAACTTTAACAATTTAATACTTCATCACTTTATATGAAGACCACTAATGTAAAATTTGCTGAGTAAAATGTGAACATTGGCAACACTATGTCATTGTCAATCGCACGACTATTTAGTCTCAAGTGTGAATAGCTGCCACCGATTCGACTAAATAGTTGGAGTAGTGTGAATACAACAGTCCAATTCGACCAAATCGATTGAGTCGCAAGTGTGTATAGGCTCTAAGGCACTCTGCACACGGAGCGTACTGCTTTAGACGCGTATTAGATACTACAGACGAAAGCTGTACGCTTTGATGTCGCGCACGTATATTTCAATTGAGGGCTGCACACGAGTCGTCAGCTTCATGCATTCGTCAAAATATGCTGGCTACATGTCGCTTGGCGTAAAGCAGTGCTGGTAGCTAGGCGTACTACGCTTAGAAAAGAGGAAGAAGAAGATGTTTGTTTACATTTTTCCACTTGGTGGAATTTATGAAAGCAGTAAAATTTGTGTAAAAAATCGGAAAAAAATGAGTGTATAATTAAAGAAAATGGAAGATTCCGTAAAATTTTTAATCTTTTCTATTTAAAGCTTCGAAATTTAAAGCAAATACCGTATTATTAATTTGTTTGTTTGTTTTGTGCAGCGAAGTTTCATGTCGCTTCGTGTGCAGATCTTGAGGCGTAGAGAAATCGTCTCGTACGCGTCTATGACGGTACGCCTTGTGTGCAGAGTGCCTTAATAGCATTTCGCACAAATGCGTTTGTTGAACTTTTGCCTTCATCTTCAGTTTGACATAAAATAGCATTCTACCCAAAATCTCACCAAACAGACCTAGTGTATGATTAGAAACGCTGCATAAAGGTCAAACCCAACCACGTGACAACTGCGATTCAATTTAATATTCTTTTAATGAGCCACGATCCGATAAAAATCTTTTTCCGGGGGGTAGGGGTGGTCTCACAGATCACAAAAAACAAAGTCCCACTTGCTATGGCATCGGCCCCATCTATAGTATCGATAGTTACATCGATGGTTTTCCAGCACTAATAGAACGCATTTTGCGGAGGCGGCCTTCGGCCGCGCTTTAAAAAAATAACCCTCAACCCGCAGAATTCTCTTTCTGGAGATCTTTAATATTATAATTTAATGATTGTCGAGTGTTGAAATGTATTATCATCCACAGAATGGTCACTGAAAAATTCCCAGTAGTTTGTAAATAAATGAAACTGGTTATGGACGCTCTGCTTGTACTGCAAAAGCAGGTTGTGCTTAAAACTGAGTTTCTGAATATAGTCATAGTTTTGAATATGAGTATAAATGAGAAAACTAACAGAAATATATTATTGATGAAAATTACACAGACCTGTACTGATTACCAAATTGAAAGACTATATGTTCTGATAAAATTGATGTAAATCTTTTTTTAATAACGTTACGATGGATTTTTTCTAACATAACCTTATCTTTATAACAGGTTTAGCTGGTACTTGGAACGCAAAAGCTGTATCTTTGTCAATAGCGGGCTTGAGATGTTGAAAAAAAGGTTTCCAACTCGGTCCTTCTCATACTGCATAATAGACTTGTGATGAAATTCCTCTTCGGAAGCTTCTTTGACGATTATATAACTATTCAAGCTCAACAGGCCTGATTTTATTTTTATTTTTCTTGATACGTGTTATTCATCTTTGAGTATTACTAAAAGTCAGTTTCTTTGCAGGTAAACCTCTTAAATACTACTGGGCTTTGAATTCGCAACCAGCAGCCCGATTCTGAGCGTTATCTCAAAATTACTGGTTACCAAATGCGCAATCGGTGTTTTGGCGCAAATAGTGACGATGTCGAAGCAATTCCATACGAACGGAAAGAAGTCGGGCTGAAAATGTGAGCAAAATGTTGCCACAAATTGAGGTGGTAACTTAATTTTCCTGCTGCATTTTACCAGTAAATTAAATTATGGTATAACGCCGGAATAAGGCCATTAAAAGGTAATAATTGGAATATGTATGTGAATTAATTTAAGCTTTCTAAACTGCGGCTTATTGTTTGTGATTTTTAATATTTTACGTAATGATGAGAACACATGATTTTTTCCTTTTGCGGTTTCCACCGGAAGTTTGCTAATGACGGCTAGGACGTCTGATATATACCTATACATATATTTTTATTATATACTTATTTATTTATGATAATAAAATTTTTTCTCAACTTTTTAGTAACTAACATGTGCATACAGCATAACAGACCAATTCTGAGCGTTACCGCAAAATCACTTTACTGGTAATTTACTTTGCTGTAAATTGTTACAATTTTTCAATCGATATTTCGGCAGAAATGGTAACGATGTCTAAGCAATTTCATACGAAAGGAATGGGGTTGAAAATGTCACCACATATGGAGGTGGTAACTCTGCTGCAACCGGAATACGAAGATGGTGTTCAAAGTTCCAGATTCTTCATTCCTGCAGTAAAGTCAATTATATTACATCAAAATAAGGTCGTTAATACATTTTTTTTATTTGCTTAAAAACAATGTTACGGTTTTTATTTGTAATAAGTAGGAGGAAAATCATAGGCCCGGTTTCACCAACCGGTCTCAACTTAGTTAAGCCGATTTTTTTACGTTTTCAGTTTCACCATGCAACTGAGCTAAGTCACAAGTTAGTCAGCTTTTGTCTTGACTAAAAATAAACTAAGAATTTGAGTCGCTTAATGCTAGAGACATACATCGTAGTATAGTAGAAATATTGCGATCTATACCACATATGTGTCACTCTCATATTGTAGTTTAATTGAAATTTTTCATAGTAAATGCAAATCATAGTATTGATAATAGCTTTGTTTCTTTATCCACTAATTAACGTTAATAAACACTAATTTCTAGATTTGACATATAATTTGTGTTTCTTTGGTTCAAGGCAGATATACCAGGTAGGCGCAGGGGCGAATTCAGAAAATACCCATGTATTTTGTTATTGTAATTGGTAGAGTGTAAGGCAAATTCATTATGGTAATGGCACGGCGAATTCGGGAATATTCGCTTTAAATTTTCGTCCAGCAAAATGTCAAACTCAATGTAAATTTTTTCTTTGTTTGACATTCTCCTGTATTCTTCTATACACTGTGAACTAAAACCGAGAAGAAGTCAGCTGTTCACGTACCACTACCATAAGAATGAATTTGCCTTGGTAGAGTGTAATGTCAAAATGATATTTCGCCGTGGTTAAAATCTGAATTCGCTTGGGACTCGCTCATTCCTATTGGCCATGATTATAATTCGCTTGGATTTTGACATTACACTCTACCTTTGGAAATAAAAAAAGTAGTTTCTGAATTCGCCCGTGCGCCTACCTCTAAGTTATTGCAAGGCAGATATACCAGGTAGGCGCAGGGGCGAATTGAGAAAATCCCCATGTATTTTGTTATTGTAATTGGTAGCATGGTACAATAACTTAGAGGTAGGCGCACGGGCGAATTCAGAAACTACTTTTTTTATTTCCAAAGGTAGAGTGTAATGTCAAAATCCAAGCGAATTATAATCATGGCCAATAGGAATGAGCGAGTCCTAAGCGAATTCAGATTTTAACCACGGCGAAATATCATTTTGACATTACACTCTACCAATTACAATAACAAAATACATGGGGATTTTCTGAATTCGCCCCTGCGCCTACCTGGTATATCTGCCTTGATTGGTAGAGTGTAATGTCAAAAAAAAGTTATTGTACCATGCTTCGGTTTCTCTCCAGTAAAAGAGAGCGAACTCAACGAAAATTGAGAGAGCACTGAACGAAACTGGATAGAGCGGCAATGATAGTTCTACTCAAGGCAGATCTATAAAGGTAACAGCACGGCGGCCATGTTGAAAATCTCTCGTCTAAAACGTCAAAAAGCACGTACGAAAATGTAAACAAGACGGAAGTAAACAAAATAAAAGCAATACGATTTGACAATTTAGCCAAAATGAAAATGAATCAGCTGCTGAGCTTATATTACCGGTATAGATCTGCCGTGGTTCTACTCATGGTAGAAAAATAAGAGGTAAAATCACTTATTGACGTAGGCAGCCATCTTAGCCATTTGACTTTTATTGAATTTATGACATTTCATTGAAATCATGCTACCAGATTAAACAACAGGAAATGTTTTTTGGGCCAAAATGTGAAGTTTGTGAAAATAAATTAATTTATTTTAAAAAAAGTAATTGCTGCGAAAGCTGTGTAATTTGTTCGAAATAAATAAATAAATCTACTTTCATACGCTTAATTTGTGAAAAAAGATTTGAAAAATGAGCTGCGAAAATACCGTGCACTTTTGCAAAGGCTTAGCGGTGAAGTTTTTTTTAGGTTTCCAGCAATTCCGTTTATAAGGAATCAATGGCTTCAAGCGTGCCAAATAGAGGAAGTTGATCTTCCAAAGAACCCGTTGATGTGCTCAGTGCATTTCGGTGCTAGCGATATTAGTAGCACAAACAACAAAACATTATTATCGAAATGTGCAGTGCCGAGTTATAATGCGAAAACAAAGTATGGACGCATTATTTACAATGTGCAAAAAAAATCTTAATAAAAGTATGTATTTTTTAGAGTGAAATTAGTGGAAAGCAGAACATTTTTCCGTATACGGCACTTAAATAGGATAATGAAAGAAAAAACAAGGTTACAAAAAAAAAAAAAATTAAAAAAATTACAACTTAAATGAGTTTAATAAAGAACTTTAAAATATACCTTCTTGTTTCATTTAATCTGAATTCTGCATTTCTGTTCCAGCAAATTTTTGCTTGTATTGTACTCCTTATCTTCCCTTTCTGTAAGATAGAAGTGAAAAAGAACGAGCAAAATGTAAAGGATTTCGGTGCGCCGAATCCGAATCTGAAGTCAGATTTTCGGTAATACGTACAGTTTTTGAGATATTCATGCCCAAATAGGCGAAAAACGCGTTTTTTTGCCTATATTCACTCCACAATATCTTTTAAATAACTTACAGCCGCACTCAGAGTCGTTTAATGATTACTTAAGGCATTCCTTAGTATAGATTTTGAAAAGTTCACTCTCACAGCCGCACTCAGAGTCGTTTAATGATTACTTAAGGCATTCCTTAGTATAGATTTTGAAAAGTTCACTCTCAGAGTCAGTTAATGATTCATTAATAGCCCTTAACGACATTTAAAGTTAAGTACGGAAAATTCTTCACTTAAATTTTTAATGAGTGATTTTGACATTTTTTTTTATTTTTTTTTGTCAAGAAATTAATATAATGAACAAACAAAATAATTGCTGCATGCATATGTATGTACATACATACAAATTGTCGTTTAAAGTGCATTGACGCATTGTCCCAATGTTAAAATTCTTGTATGAATGGATGGAGTGGGACCCCAGGAATTTATTTTTGCGGAAATCTCATTTTTTGGCTAAATGCCATCTAGGCGGCTTGTACTTGGTCGATACGCAGTTTTGCACTTTAAACGACGATATGTATGTATACATATAATTTGTGGAATACGTTGGATGACACAGAAAAGTGGGTCCAATGCGATACCTACGGGATCGTTCTGATCCGCTTACGAAATATTCAATTCGTGAGTTCCATACACGCTACAGTTTCACACCACATTATGTAAAAGATGTTATTTAACCTCTGAGAACCGATTTAAAGAAACCAACAAAAAGGGGTTGACCTTTTGCGTCGGAGATAATGCTGGTAGTAACATTACGTTATAGAGGGAGCTTCGGGCCCTTGTGGGGTTGATTACAGGACATAATCCATGGGGAGTACACATGGCCACCATAGGCCTGAGTGCTTGGGAAAGACAAAGTTTTTCCCGCCCTACTACAATTCCCATCCAACATTACGTTACTACGCTTGGGTAGTTTTCAGGTTCGTTTGATACATTAAAGGGCATTGCGGAAACATGATAAAATGACATTATTTAGCATTCAAATATGTAGTATGTGTGTATATAGGAAACCTGTGGAGATGATACGAATATACACACATATGCCAGCAATCAGTGTTCCGTATAGAAGCTAAAGTCTCGAAAGTAGCTTCTCAAATGAAAAATTTTTTTACATGATTTCACGAGGACACACTATTTCTACCTTTTATATTCACAGTCCAAAATTTTATAAAATCGCGAACTTTCCTGGAGTGATTGGGTATATTGATTGCACTCATATAAAAATGCAAAGTCCAAACCACAATTTCAATTTGCATTTCAATATTTCTAAATACATACATATGTATTTTATTACATATTTAATTTTTTTACTTTTGGTTGACAACTAAGGTCAAGTGATGCCAAAGAAAAAAAGGGAAAAATTTATGGCATACTTAAAGTTCTCATTAACAAATAAACTCTTCTTTTTTGACTCTGAGATGAAACGATAGTTAACAGATTTAATGAAAATTAGTAAAGTGACTATTAGGCCTAATTTAATGAACGTTTCTGAGTGCGGCTGTCAGAGTCAGTTAATCATAGATGCCCAAGCCCTATGCTCGCATACACATTTTGTTTTTGTAATGCTCGTAAGTATAGGATTTTACTCGCCTATACACTTCCATAAGAAATTTGTGTATATGGCGAGCATAGGCGAGCATAGGAAAAAAATTTGTATACTCCCGAAACGTTTCTATGGAAATAAAAAAACAATTTTTTATTTTGATTCGAACAGATACAACCCAGCAATGAAAAGAATGAAATGTGGGACATACATATATGCATGTATGTACATATAGACGGCTGAGAATAAGATCGCCCTATTTCAAAAATTGTTTCAAAAACGCCCTATTCCAAAAATTGTTTGAATAACGTCCTATTTCAGATTTTGCTTCAAAAACGCCCTATTTCAGAGAAAATTCCATATATGTTTCTCTGAAATAGGGCGTTTTTGAATAATTGTCTGAAATAGGGCGTTTTTGAAGCAAAATTTGTAATAGGACGTTATTCAAACAATTTTTGGAATAGGGCGTTTTTGAAACAAATTTTGAAACAGGGCGATCTTATTCTCAGCCGTAGATATATACATCGTCCCCTCAATATAACAATAGCGTATGTGCTCATACGCCATTATTTTTTTATTGCATATTTAGAATCTCCATCATTGATTCTATGTCTGGTCAAAATTTCGTCAAATTCTACTTCCACAAAGTGGGTCAAAATGTCATTGGAAAAAATGGTGTATAATTTCTTGTTCAAAAATTTAATAGATATTTGATTTGACAAAAACTTTAAACTCGATTTTCTCAAAACCCAAAAAAAATTATACGCTATTGTTATATTGAGGGGACGACATATATATACTAATTTGATTCGTTCATATTTTCGATAATGTTATCCATGTCTATTTCAACATTTGTGGTTGATAGTTGCAAAAGCGACTCGAGGTGTTTGTCTGACATCCGGTTTCTGTGTTTTGATTTTACAATTTTTAATTTTGAAAATACACTTTCGCAATTATATGTACTAAAAACATTGACGAAAATATATATAATAATTTTGTCACACTAATAATTAATTAATTATTTATTTATATATTTTGAAAAATTTAGAGGGCATTGAAAATTAATTAATAAATTCAGTAATTGTAGCCAAAGTCCATAAATCTCGTATTAAAGATGTTTTTTAAGCTTTCTAAAACCAATCCACTTTTCAATATTAATTAATTATTTATTTATAAATATTAATATTAATTTTATTAATTAAAAATGTATATATATATTCCAATGCATATTCGATAGCTTTGTTTGCATAACATAAATACAAAGTTGGATTTTTAGTTAATTTCGATCATCAGTCTGGTTTGTGTCCTAATTTTTCTACTGGGTTATCGAGATGTCAATGAAGTTGTAAAAAACTACAAAAACAAACATATAGAAAAAAAAATTTTTTTTCTTTAAATTATGACATTGCTCGCCCGTAAGATGTGTTTGGGCATCATTGCAGTTAATGATTCATTAATAGCCCTTAACGACATTTAAAGTTAAGTACGGAAAATTCTTTACTTAAATTTTTAATGAGTGATTTTGACATTTTTTTTATTTTTTTTTTGTCAAAAAATTAATATTTTGAACAAACAAAATAATTGCTGCATACATATGTACATACATACATATCGGCGTTTAAAGTGCATTGACGCATTGTCCCAATGTAAAAATTCTCGTATGAATGGATGGAGTGGGACCCCAGGAATTTATTTTTGCGGAAATCTCATTTTTTGGCAAAAATGCCATCTAGGCGGCTTGTACTTGGTCGATACGCGGTTTTGCACTTTAAACGACGATATGTATGTATACATATAATTTGTGGACTACGCTGGATGACACAGAAAAGTGGGTCCAATGTGATACCTAGGGGATCGTTCTGATCCGCTTACGAAATATTCAATTCGTGAGTTCCATACACGCTACAGTTTCACACCACATTATGTAAAAGATGTTATTTAACCTCTGAGAACCGATTTAAGGAAACCAACAAAAAGGGGTTGACCTTTTGCGTCGGTGATAATGCTGGTAGTAACATTACATTATAGAGGGAGCTTCGGGCCCTTGTGGGGTTGATTACAGGACATAATCCATGGGGAGTACACATGGCCACCATAGGCCTGAGTGCTTGGGAAAGACAAAGTTTTTCCCGCCCTACTACAATTCCCATCCAACATTACGTTACTACGCTTGGGTAGTTTTCAGGTTCGTTTGATACATTAAAGGGCATTGCGGAAACATGATAAAATGACATTTTTTAGCATTCAAATATGTAGTATGTGTGTATATAGGAAACCTGTGGTGATGATACGAATATACACACATATGCCAGCAATCAGTGTTCCGTATAGAAGCTAAAGTCTCGAAAGTAGCTTCTCAAATGAAACATTTTTTTACATGATTTCACGAGGACACACTATTTCTACCTTTTATACTCACAGTCCAAAATTTTATAAAATCGCGAACTTTCCTGGAGTGATTGGGTATATTGATTGCACTCATATAAAAATGCAAAGTCCAAACCACAATTTCAATTTGCATTTCAATATTTCTAAATACATACATATGTATGTATTTTATTACATATTTAATTTTTTTACTTTTGGTTGACAACTAAGGTCAAGTGATGCCAAAGAAAAAAGGGAAAAATTTATGGCATACTTAAAGTTTTCATTAACAAATGAACTCTTCTTTTTTGACTCTGAGATGAAACAATAGTTAACAGATTTAATGAAAATTAGTTAAGTGACCATTAGGCCTAATTTAATGAACGTTTCTGAGTGCGGCTGTTACTTATTTTAAAAATTGATTAAAGCAATTGAGAGCTCGGCCATTTCTCTTGAAGACAACGTTTAATTTTTTGGATATCTATTTTAGGTATGTAGAAATATATGTTTATGTACAATAAGGCAATTGTCGTCGAAAACAACGGCAGTATTTGTAGCATGTTTTAGGCGCAATCAAATTTTGAAGTTGCTCAGCAGAACCAGAGTTTGAAAAACTGCCAGCAAAACAGCAACAGTCTCAAAAAAAATAAGCTGCTCCTGTTCTGCGAAAGTTGTCATTATTTTTTTTAGAACTTTTGAATTTTAATTTCCTTTGAAAATATCTACATTCGAAGCAGAGAGCATTCGAATAATTTTTTTTGTTTCTCTGTGCTGTTGCTTTGCTGTGTAATTTCAAACAGTTCAGTTAACAGCAAAGCACAGATAAACAAAAATTGCAATTTTCAGTACGGCTTTTTGAAATTTGTTTTTATTTTACATTATAATTTCGATTGTGTTCACATAAATAAAAAAAAAACAACAAAACTGTAAAAAAAAATTATGTTTGCATTTTGTTGTTGTTTTATTGTGCTGTAAAAATTTCCACAGTACAGCAAAAGTCGACAGTAATTTTTGGAAATTGAAGGCTGCATATTTACAGTACAGTAGAATTTTTTATTTTTTTTACTTTTGTTGCGCTGTTCATTTTTTAATTTTGAAATGAAAATGAAATTCAAAGTAAATGAAAAAAAAAAGTTGAAAGTAATTTCAAACCCTGAGCTGAACTATTTTTTTACGAAGCCACTTACATACGTCCATAATATACTAAACTGCATCAAAGAGTGCTTCAAAATTTTTAATTTTTTTGTATGGAGAAAATATTGCAAAACTAATGAGGCTTAATTTACAATTTTGCAAGTTGAAAGAAAGATATCCGAAAAATTAAAACCTTGTGTTCAAGAGAAATGGCCGTGCTTTCAATAGGTTAAATCAATTTTAAAAGAAAGTAAGTAATTTAAAAGATATTGAGGAGTGAATATATCCAAAAAACGAGTTTTTCGCCTCTTTGGACATGAATATCTCAAAAACTGTACGTATTACGGAAAATCTGACTTCAGATTCAGATTCAGCGCACCGAAATCTTTTAGAAAAGTAGAATTTCATTTCTGTAACAAACATCTGTCGACCAGTGTAATATATGACTTTCTTTGATAATTTCTGAACTTTCTTCAACTAAAACTAAAATTACCAAAATTTTCTTAAAAAAATCTCCATTTTTATATTTGTCCAACATGGCACCCTCACTCATAATGTTTACAAAAAAGATACTTCTGAAAAATTCAATAGCCGTCAAAAATTTTTAAGCGAAATTGGGTCAGAATTTTTCAAATCAGCACAAAAAAATTTTTTTTCTTTGATTTTTATGATTCGCGTCTTAATCGATAGCTCTCCGTGTCAGGAATTAGTTCCCGAAATATTTTTGCAAAATGAACATTTTTGCAATAGTTATTCGCCAAGAAAGTTTTACATCAACTTCTTTAAAAAAAATTATTGTTAATCGACGGTACAACTAAATTTAACGCGAACTACGCCAAATATTAGGTAATTATGTATATTTTAAGATAGTTTTTGAAAAAAATTAATAAAAAAAATTTCTGTATCCTTTTTAAGGATAATTGTTATCAATGTTCTCCGCCTATGAAAAATTCGGAAAAAATATTGTAGATGTAATGATGCATCGTAAGCTGAATTCCGAAGAAAAAAGGATGGGGACTCTTACCGTTTAAATGCAAAATGCGATTGAACGATTCGCCTCTTCAGCTTAGTAACATTACACTACTCTAAAATTATTAGTTTGAAATAATTCCAAGAGATTCAGGTATAGGGGAGTTGGTCCGGTCTTCCTGATCTCAAAAATTGTTTTCTTTATATTTTGTATGGTTAGTTTTCGAGATAACGGTAAATTTTTGCAGTTTTGGGTATCACTACATTCAAACCTATTTTTCGCTAAGGTTGCAAGTGCGATAACCGCAAGCAGTACCTTGTTAGAAACATAATTAAAATACGCTTCTAACGACATGCAACTTGCAGTGATTGAACAAACCCTTGCTCGTCAAAATCAGAATTTTGTTATATTTTCTGATTCATTTTTTTATTCAAATATTTATCGTTTTTATAAAAAGGATTATGCACGGTATACACAGTAGATTCTCTACATTACAAAGTTTTGGCAACGGTTGTTATGAACGAGTGGTACGATCGAGTTCCAAATATGGTCACAGTTGATAGTAAGTAGATCGTAAAAGGATAAATAAAAAAAGTGAGCCAGAAAATCTAAAAAAGTGGTAGGTAATTAAATGCTCACTAGAGGAGCATAAATCGCAAAGAATGCTTTAAGCACTCGCTTCTAGTAAACCATGACCTTAGTTGGAACTCGATCGTACCACTCGTTCACAACAACCGTTGCCAAAACTCTGTAATGTAGAGAATCTACTGTGTATACTGTGCATAATCCTTTTTATAAAAACGATAAATATTTGAATAAAAAAATGAATCAGAAAATATAACAAAATTCTGATTTTGACGAGCAAGGGTTTGTTCAATCACTGCAAGTTGCATGTCGTTAGAAGCGTATTTTAATTATGTTTCTAACAAGGTACTGCTTGCGGTTATCGCACTTGCAACCTTAGCGAAAAATAGGTTTGAATGTAGTGATACCCAAAACTGCAAAAATTTACCGTTATCTCGAAAACTAACCATACAAAATATAAAGAAAACAATTTTTGAGATCAGGAAGACCGGACCAACTCCCCTATACCTGAATCTCTTGGAATTATTTCAAATTAATAATTTTAGAGTAGTGTAATGTTACTAAGCTGAAGAGGGGAATCGTTCAATCGCATTTTGCATTTAAACGGTAAGAGTCCCCATCTTTTTTTCTTCGGAATTCAGCTTACGATGCATCATTACATCTGCAATATTTTTTCCGAATTTTTCATAGGCGGATAACATTGATAACAACAATTATCCTTAAAAAGGATACAGAAAATTTTTTTTAAATTTTTTTCAAAAACTATTTAAAAATATACATAATTACCCAGTGGCGTAGCTAGAGAATTTTTCGGGGGGGGGGGGGGGGGGGTCACAGCCAATGTAAAAAATGTACCAAAATTAAAATTACCAAAAAAAAAAACTACAATTTTTTTTACAAATGATAAAAATCGCTAGCTTAGAATGCAAATTGTGTAAGTCCTTTTTTAAAACTTTGTAGGAGAGATAAAAAACAGAAAAGAAAAAAAAATTCGAAATGACAAAAAATTTCTGTTCATATAAATATTTTGGACTTACACAATTTTTTCGCTTTTTGGACTTAAACAATTTGCGTATCACTGAATAACAACGAGTAGAAATATGACAAGTATCTCAGACTTGTTTAGCGCGGTGCGTATTTGATTTTTCTAGCGTTCTACATAAAAATACACTTTTTCATAAAAGTGGACTTACACATATCAAACTCTTAAGGCCCTTGGCCACTTAAAATCTGGAATGTTAAGAAGTGTATCCATATGTGTGAGTGTCGGGTGATTGACGCAAATATCTAAAAACTCACACATACACACTGCTTGACATGCCAGATTGTCAGTTGCCAAGGACCTTTAACTATACTTCAAAAGTAAGTCTCATATTCTCTTCTGGAAATCTACGCGCATAGGAAAAAACCCGCAGAAAAAAAACATACCCACATATTGGAAATAGAATGGGGAACAATAATTCATCGCTTTTTTCCCGACCCCATACTCTGCACTTGCCCCAGATGGTCGTAACTTAGCATATCTGAAGTTAATTTTTTTGTTTTTTTCTTACATATTTTTAAGTGCTAGTTTCAACTTGAATATTTATTATTTAAAGCATTTCATTTAAGTAATCGTGATGAATCCTAAAGGTTCAAGTAATTATTAACACTTTTCAATAATATCCTTGGTTTCCAATAATTCTAAGTTTATAGTTTTAAGCTTTTAAAGTTGGGATATTTAAAAAAAAATTATCATTCTTTTTCATGTTAAAAATTGGTTTTGTTATGTTGCTCTGTCAGACTCAGTCAAATTAACCCTCGGACATGATATCTAGTACAATTAGTAGTTAGCCGACAAAAAATTACGTCGCACAAAGCCGCACTTTACTACTAGATACAGGGTTTTTCATATGTACCTACAATAATTTTCTTTTTGTGCTTTATATTTAATTTTAATGTTTATATTTCTAACGCATATCTTGGTTAATGTAGGTGATGCTCGAAAGTAACCCAGATATTTAGCAGCGATTATTGTTAACTTTTTAGACAGTACTTTTAGTATTTCCAATTTTTCAAAGTTAAGGAAGTACTTATCATAAAAAGGGGCTAAGAATTATAAAGCTACATTTTTTAGAAGATTTTTGAGTATGCAATTTTGCAGCTCATTCAATTGTAATATAATAATATGCAACATTCAACTTTTTGAAAAATTTCATTGGCTTTTCGCAAATTTTAATTGGAACGGTCTCACGTACATATAACGCAAACACCCTACAGAAAAAAATTACTAAAATCGACGGAAATTTTTACAGCATTGAGAATAGCACTTTTTACACTAAAATTTTTTGGCAACATAACAGTACAGAAATCTCCTCAAAATCTTCTATAAATTCTGGCCGCGTTTTAAAATTTTTAATCCACTTTTAGAAATTTCTACGATTTTTCGGATTTTTCCATAAGCTTAGAAATCCTGCTTAAGGCGATTTTTATTGAAAAATTGTTTACATTTTTAAACGAAAATAAGAAATAAGAGTCAAATTTTCCACAGAACTGTTAGAAATAAATTTAAAAACTCTGGCGTATGATTTTTTTTTTTTTTTGAGTCACTGTATATATTTTTCAATAAATCGACTTTGAACTAGAGCCCTAGATACCCGGGTATCGAGCAATTCGATCTGATCGTTTTTGTTTGAAGCCCGTTTGTTGTTCAAATGCCCGTACAAACATTCGAGCATTAGAGCTTACAAACAAAAAAAAATGTGTATCGGAAAAACAAAAATAAAAAAAACTACATATAAAGAAAAAAATAATAATAATAATAAACAAAAGAAAAAAACAAACTTCAAAATACCCGAATTGTTCAAATGCCCGTACAAACATACGGGTAATAAACAAACAAACAACTCTTCGAGCATTTGAACAACAACTGTACGGGCTACTCGAAAATGTTCAAAAAAAATCGAGAGCTCTACTTTTAACACAAATTATTAAAATTTTGCATTAAACAAGCAATTTGGAATAGATGTACACAATAAAATATTTCTACCTATGTGCTACGGTTATAAATAATAATTTTCTTATATAATTTAGTTTTTTAATATTCCATTTTGCCAGACATTAAGTAAAATCTCAAGTTCAGATACTCTTATACATTGCATATTTATTCCCATTGTAGTTTATACTAATATTATTTGATTAAGATGATAAGTAATTGAAAGAAAACTTGAAATTTAAATAATTGGCGTTACTTTTCTGTTATTAGCATGTTAATAACAGCAATACCGTATAATAATTGTAGCGTTTGTTGAGCCGTAGGGAAGTGCAGGAACCGTAGGAATTTTACCACAAAAGAGCGAATATAAGTACAAAGAATGTAAATTGTGGTAAAATTCCTGCGGTTCTTGCACTTTACTACGGCTCAACAAACGCTAGAATTATACACTCTAAAAACTGCGTGTAAATATGCTACCAAAATATATGTAATTTTTAGTTGAAAATTTCAGTTTTTTTCGTAGATTTACACTACAAGTGTGTAATTTACAGTTCTAAACGAAATTTTACGCACTTTTCAGCAAAAGCGAGCATATCATGCGATTTTACACGCATTTTGGATTAAAATTGCATACAGAAATTGTAATTTCAAATCTCGTGCGCGAAATTACAATTGAGTGGGGTAAAATTACATAGTGAATTGGTAATTTTTTTTTTACTTATATGCGAAATTACAATTTATTACTCGATTGGTGTTTAGATTTAAAGTTTGTTTGTGTAGGCTTTACACTTTTATTGTTTAAATTTAAACAGCTTATCTGTTGAATTTTTCAGTGTGCGATTTTCCGCATAATAAGGTAGGAAAAAAGTAACCTACCTTTTTGTATGCAAGTATGTATGTAAGTAATACTTCGTGAAAAAGCGCTAAATTTCGAATTACCAATTTCGAAAAATTACTATTCTCATTGATTTTTTCCTGAAAAAGAAATGTATGCTAATAAAGTCAAAGATGGTTTTATGGTCAAAACGAATCTTTCGGGGGGGGGGGGGTTTGTCCCCAAAACCCCCCCGTTACTACACCACTGTAATTACCTAACATTTGGCGTAGTTCGCGTTAAATTTAATTGTACCGTCGATTAACAATAATTTTTTTTAAAGAAGTTGATGTAAAACTTTCTTGGCGAATAACTATTGCAAAAATGTTCATTTTGCAAACATATTTCGGGAACTAATTCTTGACACGGAGAGCTATCGATTAAGACGCGAATCATAAAAATCAAAGACAAAGAAATTTTTTGTGCTGATTTGAAAAATTCTGACCCTCTACTAACTTTTACTGGACAAATTTCCATTAGCAAGTGACTAGCAAGAAGAAGAAGAAATGTCAAATGTGGAAAAAGGAATTCAAATTTGTATTGGAAAATACATACGTACCAAATCAAGTTATATAGCTACTTTATTGAGACCTTTAGAGAGTATGCCAGCTACTCATTAAACTGATCTTTACTGATTATGCCAATTATCTTTACTGATTATGCCAATTTTTTCTATTGTGTATAAGTGAAATGGTTTCAAATTTTTGTCAATAGATGTCTGCCCTATCTTCGAATTCAACGCAATACCGTTCATTAGAAAATAGCTTTGTTCGATAACTCAAAATTTTTAATTGCTTTTAAAAATAGTTACGAATTTTATGTTCAATAACCCAAAAAATTTGCAGAAGAGAGCCATAGTGGGAGAGTAAGACTTCGAGAGAGTTGAAAATAGTTGCAAGTAAAATTTTCACTTGCAACTACTTGCAGCTTTAAAAAAATAGAAGCGTCAAAAACATATGATCACAAAAATTTCAATTGGAAATATGCAAACATTTTAATCGCAAATTTCTAATTCCATACAGAATAAATTAGCGCAAAAAGGAATCTTGAATCATGATTCAACAATAAAGGTTTTCGCATGACCACATACCTTCATACATAGTGGGGCCAGAAGTGTCATGCAAAGAGGAATGTAGAAGAATTTGACAGATGTGGCCCCTATGGAAATGCTAGGGTGCGTGTGTGTGTGGAATATGTCAACAAAAAAATGCTTGTGTTCGTGTGTTTATGAAGATTGAAGAAGAAGTCAGCTGATCTTATGTATTCTCCTTTATTGTTCCTCCATGGTTACAGTTCATGCATGGTACAATAACTTAGAGGTAGGTGCATTGGCGAATTCAGAAACTACTTTTTTTATTTCCAAAGGTAGAGTGTAATGTCAAAATCCAAGCGAATTATAATCATGGCCAATAGGAATGAGCGAGTCCCAAGCGAATTCAGATTTTAACCACGGCGAAATATAAATTTGACATTACACTATACCAATTACAATAACAAAATACATGGGGATTTTCTGAATTCGCCCCTGCGCCTACCCGGTATATCTACCTTGAGTTCATGGTGTAATAAGGTGACGCAAGTAGGCAGCTATTTCATTCTGTTTTCCTCTTTCTCCTGTCATTCGGCTCTTTGAAAATGAAATTCCAATGTTGCCCCCACTTGATCCCAAAAAAGTGTTGTTTTTATGTGTATTTTAGGTTTATGAAGGAGCGACTTTTGGTAAAAATTTAAAACAATAGTTTTTATTTGTAATAAGTAGGGCAACCAAATATATGCAATGTCATATTTTTTCTGATTCGTTCTATTGAAAACGTTCAATTTATAAATTTGTTTCTAGAAATAACAAGTGGTTGACGTTTATTTTTTAGAGCATATTTTAATAATGACAGAATATTTTACTTGTAAATCAGTGGTCGGCGAAATCTGAAATGAGGTTGTGTTGGTGAGGACAAAACAAGTTCTCCGCATGCGCACCCTAGTAGGAAATTGATCCGCTTCAAGTGGAATATACATACGTATATGTAGAACAGACATTTTTGGTTTTTTGTTGTTTTTGTTTTTTGCCTTTGAAAGGAAAAAAACTTTTTAATGAAAAAAAAAAATCTCTTCTGAAAAAATTAAAGGGTGTTGGCTAAAACAGAGTGTTTGGAAAACAAATGTCATCCAAATAAGAGTACAAAAACTCTTTGTGAAATACTTCGCAATGGCTACGTTCAGAAGGTGCAGCCGTGGTGCAACAGTTGCGCAACTGTTGTGTTTTATCTTCTGAACGCAACGTTGAGTATTTCTGATCAACACGACATGTTGTGAGTTTGGAGACTTTTTTCCATCATAAATTTTTTACGCCAGTGGCGCACACAGAAAAATATTTTGGGGGGGTTTCAATATCCAACGGAAAATTAAAAAAAATACTTAAAACAAGTCCAGACAATATTTATTTAAATTTATGTTTGGGCATTAGGTCGTATGCACACATTAAACAAAGGCACCTTTTAAATCTCAATTCATTGCATTTTCTCTTTATTTAAACTAAAACAAACAAGTAAGGAAGCGTAAGTTCGAGTGGAATCGAACATTAGATACTCAGCTGTATGCTTTCATTGTTTGTTTGCGTTTATTCGATTAGGGTGTATTATATGAATCGAGTGCCGCATAAAGTGGGCGCAGCCACGCCCATTTTCAAAATTTTATCAATCATCCAACTAAGCATATAAATATTATTGTTAGTGCAAATTTGTAACTCTTTATGACTTCTAATTACAAATATGTCACGTTACAAATTCCCAAAGGGTCAAAGGGTGTTCCAGAAATATCTTTGTTAAAAAGTAGGCGTGGTCATAAACCGATTTCGCAAAATTTTTGTGAGCATGTATTACCATGTTATTAAAGTATACAAACTGACTTTCGTCATAACATCTCAATTATTTGTAGAGTTATGGGTTCCGAAATCTCTCTCTTTATCTGAAAAGAGGCGATCCCAACCCCATTTTCCAAAATTTTTGTGTTTTTGTTTTCGGTCTACTGTGGGACTCCTGCCACAAAATTTGAATGATATATCTGTATATTTGACAAAGATATCGCTCAAAATGTTTTTATTAGGCCCCTTAATAGTTCCCATATAAAAATGTGGGTGGGTCGTCAACCGATTTTGGAAATTTTTCGTCCAAAAATTTTCCTAAGTAAGTAAATTACGCGTACCAAATTTCATCGATATATCCGTAGGTTTCTGAGTTATGGCTTATAAACCTTTCAATGTTTGCCCCTTAATAAGTGGGCGTGGCACCGCCGATTTTCCAAAATTTCACCAGATTTCTTCTGTCACTCCAGCTCTATTAGTGACTGAGCTACAAAATATCCGATTTTTACTATATAGGGAAAGTTGGCGTGGTCATGGCCCGATTTCGCCCATTTTCAATACCAACCGTCCCAGTCTCGACACCTACTTGCATTCCAAATTTCATCAAAATATCTAAATTTTTGCGCGAGTTAGAGTGTTTACAGACGGACGGGCGGACGGACGGACATGGCTCAATCGATTTCTCTTATCACCCTGCTCATCTTGATATATGAGTTGAATTTTTTGAAGTGGGCCACCTAAAATTTTTTCGACGCCCATGTATTTTAATCAAAGTGGGTAGTATGACTCACAACGCTTAAACAAAAATACGTATTTAACAATTTTTCGAAATTCGAATTATTTTCAAAGTTATAGCTATCAACACTTTTCGAAGTTCCTCAGTTTTTGCGGATTTTCTCAAGATTGGTCAAACGGATTTTGCTAAATTTTGATATATATATAAAAGATGATATCTTCTAGCAAACTGCATTTCTTATTTTTGCAAATTATTTTTTTTGCAAACATTATTCGCAATTTTTATGTGCTGGACCGCGGTCGGATGGCGCTTTTGTATGATGTTGTTGGGCATTCCATAAGTAACTATTAGCAAAAAAAAAATTTTGGGGCACTTTAACGGCGCGGGAGTTACTTACATTCTTTACAGACTTATTTTTGTATGAAATTTTTTCTTTTTACTTACTGAGTACTACGAATAATTAATTAAAGCATGCATAACTCCCGCTCCCTTAGGGCCTTTTCACATTACTCGGTACGACATCGGATCGACATTTTTTGCTCGGTATTTTCAGCTTACCGAAACGATTCCGCGTTGCTGTGTTTTTCACACTTGTGGGAATACTTTCGGTGCGTAATCGGCAGAAAATAAGAAAACAAACATCGAAATTTGCAAAACAATATTTTTAACTTCAACAAATCACTCAATAATAACAATAATGTCTTCTAGCGAAAACGAAGACATTATAACTTGCTACATTTATAACCGAAACGAGTTTTTTACTGACTTTGTTCTTCTTCTTATATTACGCCGCAAAAATGTATGCAGTAATTCCTCAAATTTTACTGACCGGTCTTACCGCGTTGCGGTATACCGAAATTAATCCGCTCCGATTCATGTATGCCAGCCATGGGCGATTGAGCCCATATGGGTATTTACCCGTACGGGTCGCGTCGGCTCATTGCATGGGGACGGTGAAATAGGTAAATGTACCAGCTGGTGGGGAGAAGGACGAACTCAAACTGAGCATATGGTTGCCACACTTGGTAATTAATTCCAAAATAGGTATTTTTTTGCGGTTGGTAATTTGGTAACTATCAAATGATTTTAGTATTTTTCTTTTTCAATATGATAAAATTATTCTAAGGTATACTTAATTTGTTAATGTTAAAAATGTTTTTTTTTTAATTTCTACTAAAGCTATGACCAAAGAAAAATCAAACGAACTACAAACAAAATTCATTCATAGATGTGATTTACGTTTCAGATAATTTTTTTTTGTAAACCAAAGCAAGTGTACTTCTTTTAAGTTTCTTTTATCATTCGAATTATGAAGGCGATAATTTGTTAGTCTGTTTGTAATTTTTTGGTTATTTTGTTGGGAATTATTATCAAAATTTTTTTAGGATAGTGGCAACCAATATCAACCAATATTGAGCGCGCTAATGCATATTCGGCATTGAGAACAAGAGAGCATATATATATATACATATGTACATTAAGGTGGGGCCAATTTTTTTTTTTTTGGAAATTCAATTTGTTCCAAAGCCAGAACGGCACCTTCCTATCCCAGAAATAAGCCTGTAAAATTTTATTGACCTACTCGCATGTATTTTCCCTTAAATTTGGTATACATTTTATATATGAAAAGTAAGGTGGGTAAAAGGGGGTTGACCCCCGCTGGGGGGTGTTATGGAACGCACTGTAAAATGTATATGAAATTAAAGGGAATCAAAATACCTATCGAATGGTATAAAAATATTCGAAATCGGTTCAGTAGTTTTTAAGTAATTGCAATTTAAAGAATGCATAATATAAACTTTGACCTTTAATAACTTTTGTTGTTGTTGTTTCCAAAAAAAAATTCACTTTAATACTCAGCTTAGCCATGTTTATCAATCCTCATACTTGGTTTTTTGCTTTTATAATTTTCAAAATTTCATATCTGTACCAGATCGTGCTTTCAACTTTGCGGGGCTGGGGGCAGCTCAAAATGTCATCCTATGGCCATAAAATTTTGTGGGGTTCATTAAGGCAACTTTTCATTGGTACGTTCAAAAAAAAAAAAAAAAAAAAGCTCCATATGTTTTCACTCCACCTTAATGTACATGCCAAAAGCACAAAGCACACTTGCTTCAATAACGACACAACACAATTTTCTGAATCGATACTTAGTAGTGAGAATCAGTGTTATTTATTTGTTATGAAATTTTATGGTCATAGATGAAAATTAAGGGCTTTATTTAAAAAATATTGTTGCTTTAGTATAGCAGCTTACTTCCATATATAGCGAAGAAGACATAAATTGGTTTTTTTAAATTATGACACTAATGAAGTAAATGGCATCGGAGTTCGAAAGCAATAGCGAGAAAGAAACTGCAAAATTAGCAAGCATGGGCACCACCACAAGCGAACAAGCAGAGAGCGTGAGCATGTAGTAGTGTGCTTAAAATTGCACAGTGAGGCAAAATTCAAAAATTTTTCGTAACTTCGTGTGTTGATGAAAATTTAATTATATCAGATTTTATAGCATGGAAATAGAGGTTATATTAAAAATAGGTATGTTTGTAGATACTAATTTAATAAAAAATAAATGTTGATTGATTTCGATTCACATTCGAATTAATTGCAATTTCAATATAAAAGCATACAAAATTAACCCATTTTCAATTTTAAAGAGTTGAAAATGGCATAAAAAATTATACTTCATTTGATTTCAAATGGCTACATTTAACACTATTGAGAATATTTAAAATAAAAAAATAATAAATTTCCCAACCAATCTTAAACATTTTAAAAAAATTTCATACATCAGTCGCCCACTGTTGTTACGGACAAAAAAAGGCATCAACCTGCTTCCATCACTGTTGAAGGCGAACTGAATCGTTTTCTCGCTGAAATAATTATGCTCTGAATTTGTGTACGTATACATTTTTTTTACGCTCGCAGCACAAAGAGCTCTCTTTGCCCATGTCCGAAAATTAGCGATTGTACAGAATTGCCGCTGAGGCCACTAAAGTGACAATTTGAAACTTTTTTAAGAGCCAGGCTACCGGAACCCAACTTTTTTAAAATATGCAATATTTGAACCTTTTTAAACATTTGGGCCACTTTTGGTCCTTTTTTACTTTCAAACCTATAATGTAATAAATATTTTTTAGTTTTTTTCTTAAATATAAAAAAAGCTTTTTTACGTTTGTTTTTACATGGCCGTTTTCTGCTACTGTTGTTGGTATGTAAATTGTAATAAAAGGAAAATTGAGAATTAAGCAAAACAAAGCTGACGGCGGTGGTAGCTCAATGGGATGCTATTGGCTTACCAATCGAAACGACTTAAGTTCGATCCTCGGATGAGGCCGCCTGAAGAAGTCTGATGAGGGGATGTGGTGGTCTCCGAAATGGATCCATAACCTCTACCAAAAAAATTTTTTAAATTTTTCTTAATTAAAAACTGGCCAATAGCTCATATAAAATTCACATAAAAAAGCCTCTTTGTTACCTTTTCACTTTTCATTAGCAATTCTCCGCTGCGAAGGAAAACCCCGAAAAAGTTATTTGGGAGTAAAAATTTTTAGAATGCAAGAAAATTGTTTTAACAAACCGAAATAGAAGAGTTTTCGCACAACGTGGGGGAATGAAAAACAACTTAAATGAGAACTAGTTGTGAATTTGTTGCAAATATGTTAACGCTGCCAGCAGTGCATCAGCAGAAAGATTATTTTCAAAACTTTCACTATTTAAGACCAAGGGTACAATCCGCTTGCAAATTGCTTTAAGCATTAAATAAACCACAAAAATATATAAAAATGTGTTTCTAGCTAAAAAAAATTTGGGAAACACTTTTTTTTTACTTTTTTCGGCCACTTTTCGAAATTTTTTAGCGGCAACACTGCACATTTTATTATTGGTGAATTCCTCTCTCTATATAAAACAATGTGGTTTTCATTTTTAGTGTTTCCGTACGCGCTAGAGGTGGGAAACTATCGATAGTCCTACCATCGATAGTTTTTGATAGTTTTAAAAAAACTATTGATAGTGTCCGATAGTCGTAAAAAAATAAACCATCGATAGCACTATCGATAGTACTATCGTATTGAAATAAATATAGATTTGTTCACTGAATCTCTTATAACATTGTAATTTTTCTGCTGAAAACAGCTATTAAATCACAGTGTAAAATCAGGATGATATTTAATATTTCGTTAAAATAATGAAAAAAAGAAGATGAATGCCGGAAAAATAATTAATAAAAAATTACAAAAAAAATGTTTGGTTCGCCATAACTCCGTCACTTGAACGTCGATTTTAATTATTTTTGCTTTGGTGGAAATGATATTTCATCCTCTGCAAACGTAACATAAAAACTGGTAATAGCGAAGATATTGACAGACTTGCAAGCGTATTTTTTTTTTCTTAGCTCAAAAACTGAAACTTTAAAATATTTCGAAAACTGTTTCTTTCAAAAAATCTACAAAACTGGAACCGCCTTTTATTCAGTCTGCAAACGTGCAAATCAAAACATTTTGTAAATATGTACACACTAAATTCATACAACTTTCAATAGCTGGTACTCTGAAATAGCAATGTGCAATATGGAGGTGTGTAAAGGTTATAAAACTATCGATAGTACACATTACCATCGATAGTTTTTGATAGTTTTGAAAAAACCATCGATGGTCTTCGATAGTCTGAAAAAAAATAAAATATCGATACTATCGATAGTGCCATCGATAGTTTCCCAACTCTAGTACGCGCTGTGCGATGAACATCACTTAAGGCGGAGTGTACATCTACTTCGATATCGCCTTAGCTCCCCTTTCCCCGGAAATTATGCAGTGCCCACGAAAGCCCATGATCGCCCCTCTGCTGCGTTTATGTGCCTTGCGGCGCCCATCCCTGATGTATGCAACACTAATGTGAAAGTGCCAATTGAAATACATGTGGTCAGTAAGGTTTCGGTATACTTTCGGTAAAAACCAAAAATGTCGATCCGATACCGCACCGAGTAATGTGAAAGCGCTCTTAAAGTGCCCCAAAATTTTTTTTTTGCTAATAGTTACTAATGGAATGTCCAACAACATCATACAAAAGCGCCATCCGACCGTGGTCCAGAACATAAAAATTGCGAATAATGTTTCCAAAAAAAATTATTTGCGAAAATAAGAAATGCAATTTGCTAGAAGATATCATCTTTTATATATATATCAAAATTTAGCAAAATCGGTTTGACCAATCGTGAGAAAATCCGCAAAAACTGAGGAACTTCGAAAAGTGTTGATAGCCATAACTTTGAAAATACAGTAGAATCGCACAAAAGTTAACCAAATGGTCCCAAGGGCATTTAACTTTTCCAGGTGGTTTTTAAATTTGATAGAATACGGTAATAACCATAATTTTTGGGATATAACATATCAAATTTATTTGAATATCTCAGTTTTAATCATTACAAAACAGAAACTTAGATTTAATTTACATAAATAAAATTTTCTAGCCATCCATCACTTGCATACAAATTTTTTCCAGGGTACATTTTGGCAAATTCAAGCTTAGCTCTTGATTTTAAAATTTGACCACTAATTGCACAATTGCGTTGCCTTTGGTTCAAACACCAGTTATACAAGCTTGCCTCGAGAACGGGACTTGTGCAAAGTTTTCTTGGTTGCCAATTCCTATGTGCTTTCCACTGCCTCCAAAATTTCATATAGTTTTTTCTTTATTTTTGAAATGGCCACTTTAGATACACTATAATCTAATGCCAAGCGGTTTCTGTGAATACCTTCATCAAGTTTTCTTAAAATATCAGCTTTTTGATGTAAATTCAATCTAATTTGCGATGGTTTATTCCGCTTTGTTGCCATTTTTAACACACAAACTATGTTTACACCACTCAATAGTTCAAACGACTAACTACATTTGTACCTCGCGACACCGACAATAATTTTTTACACAGAAATTCGGAGAATGCACGCAAACTCCGGGAATACATAGAAACAAGGGGAATGAGCTTGTTTTTTCTGAGAAATAAACGGTTGGATTTGAAAAAAATCGATAAGCTCAGAAAAGTTAACCAAGAGTTAACTTTTTAGAGCCGTACATGTGCGCTCAAATTTGGTTAACTTACCCGAAGGTTTAACTTTCTCGCGAGTTAACTTTTGTGCGATTCTACTGTAATTCGAATATCGAAAAACTGGGCCAAACGTATTTTTTTTGTTGTTGTGAACTATACAAAAAAGTTTCAGAAAGATAGTACAACTTCGAAAAAAAGTGGCCCACTTCAGAAAATTCAACTCATATACATATAAGTCTATATCTATCTCGATTATTTCATTCTGTTACAATCCACCGTTATGTGATTAAAACTATAATACTCTGTGTACTAGTACAGCTGAGTCAAGGCCGTAGCCAGGATTTCATTTGGGGGGGGGGGGGGGGGCT
This sequence comes from Urophora cardui, assembly GCA_960531455.1. Classification (NCBI taxonomy): domain Eukaryota; kingdom Metazoa; phylum Arthropoda; class Insecta; order Diptera; family Tephritidae; genus Urophora; species Urophora cardui. The sequence continues at coordinate 80,946,215 of OY482671.1, read as the reverse complement.
TAACTAAAAAAAACATTTGAAATTCAAATTACATACATGTCTGCCCCGTTTGCTATGCTATGTGCATGAATAATTAGGTTTCGCTTATCACCCATATTAAAATTTTAAATTAAGCTCTTACCCAATTAAGTTAATTATAAGTTTATGATTTTGTTAAACAATTTCTTAGACATGCCAAAAGCAAAACCGCAGTTATCTATATCTTCTGGAAACAGGCGCCAAATTAGGTTCAGAAGAGACGGGACAGTCGCTGAACATGCAAATCGTTTAGAGAACTCACGGTTGCGTGGAATGCAGAGGAGACATGTGGCGATTCATACGAAATCAGCATTTAACTACAGACCGGATTTAAACTATATGGAACATTCTTCCCATTTCATGGGTCGTATGAGTGAAATTTGCGTTTTTTTGTAAGTCCCAAGGGCAAACATTTAGCTATATTGGGGTAGACCATCGCAACGAGGTGTTTTCTCACGGTCAAATGTATGTCGCTCTGTCGCGAACTGGTTCGCCACAAAACCAGAGTTTTCTTATACCTGGAAATGGCAACAAAACAAACAATGTTGTGTTCACGGAAGTTTTTAATTAATGAACAAGATGTACCTTATTTTATGAACTAATTTGCCTACTAATGTACACAGAGCCAAATAATCCTCATAAAAATAAGAAGATGGTCTCTTTGAACAGCTTCGTGGCCCAAAAAGAGGACAGAAGTCAGAGATTGGGATTGATCCCTGCCATCCCCCCCTAAATACGGCCTTGAGCTGAGTAGAATAAACCTCAGCTAATATCCACAGCATACTTTTAGGGAAATGTCTCCACACTGCTTGTTTCTAAACATAATCAGTAGTTGGGGTAAGTGGAAAATTGAATTAAAATAAAAATTTCGTGCTAAGCACTATAAAAAAAAACTTTCAAGTATAATCAGTAGTTGTTGACAAACATTGGCAATGTACATCCACGAATATTCATAGATTTTACAACATGTATTTACATATTTACCATTTTTTATAAAATTATTTTTTGTATGGTGTTGTCAAATTTTGGGGGGGGGGGGGTTAACACCCCAAAAAGGATTAGTTTGACAGCATCCATACATTATAAATAACTTCCCGCTATATAATAGAGCTCCAGATTTTTTTTGAACATTTTCGAGTAGCCCGAACAAATGTTGTTCAAATGCTCGAACAGCCGTTTGTTTGTTTATTACCCGTATGTTTGTACGGGCATTTGAACAATTCGGGCATTTTGAAGTTTGTTTTTTTCTTTTGTTTTCTATTTTTTTTCTTCTTCATATCGTTACCTTAATTCACAAAGGCCCTAATTGACATTTTTTTCGGAACTGCGTTTATCGCAGATTGTAGTAGGATATATTAAAATACACCTTCCCTCAAAATTTGATAGCGATAGTTACAAAAGTAACGAAGTTATACCACTTTTTAAAAAGCCCTATCTGCATATGCTGAAAATCTATAAATTAAAAGGCCCTAACTACATTTGCTACAATATGCAGTAGTACAAGGTGAAAGTGTTTGGCAGGCTTTGTGTTATAAATTTTGGACTCCATGCATGCTTAGATGGTTGTTTTTACCAAAATCGTAACACTGTGTTATCAAATGCTTTGCTAAACTTTTGTATGGAAAATAATGTTATAGAACATAAATATTTAGTAAAAGGACATACACAAATGGAATGCGAGGCTACACATTCTCTTATTGAAAGAAAAATTTCTAAAAAACAAATAAACTTACCATCTCAACTTGTACAACTTATCCGCGAGACTCGAAAAAATCCTAGTCCAATTCAAGTTCACCACCTAGAGCATAGTTTTTTTTTTTTTTTTTTGAATTTTGAAAATATTCCCAAAAAGGTACTCAACGATTCGACCTGGTATGTAATATGTACATATATTCCTAGTGCATTAAACATATCTAAAATTATATTATGGTGTTTCCTTTTCAGGAAGAATGTCAGGAGACTCCACAGTCAACATGCGTCGTGCCTTAGGATATGATCCTTCGGGACCTCAGAGAGCCAGCAAAAATTTTGAAATAGTAAAGCCCAGCTTATTACATAATCAACAACTTCCAATCTCTAAAAAGAAATGGGAAAATCTATAGGATCTAAAAATATCATTACCTAAAGATTGCCATTCTTTTTATAAAAACTTGCCCTTTAAAAATTAATGAAATTTTCCTATATTATGTATGTATGTACATATGTGTATTGCAGCAATTTGCAAACAAAGAAAAATATGTCTTGCTCTCAGAAAGAGAGAAACTTATGCAAATTTACTGGCATTTCAACGAACAGAACTTTGTCAAAATTTGCAGCAAATCAGCTGTTTGTCTTTATTCACAAGTGCATAACAAAATTAAAATTTTACGAAATGGAATCGAAGCGAAAGCTAAATATGCAGTGTCCTATGTTCTACACAAAAGCACTGTGGATTGGTCCAGGAATAAATCCTGAAAAGGAATTCTGCCGGCTGAGGGTTATCTTTTTAAAGTGCGGCCAAAGGCCATCTACGCAAAAAGGTATTTCCTCGGTAATAGTGCGCAGTTTTGGTGTTTTGTTTGGTGGATTTTACAACTTTACCAACAAATATCTCATAAACTTTAAGTTTCCGGCAAGTTTTTATTTCTGTTATGACACCTGTGAAAAAGTTATTTTTTCGGGGCGTGAGACATTGTAGCATTACATAAATACACCACACTTACAGTTGTTGTCATGTACACATAATTTATTGTGTACACATGTACCACACACATTGTCAAAACAGACTGACCCAAATAAATTCCGTTAAACCCCAGCGGGAGTTTAACATCAAATATATACACCGCCACATACGGCGCCTCCAGTTACATTTGTTGCATTTTGTCAAGTGCATTGCCCGAGCGGTCACAATGACCAACTGAACGACAGCGTCAGTTTGTCAATGTGCACCGACGAAATATTTATGATTCACATATGCTGACACAGCATACGTTGAACACTCTTTCTTTTTGTATATATGTATTAATGTAAGTTATTGTAATAATTTTTGGTATATAAGGAAGTGAAAGTGAATAAAGAATTCAATTCATTTTTGAACACAAAACAATTTGTCTCATTCCTTCTACCACACGTAATATGGCGATCCTGCCAGTTTTGGGTGAAACTTATGAACGAAAAAATTTGCTGAAAAGCGAAATCGTTCATAAGGACTAACCAGTTCCGCGGGCTACAACTACGGATCTGGATACATACAAGGCAACTGCTTATGAGTAAATAAAAAATTGGTTTACACAACTGACCGCATATGGTATTTCGGATTGAATGATATTATTAGTCGAGACGTTAGATGGTCGAAAATAAAAAAAAAAAAAAAAAAAAAAACCTATTACCACGCACCACGGGTTTGGATAAAACACGTCAAGATTTCGCGACGAAAAACGATGATCGCTGCATATCTGTACTGAATCCAGCAAAATTAGAAAAGTCGGCAGAATTAATTCGATGGTTAGTGCAGCGTACCGGCTTGCAGGAAAGATCACTACTATTAGCAGCAACAAATAGTTCCAGTATTTTTGGGGATGGACAAAGGACTATGAAGCAAATAGTGGAATATAGCAACAGCAACTTTAATGCTAGCTTTGATGCGCCTTCTACCTCAGCTTCATCATCACTATTCGGTTCAATATCGAGTCCACTACAGCCACCACCACAACAACAAAGAGGAGCAACATAAGTATAAATTTAATATTAAGTTTATAATGAATTTAGCAGCCTAACGGCCGCTACAACAAACAGCAATTAACTTTGCTTAGGGACATTATTTTTATATACGTATATTTTTTTTCTGACATTAGGGTCTCATTTTAAATAAAACAATCTCAACATAAATTGAGTAAATTTGAATGCTAGTTTATTTTTAATTCGGTATAAATACATATCCCTTATGGATAGTGCTTTGCCAGACGACTTCAATTATGAGGCCTTAAATAAGATAATAGACCAACTAGGGCGTGAAAACACGAACACTACTCGTAGGTCAAGAGCTCGTACAATAGGCAGTGATAGGCATCAGCTAAATTGGTTAAGGCAATTTTGGATATACATAGGAATGGGCAGAACACCCACGATAGAAGATTTATTGTATCCTTCCACGTTGGTAGAGGAAACAAATAGGGCACTCAGGAGAGCAGAAAATTAAAAATTAAAAATTAAAAATTTTTTTACTTATTGCTGAATAAATAAATATTAATAAAAATTTTTTTTTAATTAAAAAATCCTTTTTTAATATGTCACAAGACATTAAAACGCAGGAGGAATTCAATAAAATCTTTGATAGATGCGTTAGCACTATAAGGGAATTCATAAAATTTGCTGAGGAACACCTCAAAAATAAAAAAGAAGGCCCAAAACCAATAACCATAGAAGAGTATAGAAAAAGAAACAAGGCTAAAAGGGAAGATATCCCCAAGATACCGTCACCGGTAGTAATAAAAAAAAAAGGAAAAGGGCAGGTAAAAGAGTAAGGAAAAATCAGGAAATAGCCGAAGCTTATAGGTTATTAAACTTAAGTACTAATAAGGAAGATAGAATAAAATTAAGATGTAAAATTAGAGAACTAAGAAAAAAAAAATATAAATGAATAAATGAATAAATAAATAAATTTAAAATTTAAAATTACATAAACATGGCATGGTGGAAGACCGCATTGAACGGTATATTAGTAGCTATAGCAGGATATGAGGTAGGAAAAGAAACCTCTGAAGATAAAAATAATGAGAACAAAATAGCTAAATTCGAATCCCATCCAATTCTAGAAGATAAATCAGAAATCTCTGATAAATGGTTAGTAATTTTTATATGCGTAAGTACATTTTTAATTGTCGCAATTACAATTTTAATAAAAAATTATATAAAGAACAAATTGAGACAATTTAATAATACACAACAACGTGTGTAAGCAAAAATTTGAGATAATAAGACATGAGTCAATGGAAGGATATCTATGATACATTAAATGAAGAAAAATTAAAAGCTAGCAAATCGTACAAGTGCATAAATAAAAGTACCCCTATTACAACAGAAACAATAATAAAGCACTTGAACACCATTTTGGAAGCCCTAAATAACATAATACAAGTAATTAAATCAGTAAAACTTACCGTAGAACATCAAAAAGAAGCTTATTTAATTTTCGCTACCGTACGAGATAAATTAGTAGCTTCTTTAGCTAGATATAACATAGAAATAACAATACCAACCACAATAGAGGAGGAAATTCAAATAGATTTTTCATCACTCCTATCTGAACGTGTTCCTAGCCGAACCCCCTCACCTTCATTAAGTCAAGCCACATCGGTGGAAGAAATTAAAATAGACATCCCAGTAATAAACGTCAAAATGCCACAGACCGTAGTAGAATTTATCAAAACTGCTTCGTCAGTACTACCAGAGTTTGATGGTAAGCCAGAAAATTTACACAGCTTCCTAGATGCACTCGATATACTTGAGCAAATCAAGGATACACACGAGGCATTGGCTATTACCATGATAAAGCCAAAGTTGAAGGGTACAGCAAGAAATTTTATCAGTAACGAGACCACAATCGAACAGATTAAAAATAAATTAAAAAGCGCAATAAAAAGTGAATCAGTAGAAGTTTTAACCGCAAAACTCCTGAACATCCAACAAAGTAGCAAAACTGCTAACCAATACACAGCAGAAATAGAAAAAATCACCAGGTCATTAGTAGGAGCATACATCTCGGATGGGCTAGACCCCGACTTAGCAACGAGATATGCAACACAGGCAGCAGTTAAAGCCATGTGTAAAAACTGCTCTAATGACAAGGTCAAAATGATCATGCAAGCGGGAACGTTCACAACAATGAGTGAGGCAATTTCTAAATTTACCAACAGCTGTACCGAAATAAAGGACAGCCCAAACACAGTTTTGAACTTATGACAGCAGTACCAGAGTAATCTCTGTGGAGATTACCAAAATGGAAGATACAGACCACAGCCAAGTTACAACGACAATTCTAGGTCCAACAATGAAACTCCAGTAGAGACACCGATCGAGTGGCGTAATTTCAGCGGAGTGAATCCATTGCCGAACGAGCTGGTACGAGACATAAAGGTACGACTGGACCAGAGTGGCAAGACGAGACAGACCTTCCGCCACATGACAGCAGGAACATGGTTCAAGGTACGAGTAACAAGAGCCGGAGTGGTTACTATCACAATTCTAGAGAGAAATAAGAGGGGCTTGAAGCTTAGGGCCCTCACAAATTGACCATACGTAAATAAATCGAATTGAATACGGCTGACGTGCAAACGCTGCCTAGAGAGAAAAATAGGAATAAGGCTGATGTGCAAACACTGCCAATAGAGAAAAATAAGAATACGGCTGACGTGCAAACGCTGCCAATAGAGAAAGGCTGATGTGAAAACACTGCCAATAGAGAAAACAGGTATACGGCTGATGTGAAAACACTGCCAAGGCTGATGTGAAAACACCGCCAAGAGAGAGAAATAGGAATACGGCTGATGTGAAAACACTGCCAAGAGAGAAAGGTAGAAACTAAAGAAAAACAAAAAACCAATTACGACAAAATAGTTATAGTAAGGAAATTAAGATAGGAGATTTATAGGCGAATTCTGTAACTCCGTCTCATCTCAAGTCACAAAATTTGAGATTTGAGACATGAGACATTTTTAGTGACTTGAGCCATTTTTGGTATTCTGTAAGCCACAGTCACTAAAAATTTCACCAAAGACTGTGGTGAAAATGTACTGAGACTGTTAGAGATAACAAAATAATTTAACGAATACTCACTAATCGATTACATACGAAAATAGGTTTTGGAAATGAATTTATGAGCAATATATTGCATTAAAAAAAAAGCGTATCATTACTACTTATCACTTATAAAAATAGTTATGAATATAATGTTTTATGCGTGTTTTATCTGAACCGATTCGCAAAAAAAGTCATGTAACGTAAAACATTGAAATATCGATAAATATCGTATCACATCACTATTTACACTTGATCGAAATGGCGGAAAAAAGTAAGTCAGCAAAACCAGCAAAATTTTATTATTTTGCTAATTTCATACAAATAAACTTGTTTTATTGCAGAAAATAGCAAGCGAACAAGCAAAGAGCAAACAAATTGTAAGTTTTTATAAATTTTGACGCTTTATTTAGTTCACCTCAATGTTTTCTTTATTTTGTGACCTCCTCGCCACCAGGTCACTAATTAGTGACGTATTTTTTGAGACTTGAGACGTGAGCTCGCTTACGGAATACCAAATTGTCTCAAAATCAATCTCACCACGAAAAAGTCTCCAAAAGTCTCTATTAGTGACTTGAGACAGCTTACAGAATACTAGTATTAGTTTTAGTTAGAGAAGAGGCCTCCCATAAGTTAGAAAATAGATATACAGGATATTATAAAGTTAAAAGTATTGATAGGAATAACAATTATACTCTCATTCCAAATAGCATAGGAGATAGTAATAAAAACAATAAGGAAATCATAATACATAAGAATAGGCTTAAACCAATTTAAAATTAGGTACTGCACTTTATACAATAATAATAATCTAGTAATAACATAAATACATATGCATTCCAGTTTACTCAATTTAATAAACAGGCACAAGCCAACGAAAAAAAAAAATAATAAATGTAATGTACTAAAGATATGTATAAATATACAATACGAACCAAATGTAAAAAGAAAAGAAAAACAATAATAACGTTCATGTACAAATAAAAATGCAATGCAGGCAAAAGCAGATGAATAATAAAATTTTATGCAAAACAGGCAATATGAGCCGAAAAGCAATTAATAAATTTTGTCAACTCAGACAAACGTTAAGTGGGTCACTAAGTCATTCAAATAGATATATATAGTTGAATACAAATATATATATCTATTTTTTTTTTAAGGGGGAAGGTGTAGCATTACATAAATACACCACACTTACAGTTGTTGTCATGTACACATAATTTATTGTGTACACATGTACCACACACATTGTCAAAACAGACTGACCCAAATAAATTCCGTTAAACCCCAGCGGGAGTTTAACATCAAATATATACACCGCCACATACGGCGCCTCCAGTTACATTTGTTGCATTTTGTCAAGTGCATTGCCCGAGCGGTCACAATGACCAACTGAACGACAGCGTCAGTTTGTCAATGTGCACCGACGAAATATTTATGATTCACATATGCTGACACAGCATACGTTGAACACTCTTTCTTTTTGTATATATGTATTAATGTAAGTTATTGTAATAATTTTTGGTATATAAGGAAGTGAAAGTGAATAAAGAATTCAATTCATTTTTGAACACAAAACAATTTGTCTCATTCCTTCTACCACACGTAATAACATTAATGGACAATTTTCCCATTTAAGTAGTATACTACCTCCTATTTGCGATTCAACAACGCAGAATCCCGAGAGTGCAGACGATTATCCCACTGCGCTGTCATTAACACGTTTCCTTTTAGCTGGTACCTTATTAAACAAATTAAATCATTTAAATAAACTTTATAAATTAAAGTAATATAATTTTCTCACTTCATTTTCTATTGAATCACATATATTCCCGATTTTCTTAGTTTTTTGTCTTGAAATCACTTTCGACTTTTTTTTTTAAATCGCAACCATATGATCGCAAATCATATGTTTTTTCAGTCTACTGAACTTTGCAACGACAAATTTTGTCAGTAAAACTTTGCAGCTTTCTCCGTCAATGAACTGTCAAAATTTCGCTCTCTTCTACAAATTTGACTGAGTTTTTGCCTCAAAAAACGCGATTTTGCAGTTTTTTCTGCAATTTGCAGCAATTTTCTGCCGCCGAACGGTCCTATTTTTTTGTTTTTAAGCTCGAATGTTTGTACGGGCATTTGAACAACAAACGGGCTTCAAACAAAAACGATCAATTCGAACTGTTCGATACCCGGGTATCTAGAGCTCTACTATATAACTTGATTCACTACGTATATATTTTCATTTGGATTTTCAAATACAAATTTGAATTCCTTTTTCCACATTTGACATTTCTTCTTCTTCTTGCTAGTGTCTTGCTAGTGGAAATTTGTCCAGTAAAAAAGTTAGTGGAGCTATCATTGCCGCTCTCACCAGTTTCGTTCAGTGCTCTCTCAATTTACGTTCTCTTTTACTGGAGAGAAACCAAAGAAACACAAATTATATGTGAAATCTAAAAATTAGTGTTTATTACCGTTAATTAGTGTATAAAGAAACAAAGCTATTGGTATCGAATTAAAGGGGTTCATTCCAATTTTCCAGTTGGTGCTCCAAATAGAGACCAAAACGTGGACCCGGATGGCCCCAAATATTTTTTCGTAATATTGGTATCAAATTAAAGGTGCTGATCAGGGTATCCATATATATTTTACACTATACGGAAATCTCAATCGGTTCCCGGGATTGAGGCCGACGCATGGACCTAAATAGCCCCCGAAATATTTTTGACCATTATTGGTATCATATATGGAGTTCATTCCATTTCAATTTTCCAGTCGGTTCTCTAGATAGAGACCAAAACGTGGACCCGGATGACCCCAAATATTTTATCGTAATATTGGTATCAAATTAAAGGTGCTGATCAGGGTATCCATATACATTTTACACTATACGGATATCTCAACCGGTTCCCGGGATTGAGGCCAAAACATGGACCTAAACAGCCCCCGAAATATTTTTGACCACTATTGGTATCAAATTAAAGGTATCAATCAGATCTTCAATAGAGAGTTCATTCCATTCCAAATTTCCAGTCGGTGCTCCAAATAGAGACCAAAACGTGGACCCGGATGGCCCCAAATATTTTTTCGCAATATTGGTATCAAATAAGGGTATCAATCAGAGCTTCAATAGGGAGTTCTTTCCATTCCAATTTTCAGTCGGTTCTACACATAGAGACCAAAACGTGGACCCGGATGACCCCAAATATTTTTTCGCAATATTGGTATCAAATTAAAGGTATCAATCAGAGCTTCAATAGGGAGTTCATTCCATTCCAATTTTCCAGTCAGTTCTCTAGATAGAGACCAAAACGTGGACCCGGATGACCCCAAATGTTTTTTCGCAATATTGTTATAAAATTAAAGGTGCTGATCAGGGTAGCCATATATATTTTACACTATACGGATACCTCAATCGGTTCTCGGGATAGAGGCCGAAACATGGGCCTAAATAGCCCCCGAAATATTTTTGGGCATTTTTGGTATTAAATTATTCATTCCATTCCAATTTTCCAGTCGGTTATCCAAAATATATTAGTAATCATGATGTACACCGATATGTGCACCGGATGGCCATGGAAAGTTGTTGATAAGGAACGTGAAACGGGGAGAGAGAGAGTAGTATAAGAGGAGGAAGAGATAGGGGGAACGGGAAATGCTGACTGGTGGGGAGACCGATAGGGAAGGGAGTGGCATAGTGTGGTTTGTCGCGGCGAAGTGGGACGGGTATTTGCTAGTCAATTATAAAATTGGAAAAATACACTAAATTGGCAACAAATATGAATAAATTCAATATGCAACTTTTTGCCAAGTATTTATATGCATATTATGTACCTTACTAAATTGTAAACTCCTTTCTCGGAATATATATTAACGAGACCACTGTGGTGTGGCGGGCAGTGGCTAGTCTGCCATACCAGAGGTCACGGATTGGATCCCCACCACGATCCGATAAAAATTACTCCCACCCGCCGGACGCTTATACATAGTTCAGGAAATATTTCTTGTTAAAATAATGTATGTGTAGAACACCTTTTTGCGTTAGCGGCCTTCGGCCGCGCTTTAAAAAATTACCCTCAGCCGGCAGAATTCTCTTTCAGGAGAACTTCAATATTATAATTTAATAATAGTTGAAAGTGTTAAAATTAGATTACTGAATATATTTCCTGAAAGTTTCACTGAAAAATTCCCAGTAGTTTGTAAATAAATGAAATTGGTTCATTATATACAAGCTGAGCCTGGATAGACAATAAATTCTAATTAAACCAAAATTATTCGGATTTTAAAAATACCGGTCACTATAGGCAGTGGGTGGCACACCCTCTGAGAGTATTTCTGTAGTGGGTCGGCTTCAGTATAATGCGCCCGCCGTATTTATTTTAAAACCACTGGAACTTTTAGGAAATGTTCTATCGATGTTAATTTTACTAATTTTAACACTCCCAATCGCTCCGCAGATATAATTCGAGAAAGGAAATTTTGCTAGCTGGCACTATTTATTTTAAAGCCCAGCCAAATATAATTTTGACAGTTACAAAGATAAACTTTTGGGCGAAACTGGACAACGATACAATTTGAAAACGTAAAATAAATATATGTATCCATGTAATGATCTGATCTTTTGTTTTTAAATATTTGTGTTACTTGTGTATGTATGTAATTACAAATTGTAAAAATTCCCAATAAACACAACGGATTCGCCTCGAATTCGCGTCGGATTCGCTTTCTCTGATTATATTATCGCGGCAATAGTTCGCGGCGATAGATCGGCGAATCCGAATTCGTAGGCATGTCACCTATCACTAGCTATTCGAGAATTTCTTCATTCTCGGATCGCTGGCGATTCGAATTTTTTATCATTAGCGATTCGAGAATCTGTAATTTCTCTGATCGTTGGCGATTCGAAAATTTGTACATTCTCGGATCGTTGGCGATTCGAATTTTTTATTACTAGCGATTCGAAAATTTGTTCATTCGAATTTTTTATCATTAGCGATTCGAGATTTTTTATCAATGGCGATACGAAAAATTAAAAATTATCGGATCGGTGGCGATTATTGGCCATTTCAGAGTTTGGTTTAATGGCAATAGGTTAGATCCGCATTAAATAATATAAAGCATTTAACAGAAATGTGCTCATTTTGCAATTACCTTAAGAAATGCAGATTTAATGACATTAAAACTACTGACACAAGTAAACATAACTTTCATGACATAACAAAATGTTTTCAAATAAATTTAAGCGGTAGTATTTATTTTGTTCCTTTGCTGCAATAAATAAAGTTAAACAATTTTGATTAAAACTGATTTAATCTACTTTCGGATTTGCCGCGAACTCGAGGAAAATAAAAAAAAGTGATATCGCGAAAACTGATTTTATCGGACTTGCCGCGAACTCGAGGCGAGTCCGAGAAATTACATTCGCGAAAATCTGCTTTCGCGAACTCGCCTCGAATTCGCCGCGATATCATCCTCGCGGCTGTGTTTATTGGGGTTTACTTAGCCCATTGAGCTAGGTAAAATTACGACACTAGAATTCACCAGGAATACTGCCAAAATTTCACTCCCTTATGTCAAAATTTCATTTTTTCTACCGATTGGCACACAGCCTAAACGAATAATATTCGAGGGAAAAATTCGAATAGTACTATTCGAATAATAGTAGTATGTACGTACATGCATAATTTGGGAATTTCACTTGCCTCCGCGCAAGCCAGAGTACGTATATGTATATATTAGTACATGGTGTAAAAATGAACTTAATCTGATGACAAATTCTCCCACCCTCCATATAACGGGTGACGCGAAAAACCATTAAAATGCATTTATTTTCGAAACTAATTAAGTAACAATGCTGACATTCAGTATGCAAGCTTCTTTGATGAATATTAGTACATGGTGTAAAAATGAACTTAATCTGATGACAAATTCTCCCACCTCCCATAAAACGGGTGCCGCGAAAAACCATTAAAATGCATTTATTTTCGAAACTAATTAAGTTGGAATGCTGAGGGGCAATTATATATATAGGTATAAGCATATATTTGTAACTACTTCAAAAATATTTATTTAATTATCTTTCGTAGTCTGGAGTTTCGTAGTATATACGAAAATTTCGTATATACTACCACTTACTTTCGTAATATCTGTGGTCACAAGCCATAACCGCTTAAGTCGACTTAAGACTAAATTGAGTTATGTATACCACGCTATTATACATTAAAAACTCTACATTTCTGTAAAACCCCATACCTATAACTTATTTCAATCAAAAGATATTAATAACAAGTAAGGAAGCCTAAGTTCGAGTGGAATCGAACATTAGATACTCAGCTGTATGCTTTCATTGTTTGCTTGCGTTTGAAGGAAACACGGTGTACTTTATATTAAGCGAGTGCTGCATAAAGTAGGCGTAGCCACGCCCATTTTCAAAATTTTTATCAGTCATCCAACTAAGCATATTAATATTATTCTTTGTGCAAAATTTCATTCATTTATGACTTCTAGTTACAAAGATGTCACGTTACAAATTCCTAAAGGGTGTTCCAGAAATATCTTTGCTAAAAAGTAGGCGCGGTCATAAACCGATTTCAATAAATTTTTGCGTGTCTATTAACACAAGTTATAAAAGTGTATAAACCAAGTTTCGTCATAATATCTCACTAATTTGTCGAGTTATGGGCTCCGAAATCTCGTGGATTCCTTTGTCTAAAAAGAGGCGGTGCCACGCCGATTTTTAAAATTTTTCTATTTTTTATTTCCGGTCTATTGTAGAACTCATACCACAAAATGTTAATGATATATCTTTATATTTGGCAGAGATATCGCTTAAAATGTTTTTATTAGGTCCCTTTATAAGACCCATATATAAAAGTGGGCGTGGTCGTCAACCGATTTTAACAGTTTACCGTCCAAACGTTTGCCTACGTAAGTAAATCACGCATACCAAATTTCATCGACATATCTTCAAAGGTTTCTGAGTTATGACATATAAAACTTTCAATGTTTGACCCTTAATAAGTGGGCGTGACACCGCCCATTTTCCAAAACTTCATCAACTTTCTTCATAGGGGCCTGAGCTCAACACGTGGGTAAAATTTCATCGCTCTAGCTATATTAGTGACTGAGATACCAAACTTCCGATTTTTTTTATATAGAAAAAGTGGCCGTGGCTATGGTCCGATTTCGCCCATTTGCAATAACAACCGTCCCAGTCTCGATACCAACTTGCATTCCGAATTTCATCAAAATATCTCAATTTTTGCGCGAGTTAGATGCCACTACGAACACCGTCGGCGGTACCGAAATGACGTTTTCGGCAAATCGGCATTATAACAACCGACGGCGTGCCGATTCTGTCGAAGTTCGGTAAATCTGCATTATGAACACCGAATGAACGAACATTTCGACAGTTTTTCGTGCCGAAATTTGCCGCAAGTATTTGGTTGCGGCGATATTAACAAAATATCAAAAATTACAATAAAAGTTTAAGTAAATTATGTAATTGCATGTATGAAGTTGTAATAAGTGTTAATGAGTGTGAATATATGTAAATACATTAATCAACCGGTTGCGAGGAGCCACAAACATGGCGTGGGTGCATTTTCCACCGCGATTGAATTGCTGTTATATGCAAAGAAAAACTTCAAAGAAAAAATTGTGAAATAATGATAAAAAGAGTGATTTACGTGTGTATGTAGGTTTTGGAAATTAAAATATATTTTCACCCAAGAATAATAATGCATTTTCTGAAGTTGGTAATTACTGTTTGACAACTATAAAAAAGCAACTAACGAATTATGAATGTGTATTACCAACAATTTAGCATTTCAGTAAAAACTTTCGTCTCAATAAAGACGCGTTCAAATAAATATTGCAGGTGGTGGAAGGTCGGCTTCAGTATAATGCGCCTGCCGTATTTATTTTCAAACCACTAAGAATGTTTCAATGAATCCTTCAGGAAAAGTTCTGTGAATGATAATTTTACTAGTTATAACACTCCCGACTACGCAAAATTACTGTAAATCTCTCCAGATATAACTCCAGAAAGGGAGCTCTGTCGGCTGAGGGCTACTTTTCAAAGCGCGGCGGCCTTCGCAATGCATAAGGTTATTTAATCTGAAAGTGGTGTGCCAATACTTTTTTCCGGATAAAAATAGGACTTTTTTCATTACACGAATTAATGTGCTTAAACCATTCCATCAATCAATGTAATTTTTTCTTTAACGTATTCTTAATACTTGTACTAATGCAACAAAAATAGGAAATAATAGCCGCTTTCGATTCACAATTTCTCTGCTGGCTATAAATTTCCTTCTGTCAAATTTATATGTGAATGCTAGCGAGCAGAGGGAAATTTTTATCGACCAGTTAGCGAGTATGGCTACTACTCATTATGGGTTCAAACATTTTTGTTCGATCCGACCTCGCTTGTGTGATGGCGAATCGAAAACGACAAATAAAAAATTTATTTCTTTGGAAGAGTATTTTGAGGTCGAAACCAACTTTGTCTGCTGTGCCAATACTTTTTTCCGTGAGTGTAGTTCAAAACAAGGCTGCAAAATAACGTTATTTTTAACAATAAACAAAAAAAATTTTGTTTCTGTTGAAATATTCGATTTTAAAAACGTAAAAAGCATAACAAAATCTATTTCGTTTCAACTGTTATCAAAAAAAAATTAACAAAATTTTTTTTGTTTTGATAATTATCAAAACAATTATTTCAAAAAAATATAGTTTCAAATTTAAACGAAAAACTTGACTTTTCAATAATTTTGTTTTCTATGAAGAAAAGAAATTTTACATATGTTTGTACATTGTACATACGTACATGAATAAAAACAAATACAATTTTTGTTAATTTTTTGATATCAATTAAACATAATTATTCTGATTAAAGGTTTATTGATAATTTTTGAAACGAAAAAAAATTTGTTTCTGATAATTAGCAAAACAAAATAATTTTTGGATATTTTTTATTGATATTTTTTGAAACAAAATGATTTTGTTCATTTCGTTGAGCAGCCTTGGTTCAAAATAAATCTATGAAGAACAGAAAAAAGGACAAGGTAAAGATTTCTTTCACGCAAAATTAAGACTTTTTTTTATTTTCAGCCTCTAATTAAATTTACGCTTGTTTACTTAAAGTAAAATGATTGCTTTGGTCTCTCAAAAACTTTCTTTCGTTCATAAAAATCCTTTGTTCCTCTTCCTCTACTAATAAAGCTGCTATCGCAATATTTTATTTTACTATTTAAATAAATTGTTTTTAGTAAAAATGCATTTGGTTTTACCAAGATAAGAAACCTGAGAAAAACCCGCTCAATTTCGCATCAGCACTTGGTAACGCTGATTCGAACATAGTTCATATAGTTGGCAACACTTCACTTCGAACCGACGGAGTAGCTGGTACGATTTTCGACGAGTTCGGCAACGTGGCTTTCGGCACTTCGGTAGTTCGTTCGGTGTTCGTGATATTGGCAAGAGTGTTTACAGACGGACGGACGGACGGACATGGCTCAATCGATTTCTCTTTTCACCCTGATCATTTTGATATATATAAGTCTATATCTATTTCGATTATTTCACTCTGTTACAATCCACCGTTATGTGATTAAAACTATAATACCTACTCTGTGTACTAGTACAGCTGAGTATAAAAACATTTTGGCTTAACTCACAATAGAGATATATTAAACTTGCGAGAACAGCCAAAATGTACAACAATAAGTCTGTTCGGTAAAAATTATGTCAAACTGATAATTTGTAGGCAAAAGCTCAACGAACTTATTCTTGCGAAATGCTATTTAGTGCCAAAAATGACATCAGGAAAATGGCAACACAAAGAAATGTCGAGGAAACAACATATATGTATGTACATGGGTGTTCTTTCCATAATAGTACCAGTCCTTGTGTCTTCTATAATACCAAAAAATGTTCAATCGAACTGGCAGCGAACATTTTGGGAAAGGGTGGGGGATTGCTGATGAATAAATGTGAATACAATTTTTCTATCGGATATTAATACTTTTCGAGATATTTGTAGTTGAAAACCAGTGAAAAATTTGTATATAATGAACCACGATCCGATAAAAAATTAATTTTTTCGGAGGGTAGGTCTCACAGATCACAAAAAAAGTCCCACCCGCCGAACGCTTATAGTTCTGGAGATATTCATTGTTGAAGTAATGTGTGTGTATAACACCTTTTGCGTTGGCGGCCGCGCTTTAAAAAAAAATAACTCCCAGCCGGCAGAATTATATTTCTGGATTAATATCCATGCACCAATCCACAGTGGTTTTATATATAACACCTTTGGCGTTGGCGGCCTTTGACCACTGAAAAATTCCTAGTAGTTTTAAAAAATGAAATTGGTTTATTATATCCAAGCTGAGCCAAAACCACCCACTACCTCTGTATTAATATGCACCTTTCAAAAACTATAGGTCACATTTTTTTTATTTATTACATATTTATCTATTGGAAATAATGGAATTTTCACATAATAAACACAGATGAGCAAACAAATTAATGAATCTCTCATGTTAGCGTTGGCGGCCTTCGGTTGCGTTTGATTAAGATAATAACTATCAGTCGGCAGAATTCCCTTTCGGAAGCTATAGTATATTTGCATAGTCGGAAATGTTGAAATTAATAGAATTAATAACACAGAACACAGAATATTTCTTGAAGGTTTCATTGAAAAATTTAGTTGTTTGAAAATAAATACGATGAGCACATTATCACTTGCTACCGGGTGCACCACAAATTAATTCATCACTTGTCTGTAAATAGGTATAGACAATTGTATGGACCCAATAAACACAGACGCGAGGATGATATCGCGGCGAATTCGAGGCGAGTTCGAGAAAGCAGATTTTCGCGAATGTAATTTCTCGGACTCGCCTCGAGTTCGCGGCAAATCCGATAAAATCAGTTTTCGCGATATCATTTTTTTTATTTTCCTCGGGCTCGCCTCGAGTTCGAGGCAAGTCCGATAAAATCAGTTTTCGCGATATCATTTTTTTTATTTTCTTCGGGCTCGCCTCGAGTTCGCGGCAAGTCCGATAAAATCAGTTTTCGCGATATGATTTTTTTTATTTTCCTCGGGCTCGCCTCGAGTTCGAGGCAAGTCCGATAAAATCAGTTTTCGCGATATCATTTTTTTATTACAGATTCTCGAATCGCTAATGATAAAAAATTCGAATCGCCAACGATCCGAGAATGTACAAATTTTCGAATCGCCAGCAATCAGAGAAATTAAAAATTCTCGAATCGCTAATGATAAAAAATTCGAATCGCCAGCGATCCGAGAATGAAGAAATTCTCGAATCGCTAGTGATAGGTGACATTCCTACGAATTCGGATTCGCCGATCTATCGCCGCGAACTATTGCCGCGATAATACAATCAGAGAAAGCGAATCCGACGCGAATTCGAGGCGAATCCGTTGTGTTTATTGGGGATGTACAAAACATATTATACAATCATAAGCATAGTATACACTTACTATATTAATTATTTGTTTGCTTTTTTCCATTTTCAATTCAATAATTTAAATATCTTTCAATATATGTATTTACTCTTTTCTTTATTCTACAATTTCTTCCTCTTCTTCTGATTTTGACATATTCTACGAAAGTTCCCACACAAATCTGCATGCGCATTCCCACAAATAGCTAGAAGTAAGAGTGACATCACATCCTCAATTCGCTCTTTTGTGGTAAAATTCCTACGGTTCTTGCACTTTCCTACGGCTCAACGAACGCTATAAATATTTTACCGTACAAGTCTTCTTTCATTGTAAAGTGTTCAGTCGTTGCAATAATATCAAAAATTATTTTGAAGTAGGAGGTCCGTAATAAAATAATGTATACAAAAATAATACATATGTATATAAAAAGACAATATACATATATAAAATAAACTGTAATATTTTTTAACTAGATTAAACTTAAGGGTGAGTACATTAGTTGTATTTGCTTTTTCCTTTTTTCGGTCTTGTATATTTTCCTAAATAAATACTTAATAAAATAACATAAAGAGATATTTCTACACTCAGAGAAAAAAATTTTAAAAACATATGAAAACATGCTTAAAATGGGCAAAAACGTATTTAAAAGTAATGTAAATACGAACATTTTTATTTTGTAAAATTGTAAAATCAAGAGAAAACATTTTAAATTAAAAATTTTTCTTTCTAATTTAAGCCCTATGAAATTTTGAACCTAAAACTTTCGTTTTCATTCCCTTCATTTTCATTTTCAATTTAATATTGATTCTTTTTAAATCCAAAATACATTTTTATTTCAAAAGTTTAAAAACAAAAATGATCTACATTCTAAAAATAAAAATTTTATTTTTGTTTTTTTTTTTCTCTGAGTGTAGCTGCTTGAACTTTAAAGCTTTAAGTAGTTTCCCTTTATCTTTATCTTAATCTTTATTTTTTATTTTTCTTTTCCTTTATCTCTTTTTCTGTTTTTTCTATTTATTTTTCTTTTCCCTTCTTTTTCACAGGGTTATCTATTTAAGTGGATCTGAACGACTTCCACATTCGCAATGTGTGACGCAGAGTTTCCTATACATATTGGTCAGAACACGTATAAGCCATATGTACCTCTTATTTTATTAGTTACTAAAATTAATCTTCTTCTTCTTATATTATAAATGTGAAATGAAAATTGTGTTTAAACTCAATTGGCGAGAAACCCGCTGAACGGATTCTCACGAAGCTTTGTACACTTAAGTATTTTCATCCGGTGAGTACTATAGGCATATTTTTAATCTTATTTAAAGCAGGGATGGGCACCTCCCATACAAAATTTACCTTTATTTCGTAATATCTCTTGAAATATTTGTACTAGAATAATGAAAATTTGTGTGAAGGAATATTACGTAATTATGTGCTCAACGGATAAACAATCTAGGTCTTGGTAAAGCAGGGATGGGCACCTTCCTCCCATACAAACTGAAACTTTCACTGCGAATATCTCTTGAAATATTTGTAGTAGGGTATTGAACATTTGTGTGAGTGCATATGGAGCATTCCATGGTTCGTACGGGACAAATTGTACGAATTTTTCCAGTTTTGGATTTGAATTAAAGGCACACCAAAATGTTAACCAACAAAATATCTGGTGCATTATTACTTTTTGATAAAACTCTTATTAATAGCAGAAACTTGCTTTTGAAATATTCGTGTATGTGTGAAAAATCTTAGAAAAGTTATGGGTTTGTACGGGACAGGGCTGGTCTACCACGATCCTTGGTTTATGCGAATCAGGTGCAATTTTAGTCAAATTAATTGTATAAGAAAAAAATAAAAAAGTAAATGTGGTAGCACTAATATCAAGGTTTGTTCAAACAACAAAAATATTAGGAATAAGGTCATTCCAAAAGAATAAAAAATGCTGTAATGTAATTTTTTACATTGTTTGTACGGGACAAGTGGTATAAATCTTTACACTTTACAGACAAACCAAAAGGTTATCAAAGAAAGTTTCTAAGTACATCAATATTGTGTGGCTAATTTCTAAACAAAAACCAGAAGCTTACATTTGAAAAACTAGTATATGTGTGAGAAATGGAAACGTTTGTACGGGACAAATTTACCATTTTCAACGGATAAAAGCGCTAGATCTTGGTAAAGCAGGGATGGACACCTCCTATACAAACTGAAATTTTCGCAGCGAGTATCTTTGAAATATTTCTATTAGAGTACTGAAAATTGGTGTGAGGGCATACGAGATAAATACGTGCTCAACGGCTGAATGTGGTAGGTATTAGAAAATCGGGGATAATTTTAACTACCAGTAAATATCATGTAAACTGTTTAAAACCTTTATATAACTATAGGATCCTACCTGTAAAGTTGTAAAATAACTAAGAAGAATGGTAAGAACATGCAGTTGCGTAGTAATGGGGGGGTTTTGGGGACAAAACCCCCCCCGAAAGATTCGTTTTGACCATAAAACCATCTTTGACTTTATTAGCATGCATTTCTTTTTCAGGAAAAAATCAATGAGAATAGTAATTTTTCGAAATTGGTAATTCGAAATTTAGCGCTTTTTCACGAAGTATTACTTATAATTCTAGCGTTTGTTGAGCCGTAGGAAAGTGCAAGAACCGCAGGAATTTTACCACAATTTACATTCTTTGTACTTATATTCGCTCTTTTGTGGTAAAATTCCTACGGTTCCTGCACTTCCCTACGGCTCAACAAACGCTATAATTATTATACGGTATTGCTGTTATTAACATGCTAATAACAGAAAAGTAACGCCAATTATTTAAATTTCAAGTTTTCTTTCAATTACTTATCATCTTAATCAAATAATATTAGTATAAACTACAATGGGAATAAATATGCAATGTGTAAGAGTATATGAACTTGAGATTTTACTTAATGTCTGTCAAAATGGAATATTAAAAAACTAAATTATATAAGAAAATTATTATTTATAACCGTAGCACATAGGTAGATTTTCAAGTTTTATGCGGCCAAAAATATTTTATTGTGTACATCTCGACGCTTCCAAACAAAACTGTACTAAGTCTGAAAACTGTTTTTTGCAGGAGAAGCTCTCAAAGTTTAAACTCGACATGAAACGTCGGTTGTATGCTAAGTATATTTTAACTTGTAACATCTGTTTGGATTGAACGATCAACGCCAAAACTCGACAATATCAAAGTCAGGGTACGCTTTATATAAAACCGTAAGAAAAAATAAAAATTTGCTACGTGGTTTCTCATGGCAAGCTCTCAAAGTTTTTATTCTGTAAAAATCTCGAGTTGTATTATATGTGCACTTTTGCTTATAACTTTTGATTGGATTGTCCGATTGATACCAAAATTGGACAGCATCTAAATTAAGACACACTCTACTTGAAAACGTCAAAAACGGGAAAATGTACTAAGTCGACTTAGTACAGTATTGTTTGGAAGCGTCGATCTATTCCAAATTGCTTGTTTAATGCAAAATTTTAATAATTTGTGCTAAAAGTAGAGCTCTCGATTTTTATTGAACATTTTCGAGTAGCCCGAATAGTTGTTGTTTAAATGCTCGAAGAGTTGTTTGTTTGTTTATTACCCGTATGTTTGTACGGGCATTTGAACAATTCGGGTATTTTGAAGTTTGTTTTTTTCTTTTGTTTATTATTATTATTTTTTCTTTATATGTAGTTTTTTTTATTTTTGTTTTTCCGATACACATTTTTTTGTTTGTAAGCTCGAATGCTCGAATGTTTGTACGGGCATTTGAACAACAAACGGGCTTCAAACAAAAACGATCAGATCGAATTGCTCGATACCCGGGTATCTAGGGCTCTAGTTAAAAGTCGATTTTATTGAAAAATATATACAGTGACTCAAAAAAAAAATCATACGCCAGAATTTTTAAATTTATTTCTAACAGTTCTGTCGAAAATTTGACTCTCTTATTTTCGTTTAAAAATGTAAACAATTTTTCAATAAAAATCGTCTTAAGCAGGATTTCTAAGCTTATGGAAAAATCCGAAAAATCGTAGAAATTTCTAAAAGTGGATTAAAAATTTCAAAACGCGGCCAGAATTTATAGAAGATTTTGAGGAGATTTCTAAGTGTACTGTTATGTAGCCAAAAAATTTTAGTGTAAAAAGTGCTATTCTCAATGCTGTAAAAATTTCCGTCGATTTTAGTAATTTTTTTCTGTAGGGTGTTTGCGTTATATGTACGTGAGACCGTTCCAATTAAAATTTGCGAAAAGCCAATTAAATTTTTCAAAAAGTTGAATGTTGCATATTATTATATTACAATTGAATGAGCTGCAAAATTGCATACTCAAAAATCTTCTAAAAAATGTAGCTTTATAATTCTTAGCCCCTTTTTATGATAAGTACTTCCTTAACTTTGAAAAATTGGAAATACTAAAAATACTGCCTAAAAAGTTAACAATAATCGCTGCTAAATATCTGGGTTACTTTCGAGCATCACCTACATTAACCAAGATATGCGTTAGAAATATAAACATTAAAATTAAATATAAAGCACAAAAAGAAAATTATTGTAGGTACATATGAAAAACCCTGTATCTAGTAGTGAAGTGCGGCTTTGTGCGACGTAATTTTTTGTCGGCTAACTACTAATTGTACTAGATATCATGTCCGAGGGTTAATTTGACTGAGTCTGACAGAGCAACATAACAAAACCAATTTTTAACATGAAAAAGAGTGATAATTTTTTTTTAAATATCCCAACTTTAAAAGCTTAAAACTATAAATTTAGAGTTATTGGAAACCAAGGATATTATTCAAAAGTGTTAATGACTACTTGAACCTTTAGGATTCATCACGATTACTTAAATGAAATGCTTTAAATAATAAATATTCAAGTTGAAACTAGCACTTAAAAATATGTAAGAAAAAAACAAAAAAAATAACTTCAGATATGCTAAGTTACGACCATCTGGGGCAAGTGCAGAGTATGGGGTCGGGAAAAAAGCGATGAATTATTGTTCCCCATTCTATTTCCAATATGTGGGTATGTTTTCTTCTGTAATTGTAACAATTTTACAAAATTCAATTTTGGGCGCATAAAACTTTGATATATGTATTATAAGCGATATTTGTGTACTATAATGTTAAATTATAGTCTGAAAAAATTACATTTCGCTAGCTTAGAGTGCAAACTGTGTAAGTCCACTTTTATGAAAAAGTGTATTTTTATGTAGAACGCTAGAAAAATCAAATACGCACCGCGCTAAACAAGTCTGAGATACTTGTCATATTTCTACTCGTTGTTATTCAGTGATACGCAAATTGTGTAAGTCCAAAAAGCGAAAAAAATTCCAAAATATTTATAGGAACAGAAATTTTTTTTTCATTGCGAATTTTTTTTTTATTTTTTGTTTTTTGTCTCTCCTATAAAGTTTTAAAAAAGTACTTACACAATTTGCATTCTAAGCTAGCGATTTTTATCATTTGTAAAAAAAATTGTAGTTTTTTTTTGGTAATTTTAATTTTGGTAAATTTTTTACATTGGCTGTGACCCCCCCCCCCCCGAAAAATTCTCTAGCTACGCCACTGAGAACATGCAAATACTTTTAGGTGATGTGAAACATATGAACACGCGGTGTGAAACCCGCGGGTAACCTCTAGTTTGTTATATAAAAATGAATGTGTATCTGTGTGCCTGTGTGACCTTTATGGACTCCCAAAGTACTCTACCGATCTTTATGAAATTTTCACAGTAGATTCATGTGATATTAACGCACATGATAGGGTACAAAGAAAAGGTGGGAACTTCCCGGAATATAGACCCAAATGTGGACCCAGAGTGACCCAGTAAGTCTTTGAGCAATATTGGTATCAAATGAAAGGTGTTGAGCATGTCTTCAACATACAGTTATTTTCATGGTGATGCCTAGGCCGGGTCCCCAGATATGGGTCAAAATGTGGAACCGAGGAACCCCGGAAAGTTACTGAGTGATATTGGTATCAAATGAAAGCAGTTGAATAGAACTTGAACAAAGAGCTCTTTAAATAGTGATACCTAGGCCCGTTTCCAAGATATGGCTCAAAGCGTGGACCCAGATGACCCATGAATGCTTCCGAGCGATATTGGTAGCAAATGAAAGGCATTGAGCAGTTCCTTAACACATAAAGTAAACATTAAGATACAGATAAAGGTAAAGGTAAAGGTAATGGTATTGGTATTGGTAATGCTAATGGTAATGGTAATGGTAATGGTAATGGTAATGGTAATGGTAATGGTAATGGTAATGGTAATTGTAAAGGTAATGGCAAAGGTAAAATTAAAGGAAAGAGAAAGGTAAAGGTAAAGGTAAAGGTAAAGGTAAAGGTAAAATTAAAGGAAAAAGAAAGAGAAAGGGAAATGTAGAGAGAAACCCTCATTATAACATAATAAATAATAGCTTAAAAAAACTAAAAAACACGCTTTAATCTTAAAAATCGTACTAAAAATTGAGAAATAATTTAATTAGAAACAAAATGATGAACGAAAATATAAGTATTTAAGGAAAAGCGTCGGGTGGTGCTCAGTATGTCAAAAAATATTTAAGATCGCTGTTTTTAACTAATATTTTTATTTTGACTTTTTTGAGATTTCATATAACGTACTCTTTAATTTCGCAACTAGGTATGTATATTTTTGTACTAGTTGTACGAATCGAATATTTTCATATTCAAATATTATTGAGCACCCCCACGCTTTTCCTTAAATATTTATATTTTCGTTCATCATTTTGTTTCTAATTAAATTATTTCTAAATTTTTAGTACGATTTTTAAGATTAAAGCGTGTTTTTTAGTTTTTTTAAGCTATTATTTATTTTTAACTTTTTAGTGAAAATTTTCATTAAAGGATGTTTTATGCGGACGCAAGAATAAAAGTAAAAAGAAGTCTGATGAAGGAATGTGGTGATCTCCGAAATAGATCTACATACATATGTATTTAAAATATTCGCGGCCGTCCAATTACAGTACCTACTTGTTTCTGTCGTTTTAGAATAAACGCAAGTAGAGCACAACCATAAACAGAACCAATACAATTACTTATTCGTAGCGACAATTACATGACCTTAAAAAGGTTCTGCAAATAGTGTACACTACTTGCGAATACTTCGAATATAATCGAAGTATATGTACGTACATACATATTTTCATAAACACACATCCAGACGTTGTGTTCAGCAAAATTACGCTGCTAATGTGAGTGTGTGTATGTGCATATGCATACACACTAGGGCGGGTCGATTGGTAGGGGCCAAAAAAAAATTAACAGGGACACATCGCAATTATAAAAATTTGGGTAATTTCAAGCTTTTTTGCCCAAGAAACCATATGTCTAAAATAAATTTCGAACCAGAGCTTTTTACGATCTACATATTTCCAACTGTTCTATATATTTTAAAATAACTCGGTAACCAATACTTCGATTCTTTTGATTTTTTCGGCATTAGTGAGGAAACTTATTTTGCATATTAAGGTGGTTTTATGAAGGAAATAAAGTTCTCCCGAAATTCGCGGAACAACCCGATTTGGAATATAATACGGAAATCTATACCTAAAATTTTTCCTTAATATATTAAAATTTAGAGGTCGTGCAAATGCCTCCAAATTTCTTTCTTCTTTTATATCAGTAATGATACATAATTTTTTTCAAAGTCCTTAATGTACAAGGAAAACATTTCTTATCATTAAAAAAGGGAACATATGTTTGTTGGGCTTTTATTTTTTGGTCCACCTTAATGCCATATGCACACTAAATAAACAAACAAACCAAAGAAGCAACAAGGTTTTGTGAATACTTCATAACATGGTTATTATTATGTTCTATTCTATCGTGGCGAATAGTGTACACTAATCGCTCCAACAGAGTAAATAGAAATAGTATTTGTATTCCAAATGAAAAGTATGGGTTATATTCGTATCTGCATTGAAATTGTGCTGTGACTAATTGTACAATGCATAGAGTATTCGAAAATATAGAAGAGGCAAATGGTATTGTGCAGAGGTCTAATTTGAACCAGGGTTTGAAATTGCTTAGCTACTTTTGCTGCATTTGCTTTTGCTTTGCTTTTGCTAATGAAAAGACTTTACATTTGTGCACATCTGCTGATATCCTTAGTTTTATTCACATACACCGATTTCACCAATGCACCAAATTCCTAAAACAGCAAAGTAATTTTAAAATTTTCTTTTTTCGAATTTCAATTATAAATAAATTTAAGAATTAAAAAAAATCAATTTAAATTAGTTTCAATTTGACTTTTCTGGGACTCGAACCTGCGCCTCTATGTGCATATATTTCTGTATTAAAAAATTATAATTCAATAGATGCTTTTGTGTACACAACAATTTTTTGATATGTTTTGGGGGACAGTAGGATTTTCGTTGATCAGTCATCAGACTCTAGCAGCTGCTGTGCCCCGATACACCAAGATGAATGGTGAGGGTTTTGAAGCAGCCACCAATTTATTATTGCTCAATAGATGTACATATGTATGTACATATGTACATATGTATTGATGCATCATCTATTTGTTCAGAGAGGGTGACAATTAAATTTCATTGGCATAGGTATAGAGATGGTTGATCGTTGCTCATCAACGAGGTTGATGGGTTGGCCATCAACAAGATGAAATGGACAACAAAATGTTTTTACATTTTCAAAATTTCGAAAATTTTAAAATAATTAAAAAATCGATGTGGAAATTGTAAAAATACTCACCGGTTGTAGCAAACTGATGCATTGTTGTATGGTTTTTAATACAGAAAATGCATTGATGCGCAGGTTCGAGTCCCAGTAAAGTCAAATTGAAATTAATTTTAATTGATTTTTTTTTAATTTTTAATTTATTTATAATTCAAATTCGATAAGAAAATAGTTAAAACACCAGCGGTTTTGGGAAATTAGTGCATCGATGGAATTGGTGTATGGGAGGAATAATGAGCCATATCAGCAGATGTGCAGAAATTTAATATAACATTCCTTTCTACAGACGAACTCGCTCTACTTCTGTTATTTTAACAGCCAGCTGTGTTGAATTAAAATTTTTTATTCACCAGATGCACTAACAGAATTTTGTTGGGTCTCTGGCTTCCACGATTATTCGTAGTTGCAACTTCTCTGTTCATCTACGCTCTCTGTTATTGGCTTGCATACGGGAGTGAATTGAATGAAATTCATAGAGGCTATTTTGAAGAGAGGTAACATAAAAGCCACAATGAAGCATAGAGTATAATGTTGAATCTCATTATATGATGTCGTTGGGTTGAATCCCATGTTGATGTCACGTTTCGAATCCGGAGGTGAATAGAAATAATAGAGGAGAGAACACAATAAAAGTAAAGTGAATGTTTCAAAAAAATAATAATTGAGTTAAACGTTTGCAACTTTTAGGATGGGATGAAGTTACATACATACATACATACATACATACATACATACATACATACAGGTGAAGCTAATAAAAGCGTGTTAAAAATTAAAATAATATAATTTTCTCACTTCATTTTCTATTGAATCACATATATTCCCGATTTTCTTAGTTTTTTGTCTTGAAATCACTTTCGACTTTTTTTTAAATCGCAACCATATGATCGCAAATCATATGTTTTTTCAGTCTACTGAACTTTGCAACGACAAATTTTGTCAGTAAAACTTTGCAGCTTTCTCCGTCAATGAACTGGTAAAATTTCGCTCTCTTCTACAAATTTTGACTGAGTTTTTGCCTCAAAAAACGCGATTTTGCAGTTTTTCTGCAATTTGCAGCAATTTTCTGCCGCCGAACGGTCCTATTTTTTTTGTTTTTAAGCTCGAATGTTTGTACGGGCATTTGAACAACAAACGGGCTTCAAACACAAACGATCAATTCGAACTGTTCGATACCCGGGTATCTAGAGCTCTTCTATATAACTTGATTTACTACGTATATATTTTCATTTGGATTTTCAAATACAAATTTGAATTCCTTTTTCCACATTTGACATTTCTTCTTCTTCTGGCTAGTGTCTTGCTAGTGGAAATTTGTCCAGTAAAAAAGTTAGTGGAGCTATCATTGCCGCTCTCATCAGTTTCGTTCAGTGCTCTCTCAATTTTCGTTCTCTTTTACTGGAGAGAAACCAAAGAAACACAAATTATATGTGAAATCTAAAAATTAGTGTTTATTAACGTTAATTAGTGTATAAAGAAACAAAGCTATTGGTATCGAATTAAAGGGGTTCATTCGAATTTTCCAGTTGGTGCTCCAAATAGAGACCAAAACGTGGTCCCGGATGGCCCCAAATATTTTTTCGTAATATTGGTATCAAATTAAAGGTGCTGATCAGGGTATCCATATATATTTTACACTATACGGACATCTCAATCGGTTCCCGGGATTGAGGCCGACACATGGACCTAAATAGCCCCCGAAATATTTTTTACTATTATTGGTATCAAATTAAAGGTATCAATCAGATCTTCAATAGAGAGTTCATTCCATTCCAAATTTCCAGCCGGTGCTCCAAATAGAGACCAAAACGTGGACCCGGATGGCCCCAAATATTTTTTCGCAATATTGGTATCAAATTAGAGGTATCAATCAGAGCTTCAATAGGGAGTTCTTTCCATTCCAATTTTCAGTCGGTTCTCCACATAGAGACCAAAACGTGGACCCGGATGACCCCAAATATTTTTTCGCAATATTGGTATCAAATTAAAGGTATCAATCAGAGCTTCAATAGGGAGTTCATTCCATTCCAATTTTCCAGTCAGTTCTCTAGATAGAGACCAAAACGTGGACCCGGATGACCCCAAATGTTTTTTCGCAATATTGGTATAAAATTAAAGGTGCTGATCAGGGTAGCCATATATATTTTACACTATACGGATACCTCAATCGGTTCTCGGGATAGAGGCCGAAACATGGGCCTAAATAGCCCCCGAAATATTTTTGGGCATTTTTGGTATTAAATTAAAGGTATCAATCAGAGCTTCAATAGAGAGTTCATTCCATTCCAATTTTCCAGTCGGTTATCCAAAATATATTAGTAATCATGATGTACACCGATATGTGCACCGGATGGCCATGGAAAGTTGTTGATAAGGAATGTGAAACGGGGAGAGAGAGAGTAGTATAAGAGGAGGAAGAGATAGGGGGAACGGGAAATGCTGACTGGTGGGGAGACCGATAGGGAAGGGAGTGGCATAGTGTGGTTTGTCGCGGCGAAGTGGGACGGGTATTTGCTAGTCAATTATAAAATTGGAAAAATACACTAAATTGGCAACAAATATGAATAAATTCAATATGCAAAATAAGTTGAATACTTTTTGCCAAGTATTTATATGCATATTATGTACCTTACTAAATTGTAAACTCCTTTCTCGGAATATATATTAACGAGACCACTGTGGTGTGGCGGGCAGTGGCTAGTCTGCCATACCAGAGGTCGCGGATTGGATCCTCACCACGATCCGATAAAAATTACTCCCACCCGCCGGACGCTTATACATAGTTCAGAAAATATTTCTTGTTAAAATAATGTATGTGTAGAACACCTTTTTGCGTTAGCGGCCTTCGGCCGCGCTTTAAAAAATTACCCTCAGCCGGCAGAATTCTCTTTCAGGAGAACTTCAATATTATAATTTAATAATAGTTGAAAGTGTTAAAATTAGATTACTGAATATATTTCCTGAAAGTTTCACTGAAAAATTCCCAGTAGTTTGTAAATAAATGAAATTGGTTCATTATATACAAGCTGAGCCTGGATAGACAATAAATTCTAATTAAACCAAAATTATTCGGATTTTAAAAATACCGGTCACTATAGGCAGTGGGTGGCACACCCTCTGAGAGTATTTCTGTAGTGGGTCGGCTTCAGTATAATGCGCCCGCCGTATTTATTTTCAAACCACTGGAACTTTTAGGAAATGTTCTATCGATGTTAATTTTACTAATTTTAACACTCCCAATCGCTCCGCAGATATAATTCGAGAAAGGAAATTTTGCTAGCTGGCACTATTTATTTTAAAGCCCAGCCAAATATAATTTTGACAGTTACAAAGATAAACTTTTGGGCGAATAAATTAAAGGTATCAATCAGAGCTTCAATAGAGAGTTCATTCCATTCCAATTTTCCAGTCGGTTATCCAAAATATATTAGTAATCATGATGTACACCGATATGTGCACCGGATGGCCATGGAAAGTTGTTGATAAGGAATGTGAAACGGGGAGAGAGAGAGTAGTATAAGAGGAGGAAGAGATAGGGGGAACGGGAAATGCTGACTGGTGGGGAGACCGATAGGGAAGGGAGTGGCATAGTGTGGTTTGTCGCGGCGAAGTGGGACGGGTATTTGCTAGTCAATTATAAAATTGGAAAAATACACTAAATTGGCAACAAATATGAATAAATTCAATATGCAAAATAAGTTGAATACTTTTTGCCAAGTATTTATATGCATATTATGTACCTTACTAAATTGTAAACTCCTTTCTCGGAATATATATTAACGAGACCACTGTGGTGTGGCGGGCAGTGGCTAGTCTGCCATACCAGAGGTCGCGGATTGGATCCTCACCACGATCCGATAAAAATTACTCCCACCCGCCGGACGCTTATACATAGTTCAGAAAATATTTCTTGTTAAAATAATGTATGTGTAGAACACCTTTTTGCGTTAGCGGCCTTCGGCCGCGCTTTAAAAAATTACCCTCAGCCGGCAGAATTCTCTTTCAGGAGAACTTCAATATTATAATTTAATAATAGTTGAAAGTGTTAAAATTAGATTACTGAATATATTTCCTGAAAGTTTCACTGAAAAATTCCCAGTAGTTTGTAAATAAATGAAATTGGTTCATTATATACAAGCTGAGCCTGGATAGACAATAAATTCTAATTAAACCAAAATTATTCGGATTTTAAAAATACCGGTCACTATAGGCAGTGGGTGGCACACCCTCTGAGAGTATTTCTGTAGTGGGTCGGCTTCAGTATAATGCGCCCGCCGTATTTATTTTCAAACCACTGGAACTTTTAGGAAATGTTCTATCGATGTTAATTTTACTAATTTTAACACTCCCAATCGCTCCGCAGATATAATTCGAGAAAGGAAATTTTGCTAGCTGGCACTATTTATTTTAAAGCCCAGCCAAATATAATTTTGACAGTTACAAAGATAAACTTTTGGGCGAAAACGGACAACGATACAATTTGAAAACGTAAAATAAATATATGTATCCATGTAATGATCTGATCTTTTGTTTTTAAATATTTGTGTTACTTGTGTATGTATGTAATTACAAATTGTCAAAATTTTACTTAGCCCATTGAGCTAGGTAAAATTACGACACTAGAATTCACCAGGAATACTGCCAAAATTTCACTCCCTTATGTCAAAATTTCATTTTTTCTACCGATTGGCACACAGCCTAAACGAATAATATTCGAGGGAAAAATTCGAATAGTACTATTCGAATAATAGTAGTATGTACGTACATGCATAATTTGGGAATTTCACTTGCCTCCGCGCAAGCCAGAGTACGTATATGTATATATTAGTACATGGTGTAAAAATGAACTTAATCTGATGACAAATTCTCCCACCCTCCATATAACGGGTGACGCGAAAAACCATTAAAATGCATTTATTTTCGAAACTAATTAAGTAACAATGCTGACATTCAGTATGCAAGCTTCTTTGATGAATATTAGTACATGGTGTAAAAATGAACTTAATCTGATGACAAATTCTCCCACCTCCCATAAAACGGGTGCCGCGAAAAACCATTAAAATGCATTTATTTTCGAAACTAATTAAGTTGGAATGCTGAGGGGCAATTATATATATAGGTATAAGCATATATGTGTAACTACTTCAAAAATATTTATTTAATTATCTTTCGTAGCCTGGAGTTTCGTAGTATATACGAAAATTTCGTATATACTACTACTTACTTTCGTAATATCTGTGGTCACAAGCCATAACCGCTTAAGTCGACTTAAGACTAAATTGAGTTATGTATACCACGCTATTATACATTAAAAACTCTACATTTCTGTAAAACCCCATACCTATAACTTATTTCAATCAAAAGATATTAATAACAAGTAAGGAAGCCTAAGGTCGAGTGGAATCGAACATTAGATACTCAGCTGTATGCTTTCATTGTTTGTTTGCGTTTGAAGGAAACACGGTGTACTTTATATTAAGCGAGTGCTGCATAAAGTAGGCGTAGCCACGCCCATTTTCAAAATTTTTATCAGTCATCCAACTAAGCATATTAATATTATTCTTTGTGCAAAATTTCATTCATTTATGACTTCTAGTTACAAAGATGTCACGATACAAATTCCTAAAGGGTGTTCCAGAAATATTTTTGCTAAAAAGTAGGCGCGGTCATAAACCGATTTCAATAAATTTTTGCGTGTCTATTAACACACATTAATTTGTCGAGTTATGGGCTCCGAAATCTCGTGGATTCCTTTGTCTAAAAAGAGGCGGTGCCACGCCGATTTTTAAAATTTTTCTATTTTTTGTTTCCGGTCTATTGTAGAACTCATACCACAAAAGGTTAATGATATATCTTTATATTTGGCAGAGATATCGCTTAAAATGTTTTTATTAGGTCCCTTTATAAGACCCATATATAAAAGTGGGCGTGGTCGTCAACCGATTTTAACAGTTTACCGTCCAAACGTTTGCCTACGTAAGTAAATCACGCATACCAAATTTCATCGACATATCTTCAAAGGTTTCTGAGTTATGACATATAAAACTTTCAATGTTTGACCCTTAATAAGTGGGCGTGACACCGCCCATTTTCCAAAACTTCATCAACTTTCTTCATAGGGGCCTGAGCTCAACACGTGGGTAAAATTTCATCGCTCTAGCTATATTAGTGACTGAGATACCAAACTTCCGATTTTTTCTATATAGAAAAAGTGGCCGTGGCTATGGTCCGATTTCGCCCATTTGCAATAACAACCGTCCCAGTCTCGATACCAACTTGCATTCCGAATTTCATCAAAATATCTCAATTTTTGCGCGAGTTAGATGCCACTATCACGAACACCGTCGGCGGTACCGAAATGACGTTTCGGCAAATCGGCATTATAACAACCGACGGCGTGCCGATTCTTTCGAAGTTCGGTAAATCTTCATTATGAACACCGAATGAACGAACATTTCGACAGTTTTTCGTGCCGAAATTTGCCGCAAGTATTTGGTTGCGGCGATATTATCAAAATATCAAAAATTACAATAAAAGTTTAAGTAAATTATGTAATTGCATGTATGAAGTTATAATAAGTGTTAATGAGTGTGAATATATGTAAATACATTAATCAACCGGTTGCGAGGAGCCACAAACATGGCGTGGGTGCATTTTCCACCGCGATTGAATTGCTGTTATATGCAAAGAAAAACTTCAAAGAAAAAATTGTGAAATAATGATAAAAAGAGTGATTTACGTGTGTATGTAGGTTTTGGAAATTAAAATATATTTTCACCCAAGAATAATAATGCATTTTCTGAAGTTGGTAATTACTGTTTGACAACTATAAAAAAGCAACTAACTAATTATGAATGTGTATTACCAACAATTTAGCATTTCAGTAAAAACTTTCGTCTCAATAAAGACGCGTTCAAATAAATATTGCAGGTGGTGGAAGGTCGGCTTCAGTATAATGCGCCTGCCGTATTTATTTTCAAACCACTAAGAATGTTTCAATGAATCCTTCAGGAAAAGTTCTGTGAATGATAATTTTACTAGTTATAACACTCCCGACTACGCAAAATTACTGTAAATCTCTCCAGATATAACTCCAGAAAGGGAGCTCTGTCGGCTGAGGGCTACTTTTCAAAGCGCGGCGGCCTTCGCAATGCATAAGGTTATTTAATCTGAAAGTGGTGTGCCAATACTTTTTTCCGGATAAAAATAGGACTTTTTTCATTACACGAATTAATGTGCTTAAACCATTCCATCAATCAATGTAATTTTTTCTTTAACGTATTCTTAATACTTGTACTAATGCAACAAAAATAGGAAATAATAGCCGCTTTCGATTCACAATTTCTTTGCTGGCTATAAATTTCCTTCTGTCAAATTTATATGTGAATGCTAGCGAGCAGAGGGAAATTTTTATCGACCAGTTGGCGAGTATGGCTACTACTCATTATGGGTTCAAACATTTTTGTTCGATCCGACCTCGCTTGTGTGATGGCGAATCGAAAACGACAAATAAAAAATTTATTTCTTTGGAAGAGTATTTTGAGGTCGAAACCAACTTTGTCTGCTGTGCCAATACTTTTTTCCGTGAGTGTAGTTCAAAACAAGGCTGCAAAATAACGTTATTTTTAACAATAAACAAAAAAAATTTTGTTTCTGTTGAAATATTCGATTTTAAAAACGTAAAAAGCATAACAAAATCTATTTCGTTTCAACTGTTATCAAAAAAAAATTAACAAAATTTTTTTTGTTTTGATAATTATCAAAACAATTATTTCAAAAAAACATAGTTTCAAATTTAAACGAAAAACTTGACTTTTCAATAATTTTGTTTTCTATGAAGAAAAGAAATTTTACATATGTTTGTACATTGTACATACGTACATGAATAAAAACAAATACAATTTTTGTTAATTTTTTGATATCAATTAAACAAAATTATTCTGATTAAAGGTTTATTGATAATTTTTGAAACGAAAAAAATTTGTTTCTGATAATTAGCAAAACAAAATAATTTTTGGATATTTTTTATTGATATTTTTTGAAACAAAATGATTTTGTTCATTTCGTTGAGCAGCCTTGGTTCAAAATAAATCTATGAAGAACAGAAAAAAGGACAAGGTAAAGATTTCTTTCACGCAAAATTAAGACTTTTTTTTTATTTTCAGCCTCTAATTAAATTTACGCTTGTTTACTTAAAGTAAAAGGATTGCTATGATCTCTCAAAAACTTTCTTTCGTTCATAAAAATCCTTTGTTCCTCTTCCTCTACTAATAAAGCTGCTATCGCAATATTTTATTTTACTATTTAAATAAATTGTTTTTAGTAAAAATGCATTTGGTTTTATCAAGATAAGAAACCTGAGAAAAACCCGCTCAATTTCGCATCAGCACTTGGTAACGCTGATTCGAACATAGTTCATATAGTTGGCAACACTTCACTTCGAACCGACGGAGTAGCTGGTAAGATTTTCGACGAGTTCGGCAACATGGCTTTCGGCATTTCGGTAGTTCGTTCGGTGTTCGTGATATTGGCAAGAGTGTTTACAGACGGACGGACGGACGGACATGGCTCAATCGATTTCTCTTTTCACCCTGATCATTTTGATATATATAAGTCTATATCTATTTCGATTATTTCACTCTGTTACAATCCACCGTTATGTGATTAAAACTATAATACCTACTCTGTGTACTAGTACAGCTGAGTATAAGAACATTTTGGCTTAACTCACAATAGAGATATATTAAACTTGCGAGAACAGCCAAAATGTACAACAATAAGTCTGTTCGGTAAAAATTATGTCAAACTGATAATTTGTAGGCAAAAGCTCAACGAACTTATTCTGGCGAAATGCTATTTAGTGCCAAAAATGACATCAGGAAAATGGCAACACAAAGAAATGTCGAGGAAACAACATATATGTATGTACATGGGTGTTCATTCCATAATAGTACCAGTCCTTGTGTCTTCTATAATACCAAAAAATGTTCAATCGAACTGGCAGCGAACATTTTGGGAAAGGGTGGGGGATTGCTGATGAATAAATGTGAATACAATTTTTCTATCGGATATTAATACTTTTCGAGATATTTGTAGTTGAAAACCAGTGAAAAATTTGTATATAATGAACCACGATCCGATAAAAAATTAATTTTTTCGGAGGGTAGGTCTCACAGATCACAAAAAAAGTCCCACCCGCCGAACGCTTATAGTTCTGGAGATATTCATTGTTGAAGTAATGTGTGTGTATAACACCTTTTCCGTTGGCGGCCGCGCTTTAAAAAAAAAATAACTCGCAGCCGAAAAATTCCTAGTAGTTTTAAAAAATGAAATTGGTTTATTATATCCAAGCTGAGCCAAAACCACCCACTACTTCTGTATTAATATGCACCTTTCAAAAACTATAGGTCACATTTTTTTTATTTATTACATATTTATCTATTGGAAATAATGGAATTTTCACATAATAAACACAGATGAGCAAACAAATTAATGAATCTCTCATGTTAGCGTTGGCGGCCTTCGGTTGCGTTTGATTAAGATAATAACTATCAGTCGGCAGAATTCCCTTTCGGAAGCTATAGTATATTTGCATAGTCGGAAATGTTGAAATTAATAGAATTAATAACACAGAACACAGAATATTTCTTGAAGGTTTCATTGAAAAATTTAGTTGTTTGAAAATAAATACGATGAGCACATTATCACTTGCTACCGGGTGCACCACAAATTAATTCATCACTTATCTGTAAATAGGTATAGACAATTGTATGGATGTACAAAACATATTATACAATCATAAGCATAGTATACACTTACTATATTAATTATTTGTTTGCTTTTTTCCATTTTCAATTCAATAATTTAAATATCTTTCAATATATGTATTTACTCTTTTCTTTATTCTACAATTTCTTCCTCTTCTTCTGATTTTGACATATTCTACGAAAGTTCCCACACAAATCTGCATGCGCATTCCCACAAATAGCTAGAAGTAAGAGTGACATCACATCCTCAATTCGCTCTTTTGTGGTAAAATTCCTACGGTTCTTGCACTTTCCTACGGCTCAACGAACGCTATAAATATTTTACCGTACAAGTCTTCTTTCATTGTAAAGTGTTCAGTCGTTGCAATAATATCAAAAATTATTTTGAAGTAGGAGGTCCGTAATAAAATAATGTATACAAAAATAATACATATGTATATAAAAAGACAATATACATATATAAAATAAACTGTAATATTTTTTAACTAGATTAAACTTAAGGGTGAGTACATTAGTTGCATTTGCTTTTTCCTTTTTTCGGTCTTGTATATTTTCCTAAATAAATACTTAATAAAATAACATAAAGAGATATTTCTACACTCAGAGAAAAAAATTTTAAAAACATATGAAAACATGCTTAAAATGGGCAAAAACGTATTTAAAAGTAATGTAAATACGAACATTTTTATTTTGTAAAATTGTAAAATCAAGAGAAAACATTTTAAATTAAAAATGTTTCTTTCTAATTTAAGCCCTATGAAATTTTGAACCTAAAACTTTCGTTTTCATTCCCTTCATTTTCATTTTCAATTTAATATTGATTCTTTTTAAATCCAAAATACATTTTTATTTCAAAAGTTTAAAAACAAAAATGATCTACATTCTAAAAATAAAAATTTTATTTTTGTTTTTTTTTTTTTCTCTGAGTGTAGCTGCTTGAACTTTAAAGCTTTAAGTAGTTTCCCTTTATCTTTATCTTAATCTTTATTTTTTATTTTTCTTTTCCTTTATCTCTTTTTCTGTTTTTTCTATTTATTTTTCTTTTCCCTTCTTTTTCACAGGGTTATCTATTTAAGTGGATCTGAACGACTTCCACATTCGCAATGTGTGACGCAGAGTTTCCTATACATATTGGTCAGAACACGTATAAGCCATATGTACCTCTTATTTTATTAGTTACTAAAATTAATCTTCTTCTTCTTATATTATAAATGTGAAATGAAAATTGTGTTTAAACTCAATTGGCGAGAAACCCGC
The DNA here is from genome assembly GCA_960531455.1 of Urophora cardui. Classification (NCBI taxonomy): domain Eukaryota; kingdom Metazoa; phylum Arthropoda; class Insecta; order Diptera; family Tephritidae; genus Urophora; species Urophora cardui. The sequence goes on along the minus strand of OY482671.1, from coordinate 80,908,196 downwards.
TGAACGGATTCTCACGAAGCTTTGTACACTTAAGTATTTTCATCCGGTGAGTACTATAGGCATATTTTTAATCTTATTTAAAGCAGGGATGGGCACCTCCCATACAAAATTTACCTTTATTTCGTAATATCTCTTGAAATATTTGTACTAGAATAATGAAAATTTGTGTGAAGGAATATTACGTAATTATGTGCTCAACGGATAAACAATCTAGGTCTTGGTAAAGCAGGGATGGGCACCTTCCTCCCATACAAACTGAAACTTTCACTGCGAATATCTCTTGAAATATTTGTAGTAGGGTATTGAACATTTGTGTGAGTGCATATGGAGCATTCCATGGTTCGTACGGGACAAATTGTACGAATTTTTACAGTTTTGGATTTGAATTAAAGGCACACCAAAATGTTAACCAACAAAATATCTGGTGCATTATTACTTTTTGATAAAACTCTTATTAATAGCAGAAACTTGCTTTTGAAATATTCGTGTATGTGTGAAAAATCTTAGAAAAGTTATGGGTTTGTACGGGACAGGGCTGGTCTACCACGATCCTTGGTTTATGCGAATCAGGTGCAATTTTAGTCAAATTAATTGTATAAGAAAAAAATAAAAAAGTAAATGTGGTAGCACTAATATCAAGGTTTGTTCAAACAACAAAAATATTAGGAATAAGGTCATTCCAAAAGAATTAAAAATGCTGTAATGTAATTTTTTACATTGTTTGTACGGGACAAGTGGTATAAATCTTTACACTTTACAGACAAACCAAAAGGTTATCAAAGACAGTTTCTAAGTACATCAATATTGTGTGGCTAATTTCTAAACAAAAACCAGAAGCTTACATTTGAAAAACTAGTATATGTGTGAGAAATGGAAACGTTTGTACGGGACAAATTTACCATTTTCAACGGATAAAAGTGCTACATCTTGGTAAAGCAGGGATGGACACCTCCTATACAAACTGAAATTTTCGCAGCGAGTATCTTTGAAATATTTCTATTAGAGTACTGAAAATTGGTGTGAGGGCATAGGAGATAAATACGTGCTTAACGGCTGAAAGTAGTAGGTATTAGAAAATCGGGGATAATTTTAACTACCAGTAAATATCATGTAAACTGTTTAAAACCTTTATATAACTATAGGATCCTACCTGTAAAGTTGTAAAATAACTAAGAAGAATGGTAAGAACATGCAAATACTTTTAGGTGATGTGAAACATATGAACACGCGGTGTGAAACCCGCGGGTAACCTCTAGTTTGTTATATAAAAATGAATGTGTATCTGTGTGCCTGTGTGACCTTTATGGACTCCCAAAGTACTCTACCGATCTTTACGAAATTTTCACAGTAGATTCATGTGGTATTAACGCACATGATAGGGTACAAAGAAAAGGTGGGAACTTCCCGGAATATAGACCCAAATGTGGACCCAGAGTGACCCAGTAAGTCTTTGAGCAATATTGGTATCAAATGAAAGGTGTTGAGCATGCCTTCAACATACAGTTATTTTCATGGCGATGCCTAGGCCGGGTCCCCAGATATGGGTCAAAATGTTGAACCGAGGAACCCAGGAAAGTTACTGAGCGATATTGGTATCAAATGAAAGCAGTTGAATAGAACTTGAACAAAGAGCTCTTTAAATAGTGATACCTAGGCCCGTTTCCAAGATATGGCTCAAAGCGTGGACCCAGATGACCCATGAATGTTTCCGAGCGATATTGGTAGCAAATGAAAGGCATTGAGCAGTTCCTTAACACATAAAGTAAAGATTAAGATACAGATAAAGGTAAAGGTAAAGGTAATGGTATTGGTAATGCTAATGGTAATGGTAATGGTAATGGAAATGGTAATGGTAATTGTAAAGGTAATGGCAAAGGTAAAATTAAAGGAAAGAGAAAGGTAAAGGTAAAGGTAAAATTAAAGGAAAAAGAAAGAGAAAGGGAAATGTAGAGAGAAACCCTCATTATAACATAAAAATTTTTTCGTCGCTGCGAAGCGGAACGGGTATTTGCTAGTCTTATCTAAAAAATCGATTTTCCTTGGAATGCTCCAATGCACTGTATGCGGATGCGTGTGCGTATGCGGATCTAAACGTTTTCTTGCGTGCGGCCCTGGCTGCTCAAGTCTATGCAAATGGTTGCGTCTGTCAATTACACTACATACATACATATATACCAAGGCTGCAAAATAACGTTATTTTTAACAATAAACTAAAAAAAAAATTTTTTCTGTTGAAATATTCGATTTAAAAACGTTAAAAGCATAACAAAATACATTTAGTTTCAACTGTTATCAAAAAAAATTATCAAAATTGTGTTTGTTTTGATAAGTACCTATCAAAACAATTATTTCAACGAAACAAAATTTGATATCAACGAAACAAAATTTATATTGATTAAAGGTTTATTGATAATTTTTGAAACGAAAAAATTTTGTTTCTGATAATTAGCAAAACAAAATAATTTTTGGATATTTTTTTATAGATATTTTTTGAAACAAAATTATTTTGTTCATTTCGTTGAGCAGCCTTGATGTATACAATTCCCGCGATTGTTATTTTTGAAAATACATATTTTACCAATTCACGAAAGCTTTAATAAAATGTATAATGGATGAGGATTTAGAGTTGATATTAAATATTATAGGAAGTGTTATGCCGTATATACATAATATATTAAAATTAAAAAAAAAAAAAAACGTTCCATTCGAATACCGTTATTTGTATTTAGAAAAGGAGGCTAGTGGTTTTCTTTTCTTGATGAAAACCCGCGACTTGGATCAATTCCAAATTTCTATATATATAAAAATGATTTGGTATTTAATTGTAACGCTAAAACTTGAAAACGGCTGAACAAAATCAAATACTTCCTTAGGAGGGTTTGTTAGTTGTTACCCCGCAAAGGTTTAGTCGAAGAAAAAATTAAAAAATGTTAGGGGGCGTGGCACCTCCCATACAACCCTTAATTTTTAAAGCTGATTATTTCTAAAACAGTTCAAGGTAGGGAGCTGAAAAATTGGTATAGAGGTAGGTGATATCAAAATCCTTCTCACTCAGAAAAGTGGGGGTTATCAGAAAAGGGGGTGTGGCACCTCCCATACAACCTTAATTTTTAAACCTGATTATCTCTAAAACAGTTCAAGGTAGGGAACTGAAAATTGGTATATAGCTAAATGATATCAAAACCATTCCCACGCATAAAAGTGGGGGTTATCGGAAAAAGGGGCGTGGCACCTCCCATACAAACTTAATTTTTCATGCTGAATATCTATAAAATTGTTTACGCTAGGGACTTGGAAATTGGTGTGGAGATAAACGATAACAATTCCATATTAACGCAAAATAATAGGAGTTATACGAAAAGGGGGTTCGTGGCACCTCCCAAAAACACTTAATTTTTAAGCTGAATATCTTTAAAAGGATTTAAGTCAGGGACCGGGAAATTGGTACAGAG